>OX451219.1:67632602-67708189 GCA_949628195.1 Phasia obesa
CTCCGGAACTTATTCAAGATTTCAAACGCTTGCTTAGTCAGTCGGGTTTGAATATCTTCGCTACACCCACCGGAAGTAGCAATAATGCTGCCCAAGTAGCAAAAGGTTGAGACATCTTCAAGCTGTTTCTGCAACAGTGAAAAGCGATAGCTGTTCGTTACATTGAAGCGTATTGATTTAGTTTTCGAGGTATTTATAATCAGACCTTCATCCTTCACTTTAGCTGTGATGCAGTAAACAGATGTCACGTCGAGCACGATATTGAATAGAAGGGGGACAGGACGCACACACTTGCCTTACACCTGTTTTAAACGCTTAAGTTTTCGTTAACTTGACCTTCGTGGAGCACTGAACAAGATGCATCCATATACAAACATTCCACGAGTCTGATTAATTCAGATGGAATTACTTTACACTGCATTGCCTTCCATATGGCGGAGTGGTGGAGTGAGTCAAATGAACGTTAAAAATCTATTAATATCAATTACAAATGCGATCGCCAGTCGGCTGTCTGCTCAGTAATTATGCGAAGACTGTTGTTGTGGCCAATGCATGATCTATTTGCATGAACCCTGCCTGTTCTATTCCTAATTCAGGCTGTGCCGCCACAGATTTGCGATTAAATTAGATACGTGCTATAATCTTCTTAAGCATATTTGAAAGGGTGATGCCTCTCCAATTTTTGCACTCCATCTGGTTTCCTTTTCTTGAAATGTTGATTATTAATCCTTCCCTAAGGGCACTCAGAAGCGTTTCATTCTGCCAAAAGTGTTTTACTAACGATTGAATTATACTTGCCGAAAGGGATTAATCAGCTTAATATTATCAGGCCCTGCAGCTTTGTGGCCTTTTAGCGATGTTATTGCTTGGATTATTTCTAGGTAACTGAGAGGCTGGGTGTTACATAATTTATTTGGTTGTAATTGTGCTATTAAATATGTTCCTACAGTGGTCTTCCCATACTCGGAGTTGACCTTCTTTTGTGTATTATAATTCACCATTCGCATTACGCGAAGGGCCTCATATTGATTATATCATATTGATTATGACCAGCCAGTAATTTTGTGATCCTATACATACATCCTACGGGATCCCAATTATACCGAAAACTGTTCCCGTACTGCATGATTGGTTAAAAGAGAGTAATTTTGAGAGAAATTATTCTTCTTCTTGCACGAAATAGCCCAAACTTTTTCTTCGGGTTGATTGTGTAAATGCAAATCAATCATCTGTTTGAAAGTAAACAATAGAAAATTAAAAAAATATATGTATGTTCTTACGCTCACAAGTGCACAAAAACTGTTATTTAAAAGTTTTATCATAAAAGTTTAATGAGAGTACATTCAAAAATTTGTGTTTTAAAGTTCAACTATATAGAATGCATACAAAACAGTGTTCGGATTTGTCTCAAATTTGGTACAATTGACACACCAGTGGTACACTGGTACATTTTATGCCTTTTTTTGTACAATTTCATATTCTCAACTAATAAACAGTACTAATTTCATAGTTCTCCAACCCTGGCTAGAACTAACTAAATTGCAACATTCTGGACTTATTATCAGGATTTTTATTTTGATAAGCTTATTATGTATAAGTAATAGGTAATTTAGTTGCAAGGCGTTTTTGCTGAACTACTTTAGTGGAGTTTCAAGCCCTTGATGGACCTTTTAGTAAACGAGCAACATTGTAAACCTTTTTGCAAAATAATTGTTAACAAATTAGCAACACAACAACAGAAATTTAAGGAATCCAGGTCAATTATCATGATGTTAAAATACCCTAGTAAAAAAGTTTTGATTTGTCCTCTTGTGTTAGTTTTGTTAATCAGTTGTTGTTCAGCTAAGTGTGATATGCGGTCTGCTGTAGCGGGTTAATGTGGGATAATGGGATTGTAATGTCATCTGTCGTTGCCTAGAAACAATGTTTTTTATTTAATACCAAATTTTGGTACAATTGATCCTGATTTGGTACAATTTTATCATTGGAGCGTTACAGTTTAAACATTGTCAGATCCCAACACCGATACAATACATTTTGACATAATCTTTTGGAATATAAAATTGGTTTTTTGTGTTCTTGAACTTTCGGGCATTTTGGTCTCTAAAGGAGTTTATTTTTGTTTTCTCTCAATTTACCGTACTTATCCCAAAAAGTACGGGATCGTACTTTTTTTACCTACACTCTTCAATATGTTTTACGTAAGTCCTACGTCAAAAACGTATGTATATAACTCTATATATTTGACTTCGCACACATGAAAAATTTGGAATTTTGCAATTCTTTTCACAGTAATTTTTTAATTTTTTTTAATCGTTGCGTTTTATAAAATAAAGTTCTTAATAATTTAAATTAAAAATCAAAAATCTAATTTTTAAACGAATTCAAATTACAAAATATTTTATGCCGGCTCCATTCTGCAAGGCCTAATCATAAGCCATTGCTAATATTGTTGATCAAAGCGGATTGGTCTTTTTCTTTTATACTTTAATTTTGAAAGAAATTTATGGATTTTAAATGGAACAAGGCGTGCAATGGCACGTC
This sequence comes from Phasia obesa, assembly GCA_949628195.1. Taxonomy (NCBI): domain Eukaryota; kingdom Metazoa; phylum Arthropoda; class Insecta; order Diptera; family Tachinidae; genus Phasia; species Phasia obesa. Next base: position 67,635,147 of record OX451219.1, read on the forward strand.
TTGAAAAAAAGATTTTGTCAAAATTGGTTCGCCAGATTTCGTTCTGGTGGCCAGTATTAGCAAAATATAAGAGTGATCCTTCCCACTTGGCAAACATTATTGCAACTGAGTTACAATGCATTGACACATCCGCCATATAGCATTGCCCTTCCTCCTTACCATTTACATATTTATAAATTTGCCACTTGCGCAGTAAAATGTTGCCACCCCTAAAAATAATTGGACACGTGACAGTTCAGTTCAATTGATTTAAATACCTAAAGGCAAAATATCAAAAATAAAATACGAGTGACTGAATAGAAAGAATTTGTAAGATAATAGTTTTTCGATTTTGATGTCTCTAAAGCTTTCTTTAAAAATAAAAGATAAAAGCTACCTACCTACAAAGTCAAAGGATAGTTATTGATAAATTTTAATATTAAAAAAAGTTAATATTTGAAATATTCTCCGTTTGATAATAAAAAAGCAAAACTCATTAAGCTAAATTATGTTTTTATCAATAAATAAAAACTACTAGTAATAGTTACACAACAAAAGTAATTACAATTTAATGTAGTAATTTTCTAGTTTAATGTACATATATACAACGTATGTATGTATTCTTGTTATAAAAAGAAAAACCAAACTCTCACCTACATACATACATACATACATACATACATACATACATACATACATACATACATACATACATACATACATACATATGTAGTTATACTTCTGTCGTAGCCACGCGGAAATTTAAACATTTATTCGTTTTTATTATGAATGTGTCAGTTTTTAATTTTGTTTGAAATTTTTTTTTTTTTATATTTGAGAATAAAAATGTACACGAGTAGTTTGTTGTAAACTTGTTGTTTGTACTAAGTATTTTTTGTTTTATGCCTTTTGCTTTTGCTGCTGTTTATTTTATGTTTAGTATCATGTTCTGCAATAAACTAACAACATTATAAGCAGATCTGTTAAACAATTATTTCTTAGACATGACAAATTGTAACATTATTTTATTGAATATTGATGGAGGTTATGTATGGAATCGCACATTGGTCAGATGGCCTACTTTTCATAGCTGCCACATACCATTCTGAATTCCCTTGATATATCCTCTCTTTCAGTGACTGGTTGACTTTGGGATAGTTGGCAGAGATTCTAAATTCAAGCATCCATAAAAAAGAAATTCGTTGGCAATAAATATCTTATTTTGGGGGCCAATTCCGATCACCAAGACGAGAGGGGAATGGTGTCATTAATGGCATGGGACACCATATTTTTTAAAACCTACTGACGTGGACGACATATCAATATAATACAATTTTCGTTAAAAGAACTCTGTTATTATGTTGCGTTATTAAGTCCAAGAGACATTCCCTGCTCGGCCACCCTTATTTTTTAAGAATTATCGTTAAGCCAAACTCGAACACTTAGTGAATATTATTTGCTTTTCGTAATCACAACGGGATTCTCTGAACCCGTTTGCTGCAATTTTGTCCAAATATAAAAAATTCATTAAGGTTAAAATTAGTTTTTATCGCTGAGAATGATGCTTTAGCTGCAAAAGTTTACTTTGTATTTTAAATTCTGTATAATATAGTATAGGAATTGTTTTCATGCGTAGTGCTCCATTTTAACTAACCCTAAACTGTTAAACATGGCGGTTTATTTAAGTATTGCCAGATTTTTGGGACACACTGTAAATAAAGCTTTTAGACGCAGTGATGACGTTTGGGTACATTTTTTACATTTTTCCGTAACTTTTGAAGGCCCTAATTTTCGTAACTTTTGGTACCTGACATAAAATAATGTTATATCTGTGATATGTTTCATTACTGAAGACACGAACTAAGTGTCCCCGTTGGCTAGTAGATAGTGGACTACTCTATAAGCCTGGGGGTTATGGGTTTGATTTCCAACAAACACACTGGGTGTTTAACTACAACTAGTGAAGGTCTTTGCTACTATGATAACAATGTAGGATAATTATATATGATAATCGATAATTTAGGTTAGAATATAATCTGTAATTGCATTGTAGCATTTAATAAATAAATAAAGACAAGAACTACAGGGAGAAGCCCTGACAGACGCGTTTTCTTAAATTAACATATCATTTCAATTTTTTTGTTATTAAATGTATCTTATTGTCTAATAGGAATAAACCGTACTTTACTGTGCCAATACGACCAGTTAGTTTATAATTACATACATATTTAAGTATGTATATTTAAAAGAGAAAGAACTAAAAAAGAAGAAAATCAAAAATGATTTTTACTGTTCAAGTTTGTTAATGCATTTAAAATTTAACACAATGTATACATTCAAATATTAATTTAAATTTAAATCTAGTGACGAAGTAGATTTTGATTTGTATCGGAAATCTAGTATAGACAACTAGATTTGATTCGAAATCTTATAAGTTCTAGATTTCGCTCAAGTGATGCTTAGAATATTTTTTCGTTTAGATTTAGAAAAAAAACATTTATTATAAATAAAAAAAATATTTAAACTTTTTTATATTTATTTTTATGAGAGATGCTTAAGCCCTGGTGATATTTTTAAGTTTTCTTATTATAGTCGCATGGAAAAACGAATGAACTCTTTTGAACAGCCTCAAAAAAGCCCTCTTCTGGTATTGTTATGAGTCTTCATTTTAGTTCAGTTTAATTTTGTTCCGTTCGTGGCGCAGTGGCATATGATAAATGCCACTACCTGCACAATTCTAGCCACTCTATTTTTCTTTCTTAATGAAAAAAATTATTAAGAGTAATTTAACCCACAGCTTGTGATAAGTTGTGTCGGAATGTAAAAATATACTTGTGGTATAGAAACTACTTCCACTCGTATTCGTAATCACGTTTAAATGGCAAAATAGTATGTTTATGTAAGAATGTTTATATGAATGTAAAGATAGCGGTATATGCATGTACAGGTAGTTGTTATTGTTTTTGATGTTTGTATGGATGTATGCACTCACATATGTATGTATGTAACCAATAATGAAGTTATTAGATGTAGTTGTGTGAAAACAATTGTGTGTACATTTTAAACGGCGAATGAAGGAATGAACGCTTGATAAAATTTCAATTAAAAAATGCCATTAAAACTTTATGACACACACACTAACACATGGAGATAAACCCAAATTGATTTATTTTAAAATTAAATTAATTATTAAACGACAAACAAAATTCAACGACAGCAAATCAATATAAATGTGATAACAGGATTACTTTTGTTTGGGTGCTCATGTAACTATTTTGTATAGATGTCAGAGCATTTATAATATTTGTTTAGTTGCCGTTAACAGAATTGATTTATTATAATTAGTTTAGTTTTATGTTATTTAAGGTTCTTTTTCATAAGTTAAAAAAAGATGATATAAGTATTTATACTCACGTTATTTTATTGTAAAATGGCTAAGTAATCGCAAAAAAAATATTTAAAAAAGGGGAAGACAAGTACACTCATAAAATATTTTTGTCCGTAAGTGTAATAATTATGAGTCTTATGCCCGGAGGAAACGAATTAAATAACACTTTAACATCATTAATAGCCATAAATAGTAAATAAAATTATATATTATCTACTGTTCATAGATAGAACACTGCATATGGTGTCGTTTTTTAATCGCTCGTTTTTGTGATGGGTAATGGTAAATACTGCCTTAGATTTAACAGATTTTTCTATAAGGACAATTAAGTCTGCATAGTTTTTCACAGATATGTACCTACATATGTTGTTTCATATTTTGTCAATTGTCCTATTTTTAGTATTTCAGAACGTAAAGAAATGGTTTATTAAAGCTGCAAGCAGGGTAGTTTGATAATTTTATGACTTTAACTGTTAAAAGGCTTTTAATACTTTTGAGGAAAATGCAACCCTGACATGATGAGATGTTATTGTTTTTTTTTTTAACTTTCAAATGGCGATTAGATTAAAAAGCTATGGATCGCAGTTGTGCAGTAACACCACTTTTACAATAAGACAGAAACAGGGCAGACATTTTTTGAATTCTCTTTTGCTCTGTGTTAAACCTTTTACAATTGGACATAAACAAGAAGACAGATTTTTGCACATTCTATTTACGGATTTAATTGCATTACCTGTGTGTATGTTTGAAAATCTGTGGTATATGTACTTTGTTTCGAAATTTTAAGCAAGTAGACGCCGACTTGAGAAATATAATGTGAACCAACAAAGAAAATATCAGAAAAGAGATATTAAAAAATGTCCAGTACGATAGTCATGAAATACACACTCTACCTCTTCAACCCCTTGCCAACAAATCTCGTCTCTCTGCCCTGTTTCTGTCCAATTGTAAAAGGGGTGTAAACATCAAATTTTTTTTTTGAATGTTTATCTGCATGCATGCAGAAAATATATATTGCAACTGTGTGTGTATTGTTATTTGCGCGATTACAGTTCATGACATTGTTTCGATGAGATCTCTCATGAAAACGCTCTCATCATAAATTACATGGCACTGCAATTGAGGTCTACATGGGATTAAATTTGACGTTTGTAGAGATAAAGACCGGGGCATGTAGAATCCGTCCTACGTTATACATCGTCTTTTTCAATGTACAAGAAACTTGAAATACAACGTTAAGAGCAGTTGAGAGCTATAAATTGGTTTCTCTTTGTTTCATTCTCTCAAAATTAAATTCGATTTGATTATGGGAACAGGGTTGTCAGATATGGCGATTTCTCGCCGAACGTGGCGGTTTTCAATCTTATTTGGCGACCAAATTTTTGATTGTTTGTCATATTTAAAGTTGATTTTACTTCTGGAAACCGAAGACCTTCGGAACATATAAATTTGTTTAAAGTTAACGAACATCTTTCCATTTTCATATCTAAAGATATTTTTCATAGTTAAAGATAATATTCCTTCTGGAAACTTTATTGTGTGTTTGTACATTTACATTTTAAAATGTTGCAATTCCTTATCATAAACAAAATTCCTTGTTTTTAGAGATTCTTATAAATCTTAACATACCTAAACTTATCAAACTGGTAATTCTAATGAATTTTTTATACTTATTTTATTCTCTATAAGTTAAATGAATATTTGTTTTACAAAATAGGTACATATAAATTTAAAAAAAAATTGTTTTTTATTTTCAATTTATATGCTCCTAATTACTATATAAAAACACCGCATTTAGCAATGATTTCCACTAAAGCTCGACTGAGACACAGTAAGCAGTATTATTTTTATTATACTGTAGATTTTATGAATTCATATACGAGTAGGGCATGTTTCACACATCCGTTGATCTCTGATAATATTCAATAAATTTAATTGCAATAAAAAACATTTTAAATAAGAACACGATGACAAATACTTTAAGGATGGGCCTGTGCAGGTGTCCCGTAGGTATTATACCCAATATTTGTAATCGTTTTAAGTAAAAATTGTACTTTTCTCGTTTTCACTAATCATTTTAAATAAAAACAAAATATTTATATATTTTGGCGACTTTTTACTATTTTTGGAGAATTTTAGATATTTTGATTAATTTTTACTTTCTGTGATTTAATAAAAATTAAAGGAAAAATGTATATATTATAAAAATTTTTAACAAAAAACTGTTTTGGCGATCTTCTGGTCGTACGGCGTCAATGGCCTCCATGCTTCAAGAGTTGTTGGATTGTCGGCATAAGATAGAATTACACATTACACTCATGCATAAATAAACACATACGTAATACATACATTCACTATTTTTTGTCCTCTGCACATAAAAACGTTTCTTCGAAGTTTTTAGAAAGCGACACAATAAACTATAAATATTGTTAATGTGTTTTTATGAAAGTATAAAGCTTTTTAATTTTTGTTACTGATTCGGTTAGAGGTGTAGTGTTTGGTCCAGAGTTTGTGTTAAATCAAAAAATTCGCAATACGCAATACATAGTCACAGTTGCGCTTCATTTGCATCCTTTACGAATGCATACAGATATTTTCAAAATAGTGCTGACAATTTCTGCTACTTTTAAATACTCGATTCTACTCAATACTTTTCAATTGGGTACTTAATATTACTCAATACTTTTGTTTACATAATGGAAACGCACTGTTAAACAGAATTTTAACGAAGCCATTCAATTTTCTATTTAATTTGTTTCTAAAAATTTAACGTTAAAAGTATCGGGTAACTACTTTTGAGTATTGAGTACTCAAAAAAATTATCAAATACTCGGTACTTGATACCCACTACTCAATACTTTGCCAGCACTATTTCAAAAGCTTTTGCTAAGTATCGATACAATGACTTTTTTTAACTTTCTCGTAAAAGAGGAAGAATTATACAAAATCTCTGTTCTTTTTATTTCATTTATAGTACAACAAATATGCTTGAATTTACAGTCTCTAAATAAAACAAATATTTTTCCACAATATTTTTTTGATATCTTAACTTATGTGTTGCCAAATCTTTTAGTCGGCTATTGCAGACTACGCAAAAAAAGGAAATGCTCCCTCTATTGCAGCGCACACTACGCTATACAGATATAACGATGCAAATTTGGAAGACCCGTATTAACATCTATACATAATTTATTTTTATTAACGAATTTATTTCAAGTCAACAGAATTTTCTCTTCAAAAATATATTTTAATAAAATCCAATAATTTTAATTTTAATAAAATCATATAAATTTTGTTAAATTAACATCCCTAAAGGAAGTTAATGTAAATAACATGGTTGTTGTATGTAGACAAGAACTACATATATTATGTTTTCTTAACAACATATTTTACTGTAAGTAAATTATAATTGTTTTTAGCAATATTTTGGTCACGATAAACTAGTTTTTGTTAACATTTGTTCATAAAAAGTACAGCATGGTTCGTTTGAACTATGCAGAAATTTTAACCACAACCAAAGTTTAAAAACCAATCAAAAAAAATACAGTATTTATAACCAAAATATTTTATCACAAAACGTGTATTTTAAAGTTTTTTTTAGTGTGTAATCAAAGTGTTACTAAAAAATACAAATCATCATATGAATTCATAAAAGCCCTAAGTTACATTTATAAATGTTTACAGAAGAAGCAAAAAACTCTCTAATATGAAAAATTAAACAAACTTTTTAAAAAAATTTTTCACTTTAAGCTTAAACATAAGAACGTTATTTTTAATTGTAGCAGTGTAAAATTAAGCAGGAGGATGGAATTTGATACAGGACATCATAACCAATCAAAATGTCGATTTTGAATTTTTTGAAACTTAAGGTTTTTTTGAAATCATATGACGATATAATGTTTGGTTTCAAAAATATTTTATGTCGCCCTTGGCTGAATGCTTTTCTATCAGTCCAGTAGATTTTTTAAGCTATCAATTCATTTGAAAACAATAAGTGTAAACATATTAAATAGTAATTGTCAAAAAAAAACAAAAATGGTAATTGATAGATGAAAACAAGAAATATCAAAACAAGTTAAGAGTTAAGCAAAACATATCAAAATAAGTTTAAATAAATATACAAATTTATTTTTTTGTCATTTAACCCAAACTTTCAGACTTTAAAAAAAATTGTTAAACGTTATCTCGCACACTTAAGAAATTTTAAACCTAAAATGTGATAGATAACCATTAATATTTAACATGAATAATAACTTAAACTGCAAACAGGATCTCAAGATCCTAATAGAGCGCCTTGTTCCAAAGAGTTCCAGATAGGGCGTAAGGACGAAACGCCAAAATTATACGGGGCTTCCCGGAAAATATTAAGAAAAATAGGTTACTATGCAGTTAACAAACTATATAGTCAAATCTACATACGATTTTATTTAAACAAAGCTGGAGTGGCCTACACCCAACTCTACCATACCCAATGGAAACAGATATTTTTATGTATATATTATAGAAATAATATAAGTTCCAAATATATTCCAATCGAAAAATGAATTATTTTCGGTTTGAGGTGCCCCTTCCCGAATATGCCCAACATTTATACAGCTCTTCATCTCCATAAATTAAAGGCACATACTGAATTTCATTTTTATGTCATACGGTATGACCTGTAAAGCGTTTACAAACCTTGGGAGTAACTAAACTATCCCTTGCCCCTTCCCTATTATTCCCATAATTTACACAACTCTTCATCTCCATATACCAAAGTACACAACTCTTCATTTCCATGTAAAAGTAAATAAATCAAAGTTGCCTTCTGAATACAGTACGACCAAAACAATAACGGACAGTACCCACAAACCCAAGACTCAAGTGGGAATGGATAGATACGTGACTGTAATAAAAAGAGGTCGAAGCCCTAAATCTTCGCAGTTAGCACCAATTTCGAAAATACAAAAAGAAAAGGACGGAATAAGTTCGCAAAATCGTTTTGCTATCTTATATAGCGAAATAAGTGAGCCTAAAACGGCACCCAAGTCGTTCATGGGCGAGAAAAATTCGAACGAGTTAATAATAAATTGATTTCACTGATTGGAGAGAATTCTTTTTATCTAATTCCGATCAAAAATACGACTCATTGATGAAAGCAGTTACCGTAAAACTGTAAAGGAGTTTGAAAGCTGCAAAAAATGTTTATATCTATCAGCTGAAGAGTATCAAAGGTCTACAGGTAGTCATTAAAGGCGTAGATTCATATGTAGATCCACCTAAAATAAGAGCTCGATTTCAAAAAGCGGGTTTTAAAATAAAACGTGTAGCTAATCTCCGAAATCGAAAACGTATTCCCCAACCACTATTTCGCGTTGAACTAGAACCTGGAGATATCAGATTGAAGAAGAACGAAATGCACCACATTTATAATTTGAAATATCTCTTACACCGCAAAATAACCGTAGAGAAACCGCATAAGCGATCAGGACTCGTACAGTGTCTAAATTGCCAAGAATACTGTCATACTACATTGTTACATATACATTATTCCGCTCAATTCGATAATTCAAAGGATGACACGAAGATTAAATAATGTAGTAATTGCGGTGGAAACCACACTGCTAACTACAGAGGATGTCCTGTTTATTCTGTGGTAAGGAAGTCGTCTCAAATATTCTCCCTCGTCTCAAATATTCTCACTCAAAAATACTCTCCCTAAGCAGATAGCCAACCAACCACCTAACATGTTTCATACGCTGAAGTTCATAAAGCGTCATCGATAGTTAACCCAAACCAACTTTTGCACCCGGAACCTAAAGATCAAACACCTTCGGTCAACTATAGTCGTCTGGAAGGAACCATTGAGATATAAGTACAGTCGCTAAACACCTTTATGAGCTCTATTGGTAATATGATGCAAGAAATGTTAAAAATTCAATCTATGAATTGCAGGCAGTACTTAGCAAACCATGAACTGTTTAAAAATTTGATTCTGGAACGCAAACGGCTTACGCCAACATAATAATGAACTCGAAAACTTCCACAAGAACCAACAGGTGCCATTCTGGTTTCTAAGACAGACTTAACAACAAATAGCTTTTTTATATTTTATAAGATACTAAGGACCCCCGTGGAAGAACATGTGGAGGCTCGGCAATACTTATAAAGGCCCGAATCAAACATTATTTACTGTGTGATTTTTGTGAGGATTACCTTCAAGCAACAAATATCTGTCTTGAAGAATTTCATCAAAGCTTCTTCGATTTATCTCTTAGGTTTCAAATATCAGAAAGTCAGTACAGCGACTTTTACAAATCACTACAAGTCCCAGTTTCATAGTATCAGGCGACTACAACGCTAAACATACGTTTTGGGGATCACGCCTAATAACTCCAAAAAGTCGTGTTTTGTTTGACATAATTTCAAAAATGCGTCTGAATATGATATCGAGTGGACAACCCACCTATTGGCCTACTAATCGGCAAAAAATACCTGATGTTATTTTTTTAGTGTGATTAAGGGTATTTCAAAAGAAACGATTAAGGTAGAAGCGTGACTTGAATTATCCTCAGATCATTAACCCACTATCGTCAATATATAGGGCAAACAAAATATTGTATCACCAACGACTAGCACAAGCATTAATTGGTTGAAATATAGAAAGTATCTCAGTATTCATTATTACAAAAACATACCGCTAAGAACACCTGAAGACGTAGAGTTGAGTCTTATTGATTTTTACCAAAACCTCAAATCAGCTGCCCAACATTCAACAATAACCCGACAACTGGCTAGATACAATCAAATTTATTCTGTAGATGTAACGGCTCTTGGCTGAAAAAGGAAAATTTGTAGAGAATAGCAATCATAGAGATCTCCTCAACTCAAAAGCAGAATTAAAGAATGCACAAACCGGCTAAGAGAGATGCTGGAATCTCGAAGAGTAGCATACCTTAAAAACTATTTTGGAGACGTAGACGCAATTTCCAATCAGAATATTCATTATGCGTGTAGAAACCTTAAAAGACCAGTTTTACATAAGCCTCCCCTGCGAACTTCATCTGGAGGCTGGGCAAGGAGTGATACCGAAAAAGGCAATTTTTACCCCAAATATATCGACTGATATAGTTTAGTTGCCAATTGTCGAGGCTAGTGCTGTAATACCGCTTACATTTGAATTTGGTGACATTGAAAAGGCATTAACGGATTTAAACACCAAAAAAGCCCCTGGCGTTGATAAAACCAGTAACAAGATGTTATTTGAGTTGCCTTGGATAAGTCGCAGAATTATTGTTTTTATTTTTAATGCCATTTTACGTCTTGAGTACTTTCCTCCAGATTGGAAGGTTTCCTTAATAACTATGATTCCTAAGCCAGGAAAAGACCACACAAACATTTAATCATACAGACCTATAAGCCTTTTATCTAATATGTCAAAGCTGTTGAGAGGATGTTAATAACTAAGCTTAACCCTATTCTAAGCGACAAAGGATGTATTCCAAACCATCAATTCGGCTTCAGGAAAAAACATAGTACGATCGAACAAACTCACAGGTTAGTCAATGTTGTTAAGAAGTCTTTTGAAAGGAGAAAATACTGCTCTGTGCTTTTTATCGAGGTTTCTTAAGCATTCGATAAGGTATGACATGAAGGCCTAATATATAATGAATTTTCTTGTAAACCTATATAAGCTGCTAGTTAGTTATTCAACCGAACGAAAATTTATAGTGAAAGAAGGAGATTTTTTGAGCTCATCTAGCCAATCGACACTGCTTTTTAAGCATTCACAAAAGATCCGAAATAGCATCACGATATTTACAAGACCACACATTACATTTAGAAAAATTGGTTGAAAAAATGGAGAATAACTATCACACTGCGTAGGGAATCGTGCCCCTATTATATTGAAGAAACAATAAATAAAAAAATTTGCAAAACAAAAATAATCCAATTTATTATTTAAAAATATTTCACTGGTTTCTCAAGCAAGATCAACAGGAAGGTTTTAAGAATGGAGAAAATTATTTATCAAAATTATGATAACTATATAAAAAGTCTAACACAAAAAATAAAAGACTTAACAAAAACACTTATTCAAAAACATCAAAATGATTTTTTGTTTAAATCTTAATAAGTTTGTTTATTTGGCTGCACAAAATAACTTCGTTACTCCTACGACACTAGTGATGTTTTGTATAAAATATATAAATACAACAACACATATTATTAACAAACTTATTTATTATTATTATTAAAAAAGTAAAAGTTACAATATAAATGAAGGACCTTGTGAAGCTATTTCGGCTTGTCTGCAGGTTAAAAATCACAAAATAATGTAATATTAAACATTTTAATTTACAAATAATATTTTAAATTTAATTATGATTAAAAAGAAGTTTAATATAATCATAAAAAAATCAGCGAATTCATTGCTACAGGTTTTAGAAAAAAAAAACAAAACATTTATAATAATAAATATTATTAAAAAATTTAATAAAAATTTAGAAACAATTTATTGTTGATTGATGAAATGATTTTTGAAAATATTATTCCGTGCATTGATATTAATCCTGGCTTTATTTAGGACATCTATGGGTATGCTGTTTAGTATTTTAGGTAGCATCAAAATAAAATTTTGGTAAGAAAATAATTTTATATACTTTTTTTGTTTTTTAATTTCATAAAGGTGCATAAATGGACGTAGTGCCCCACCAAAATATAAAGAGGCTATTAAAAGTTTTTAAGTTCTTTAAATTTATTTTTTAAAGAAGAACTGCATTTCAATATTAATAAATTTAGTTTGATCAATTGTTTTTATTACGGCAACACTGTCAGCAGGAAATTAAAAATCAGACAAAAGTAATATTAAATTCAAATAAAAAAGTTTTTGAAAATCGAAAAAATATCAAAAAACCATTTGTTTGGAAATATAATTGTATATAAATATAATTGTACAGTTTAATATAATCATAAAAAAGAAGGTAGTTCCAATAAAATTTTTGTTTCCAAAAAAAAAGGATTTTGGAAATTTAACTTTTTTGTCAAAAGCACATGAGAGTTGCCACACAATTAAAAGGGTAAACATCTCCCACAAAGTTAAAAAAAGTGTAATATTGAAATATTTTATGCTGATCATTAATTTCTAAAATCTTGATAAAAACATGTTGTTCATTTTTTAAAAGTAATTATGTAGAACTTTTTTCATCTTCCTATTTACATATACATATGTATTTGCGTGGTTTTAAACTACGATTTAAATATCTAATTTTAAAAAATTTTCTACCCAAAAAATTTTATTAATAATTTTTACATCCAAATTTGCAGACTTTTCGGGTTGCGATATTAACAGGATAAATTCATTTATCCGGCTTTCTGGATGGTTTTTGCACCAAACCTAAAGTGTGGATCAGCAGGTATCTTTCTGCTCACCCTCTTTCGGGCGTCACAATGGGACCAAAGGGACCCAAGTGAGTCGGTTTTTCCCTCTACACGGAGTCGGCGACCCGTGCAACCTAACCTAACCTAACCTAACCTAACCTAACCTAACATCCAAATTTAATTTTGTTAAGTGTAATAAGTTTGACATATAATTTTGACTTGTTCGTAAAGAATTTCCGTTAAATTTTAAAAATACTGGGGTCGAATCACCGCATTCGATATCGAGTAAAATCTATCGTAATTTTTCATTTTGGTATCATGGCATACGATATCGAACAAAAAGTATCGTAATTTCATTCGAAAGGAAATGTATTTAAAGCAAGTTTTCTTGTTTACTTATTGACATATTTTTAATCTATCACAATTCGATACATGTCGAATGGCATAATTTGCTTACTCGACTCGTATCGAAATATTATTCGATACGATAGTTTACTTGATATCGAATGCGGTAATTAGGCCTCTGAATTTAAATATTCCAAAGACTTCAAAAAATCAGGTTTTGGCTTATATAACCCATCCTCAAATATCAAATTAACAAAAGTATATATTATATCTTTTTCATCCACAGTTATAAAATAAATTATTTGAGACTCATTTTTGATATCATAGACGCAGCGAAATTTCACAGACCATCGAATTCAATATTGTTCCTATTGATTGGGATTGAGTACCATTTCAATAAATCATTTTCTTTATTCTGCCGGCGTTTTCTCAAATATTATGACAAAGTTAATCCCAGTTTGTAGACACTATGTTACATTTTAATATTTTGTACATTCAAAGTTAAACAATAAATAGTCTTTAAGCGGCCTAGACACGATCAAAATAATCATCAAGCATTGTGGAAGAATTTTTGAAAATATACAGACGATGCGGGATGAAAAATATTGATTTTTGTGCTGGATGTCGCATTTTGAAGTGTTTGTTCTGTAAGTTATTTGGAACGAAAAGAAAGAAGTCGTAGGATTTATTTATGTGATAAGCAAATTTTTTTGTAATTCTATAAAAACAACATTAGGATGAAAATCTCCAAAATTAAAAGGGAAAAATGATCTGAATTTTGAGATGGAAGTTGCGATACTTGTAGGTGGATGTTCAGAACACAAATTCAAATTAAAAATTAATTAATGACAAACACACACGAGTTTGACATCCAGCATTTTAATCGTGTCTATGCCGCTTTAAAATTAAGCAACAAAATCACGAAACATCGGCGAACACACCAATGGTTCTGCTGGCAAATCTGCTTCACAAATTTTACAGGCCTCTAGCCACTGCATGCGAATGTGTTCCAAGGCAGGTAATTTGAAAAAGTTTACATTTTTGTCTATGCAAAAATATTTTATGCATTCGCTGTTTTGAAATACACAGCTCATTATTACATAATAAAGCAATATCAATAATTTCATTTAAGAAGGTAATGAAACCTTTTTAAAAAATCCTATAAAGTTGGAATATTTTTTTTATTTATTTGAATTTTATTTTCCAATTTCTACGCTTTTTCAAAAGAGAAATATTTTTTCTTTATTTGATTTTTCAATAAATTGTTTTAAAATAAATTTCAAAAAAGAAAAAAAAGTGGATGTATAATAATCCTTATTTTTGTCGAATGTTAATTGTCACAAAATAAAGAGAGAACGGTTCTCCTTATATTTTTCTACCATGTTATTGTATTGATTTGTTATGTGTACTGACATCAACAAATGTAGTGAGTATTTATTAAATACGACGCACTTGTAAAATAAGCGTTCTCTAATTTAGCCCATACAAATCTCCAGGATCAGATGCTATTTATTTCATGCTAATTGCAACAAGGGTGCAATTATATTGTCCACCAACTAGCCAGGAATTTCAAATCAAGCCTTCACATAGGTCACATACCAAGGGCGTGGCTAGAGGTTAAAGTGGCGTGGCTAGAGGTTAAAGTGGTCTTTATACCAAAGAGTGGTGGCAAATCTGAAAAATTGCCAAAATTCTATAGGCCTATTAACCTAAGAAAAAAGTCTTGGATAGATATATGTATATAGAATTTACTATTTCCAATTTCTTTACCAGTCTGGCAAATTGACCATTGACAAGACTCATGATTTATATCAAATTGATCTGTGTGAGTTTATAGACATTCAGTAATACGTAATGTTTTAAGCGACATTAATCAGAAACTGAACAACAGAGATGCTTGATCTAGGGTTATTAAGTTGAACTTGTTTGCCAGCAACATCCTAAAGCCACCATTTTTTTCATTTATGTTGTAGGATGGGATGGTAGAACCACATCCGATAGAATGCAGCAGGCATTCTAACGGACAAGTGGTGTAACATCAGGAAGTTGTCTACTAACCCCAAAAACTACTCTGGAACCATTTACAGGACGTCGAAATCTTCGAATCATCAGGCCGTCTATATACGGAGTTACTTTGGAGCTCTCAGATGATATCAAATATCATAAGTCATTCTTAACCGTACGCTCACTTGGAACAAACATATTTTTTATACTACCAATAAGACCAATAAAGACCTAACCGGTGACGACCAGAATACTATTTGAAAAGATCTACCGCCTAATCTGTATCTCTATTACTTGACCATAATATTCTCAAATAATACAGTTTTTACAAAAAAAAATAATTTTTATGAAAAAAATCGGAAAAAAACTGAATTTCACAAAAATTTAGAAATTTTGCTAATAATATTTTCTTGCTGCTGTGCTGATACAATGGCTTATTTTTACGGTGTAATTTGTTTTCCTTATGTATATTATGATTGCTCAAATGGAATTAGAAAATTTTAAATCTATATGGTGAAGGGTGTATAAGATCCGGCACGGCCGATTATAATTAATTTAACTGTAAAATTGAAGAAATTTCATAATTATATGATAAATTACTAAAATTGTTTGCCAAAATTACCTTGGAAATATCTAAGCAGTTTGTTAGTTGTATAATCGCCTACTATTTTTCCTTTTTACACCCTATTTTAGAGTATCAGCATTAATCTAATAAACAGTTCCTTATGTAGTGATAATTACTTTATCAACTTGCCTTGGATAGAATAAATTGCGAACGTATTGTGAAATATTGGAACAACGTATGTACATATGTATGTAGTATGTATGCTTTGTCAACTTTCAAAAAATATGGCCGTTCGTAGCTCTCTCAATGATAATGATGTGCAAGTTTTGATTAGGTCGTTACAATTTTTTGATCTGAATCTCTTATTAGACTTATGGAAGCTTGTTGATTAGGAAGTTTAAAAGAAAAAGTTTGTACAAATTAAAAGTTATATTTAGTTTTTATAAATTAAATTTATAATTATGCAGACATAAATCAAAACAAAATTTTAAATCGTTATTAAATATCATATAACCTGGCGTTGCATATTTTTTTAAAACATTTTTGATCATTTTGTGAAATTGAAATATGCAGACACACTTCGTGAAAAATAATTAATTTCAAGCAAATGTGACACTATTTGGAATTTTAAATTTTTTAGGTGTGTGCTTGGCCACTTCACAGCATACGATATTATTTTTTTATGAGCAGTCAACCTATAGCCATCCTGCATATGCACACACATATGTATGTACTTATTTAATCTGTTAAACAGACAATTTTTACAAAGAAATTATTAAGAGAAAGCAGGCAAAGTGTAACGAGTTTGATCATGTCGTTATAGCAGCAAAGTGTTTTTCCACTCTAATATTCAGAATTTTCTGTTATGAAATCTACTTTTTCCATAAATCTGGTTAATACTGTTTTTGGTTGTTGTTGTAATTTTTGACGAGTTGTTTAAAAATCATTTCTTAGAATCTAAATAAACAAGTTTGTATTAATACAAGGATTTAATTTTGCGCATGTGTGTTTGTGTATGTATCCTATGCAATGCACATGGGTTTATTTGAGTAGCCAAATAAGATAATAATGCGACAAGGCCTTCACGAATGGTGCTCATGCTGTGTCCTGTTTGTTCGAAGTTGGTTCTCTTTTCTTTATCTTTCCTATTTCAAGGAGTTTTATTACTGACTACATAAAAGATCCTCTAACAATCCATGTAAACAGGCACACATACACACTTAGATGCATAAGAGTGTTGAAATGTCATGTTCAGCACATGCGGTAGTCATGTGATAAAAAGATTAAGGTTGGGATAAACATTTCTTTGTCTGCAGGTTTTGGTAAATAACCATGAAAAATTATAACGATAAAAGGATTTTACGCCTCCTGAAAGGACTATTGGCATGCTGCATTAATTACGTTTATCATTTGAACTAGAAGAAAAACTAATTTGTTTGTAAGAAGAACTTATACTTAAGCCTACACTCAATTATATGTATGTATGTATGTATGTATGTAGGTATGTATACAAATGCAAATTTTATATATGTATGTATGTATGTACAAATTTATGTACATGCATAAGTAAATATCTGAACATACATATTTAAAAATGCCGACTAATATTGTCTCCGGATATTGTACGTACACAGAAAAAATGATTACCAAAAGTTTTCAAATTGTTTGATTGATATTTTTTAGATTTTTTGTTTGGATCTAATAATGTTTTTGTTTAAGTTTTTTAAATATGTACTAAAAATATCTTCCACTTCTGAGAGACAAATGCTGTGTGAGATGAGTGTGAGGTATTTTTAATTTATATTTTCCCATATATAATTTTATGTTTGACTAGCTGTGCCCGCCACATCGTGGGCGTCCTGACAATAATTTGCTCGATATGGCTTTGAAAGTATTGCACACAAATTGTAAGACTCTTACATTTATAGAGCTTCAGTTATGGTTAATGTATTTACTTTATATAAACACGCAAAGAAAAAACATGGTTGAGGTAACCATAATCTAAGAGCAACATGTTATGGTTGAATAATATGGTTATATATAAAAATAATATTGTTGTCGTTGGAACATACATACAACCATAGTTATGTTTATAATATATCAAATTATATAATACTATTATATAATTTGAAACATTTAAATGGTTATATGTGACAACGTATGAATATATTTATAAATAACAAAAAACAAATACACGAATATTTCCATTTACACTTACATACATATTTTGATATTTTCTGCTTACCTTTTTATGTATTTGATATTTTTAATTTAAAACTATCATTTATAATAAAAAACAAATTTATTTGTTGACAAGAAATATGTATTTAATGTTTTTACGGTTTTAGATGAACCGATAGCTTACACACATATTTCTGAACTGAAAAAATGTCAAAACCAAAATATGTATTTTTAAAACCAAACAATATTTGTTTATTTTTAGACAAACTTAACATACTATGTTTAATAATAATATATTATGGTTATAATTTTTAAATATTAAAAATAATTTGGTTGTGGTTTGAATTTTAATATGTTTCAAATCAACCATGTTGCTTTTTTATTGCGTATAACCATTGAATGATTAACTGTTAACAAAAAATTTGTTTATCGTGACCAAAATATTGTTTAAAATAACTATAATTTGTTCACAGCAAACTTCTATTGTTACAGAGAACATAGTGTGGTTGCCGTGACCATACAATAACCATGTTTTTTCTTTGCGTGAAGGTACCCATCCTTGGATAAAATTCTAAAATTTATAAAAAAAATTCTGAAATTCTAAAAATTATTGTAAAGTTCTGTAAAAGGTGTTTAAAATATTTTAATAATATTGTAATTCCATAAAGTAAAAACATAAATCAAATAAAATTTTATTCAATTGTCTATTTGGTAGTATGTAACAGTGACCTGCAACAAGTACGATCGAGCCGACTTATTAACTAACGTTGAATTTTAAGAACAACTCAAACAAGTATTATTCAATTTTATGCTTGTTCGCTTTTTATGCACAAGCAGAAAACTCAACAACAAGTCTAAATCATTTCCAACACTTGATTCGAACTACAATGTATGAAAACAAAAAATCTTGTTTATTCACAGTTGGTTTTTTGCATGACGGCTTTGTTGTGCATGATCTGATTGTAATTGAACGAAAAACACTCGAGCCACTTAAAAGTAAACAAGTAAAAGTGCTATATTCGGCCGTGCCGAATCTTCTATACCCATCACCACGGTGATTTTATTTATACAGACATGTACAGCATTATCCATATTGTTGACTCTTTACTTAAATAAAGTCGTATGAGAAAAAATCATTATTCATGAGTTAAAGAAATAGAAGACAAATTCCGTTTGCTACAATTGTGTTGTCAGCTACTTAATGATATTGAAGCCGACAGCTACATCGTAAACTCTGACATTGTTGTAGAAATACTTATTTTGCTTTTATAAAATAAAATAACTTTTTCAAAAAATTATAAATATTTCCTCCAATACTTTTTGTTTGAATATGAATTTATAATTTACAATTTTGTGACATTTTCTTCTGTTGAATAAAATAGAAATTAGTCTAAGTTGACGACAGCCACAACGGTGGCCGTGTAGCCATGTAGCTTTGCTGACTTCAAAATAATCGTAATTAAAATTTTGTCATTATTTTAAAACAGCGCCATCTGTTACGCAACAGTGTTTAAAATACCCCGCTTTCAAAAATAAAGGATGACTTAAAATATGCAGTACCTTTAAGTCAGTAAAAAAAAGTCGGTATACTTTTGCTGCTTTTTCTTTTTTTTTATCTCTTGGAAATAAGGTATTTTTGCGGATAAAAAGTATCCTATATTGGAAACAGGATGCTAAGGAACCTTCTCACAAAATTTTGTTAAAATCCATCCAGATACGTATTTTACTTATATAAAGATACGCAACCTTAGATAAAATTCTAAAATTTATATAAAATTCTAAAAATTATTGTAAACCTCTGTAAGAGGTGTTTCAAATATTTTAATAACAATGTAATTTCAGGAAGTAAAATTACAAATCAAATACAAATTTTATTCAATTGGCGACACCTGTTGTTAAAAATACCCCACTTTTAAAAATACAAGGTGGACAACCATGTTTAAAATATCCCAGTTTTAAACTGAAAATCTCAGAACCTTTAAACCGGAAATTGCGTACTTTCACAGCTTTTTCTTCACTTTCTCTAGGAAATGGGATATTTTTCCGAAAAAATGTATACTATATTGGATTCAGGATGCTAATCGTTGTTACGTGATGCGAACGCGAAAGAAAAGCAGACAGACAGACGGAATTCAGTTAATATTTTATTATAGGTATGTATAGATATACATAGATGTATAGATATGTATAGATAATTACCCGTACATAGAAAACAAGCATTAAAAAATAAGAAAAATTATATTTCTTTTCTTTTTGAAGTTTCGAAAAGAAAATTTATTTTATTGAAAAGAAAAATATTCAATGCTCTAATATTGAAACATTTAAAAGCTATTGACTCCACACGCAAAGGATACAATGTAGGAATTTTCCATGGAAAACCTTACTACATATTCATACATATTTTTTTATTAATTAAACCAACAGTTTTATTTCCCATTTTCCAGGTGGTTGCATTAGCTATGTCATTTGAATTGGCCAAATTGTCGAACCCCATTTATATAAAGTTGTATTACCTGCATCAATCACAAAGTTTTTGAGAGTCAAAACAAATTCAAACAATTCACCTAATCGGCAAAATGTAGTCACAGTTTTTTTAGGTAAGGCTAAGGCCAATTTATTATTTTCGCTGTTGCTCAAAATGTCTACCTTGTAGATTGATTGGCCTTACTCTTTTTAATTTTTTCAAATTTTGCCTAGTAATTATTTAAATTAGTCAACAAAACAAAACAAAATTTGCAAAAAGTTGTGGTTGGTTTAGCTAAATTATGTGAAAATTTTTTGTTATTTTAGTAAAGTTGTTTATTTGATTCAGAAAATTATTTTGTTATATAATTTCAGTTCGCTTTTTTGTACCACCTTGATTTACTTTAAAAGCCACTGCGGGGAAAAGTTTATTTTTCGTCTTGAAAATCTTATTTCAAAATTATGAAATTTTATATTTTTTTTATTTATGCAAACAATAAAGTATGTGATCATAAAGGCCGGGGCACATAGAATCCGTTATACGTTATACGTACATCGTCTTTTTCAACGTACAAGAAAATTGAAATACAGCATTTCTAATGAGTGTTGTCACAATCAGGGTTGTCAGATTTATTTTCATCTACAACATAGTACGATCCAACAAACAAACAGATTAGTAAATGTAATTAAAACGACCTTTGAAGAAAAAAAATACTGTTCTGCGCTCTTTATCGACGTTTCTAAAGCATTCGATAAGGTTTGGCACGAAGGCCTAATATTTAAGCTAAAGCTGAACTTGCCCGAAAACTTGTATAAGCTCTTAAAAGATTATTTAACGAATCGCAAGTTTTTACTAAAAGAAGGTGACTTTTTAAGCTCGCCACAGCTCATTGAAGCCGGAGTTCCCCAAGGTAGTATTTTGTGACCAATTTTATATTTTCCGTACACATCGGATATGCCAATTAGCACCCTAGTCCACACATCAACTTTTGAAGATGACACAGCTTTTTTAAGTATTCATGAAAGTGCCCAAGAAGCATCACAAATTTTACAAGACCACATACTCAATTTGGAAAAATGTCTAGAAAAATGGAGAATAAAAGTGAATGAACAAAAATGCACTCACATAACTTGCACACTGCGTAGGGACTCATGCCTCCTATTCGCATAAATAACCAAATGATACCACAGCTTTCAGACGTTAAATACCTGGGTATACATCTTGACCGTCGCCTTACTTGGAAAAGCCACATTGACTACAAGTTAACACAAATTAAACTAAAAGCAGTACAACTAAATTGGCTTATTGGCAGAAACTCCACCCTGAGCTTAGATTGTAAACTTCTACTGTACAAGTCGGTCCTCAAACCAATTTGGTTTTATGGGATTCAGTTATGGGGCACTGCCTCAGCTAGCAATGTAGAAAAAATTCAAAGGCGCCAAAATAAGATTTTACGTAATATTCCCTGGTATATAAAAAATTTGAACATCCACAAAGACCTAAACATGTCATCAGTTAAAGCAGAAATAGCGAAACATGCAGTCACATATCTAAAGAGGCTTGAATCTCATCCAAACCCCTTGGCGCGTTACATACTGAATGAACCTGGTTACATTCAACTAAAAAGAAGAGATACTGCTTTTCTTGGCCGTACAATACAGGGATGACCCGCAAATGATTGCAAAATCCGTGAAACAAACATTATTTTTGTCTAGCACTGGCTGGACTTAAAAAGAATATTTTATTTTAGACTTAAGATACGAGTAATTATTAATATTGAAGATACAATAAATAAATTATGAAAAAAAAAAATCTACTTCGCCGATCTGAAAACTCGCCAAAATCGCCAAAACAGTTTTTAGGTAAAAATTGCCTTTAATGTATACAATATTTTTTATTTTAAAAAATATTTTTAACAAATCACAAAAAATAAATTTAACCAAAATAGCTAAAATTCGCCAAAAATAGAAAAAAAAGTCGCCCAAATATATAAATATTTTGTTTTATTTAAAATGGTTATTGAGCACAAAAAAGGTAAATACAATTTTAACTAAAACAATGAAAAATAGTGGATATTATAATAAATGGAGGCCTGAACATACCTATCCTTAAGATATTCTTCACAGCGTTCTTTTTTAGAATATGTTTTAAAGGAATTAAATTTATTCAACATTACTAAGGATTAATAGTGTGTACCACTAGCCCTATTTCCCTTCATAAAATTTATAGCATGTGTTTCGCAGTCTAGTTTTGGTGGAATTCATTATTGAAATCGGTCTTTCTATCCAGTAATTACCAGCACATAAATTAAAAAAAAAATCAAATTTTTATTTAAAATTAATCACCTAATTTGTAAAAAGTATTTATATTTGAACTTAGAATAAAACGAACTTAATCCTTAATTCAAAACTTCCTTTATATGTAAAAAAATAAGTATACAAAATTCATTGGAATTACCAACACATCAAGTACAAAACTAATGTAGCTGTACATAATTAGATAGAATATAAAATTTTGTATAATCTTTTAAAAAAAAGTTAATATTTTCTATTATGGTTGACAAGTATCCAAAAGTATGTTAAAAAAAAAACAAGAAATTTTGTTTTTGATAAGGAATTGCAACATTTTAAAATCGAAAGATTTTTGTAAACAAACAATGAAAGTTGTAGTCAAGCTTAAGTTCGTTTTATTCTCTCGAAGAAAGAATAATTTAAATTACAAATTAGGTGATAATATTAAAGAAAAATTGGGAAAATTTTAATTTTTAGATCTAGCAGAGCGGAATGCACATTTTCTAGATAGCTACGTCCGTCATCAGCACTCTTTGTATCTACAAATTTAGGTAGTGTTAAATTGTAAACTTTAAATAAAGTTTCCAGGATAAAATCATATTTAGTTATGAAAAACATTTTTAAATATGAAAATGGAAAGATATTCGTGAACTTTAAATAAATTTCTATGTTTCGAAAGTTTCCGGTTTCCAGAAGTAAAATAATATTTAAATATGAAAAACAGTTTACTTTTAAAACTTAAATTTTTTGTTATCTATTTTGATATTCCCTAATTCAGTTCCAAATGTTGGCCAAAAGTCAATGAAAAATTGCCAACAATATCGCCAACTATTTTCGAAATAGCCATGTCGCCAAATCCAAAATTTGATCGCCAAATAAGATTGAAAATCGCCTTGTTTGGCCATATCTGACAACCTGGTCAAAATCAGTAGTTCTCCGTCACAGTGTTGTCAGATGAGGGGATTTATTCCCAAATAGGGGATTTTTGTTTGCTAATGGGGATTAAAAATTTAGTTTGTGGTTTGGGGAATTCGTTGAGGGTAATTTCAATACTTTGGGGATTTTTTGGGGATTCTTATTTTGATTTCATATACTTTTTGGATTATTGTAATTTTAGTATTATTTAAATTTTTCCTTATATAAAATTTAAAGTATGACTGATAAATGAAGATCAAAAATACGTAACGACAATTATTTAAGCAACAAAAGATAATTCATTGAATTTACCCTGGATGAAGGGATCTTGCTTACGATTTTAAGAAAGAAACGAAATCTGCACTGTCATTTATTTAAATACGTGCTTTTTATATTTTCCAAAATTTGTGTGTTACAATCGATAACATAAATTAGTTCAATAATGAAAATACTACAACCAGCAGTAAATAACAATGTTTTAGGAAACATACATATATATACATACATCACTATAAAAAAATGTCAGTATAAAGGGCTATTTATGAAGAATATTTTGGCCAAAATTTGGACATATCAAGTTGTCGAAGAAACGACCATGTTTTTAGACCTCACTTTCCATACCAAGCTTGTCTTATTTCGGCAAATAATAAAATATTAAATAAATTGCAAAACTCTTTAGTCGAATCTTTGTTGAAAAATAATATACATACATGCCTACAAGTTTAAAACAATTTTTTTTTTGTATAAGACAACTCTACCAGCGAAGCTTTTATCTTGTCTTCAGAAAACACCCAGTTGGGAATCGATCCCGCAACCCGAAAAGTGATAAATAATGCGCTCTAATAATCAGTCTCTAGAAATTTGTTGTAACCCTCTGTTGTAAACTCAATAAACTTGTATAATTTTATTACAACAAAAATTTAAAGCTTAATGTGTTAATGCGTTAAATTAAATTTGGAAACAATTTCAATTTTTTTTTTTGGGAATTTTGGGGATGAAATTTTTCAAATTGGGGATGGAATCTGAAAAATATCTGGGAGCCCTGCTACGTCAACGCAAAGTACAAAAGTTGGGCAACTTTTAACTTTTGACGTACGTTGAAACCTACAAATTGGTTACTCTTTCTTTCTCTCTCTCAAAATTAAATTTTTGTGTTGAGTGGAAGCAAAAATACAACAAATTAATTTAATTTAATAGAGTAAAATGGAGAAAAAAGCTTTTCTTGTGTTTTCTTTTCTGTTTAAATGTCCGTCAACAAAGTACTTATTGTGGCAACCTCTTCCGTTGTTACTTTGATTTCAGTTGAGTACGTTAAAGTATAACGTATGACGGATTCTATGTGCCCCGGCCTTAACATTCTAATTTGTTTAGTTCGCAATAGTGCTACTACTCAATATTATCAATTGGGTACTAAACAAAAGTTAATACTTTTGTTTGGTTTTGGTAATAATTTTGTTTAATTTTTACTTTGTGGCAAAAAGTGTTGCTGTAATAAAAATCAAAAGATAATAACATTTATTTATATCGTAATGATACGCTACTTAATAGAGAAAATAACTCGATTTCAAAATTTTAATAGTTTTTCATTTTATTTTGGTCGGTAGACAATATCATCTTGTGTACCTTTAAGAAACTAAAATGTGTTATAAAAAATCTACACATATAATAAAACTTTAAAAGGAATATTTTTTTTAAAGTTGTGTTGCTGCTGCAGATAGTAATCGAAATGGAATACAAAAAATAATTTTTTGAATTTTTGTCTGCAAAATTGGCAGAATCTTTTAGTTTTGAAAGCAGGATATTTTAAACACTGGATTATTTATTAATGTAGGGGGAATATTGAAGCAGACCACTTCCATAATGGGTCCCTTTTCGACCCCCTTCCGTCCTCTATGATTACATGTAACCGAAATGTAATTTACGGACACCTTCTTACATTGAGTCACGTGCTACAACCAGCCTTTAATCTTGAATTTAGTGATTTCAGACTGTCGACTGGTAACTGTCGGCCTTCTTTCTGATTATGCAGTCTCTAGTAATTGTTCAAGGCTCAGGTCCCCCATGGTATCCACATTTAACAGACTTCTACCAGCGGTGCTGAGTCTTATGCTAGCCAGTGCGCTGCCGTCTCAGCCTGGACTTGTTCGGAAATGCATCACTGCGCTTAAACAATACAAATTGGGAAGTTAATAATAATTTATTTCTTGATTTAGATGAAAGCTAAAATTAAATAAAATTTTACCATGTCTAATCGAACTCTTATAAATGTATAAACAAATGTAAGAAAATGTAATGTAACAAAATAAAATTAATAAAGAACAAATAAAAAACTCACTCATCCATTGCATCAGCAATTTTTGTGATGCGTGTTTGACGTTTGTTTGCGCATCATCTATTTCAGTGATGCATTTTAGAACACACGACATTTGCTGTGATGCGAACCCTCTCACTTTTAGGCATGAGCTGTAGAGACTCCGACTCGACGTTAAAGGAACGTTTTGAGGTGCCTGCTTCCGAAAAGGATTTACCTAAGTTCACAGGGCTGGGTGCGTCCAATTCATTCACATTATCTCCATAGCCGCAGGAGTATCTTCATAGACTGACCAGTCCACCCCTTGCGGGGTTTCTTTGTCATTCTCTTTCGATATCCTCCCTTGGCCAGTTGCAAGCGGACTTCCTAAAGCGATTAACCTCTCCACCTCTAACCAGGCTCCTTGTCCATCCCTATCGAAAGACCCCGGAGATTAACCTTTTCACCCCTTACGAGGCGTTCCTGTCCATCCCTTTTTTCCTAGGCCATTATTGGCTCTGTTGTCCACCCACACAGAGCTTCTTATGCATGGGTAAGTCTACATTGAAACTGGAGGTCGACCGCTATCCAGAGTTCGCATACTAAAGGCTAAGCACCCTCTTGACCACGCATCCCTGGCGTATGCTGTTCCACCGTGGATTATGGAAGCTGTTTACGACTAGTCCTCTTTAACCACTAACTAGCCATTCATGTTCTCGGCACAGCTACTAACCACCTTAACCTTACAAGAGGGGTAAACACTTTTAAAGCAAAATCGAACAAAATATTGTCAGGGCGCCCATAACTTAGCGGGCACAGTTAGTATAATAAAACGAATAAAATCTTTATACAAATTAATATGTATTGAAAATAAGTTTTATTGTTTAGTCTCTACAGAATATTACACAATCCAATTTAACTAAGATCGATTTTATAAACAACATCACAACTTTGCACTGGTGTTGTCCGAAGCATGATTCAATTTTGCACAGCCAAATTTATATGCAGAATAACTCAAAATTAAACTAAATGCTATATTTAAAGTCAACCTGAAAGCACTGAATGAGCATAAAAAAATAATTCATATCTGTTCTTTGAACACCAGTAAAGGGCGAAGACCAGCGAACTAAATGCGATGAGCTTCCAGAGTTTCCATAAGCAAGATTGAATAATTACGAGTAAATGTTGAACATCATAACATGAACTTGGGCAAATTTAACCATTTTATGCTTTACAGGTTGAATATGGATAGCAACCCAACCTCAGTTGCGTTGTCAGTTGCCGAAATTGTATTACGTATGGCAACTGGCAACTAAAAGCTGTTCATTTTAGTTGTGGTTGCTGTTGATTTTTTTCACAGATTATAAAGTTAAAACTGTGCTAAAACTGAAAAGTAAGCTTATTATTCGCAAATTTTTGTATATTTAAAATATTATTTAAATATTTAAAACACTGGAGCACTAAGATTATTAAAAGGTTATCTGTAGTGATCATCTCTTTTTCTCATCACTGCCCTATTTTTCTTCATCAGACGGCGTATATTTGTCCCCTTTCTGCATTGCTCAGGAAATTCCAAACATAGCATCTGCAACAAATAAATAACGATTGCGTATTTTTACAGAGACATCTTTTATCAGCACCTGGTCCCAGATTTTCAACTTTAAATAAAAATGGTCGACAAATAGCTAATATGAAACTAGGTATATCAAAGGCTTCATGCTCACGGAGGGATGTAATGTGGATGAGGAGTATTGTAGGAATATGATGAAACTTGCATTAAATTTACGAGTGTGTTTAGGCACATCTTTAAAGAGATTGGATAATAATTTTAAAAAGAATACATCGGACAAAACTGCAGACATAAAATAATACTTTTTTTGTGTATTTTATTTGTTAAAAACTTTTACATTTATTTGCAGTTGCTAGATTGTCAAAATAGCATTATCGATAACTTTATGGCAACTAAAGAAAGTTGCCTTACATAATACCAATTTTTTTTCCCAGTTGCGTTGCCTTTTGACAACGCAACTAAAGATCAGTTGCCACCCAAAATCGACCTATTACAGTGAAACACGAACACAATTCGAGTGTACAAACAAAAAACACAGAATTTTTTAAAAACACTCTTAAGAAATATGAAAAACAAAAAACTACTAGTGCGAACAAAACGCACTAAGCCTATTGAACTCTATCGATGCAATGTGCGATGCGTTTCGGTGGAACTTATTCCCGATACCCATATATCTTTTCGTACAACACGCTTCTCATTAAGGGCCCATTCATTTGTGGTCGAATTGCCAGTGAATCGAACTACGCATTATAGCGAAAATTATTTTTTTGCCCGAAAAGTTCGTATGTGGAATAAAATTCCTGCGGTTGCCAATTTCAATGAGGGAAAATCCAAGTCAAATGTCCACAAATACTAATTCCTCTATCCTCCTTCACGTAGGAAAATTTCGTAGTTCTGGCACAATGCATTGCATGAGTGCTGGTGTGGTGGCCTAATAGCCCAAAATATTATTTCTGTATTTTGGGAATTTATTTTTAAATACATGCATACTGTGTAAATAAATAAACTTACAAACTCAGAAAAATAATTCTCTCAACAGAATTTGTCAAGAAACAAAACGAATTGTTTAGAAACAGTTGTATATAATAATAGTTTATCATTGTGAAAAATGCTTGTGAATTTACATTTTATAAATATTATTATAAGCGAAATTAAGACAAGCTTAAAACACACTATATTTTATAAGCTTATTTTGAAGTTGTATTGTAGTTCGATTGCTATATGGTCCTAACAACCAAAATACCTTGAGACACATAATATAAAAAGCTTACCAACATAAGCTTGAAAAAGTTTTTAGATTATATTGAAAAATGATATCGTAACAATTGTAGAAAAATCAAAACGGAACCCTAGTGAAATAATATTATATGCATGATTACTATAAGCTTATTCATGCAATTGTGGAATAAGCTTACTGAGAAATATTTTATTAACTTCTCCATAGAAAAGCTTAGTCAGATCAATATTTTTATAAGTTTTTCTACAAAATTGTAGACATAAATTCACAAATAATGTATCTACATTTGTATGGAAAAAAAGAAAAGTGGCTAATTTCCACAAAAAAGTTCAACTAAAGCATTATGAAGAGCAATGTAGCACATCAACCAGCTTTAATGATCTCATAAGTCCAGTACATCGCGACCTCCTTACTACAAACACCTTTTCAAAATAGACTGTATCTCATTAGCCAGGAAAAGAGCTGGTACATTAAAATTTAGCACACAACATTACTATGAAGGAACATTGACTAGAGAATGCATAGCTTCCTCAGAGATACTCACTATTACCCACATTTTTATAGATTGACTCAGAAGTCCTACAAATGAGACGCTTGAAGAGATTCTTAACAGCAGCAAAAAAAACTCAGCAATAAAAATAAAAAGTATTCTTAAACCCACTGATATGTTTTTTTTTAACTAATCATATATGGTGTAATGGCCTAAAACATTCATTTCTGTATTTTGTTAATTTATTTTGAAATACATAAATAAACAAACAAATTTACAAATTTTTTTAGAAAAATAATTCTGTTTACAGAATTTTTCAAGAAACAAAACGAACTGTTTAGAATCAGTTGTGTATAATAATAGTTTATCAAACATTGTTAAAAACTTGTTGATTGGATACTTTTAAGCTAGTCAGGTCTAACATACTTAATGTCAATAAAAAACTAACTTATTGCATTTTTACCCAACGTTTCGTCAATATTTGTTGACTTTTTCAAGGGATTGTCTATTAAAAGTTAAAATCTTTATTATTACTAAAATTATACACCAAAATAATTTACTTACAATATAACGTAGATCACATTAAAAAATGCTTGTGAATTTACATTTTATAAATATTATTATTAGCGAAATTAAGAGAACCTTACAACACACTATTTTTATAAGCTTATTCTCAACTTGTATTATATTTTGATTGCTTATGGTATGTTGGGGTATAATTGTTTGTTCAATTATTGATGATTACACATACTCGTACACAGAAAATGACAACACTTGTATGATTTTTACTGAAAAAAATCTGGAGTGGCCTACACTCAACTTTACCAATGGAAACAGATATTTTACCCCTTGCCCCTCCCTATTATTCCTAAAAACTATACAGCTCTTCATCACCATACTAAATTTAATTTTGATATGTCGAACGGTACGACATGTACAAACACCCACCCACAGACATCATCGCGAAAATAGCCAAAATGGATTCAGGAGACCTCAAAACGTATAAATGCGTCGATTTTTTTCACGATTAGTATATTTGACCTTATACTACGTATGGTAGTAGTGTAAGGTAAAGTATAGTTCGTTGTCGTCCCACCTTTCGTCTCCTTTGGGAATACCATTGAAAGTAGGCTTTTGCTAAGTTGGAGATGTCTTTACGCAGCGATTTTGCCAAAATATCTAATTTATTTTGCGTAAGTGTCTCCGATTACTTGTAGTTTTGATGTTATGGATTCATTGATTTTCCACATTTCAAATTCGTAAAGAAGTACCGACCTGCTAGAACTAAAGATGTTTTTGCCATTTAGAATTTGGGAAGAATACCATGCCTTACTCAAAGTGACATATAACCTGCGAGGAGCGCGGATTATTCTGTTAGATACTTCTTCACTTGCGCCACCATCTTTACTTATGACGCTGCAAGGATGCCGTATAAAAGTAGTGGATTTGTGCTTGCAATGGCGATTATAAGTGACATGGTTTTGGAGATAGTGATTTTAATCTCGATCCGAATGCCACAATCTTGCAGCCTTTCGAGTATACGTTGGATGCCTTCTAGTGCATGTGACTTAAGGCATATGTAGTCTACATAGTCAAGGTCGTACATCCGTTGGTTAAGGTGCTGTTGGATTCCGTTTGGTGCCCCAATATTTGTATAAAGAAGAACTGTATCCATAGCTCTTGAGCTTAGCAACAGCTCTTTTTACTTTTTCGACAGGCGGCAGTTTTGTTTTTGGTCTGTATCTGAAGAGTTGAACTATTTAAGACTTTTATCAATGCCGGGGACTCGAAAAATTCTCTCTACCGTTCAATTTTATATAATTGATGTCGGTGAAGACGTTACCATCTCTGTCGCTCATGATTGGTGTGGTCGCGAGTTTATAGATAGGCTTTATAGATCTCTCGTGTATTACAAACGGCAGCTGCATATATGGCCGAGCTAGCTATGTTCTTCTGATGTAGTCGGCACGCAGCTCGACGTCGGTCGTCTATTTGATGGAAATTGGAGTTCTGTTCGGCTGCGAGTATTTCTATTTTAATGCCTTTCTTTCTCTCTCTTCAATGGCCTTGCTTTCTTTAATTTTCAATTATTTGTTTTCATTTGCTTCACAAACAGAGTCAAAACTATGAAGAAATCATATGTAGATATAAATTAAAATAAAAACATATTTGTATTATCAAGTATCTTGAAAACGCTGCTGACAAACCTTGGTGACGCCAAGCATAACAGCTCTGTACAGTGAGGGGATTTGACCAAAAAATTCAAATAAATCTGTAGTTTTTAAACAGCCCGATTGGATTTAAACTTCACAAGGCTATATACAGTGCTATAGAGTATGGCTCGCGGTGTCGTCAATTTATATAAAGGAGCCAAAAATAGGAGATGTTGTCATACGTAAATAAAATGATATATGTATGTATGTACATTGTCCTATATTTCTTAAACAAGAAAACCAAAACTCAACTATTTATCCTATGAAACACTTCCAGCTCCTATATGTTCTTCCAAAATATAATTAGCCCGTCTCCCCAGAACTTTTCTATGTTTTAATAAATTATTTTTAAGAGGAGGATAGTTGCACAAACAAATTCCTGGAGCTTATTTATATAAATTTTCAGTAAAAATTTTTCATTTTAAGCTAAGAATTAACCCACTTAATTTTCATAGGATTTGACTTTAAAAATTACATTAAGTTAATGGATTACACCTTGGTGGACCCATATTTTGTTTCTGTATTATACTTTTAGAACTTGTAGAAATTAAATGATTTAAAGCGAAAAGTTATTTCTGTTTTGTTATTGTCTTTCTTGTTATTATGTATATTGCTATTGCTATTAATATTTGCATTGCCATACTAAAATCATATTGGACTTAATATTACAGCACAATTTTTACCCAAATCGATGTAAATTACTTTTATAACCCGTTATAGCACATCAAAATTTACCGCATTTTTATAAAAATTTCTGAACTTGTGCAAAGTGCATTTTGACGCACCCCGGCAAAAATTATATTTTAGCATCACAGTCGGGTTTTCGCGTTTTTACAACACTGTGCGGCACCACGATGCTAATTTTAATAATGCCCCGTCTCCAATAGTCATCGATTTCTGCATGACATAAACAAAACACCGGCAGAGAAACGGTTTTAATATGTTCACGTTCTTAGAGATAGCGAATGCTTGTTTATTTTCTGTTTGAACATAATTTTCTGTTTTCCATCAATGTTGTTTGAATGCTTAAGCAAAGCAGATAGTAATAGTATGGTTGAATAACAGATGGCGCTGTTTGAAAACAGCGCCAAACATGGTATAAAACAGTTCTTATAACAAATGTTTTAACAGTCATGTTAAGACGTGGAAGAAACATTAACATAGGCCGTCTACCTATAATACTATCATGATGTTAGTGTTAATGTTTATCATTTATGCAAAATGTAGAATTGCGTATGTACATTAGGGTGGAACGAAAAAATATTTTCTTCAATTTCAATATTAGATAGTGATAAAAAGTTGTCATTTGCCATTGTTAAGTCAATTGTAAAGTTTAAAAACTGGAGTAGGATAAAAGGTGCCGCAAAACCAAATGGCGCAGATAGCAAATTTAATTTTTTTTTTGGATCTGAAAAAACTGTATTATATAAATAAAAGGACTATGCATTAAACTAGTACATTAAATAAGTTTTACTCAAGAAAAGTCATTAAAATATCATATGTACCCCCCATCTTACTACATCAAAACAAGTAAATTTAAAAAAAAATATTTTTCATGTTTTTATACACCATTTAGGTATTAAAACATAAAAAAGATTACAAAATGACGATGGATAGAAAATTTTAGGTTTAGTTTTAATTAAATTTAAATAATAATAATTTAAAAAAACCACAAATAAAATAAAAAATATGTTCGAGGCTTCTGTGGCACCTCAAGATGTAGTTCAATCACAATAAAAATTTTTAGAATCTTCTCTCACATAAAAAGACAAATTTTTATCACTATTTGAAAGGGTAATACAAACATTTATTTTCTGCCATATACCAATGTTCCAGCCTAACGTACATATATTGTAAAATGTTGTTGCCAATTTTGTATTTACGATCCGATTTTTTTAATTTAGGCGATAGTTTTTTTAAGTTTAGGAGAATAATTAATTGAACATGTATAAATTATGTAAGGTAGCCACCATTTTGTTACTAGCGACACCAAAACCTTACCGAAGTTTTTCTAATTGAATTTTTTTGAATTGACAACACTTACGAGTATGTACATATTTTTTAGTACATACATACTCTATATCAAAATTTGTACGA
The DNA here is from genome assembly GCA_949628195.1 of Phasia obesa. Classification (NCBI taxonomy): domain Eukaryota; kingdom Metazoa; phylum Arthropoda; class Insecta; order Diptera; family Tachinidae; genus Phasia; species Phasia obesa. Next base: position 67,668,536 of record OX451219.1, read on the forward strand.
AAATTTTAAACTTTTGTTACTACTAAAATCAGAATCTTCCTAAGGGAAGAGTATTTTTTTTGAAAATATCAACTTGAAATCGGATTTTCTCTCGATGATTAGATACAAAAAAAACCTAAAACCTTTTTAAATACTCCGATATGTCTTTATTGGAAATTATTATTTCTTTGAAATCTTTTTTTACCTTCAATTTTGTACGAAAAATGTTTGAGAACATTTGACGGCAACATTATTGAATAGAGTTTATGTGAAATTACTTATATAATAAAAAATAATAATAAATAAAAACTAAGTCTAAACGGGTTTTTTAATTACCCTTGAATTTGTACCGCCACCAGTATCATCACAGAAAATGGCAAACGTTGCCAAATAAAACCACTGGTCTATATTAAATAAAAATATATACACATGCATACATACGAGTATATACAAGCTCACTTTTACTTGTACGTACTTATAATACCTCAATGAAATTGAGACTGAAACAACTTCAGCTTGGTACTGGAAACAAGACTGTACGATTGCAAAAAACAACTTACATACATATAACGTAATGTACAACATTTACATGTTTATGGACGTTAATATGTTTGTATCTTGTATCGGTTCACGTACCATACACAAGCACGCTTACATACATATATATGTAAGTACATACACAGATACGCATATACCAAATATAGTAAATACATAAACAATAATGATTTTAACTGTTCTTTCTGCGCTTTGCTGCGGTTTCAATTGAAACAAATTAAACACAAAATACAAAGATACATATGTATTTGCACCATAGATACAGTGATTATACGGAATAAAATTGTCATATACTTTTTTACTATTTTTCGTGCAAGAAATACTAAAGATCACGGATTTATTAATAATAAAATTCGGCAGACAGTCCAGTAATAGTTATCAAGTAAAATTTTATTATGTCCAATTGATTTTTAAAGTCTTATTATCTTTTTTACACTTTTTTGGAATGTCGATTTTTATTTTCACATTTTTTGTTGATTTTAATTTTCATATTTTTTATTTAATTTAATTTGTCAGCTGTTAGTTTGCAAATGCCTAGCAAATAAAAACTATGATTTTTGGTGCTGCTTATTTCCGAAAGTGTAGCATATGCATTTCTGTATATTTTGTTAGTGTGTTGTAGAATTATCCAATACCATTTTGCAAATGCTACCATGCAAGACCATTTGCACAAGGATATGAGAATTGTTATGTTCCCTCATTTTAATTACACTTTCATCCCGTCAACGGACAGACATTTCTTAATACGAAGATACTTTTAATTCATGTTCTGTCTGTATTAAGTTGAAACATTGTCGTTTCGTAAGTTTCGATCTTATGTATAAAGTTACAGTTCGTTACAGTATTAAGTGTATTTGTAACACTTAAAAGTTTAAATGTGATTTTTTTTTCTTCCGCTTACATTTCAAAAACTTGTTTGTCCTAACTAACCTATTCACTTGACATTGCCACTATTTTACTATTTTTTGGTTACCACTGTTTGATTCTTTTTTATTTTGTTTTTAAGCTGGATGCACCCATTTTTTTCTGCACCACCATTTACTCATTTCAAAAAAATTTTCCGGACAAACGAAGATACCATATAAAATACATAAGTAAACAACTCATATTAACGAGTGATTTTTTAAGAGCTTGAGAACTTTTTTTTTTAAAAAAACGCATAAAATTTGCAAAATCTCATCGGTTCTTTATTTGAAACGTTAGATTGGTCCATGACATTTACTTTTTGAAGATAATTTCATTTAAATGTTGACCGCGGTTGCGTCTTAGGTGGTCCATTCGGAAAGTCCAATTTTGGGCAACTTTTTCTAGCATTTCGGCCGGAATAGCCCGAATTTCTTCGGAAATGTTGTCTTCCAAAGCTGGAATAGTTGCTGGCTTATTTCTGTAGACTTTAGACTTGACGTAGCCCCACAAAAAATAGTCTAAAGGCGTCAAATCGCATGATCTTGGTGGCCAACTTACCGGTCCATTTCTTGAGATGAATTGTTCTCCGAAGTTTTCCCTCAAAATGGCCATAGAATCTCGAGCTGTGTGGCATGTAGCGCCATCTTGTTGAAACCACATGTCAACCAAGTTCAGTTGTTCCATTTTTGGCAACAAAAAGTTTGTTAGCATCGAACGATAGCGATCGCCATTCACCGTAACGTTGCGTCCAACAGCATCTTTGAAAAAATACGGTCCAATGATCGCAATATTCTCTTCTGTACGCACTGTACGCATTCGTGTGGTTGGTTGTCCAATAAAGTAAACTGAGTGCGAAACTTGGTCACAATCGCATTAATTGTTTGCTCACTTGGTCGATTATGTAGACCATAAATCGGACGTAAAGCGCGAAACACATTTCGAACCGAACACTGATTTTGGTAATAAAATTCAATGATTTGCAAGCGTTGCTCGTTAGTAAGTCTATTCATGATGAAATGTCAAAGCATACTGAGCATCTTTCTCTTTGGCACCATGTCTGAAATCTCACGTGATCTGTCAAATACTAATGCATGAAAATCCTAACCTCAAAAAAATCACCCATTATTTTACAACGTGGTGGCGACATAGCAACAACTGATTATAAATAAATTTTGTTTATTAAAACATGTTAAAATATATTATTTTTGTTTAATTTATTATTTTTTATTTAATTTCAAGTAATCAAAGCAAACAGTATATGATATGGCAACTCAATTCAGCTTTTTCTTAACGAACTATATTTGGTGGCAACTCGGTTATATTTTGTCCGGACAAAACTTAAAATTAAATCAATTCAAGCTGAGAGTTGTCCGAACAAAATCACTTCTCTCACGCTGTGAGAGATATGTCTTACTACATTTAATCCGGATAAAATTTTTGTCCGGACAAAATAGGTAAAACCAGCTTTTGACGGTCTACGATACGACTACAGTATTAAAATATTCTAAATTTCACACGTTGGTATTGGGTTACCACATACCTGGAGGTTCAGATATCATTGGAAGATTCGGGTAATGTTCGTAAAGTTTTGTTTGTAATAAAAACATCATTACAAGGTAAAGTCAATACGGCTTTATAAAATCATATAAGGAGATATATGAATTATAAAATTGTAAGACAATAAATTTTTTCGTTAAGGCAACTTTTGTTTACAAAAAATGTTTTTCTACGTTAAAGACAAATAGCTAAGAGTTTTGATGCTTAATCATTGATACATTTCTTTTTATTTTAAAAAATAAAAATTGAGCGTTCGTAAGTAAACTTGCAGACGAGCAGGATTGCAATAATCTGATTTAAGGATCTAAGCTGGATTCACCAATGTTCTCCGGACAAAATTTTTGTTCAGACAAAATTTTTTTATATCTTATTTGACATTTCTCTCAGAGAGTGGGAAAAAGAGCTAGTCCCTATACGTATTTCACTGGTTGCTCAGGCCAGATCATCAGGAAACCTTTTTCCTAATTTTAGAGAAGCCAAAAATACTCTATAAGTAATAAAATTCTACAAAACACAATGAGAATTATGCATGTTATAGAATAATATTACAGAATATTAAAGCTTCAACAAAACACAAACAAACAAACCCCGTTTATATTTTTCCTTACTGTCCTTCTACAATTGGATGGTTTTTTGCCATCACTGAATGCAGACGTAAGGAGTGATGAAAAGCATACACAAGTTGTTTTTGTTCTCGCAAGAGAATCGAAATAAAACAAGTGTTGCCAAGGTTTGCACAAGCAGTTGCATATTTAGTTATTAATAAAATTTTTTTGGGAATTTAAATATTAATTATTTAATATTATGCTAATTACCCATAACTTTTTATAATAAAAATGCAATTTATTTGTTGGGGGAAAAGAGCTAGTCCCTATACGTATTTCACTGGTTGCTCAAGCCAGATCATCAGGAAACCTTTTTCCTAATTTAAAAGATGCCAAAAATACTCTATAAGTAATAAAATTCTACAAAACCCAATGAGAATTATGCATGTTATGCCAAAAATATAATTCGTGTTTGCTTAGCATGCAATTAGTCATTTATTTTGTTTGTTTGTTTTGATTACTTTAAATTAAATAAAAAATAATATCTTTTAACATGTTTTGATAATCAAAATGTTAAATTAATAAAAAAGTAAATAATTTCACACTAATTTTTTATAATCAGTTCTATGCTTTGTTGCCACGTTGTATAATTAATATGACTTGTTTACTTATGTATTTGATATGGCAACTTTGTTTTTCCAGACAAATTTTTCGAAATGAGTGAATCGTGCTGCAGAAAACAAGTGAGTTTTATTTTCTGACGAAAATAAAAAATAAAACTCCTAAAAAAGTGTTATTTTTTACGGCAAAATAAAATTTGTTATTCGATACGAGCCGAGTAAGCTAATTATGCCATTCGAAATGTATCGAATCGTTATTTATATAAAATTTAAATTGATTAATAATAAGTCAAGAAGTGAACAAGAAAACACGGTTTAAAAACATTTCCTTTCAAATGAAATTACGATACTTTTTATACGATATCGAGTGCCATGATGCCACAATGAAAAATAACGAGAGAGATTTTACTCGATATCGAATGCGGTGATTAGACCCCTAGTATATTTGCACTTTGATAGGTACAGCATCTCTGACAACAATTATTTTTGGATTTTTAAAGTAGACCACTTTAAAACTTTGTAGTTGGTTATTATTAATTTATTCCAATTGCAGTTAAGGATATTTCTTTCTACACATATGTATGTATGTATGTAAGAATGTATGTATGTATGTATATTATCGTTGTACATTCTGATAAATAAAACATTAAAAAAAAATTAGTTATTTACGATAACAAAACTTAAGAGCTTAAGTCGACACAGATTGTCACATATGTATGTATACGGAATATATTTACATACTTATGTATGTTATTTCAAAATGTAGAGTCAAACACAAGTGTCTATGTTTTTAGTTCACAAATTATAACTAATAATCTGTCTTGGGTTTCACATAAACGGTAGAAATTTAAACGTTTATACTATAGAGTGTGCATGAAATTCTCATTACAGTATAATATGCGTTTATAAGCCACGCCCATTTTCATATAAATTCTTTTTTATATGCATGTTAATATGCAAGCATGCCTTTAGTATGTGTGTGTGTGTATCGGTGTATGTGCATGACTGCATGTTTATTTTATTAGCATTTTGATAATTACTTTTTTTAATGATTTCATTTTAGAAGTTGATTTTTCATGAACGTCCGCTTTTCGTTTCTCCTCTTTTTTCTTTTTCGTGCGCGTCTGTCTTCTTTTCCTTTTTCTGATTCATGATTATTTTGCATTGGTGAAGTTTAATTAGCATTTTTATTCGTTCATTTTTCCTATATTGCACATTATACATACGAATGCATGCAACCACATTCATACATAAAATGTGCAACATACACAACGTGTGTGTACTACAGTAGAACTCAAAATAATAGCAGTTTTGTTGATCAGAATAGTTTAAATTAATCTTTTGAATACTAAAAAATAAAAATAAAGTAATTACATAGTAGTTGTAGTAGTAGAACAACGTAGTTCTTAAAGTTCTTATTTAAAAGAAATGTACTAATATCTTAGTAATGTTTTTAATTATTTTAGACTTAAAATAGTATTTGCTTGATAAAAAGTAACATTAGCTTGTAAAATTACATTTACGTAATACAGTATAATCTCGTTAATCCGGACAATTAAAAACATTGGGGTGTCCGAAATATCGGAATGGCCGAATTACCGAGACAAGAGGAATAATAAAGAAAAACCGTTTGAAAAAACAAAAAAATTAAATATTTATTTAAAGAAATTCACTTCCAAATTAAAAAAAAACTATTTCAATATTATTCAGTTTATCAATTATTGCAAAAATAGTTAGATATTTTCGTCTGATGAAGTTTAGTTTCATTTTGCTTTTTATATGCAATATCTCTGATGCTTATAAGCTTTAAAATATCACCAGCTGGAAGCTCCTGCTCCTCGCAATATTTTATACAGGTATTAAGGGCAGCTATGGCTTGAGAGTGCTGTGTTTTTGGAAAATTAGTGGCATGTTCTTCACTAAATGATTCAACTTCATCACCTTCTTCTGCACCATCGTCTGTGATATCAACTTCGTCATTAAGCCAATTATTAATTTCAACAGAATTATAGACATCAGGGGCTAGATCAACCAGTAAATCAATTACTTCATCGCAATCGCTTCGTCTCAGCCTTGCTAGTGGTACTTCATCATCTGAGCCCCATTCTTCATCATAAAGAATTTTATTAAAACATTTTTTAAGAACATTTTCATTTGTTTTATCCCAAGCATTGCAAATCAAAAAGACGACGTCTTTTAATGAAAAAGTTTTAAGGGCCTCCATTAAATTTTCTGAGCTCGACAAAATTGTAGATAAGAAGCTTTTACGATAGTTTATTTTTAAAATTCGAATGGCATTCTGATCCATAGGTTGCATCAGTGCTGTGCAGTTAGGTGGAAAGAACATAACACAAATTTCGTTGTTCATATCTGCTAGAGATTTTGGATGGCATGTTGCATTGTCTACTAGTAAAAGTGCTCTATTAGATAAGTTATTCTCTTTGAGATAACTTTTAACTTGCTTAACAAAAGATTTTTCAAACCAATTTTTGAAAATTATTTCAGTCATCCATGCGTTTTTGTTGTTTGCATATTCCAAAGGTAAATTTTCTTTTTTAAAAGCTCTCGGATTTTTAGCTTTTCCAATCATCAATAACTTGAGCTTGTGCTCTCCAGTTGCATTGCAGCATACCAGAATAGTCACTCTTTCCTTACCTATTTTACGTCCAGGTGCAGATTTTTCTGTATGTAGTGCAAGTGTTTTATCAGGTAGCTTTCTCCAAAAGAGCGCAGTTTCATCAGCATTATAAACTTGAGAATACGTTATCTTCATCTCAGCCATCTTTGCATGGAGTTCTTCAATAAAGGGTTTTACGGCGGAAGTGTCATTAGAAAGTTTTTCCCCAGAAATTTGTAAAAACTTTATTCCATATCGAGATCGAAAATTGTTAAGCCATCCATTACTTGCTTTGAATTCAACATTTGGTCCATAAATTTCTGCACACAAAAGTTTAGCTTTTTCCTGAATTATTTCAGACGTAATTGGTGCATTATGATGCCTTTTATTAATAAACCAATTGTACAAACGTTCTTCCATAGCCTCATATTCAGCACATCGCATGGTCTTACGTTTTCCTAGTCCACCCTCAGATTTTGAAAAATAGCTACCAAATGGATTATGTTAGTCATTGCAAAAAAAACGAATGGTTTAACTTACCTATCGATTTTACATCCACTTAACTTTATGTCTGATATGGTAGATTTACCTACACTGTACTCTGTTGCTAGCTGTCGCATAGACTTTCCTTGTGCTAATTTCGTCAAAATTTCTTTTTTTTTATCAATAGTTAAAAAGTTATGTTTATTTTTACTGACTGATGGCATTATGAAATTTAAAAAGCAGAAACACCAACACTAATTAATGAAACACTAAAAAGCCTTAAAAAATTATTGCGCAAAAGTAAACACTGCTTTTCATTCCCCGTTGATATCAAAAACTAAATGCATTTCTTGATTTAAATCGCAAAAAAAAATGAAAAACTAACGGTCAAAATTCTTCAGAATAAAATTAATTTTGCAGTTGAAATTTTTTTGCAAAAGCAATAGAAGATTAAACTGTCCGAATTATTGAGGTAGAAAAAAACGATGGTGTCCGGATTACAGAGTCTGCTATGGTAAAAAATTAAGTGTCCGGATTACCGCGTTGTCCGGATTAGCAGGTGTCCGAAATATCGAGATTACACTGTATATTCTCATTAACTATCCAATTGGCAAGTGCTTTCACGGTAAAAGCTTACTTCCAATCTGAATTAACTTTTTTATAAAAAATGTTGCTTGCTGATAGCATTTCTTTGTTTTCTTTGTAATTTAGTATGCCTATGAGTAAAGACTATTTAAAGACTATTTCAGACATGTTTTAAAAATGTTCAAATATTTGAATATCGCCTTTTTTCAGATCAATCGTAAAGAGTTTTTTTTTCGTTGCAAATGACTTGAGAGAGAACAATAAATTTTCTATTATAGCACAAATTTAAAAATTCATGCTGTTTTTTACACTGGCGCAACTGAAATTTCTTTGTTAGATTATTTGGGTGCTGCTGTTCTGCTTTGTTAAATTGAATATAGTTTCCGAGATATGCGATTATATCCAAAATGAAGAAAGTTGTACGACATAACTCGATAACGTTTTATATTATATAGTTAAGTTAAAAATACGAAAATTACGTTTAGGTTATTTAAACATTGTTTATTAATATACATATGTACGAGGTATGATAAAAAACACCGTTATTTTCAATTTTCGTGAGGTACACATGTCTGTTATTTATGTTGACAATATCAGCCATTTTGGATTGTCAGTTTGTTTTTGACAGATAAAAAGTCGTGTTTTGGTGTGCTCTTCGAATTTTTACTATTTCAAAAAATGGACCAAAGAAACTGTAAGTTTGGTGTAAAAAATTAAACTTCAACGCGGCTTTTTTCATCTTACCTTTTAAATCGTTCACAACTTGTCCCATCGAAAAATGCCCAATCAACTGCTTTAAGTTTATCTAGAGGTGTACCTCAAGGGTCAATTCTTGGACCACTCCTTTTTTCGTTTTATGTAAACGATCTGCCAAACCAACTCTTGCACTGCAAAATTCATATACACGCCGATGATGTGTAGTTATACCGAAGTAGTCCAGTAAAATCTGTCACTCAAAATATTGTGAGACTCAACGATGAATTAAATAAAATTTACCTATGGTCACGGCTATTGGACTTTGTTTACACCCTCATAAGTCAAAGTGCTTATTAATTCGCAATAGAACACCTTATTCTCATATAAGTCTAGACATTTTATTAAACGGAGAAAAGATAAATTTTGTGAATGCTGTCAAAAAAAACCGTGGGCTCATTTTCAATAATACCATAACTTTAAAAAATCATATTTACACTCTTGTAGGCCAAACTTATATCAAGCTGAGATATATTTTGTCGACACAATATTATACTCCTCTAAATATTAGGCAAGTGAACTCTTCGCAAATTGTGATTCTATTAGCAAATTGTGATTCTATTAGCAAAAAAGCTGAATGTTATATATAATAATATTGGGAATATATCATCATGTGTCCCATTTTCAACATTCAACATTCAACAATCTTCTAAATATTCATGATATCTTAGCGATAAAAATAGGTTTGCCAGATCACTCAGAGGTAAAAAGATCATAATTCCCCTACGCCGCTTTCTTGTATCATAAAGACACTTTGTTATTCATGCGGCACGCCTTGGAATTTTCTTCCTGATAGTCAGCAACTTAATAGCAACGTATGCAGTTTGTAAAAAAATGTATTTAATTATTTCGCACGACAGTAAATCATTATTCTCACAATATAAATCATTTTTAATTTAATTTACTTTTATCTTTTCTAATGTGTAACTAATTATCTTAACATATGTCTAACTAATGATTCATGTTTGCCTGTACTTTTAATATAAGATTAAATCTTCTTGTATAGGAATTAAATAATAAATATCGAAGCAGGCCCCTTCCTTAACGAGTTCCTTTTCGAACCCGTTCCTTCCTCTATGGTTATAGACAACCGAAATATAATTAGGGCAATCTTATTCTCATAGAGGTCATAGAGCTTATAATCTTGACTTTTCATTCCCAGCAGTGCCTACACGCAAAGAAAAAACATGGTAATCTAAGAGCAACATATTATGGTTAAACTATATGGTTGTAGTGAAACCATATTATTGTTGAACATTATAATATTATGGTTAAATTAACGAATATAGTATGGTTAAAAAATATAAAATGTCATACGAAATGGATATGCCAGTTTTTTTTACATTTTGGAATACAAAATTATTTATTTTTTTGATTAATAATTTTATATAAAAAACAGATGTTTTTATTAATACATAGATAAATAAATTTAATTAGCATTTTTCTTTTCCAAACCATGTTTCAAGGATATAAGAGAGGGAACACTTTGGCCATCGATTTCACGTCATTCGCATATAGCCCATACCATCGAAGTTCATGGATTTACCAGTAAAGAATTGTAAATCCTTAAAACGGCTCAAGATTTCTTTCATTATTTGTTTCATGTTGTTCCTGGATACATCAATTTGATCGGGGGATCTCTTTTCCAAATTAGCCAATACCTTTTTCATATAGTCTTTCATGTACAAAATAAAGTCTTTTTTTGTCTCCGAAAGCAAAGCATTCTTGTAAACGGTGATTGAGAACAATATCAACACCGGTCTCAACGGTTGAGTCTGTATCCTCATCAGCTTCTTCAGCTGCTAATCTTGTAAATTACATCACCGACCAATTTCGTTTTGTATCAGCGAACATTTCATCATCAGTAATATTATCCCTGTTGATTTTCACGATTTCGAGCTATTATTAATATTTCGGGTCTAAAAATTAAAAAGAAATTACAGTATCACACCGAGAGGACTCGAATTGCGAGTGTCCAGAGAAGATGGTTGCCACGCGCTCAATTCAACTGCCAAAAAGAAATAATTAAATATTTTAATTTAAATTGAACTTCCGAAACAATTTTTTATACATTTTTTTATTATTTATTTAAAGCACAAACCAATAAACTCCGATGACATAAACAAACAAATAATTTTTATTTTTAAACATTTTTGGTTACCTAAGAAAAAACTTTGGTCTTGGAGTAAACATTAAATATTTAAAACCAACTATGTTAAATTTTTTGTACGTAGTAACCATTTAATGATAACATTTTAAACAAAACATTTTTACCGGGACCAAAGTAATGTTACACACAACTAAATGAGGTTAATGAGGTAACATTGGTGCGGGTTAAGGAACATATACACGCAAAGAAAAACCATGGTTATGGTATGATCATAGGAACCACATTATGTTCTCAGTAATAATATATGGTTGCGATGATGATACCATAACCATGGTTTTTCTTTGCGTGTATATGTCCCTTAACCCACACCAATGTTACCTCATTAACCGAGGCAAATATGTTAAGTTTTAAAACACATTCCAACACTAGTTTGGAGTACACGTTCACCTGCCTCATACGCTTTATAACCGACTAGTTTTCAAGTGCAATGAGAACCTTTCTCCCCTGCACCCAATTGTGTATAACGCCTTCCGCAATGAGTGTCCGATTTTCTTTCTTCTACTCATGCGTTCAATTTGATAGCCTCCATAACCTCCCTATTTACTAGGACCAGGATCCTCTTAACTGTTATCCTCAAAACTGTTATTATTCAACGCAATTAGAAAAAATTGTTTTTGATTTAGTTATATTATTTGCTTGAAATTTGTTTCAGTAAAGTTTTTATTTGTTTCAGATAAATTGATTGAGACAAATATTTTGTTTGAACATTTTTTCTAAAGTCAATAAATTTTTTTACCAAATATTAATTGTTTGAACAAATCGTGGAAAATTTTCAATCAAATAATTTTGAATTTAATTGTTTGGATTTTCAAATTTATTTATAGGACCACATGCAAACAAAAAAAGTCTGATTATTTGCAAATTAATTCTTTGAATCTAAAAAATATTTTTTTCTGTGTGGTGGTTAAAAAATATTAATATACCCTTTTTGAAGTAAAAAATAATAAATTGTAAAAATCTGCAAAAACTGTCAAATTTATAAAAAAAAAATGTTTTGAAACAAAAACCTGAAAAACTGGGTAATGCTTCAAAAACTGTAAAAATCAGATAAATCTGCACATTTTGCAACGCTGGTTTCTACAATTGAATTGACTCTGAAATATCTCTCTGAGATTTAAATGGTCAAATAAAAATTCGAAAAAAAAATATTTATGAAAAAGTATTTTTTGCAATTTTAGCATTTATTTAAATGAAAAAATAAGTGCCGAATTACATTAAGAACTTTTGTCGCTGCAGTCTTTCTCGTTTCTTCTTTAATATTGTATTTGTGTTTATATCGTGGAATTTTTATTGCAGCAATTTGTATGAATTGATACATTTGTTTACATTTTAAACTTCAAAATTAAAACCACGAATGAGAGTACAAAACGAATTTCAAGAGTACATGCATGCATGTGTACCCTTTTTAATTCCTCTCCCCCTTCTCGCCTTTTAATGAAATATTGCAGTGACAAAAGTTGCATAATGCAACTCGGCACTAAGCAACTGAACAAAACTAATAATAATCGAAGGGTACGAAATAAGACATTCTAATGTTACACACTAAATCGATTGAATGAGTAACGCTATAACGAAACTAATTTCTCTATCTCTGCAATGCATTTCTGTTTTTTTTTTATAGTTGGTACCAAAAACTACCAACCGTTAAAATTCATGGATTTTACGTCCCAGTATTATTTTTATGTTAAAATAAATGTAGTGATTTTATTTTATTTTAAAATTAAAATTATTTTAATTTATCCTAAAAATTCCCTGAATATTAATGTTGCAAGTCTTGCAATTTATTATTTGTATTATGTGATTGCACTTCAAACAGGATATATTTTATTTTTAGTTTTTCCTCTCACACCGCAAGTAAATGTAAAATTCAAAAATTCACACAAAAATTTTAAAAACTTTAAAATTTATTTAAAGTTTTAAGATTTATTTATTTATTTATTTATTTATTTATTTATTTATTTATTTATTTATTCTGATTACAAGCCTTAAAGGCCAACTTAATCTAGATTTATATGGTTTAATAAATTTTATAACTAAAATAATTATACAGAATTTATAAAAAAAAAAATTTATTACTTTTTCAAATTGCACACATGATAAAGCAAAACCAACATTAAAACATGTTGTTAATACCAGTCCTTTATGTGATAACAGCTAAAATGATGCATTTTTATATGCATTGTTTTAGGATACTTTTAAATTCCTTAATGGGTTTAGTAAAATGTCGTTCTTCATTTGGAAGCAGGGATCGCTAATAATGATTATCCATCACATTTTAAAAGAAAAAAATCATTATGTTAGGGATATGCTACATGTACAAGGAGTACACCATTGCAATCGTCTTTAAGGGGACTGTCCGTTCCGCCAATGATTTTTATTTTTTAAGTTTTATTGAAAAAAATCAAAAGTAAAAATTATTTTTCGAGTTCTATTTTTTCCTCAGACATCAATGATTACTTGTTGAGTTTTATTTTTCGCTTGGAAAATAAAAATTATTCTCCGAGTTTTATTTTCTGCTCAGAGAATAAAAATTATTGTGTGAGTTTTATTCTTTGCTCGCCATTTAATGATTGATGTTTAAGTTTTATTTTCTGATTGAAGAATAAAAATTACTTTCTGAGTTTTATATTTCACTTAGAAAATAAGGATTATTTTTCAAGTTTTATATTTCGCTTAGAAAATAAAAATTATTTCTTGAGTTTTAAATTTTACTTAAAAATAAAAATTAATGCTTTTGTTAATTTGGACATATGTAAGTATATAAATAGTACTTTTTGAAACTTTTTAACTAAAAACATAGAAATTAGTTTAGTTGGCATTCTTTTGATATAGTAAAAGTATCAAACTAGTGTTTGGTACTTTTTCTTCATTTCAATATTTGGGGGATAAAACGTGTACTTTGGTACTTTTTTGGAACTTTTTTACTGAAACACATAGAAATAATATTAGTATCGTTATTTGAGATAGGGTTTCAGTGAGATATGGGTTTCAGTAAAAAAGTTCCAAAAAGTACTATTTATATACTTACATATGTCCAAATTAACAAAAGAAAGAAATAACTTTTATTTTTAAGTAAAAAATAAAACACAAGAAATAATTTTTATTTTCTCAGCGAAATATAAAACTTGGAAAATAATCCTTATTTTCTAAGTGAAATATAAAACTCAGAAAGTAATTTTTATTCTTCAATCAGAAAATAAAACTTAAACATCAATCATTAAATGGCGAGCAAAGAATAAAACTCACACAATAATTTTTATTCTCTGAGCAGAAAATAAAACTCGGAGAATAATTTTTATTCCCAAAGCAGAAAATAAAACTTAATACATAATCGTTATGTTCTAAGCATTAAATAAAGCTCAGAGAATAATTTTTATTCATTGAGTAGAAAATAAAAATCAAGAAATAATCATTAAAACCCAATTTTTAAAATAAAACTCATAATCATTACAATCTCTGTTTGGAAGAAAGTTGTTCCATAATATAAAGAGTTGAGTGATTTGGACATACAATAGTGTTAGTTCTTGATGATCTTCCAAAGTTGAATTTCTTTAAAAGATATGGGGGCATACCAAATTTAATTATCTTATAAAATTGAAGAAGCAATCTTTGGTTAACAAAACTATGAAAATCAGAATCTAATATGCGAATTAAATGACCAGACACATGTTCCGTTAATTTGAGATTACATATATATCTCACAACTCTATTAAAACATAATCTTAGCTTCGTCATATTCGTCAATAGTTCAAAAAAAAATGAATATGGATTTTTTATTCGCATAGAAAGTCCGCAAGTTAATAAATAAATGCCCTTTTTTGGGTTCCGTACCCGAAGAGTAAAAACGGAACCCTATTGTTTTCGCTACAATGTCTGTCCATCTGCCCGTCCGTCTGACACCGCCTTTTATATCTGGAACCGTAATAAGTAGACTCTTGAAATATTCAGAGAAGATGTATAACTTTTGCCACTATAGCAACAAATACTAAAACTTATAGGGTGTTCAAATAGAGACGTGTTATTCACGTATATGTGTTTATTTCTTGAACTATATGAACAAACAGTAATTAAAACAGTACGCTATATAAGCAAGTATAAGAAAATAAATTTAAAATTATAAAGGGTGTTCCGATAGTGACGTGATTTGCATGTATATGGCCTAAGTTTTGAACCATAATATGTAGACCCTTGAAATTTTCGCAGAAGGTATATAACAGTGGCCGCTATAGCAGCAAACACTAAAACTTCTAGGGCGTTCCGAAAGTGACGTGTTATTTGCATTTATATCTTTATTTCTTGAGCTGTAGGAGTCAACCACTTAAAATTTGCAGACAGTAATTAAAACTATGTTCGCTTTATAAGCAAGTATGCAAAATTAAACCTAAAAGTTAAAGGGTGTTCCGATAGTGACGTGATTTGCATGAATTTGGGTTATTTTTTGAAAAATAATTGCTAGACTCTTGAAATTTTCACAGATGGTATATTACTACAGCCTCCATAACAAATAGCATAAATTAAAATGTTTTCCGACAGGGACGAGATTTGCATGTATATGGCCATTTGCATTTATATGGTCTAATTTTTGAACTATAATAGGTAGACTCTTGAAATTTTGGAAGAAGATGTATTAATATGGCTTTTACAATAAATAGTAAAAATTAAAGGATATTCCGACAGTGTCGTGATTTCCACGTATGTATATAGCCTTGTTTTGTGAATCGTAATAGGTAGACTCTTGAAATTTGTACAGAAGAAATGTTGCCACGGCCGCTATGATAATTAATAAAAATTAAAAGGGGTTCCGACAGTGAAATGTTTTTCACGTATATTGCCTTATTTTATTTTCGTAATAGGTAGACTCTTGATATATTCATAGAAAGGGAATTACCATGGCCGCTATAACAAATAATAAAATTAAAGGGTGTTGCGACAGTGACATGAATTGGACGTATATAGCCTTATTTTCTGAAACGTAATAGGTAGACTCTTGAAATTTTTAGGGTATTTAGTACTCTCTCTAGTACAAAAAATAAATAAAAATTAAGAAGTGTTTAAGAAGAATTAATTTTTAAAGTTGTACTGAACATAGTACGGAATCCTGTATCTGCGTCTGACTCACACTTAACTGATTTATTTAATTCTTTGTTTTGCTTTGCTATGCGTTACCGTATTCTTTTCGCGACAATTTCTAGTATATGTATTTTCTGAGGAAACTTTCCATGTATCCAAACCCTTCAAGGAATTAAACCTGGTGAAATAGGTACACAATATATTATAAAAGAAGTAATTTCGTATCCTTATCTTTTGCACCGTAAAAAGAAGAAGGGCAAATAAAAATAAAATCTTGTAGTTGTAAAGTTTTATATTGATTGTGGTACGGAACTCCACATGTGTGAGTCTGACTAGTAATTGACTGATCTATTTAAACAGCTATTATCTTGAGAAAATATTGCTTTCATAATATTTTCCTAATATTATTGATAATAACATCCATTTATTACACTCTTAAATATTACGTCAAATTTAGGATCACAGAGTGTCTAAATTTTTGTTGAAAAAATCTTGTTGTCTAATATTATATTGATTTTGTGGTTATTTGTATCAAAAAAAACATAATTGGTTTATTTTTGCACAGGAATATAAAAATGCTATTAAAAGTGTTTATTTTGAAACAAAGTATTGTAAAAATCAGCCGTATATATCTGTCTAAAAGCAGCAGAAAATTTGTTAAACAAAGCTGTCAAAGAAAAATAGCATAAAATACATAAACTTTTAAATAATTTGTTTCCATTTTTAATAAATTAAAGTCGAATCTAATTTAAAATTAATTGGTATTAGTTGGTTTTGTGTTGTAAAAATTGAATGATGAAAATACTTATGGAAGGTGTGGAGCTTGGAAAGATCTAATAAAAAATGTTTCTTATGCCGGCCGCTGTTTGTGCAGATAATTAAAAAGCGTAAGTATAAAAACAAGCAAGCAAATTGTAATTTCATATATATGTATGTATATTAACTCTAATAGTATCGAAACAAAACATTATTTATAATTACAGGACATAAATATTTTCTTAATGTTCAAGATTCCGAAGGGAGATGGCGATGGAACTTTGATAAATTTCAAGCATTATGCATTATAAGTGTTCTGTACAAACATTTTTGTTTTCCCTTCTCTTTTATTAAATCATTTCTTTTAAGGTTTCAATAAATGTATTAAAAAACGTAAATATTTTATGCATTTTCAATTTTGGAAAAGTTATTGAAAATAATTATATTTAGCCCAAAGGCAGAAAAATAATTAAACATAATTTGCCCAAAAATCAACAAAAGGTTTACAAAAATAATTGTCTAATAATTGTCTTTAGGTCGAAAATATTCGGTAAAGTGTTGCCTATGATTAGCGACCTAATTTTCAACAAAAGTGTTTTAGATATAATTTTCTTAGGTATAATTTTAAATATGTATTACTAAAAGTAAATAAATAAATAATTGTATGCACATTCCCAATAACTGTGAACATAACATCACTATCCCATATTATAACGTGGCTTTATTCGGACCGGGTTAACTTGGTAAAATCAATTGACTATTATCTCTGGCGTATAGTAGTTAATCCATGCTTTTCAGCAGTAACGACGGAAAACTTTAAATTATTGAATCAGGTACACCATCAGGTATCCTTAATATTGTTTATTCGTCTTTTGAAAATTTACATTTTTTCATAAACCTAGTTTTTAATTCTGAGAACTTTTTACGCGATTTTTTAACTTGTCTATAATGCTACCAATAGTTAAATAGAAAGGTTCATTAATTTTTTGTTAAGAAGCGAGAGAATATAAGACTACTTCAAAAGAATAAAACTTACGTCAAAAGTTACAGATAAGAATATCTGTCCAATAGCTTAATGTACACGTATAACAAACTCTGAAAATGTGTCCGATAACAACCTGACTTAAGGTATTAGTTATGAAAATTATAAATTATACTGATTTAAATCAATGGCCTCGCTGAAACCAGAGGCGCTGCAATAACGTTCTAAAACATAAATATTACTTTACCATCTGTCTCATTCTTTACCTTTGATAAAAGCAACACAATTTATCGGCAGGCACAATTTGTCTGATTGTAATTTTTCTTTCATAGATTGAACATCAATTAATTCACATTTTTAAAAATAAAATTTTAACACAACAATAATAAAAAAAATCTATTAAACTTTTACAAGACATGTTAAACAACGGCAACAAAGGTTTAAAAGAAACAGAAATCAATTCCCCTTTAATATTCATTTAAGTTGCTAACAAATAATTCAAATATTTGAACAATTAATTTACGTGTGAAGACCATTAACAAAAAACAATCGTATATTAAAAAAAATACTAAAATATACTCGTATCTTAATAATAAAAAAAAAAAACACTTGCCTATAAAACGACAACAACAAAAAATAACAAAACCAGTTAAGAAAGGAAAAAATTTGAGTATTTTAAAATAATGCTGGCCAAACTAAACAACTGGCTTTGGTTCAGTTTGATACTAAAGATGGTTCAACTAATTGTTCGTTGTTTTCATAGTGCGGGACCCCCTAACAATATTCACACATTTAATCGCTACAGTCACAGTATCATCCGCGCACAGAGGGGTATTTTGCCAATCTAGCCGTACATTAGGCCAAAACTTAATTTTGAGTAATTTAAAAATTAAGGTACGCAGCTCGACAGACAAACAAAATTCTGCACCGTATAGTGAATTTTTCCTTTCGGGGCCCTGTTAAAATCAGGAAAGTTGAGTAAATCGGTTTGCAATATATTTTTTGTAGAAAAGCGAATAAAGATTTTGTTTTTGATTATTTTTTCTGCGAAGGCAGCTACTTCTATTAATTTTTAGAAAAATTTTGTTATAAATTTTTATGATAAAAAATTTTTCGAAATTAAAAAAGATTTTTTTAAATTTTTTTGTCAAAAAAAATCGAAAAGGTTTTTGGGGGTGAGGGCCATAGTGATCCTAAAACTGTTATATATCGCTATAAAATTCACGATATCTACTTTTATACTGTAGAAAAAAACGTTGCACGTTTTTGCGCCATTTTTTGCGATTTTTTTCCTAATTTGACCTTTCTTCTATTTTTGCTCATCTTGCATAGGTAGATACGAGTAAGAACCTTTTAGTCGGTCATAAAATGTTTTTGGTTTATAAGTTGTTTTAAATAAATAGCTATTATTTCAAATAAAATTTATTGGTACTAGTGCAAATTATTTATTATCTGTACATATAATAAAACTCTGATTTCCAGTCTGTCTGTTTGTGTTCGCATCACGTAAAAACTAGTGGATGAATTATAATAAAATTTTACGGCGAGGTGCCTTAGTATCGCGTTTCAAATATTTTTCCCGTAAAATATCTAATTACCAACAAAGAGGGTAAACAAGTACTGAAAGTACGCAATTTTACCGATTCAATGGTACTGCAAACTTGGCAACAACTTTTACTTTTGTCAGTGGGTAATTTAAAAAAACGTTTTTACAGAACTCTCTAATAATTATTTAATTTTATAAAAATTTTGAGATTTTTATATAAAGCCTATGTTTCTGCGTAAATACCCGGGGATGGGTACCTTTATATAAAGTAATTACATAAACCATATCTGAAGCACTATAACGTGGATTACTTTCAAAGCCGGAACAGCTAGTTATGAATAAATTAATTATTCTCGGATAAATAAAAATACTATAAAGTATTAAATTACAAAAATGACTTTTATTAATATTCATTTCTTCGACATAAAAGCTTAATGGGTCGATTATGGATGGCAACGCAACCTCAGTTGTGTTGCCAGTTGCCGAAATTGTATTACGTATGGCAACTAGCAACTAAAAGTTGCTAATTTCAGTTACCAAATTGGCAACCATAAATTTGTGGTTGCTGTTGATTTTATATAATTTATGTACATCACTCATGTATATATTTCTTTAAATTGTAGATTTCAAAACCGTACGATAACACAACACTAAGAAAAGGAAAACAATCCACTCGTTGCCTTTTGGAAATAATCGTTTGATTTATTTATTTTTTTTTATTTAATTTAAATTGCCTTTTTCTTCCTTATTTAACTATTTAAAGCTTTTTGATTGATTATATTTATTTCCAGTTAGTAGAGTGTCAAAATAGGATTATCGATAACTTTATGGCAACTGAAAAAGTTTACCATACGTAATACCAATTTATTTGTCAGTTGCGGTACCTTTTGACAACGCAACTAAAATTCAGTAGCCATCAATAATCGATCTATAAATATGAATACTTTTTGAAAATTAGCAAAAAAAAATTTTTTTTAAATTCACATGGACTCTCGGGGTGTGATTGGAGTGATACCTCCCGCTGGCCATAAAAACTTAAGAATTTAATTTTTATGGTATTAATATTTACATTTTTTTGCAAATAATATTTTATGTCACCGCCCACAAAAGGGTGATGGGCGAAAAATGGCATTTTAAAATTTCCAGGGTCCAAGTTTAGGTTTTGAATATTTTCTGACTACATTTGGTAAACAAAGGTATAGGAAAACTTAAAAAAAAGTATGGTGGGATTAGTTATTCTAAGGGGAACTTTTTTCTCCTTGGTGCGATTTTTCTTATTTTATAGCTTTAACAGCCTATCATTTTTTTTTCTGCCAAGCTTCATAAATCTAGGTGCACTCAGTAAATTTTCAGAGCCAATACAAGCTAAAAAAAAGTAATGTCCGGCTAAATTTGCAAAATGCCCCTATGTGCGTAATTACAAAATATCAATACCAGTCATTTCTATAAAATTTTATATAAATAGGTCGAATCAACACCAAAAACATAATTCATTAAAGTTATTATGATTACAAATATACATTAAATTAAATTTGTATCTTAACCAAGTATCAACGTATTTTCCGCGTAGAAGTTTTCTGCTACGTAAACCATTAATTTATTTTTTATAAAACATTCACGCTATGAAGAAATAAATTTACTTTATACACTACACTATTTTGCTGACTCTTATGACTGCTTATCCAAAATTTATCACCAGCACGAAATCTCATGCTCACGAAATAAAAAAAAAATTCCCAAACCTCATGGAAACATATATTTTTATGGATACATTACATAAAGAATAATGGATATAGAAGACCTTCAAACGTATAAATGAAATCCCAACATCGATTTTTTCACGATTACTATACTTTATTTATACTACGTATGGCAAAATAAAAAAATTAAAATAAAATTCTGAAAAAACCAGGGATCATAATGGTTATATAGGGTTTATTTAAAAAATTTCTTTTTAATGATAACACTGTGCTAGTCGCAAATTTTAACAAGCTGGGCTACTTGCTGGTAAATCTAATTCGACTACTCAGAATTCAAAGACATTAGCCGTTTTTCAAAGTTAGTGCTTGTATTCGCGATATTCGCGACTTAAAATTTGTACGCTAAATTACTATAAAAACGATATTTTTACTGTTTTGACCATAGTGGTGATCAGTACAACAAACATGACTGGCCTTAACGTGAAAAAGTTAAATTGCGAAAAAAACATTGTTGAAAATCCACTTGTACCAATTGATAAAGTTTTGTTACCACCGCTACATATAAAACTGGGCATTGTGAAAAATTTTATTAAAGTACTTAATCCGGAAATTCGTTTAACGAATTATGTCGTATTTTTTCAAGATTAAGTAGTAAGAAAATAAAAGAAGGTTTGTATTAATTTATCTTATACTAATATGTTGAAATTCTGAATTCATATTTCGTTTTTTACAGGAATACTTAATGGGCCGGATATCCGTCGCTTGATGAAGGATAAGTTATTTGAAGATGCCCTCAGTATGGATGAGCTTGAGGCATGGAACTCTGTAAAAGCAGTTATTGACAACGTTTTAGGAATTAATCGGTCTGACAAGTGGCGCATTCATATAGAAAAAATGCTTACCGCTTTTCATCGTATTAATGTTAAAATATCTTTAAAGATTAATTTTTTGCATTTTCATACAAACAAGTTTGCTGAACAATCACCAACTGATTCTGACGAGCATGGAGAGCGATTCCATCAAGTGACAGCCAGACTTGTACACTGGTACACCGGTAAAAAATTGGATTCGCTGTTAGGTGACATTTGCTGGAACTTAAAAGAAGAATCGCGAATATCGCAAATACGAGTGCTAACTTCTAAAAACGGCTAATGCCATTGAATTCAGCGTACTCGAATTAGCTTTACCAGTAGGGTGCCCAGCTTGTTAAAAAAATAAGTGTCAAATTCGAGCACAGTGTTATTTTTCAATTTTTAGTTTTTGCTTGGAAAATAATAGTTATTTTTTAAATTTTATTTTTGGACTGGAAAATAACAGTTATTTTAAAATTGTTATTTATTGCTGAGATATTAACGATTTTTAAGTTTTATTTTTTGATTGGAAAATAAAAAATATTTCTTATATAATTTAACAATTACGAGTTTATTTTCGGACTCTGGAGCAATGTTGACCCTAAATCAATTAATATTGATAATAATATGAAAATTTGTAGTCAAGCTTAAGTTCTCGTATTCCTTTTTCTGAGTTTGGTTGGTTGAACAGATGATGTTTTCAACTTAACATTACCCAAAGATACAAAGATAGATACAAAGCTGATGTGAATGCTGATGACGCACGTAGCTGTCTAGAAAATGTGCATTCCGCTCTGCTGGTGTCCAAAAATAGATTTTCCTAATTTTTCTTTATATTATCACCTAATTTGTAATTCATATGTATGTAATATAAATAGTTCGACGAATAATAATAAAAATGAATGCAGGCAAAGATAGTTCACGTAACAGTGATTATATTTGTGTAGTTCTTCTTCTTGTAGCATTTCTCTTTCATTATTATTTTTTTTTAGTTGTATCTTTCAAAGTATCATTATTTGCGATCTTTGAATTGCAAACTGAATTGACATTTTTTAACTTTAATTTAATATCGGCTATTAACCCAAATTATAAATTGAAGTTATTTCTTATGGGGTATTAAATAAATTTTCAAAACTTTAAACTTGTTTTCCTGTAGATCTAGCTCTTTTAAAAATATTCTATTTTTTTACTAGAATATTTTGCGCTCACATTAGTAAGTCATCTGATAAAAATTATAGTTATCACATGAATCTGGAGTAATCAATTAATTTTACCTTATATTTAGGGTTTGGGATTTCTCGGACTTTTTCATTTCCAGGGAAACGGGGAAAAAATATTCGCATTCAAGGGAATTCCCCGGACAAACAGCTCTTAAAGAAAAAACCTTAATTTACCGAAACAGTATTTAAAAATTTATAGTTTTATTAAAACATAAAAAAGAACACAAATAACGACTAATTATTAGTATTTATAAAACTTAAAAACAATTCAGGTGAGAAAAATAACAAGACATAACAAATATTTATATGTACATATATGAATTTTAATTTTATTTGAACCATTTTTAATGAATAAATTATGTAATTATTTAGGCTTAAGTTCTTATTTATAAAGAGATAATGAAAAATTAGACACCAGCAAAGTGAACAAGTATTTCAATAATTATTTTTGTACAAAATATGATTTTAGAACTGTTAGTGCGTTTAACAAATCACTGGACATCCTCTTATTGTTTTTGTTGTGAAAGTCTCTCTTTAAAAGTTGGTTCCATTTAGTTAACAACACAACTGTTAGTTGACGGTTCTAGAGATTCGAGTGGCTTGCTTGAATAATCTGTTGTACAATTGTGCTGAATAAAGTTTTATGACATTTTTTGGCACATTAGCAATTTCACCATTTTCGTTTACTTATTTTTAATTCATTTATTTATTTTTCTTTTCAACCATCGTTTTTGAAAGAGTCGACTTAATAGCCAAAAGCAGCTCGTAGAGGGTCTGAATAATAACACCTGATAATAACAAATTTGTGCCCCTGCGGCTCAAGGCCTCATATGCAACTTTAATCTGATTTAAAATGGCCACTAAATTTTCTAAAATCTGAACATATGTTTTTTATAGAAGTATGGCGACCGATTTAACAGCTGTCAAGTGATTTATTCTCAGTTTGGTTTGGCAATTCATCATGAATAGACTCACGCCTGAACAACGCTTGCAAATAGTGCAAAAAACGAGATTACAGTTGTTCCCGATTTTCATAAGCGAATTTTGTTTAGCGATGGAGCGCACTTCTGGTTGAATGGCTACGTCAAGAAACAAATCTGCCGCATTTGAAGTGAAGGTAATACTCAAGTGTATGTCAAAACACCGTTACATCCAGAAAAACTGACTGTTTGGTGCGCTTTATGGGCTGGTGGAATCATTGGTCCGTACTTTTTCAAAAACGATGGTGGCCAGAACGTTACAGTCAATGATGATCGGTATAGAGCCATGATTACTAACTTTTTCATTCCTGAATTGAATAACCATGATGTCCAGGAGATGTGGTTTCAACAAGACGGCGCAACAAGTCACACAGCTCGTGCCACAATAGATTTATTGAAAGACACGTTTGGTGACCGCCTAATTTCAAATTTTGGACCTGTGGATTGGTCTCCAAGATCTTGTGATTTAACACCGCTAGACTACTTTCTGTGGGGCTATGTAAAGTCATTGGTCTATGCGGATAAGCCACAAACGCTTGACCATTTGGAAGACAACATTCGCCAAAGTCATAAAAAATTGGACGTCCAGATTGGACTACATCCGCGCCAGCCGTGGTGGTCATATGCCAGAAATCATATTTAAAATGTAATGCCACAAGATTATCTTTCGGATAAATAAAATTCATGTCAATCGAATAATCCATCGTTCTTTTATTGCAACTTAAAGTTCTATACCTCCACAAAAAACACCCTTTATAACCCACAACTCTGCGCAATTGGAATCAATTGCGTTCTTCGATTTAAGAAACAATTGAATCATTTCAGCCATACTTATCTTGCTTTTACATCATGAATTAAACGCGACTCTTTGCCATACTTTTGTTTCTTATATTTCTTGATACATGCTGTTTTTAGAGGACTTTTTTATTGTTTTACAATTTGTCTTGATCTATCTCGATCTATAGCATAATTTTAAGTTTCTAGTATCTATATTCATTATAAATAAAATATTTATAATCAAGCTTAAGTTCGTTTTTATTCTCTCTAAGAAAGAATTAATTAAATTACAAATTAGGTGATAATATTAAAGAAAAATTTGTAATTTAATTAATTCTTTCTTAGAGAGAATAAATATAATACATAAACAGTTCGACTAATAATAATTAAAATTTAAATAAAATATATTCAAATTTGTTTTAGAACAAATCTTCTTCTAAAATAAGTTTCAAGTAGGTTTTTGGACATAAAAATATTACATTTTTAAAAATGCTTCAATTCAACACAATAACGATCCAATGTGTGATAGCAAAAGAAATGCTTATTTAAAAATAAAAACCACTGAATTTTTTTTAAAGTGCTCATGATTTTAAGTTTCCCGGGAAATTAGCAAAAATTTCCGGGAATTCCCGTTTCACAAACCCTACTTATATTAGACTAGTTGAGAGGCTTATATTTATTAACATTTCAGCACATCGTTTTGGCATAGTTTGGAACTTATTTTCTCCTATTCCTCTTTTATTATATTCCATAAAATGACCTTGCTTTGAATTTGTGTGAAGCTATTCCCCATTTTATAATCCCCTATTGATTTTCGATATGATTTTGTAGGACTTTATGGTGACCAATATAAGGTCTTAATTTTATTCCCAGCAATCTAGTTTTTGATACTACGTGATTATTGGGGTGGCGCAAACTTGTCTAAGGGCGAAAGAAATATCGCCGTCGGCTCTATGAATAGGAGGACGAATATTGAATATTTGACGAAGAATTCGAATGTAATCTATGACTATTAAAAGAAACAACAATAAGTTGTAGAAGAGCACCTATGTATGCTCCACTCGTGGCTCAATGGTTGCCAGGTGTAAAGACCGTTTTTCAAAAGTACGATGAAGCGTCCAATAAACACGGCTAGTGTGCGAATTAAAAACGGCTAGCTATTGAAAAGTTAGTATAGGTTCTTTCATTGCCCACAAAAAAGTAATAAAGAAGTAAAATACGAAAACAATAATATTATATATGAAATTACCAATTACCATACTATAACACAGGGCAACAGCAAAAATATGCTCGAGTAACTACTATATACATTTGATGTATCATGGCTACCTTAGTACAAAAATGGTAAAATTTTTAAATTCTATGGATAGATTTTTTTTTAAAAAATTTTTTTTTTAAAATTGCAATTTTTTTGAGACGTTTCTTCAAATAATTAATGATAACTCAAAAACTACTAGTCCGATATTATTAATATAAATTCAGAAAAATTAAGATTTGCATAGCCTTTAATTCGTCTATATATCGCGTTTCAATCGGATCAATAGTATCGGAGTTATAATAAAAAACTTAAGAAAAAAATATATTTTTTACGTAAAAATGGCAAAAATTTTCGTTTTAAAAAAATCATAAAAAATCGAAAACGGCAAAAAACTTCCAGATTCATTTTTTTATCGCATAGCGACATATAATAGCAACAAAATGAGATATCGACCATAAAAATCGATTGATTTTTTTCGAATTTATTCACATTTTAGTGAATTCGCTCATTTTCACAAAATTTTAGTTTTTTGCTTGATATACGCATTATAGCGGGTTTTCAAATGTGTGAAAAACATAAATTTTCCAATTTCAAGGGGTGCATGTCGGATTAATGTTAGATTTGATGAGAAACTTCCACCCACAAAATTTTAGTCGAATTCGACAACGTTAACACGTAGCGCATAGGCCCCAAATCTGAAAAAAAGCGTTTAAATCGAAAATAATTGACAAATTTTCAGTTTTTGCAAAATTAATCGCACATTCAACCAAGGTAAAAGAAGAATACTCTGTAATTGCATTGGTCATGAAGAAGATAAAGTATAATGAACATAACTGGGTAATTTGTGTTGATATTAAGATGGTAAATTTCCTATTAAATCCTCCAAAATAACCCAGTGTCACAACTGTCAAATGCTTGGACATGGATCCAGTCGTTGCAAGGTTAGAACATTTTGTGCAAATTGTGCTGGTTCTCACCAAACCTCAGAATGCAATTCTGACGAAATATTGTGTGCCAATTGTAAAGGTAACCACAAATCTCTTTCACCCGAGTGTCCTAGTAGGTTAAAATTCCAACAACTTAGACAGAGAGCACAACCCAGAGCTTTTCATTTCCATCGTCAACAACTCAACAATGTTAGTTATGTACACAATAACAACCGAAACTACAACAGAGACTTTCCTAATGTGCTGAATCAAAGCAATACCCCTAATAATAGTGATTGGAATCAACAACACCACAACAACAATTTATTTTCTCTAGATGAAATTAAAAACCTAACTATGGAGTTGATCTCAAAACTTAAACATTGTAAGAGTAAGGAAGATCAATTTGAAGTTATTACTTCACTTGCTTGCAAATTTCTTTATAAATGAATTCAAATTTAAGTATAGCATCATGGAACGCCAGAGGCATTCGTAATAAAAAAGAAGAACTTTTTAATTTCTTATCACAGAATAAAATCCATATTTGTCTTGTTTCGGAAACTTGGTTAAACAAAAATATTTCTATTAAACATAGTGATTTTTATTGCTATAGGAGCGATCGTGAAACTACTAGAGGAGGTGGTGTTGCAGTACTAGTTAGAAAAAATATAGAACACACATTAATGCCACCATTACAAACTTCTCTAATTGAAAATATTGGAGTCAAAATTCGTATGGCCAACGGTAATTATGTAAGCATATATTCCTGCTATTTTCCCGGTGGTTCTGCAGGTATTAACAACGTTAAAAAAGAACAATTCAAATCGGATCTTCTTAAACTGACGAGGTATAATGAAAAGTTCTTACTCGGTGGTGATTTTAATAGCAGGCACAGTTTATGGGGATGCCAAAGATTAAATTGTTGGGGAAATCTGCTCTACGAAAAAATAGACCCTGAAAATTTCCAAATTCTATTTCCAAGTGACCATACTTATATCCCTTCCGATCCACGGAGGCAAGCCTCTACACTTGATCTCTTTATAACGAATATCGCCGATAGTCTCTCGTCTGTCACAGTATTGAATGATTTGTGTTCTGACCATCTTCCTATAAAATTAAATATAAATCACGAATTCCAGGCTGTGCAAAGATCATTTTTTGACTTTAATAGGGCAAATTGGAATAGATATTCATCCTATATTAAAAGAAATTTGATCATTTCAAATTTTGATGCTAACAACAATTGTGAACAAATTGAAACAATGATCTCTACATTTAACGAAACTGTTCAAGCTGCAATTAACCACAGTGTGCCCCGCCGAGTAATAACACACAAATCTTCAGCACTACCTCAACACATAAAGCATATGATCCAAATTAGAAATGTATTTAGAAGAAATTGGAAACGTTTTCGGGACACATCTGATCTTGTAAGTACAAAACAATACAACCATCGTATATCGGAAGAAATAAAGAAATGGAAAAATATTCCATGGAACAATAAACTTTCAGAACTAGAAAAGGGATCTTCTCCATTCTGGAATATTTCAAAAATTTTAAAGAAAAATTCCAATAATATTCCTATTTTAAAACACAACAACACTGTTTTCCATACCCAACGTGATAAATGTGAGATTCTGCGACAAATTTTTAACGAAAACCACTTAATATCTTTAAACCTCAGTGATTCAACAACTATATCGCTAGTAAATAGAGAAGTTAACAATTTGGTACATATCGAATGTCCCCCTCAAAGCAATTTTTCTGTTTCTACGGACAAGGTCAAAACCATCATAAAACAATTAAAGAACAAAAAATCTCCTGGCTTAGACGGAATAAATAATAAATGCCTAAAGGCATTGCCTAATAAAGGGCTGAAATATATTACTGATATTTTTAACTTATGTCTTCGCACGAGTTATTTCCCCAAAATATGGAAACACTCCAAGGTTATACCAGTAAGAAAAGCTAATAAACCTGCCGATTGTCCTCGATCCTACAGGCCAATAAGTCTTTTATCGTCTTTAAGTAAAATATTAGAGAAAATAATTAAAGAACAACTTACAACTTTTATAGATTCACATAATATTCTACCTTCTCAACAATTTGGTTTTCGTAAACATCATAACACAGTTCATCCTCTTGTTCGAATTAGGAATTTGGTAACCTCAAATTTTAATAATGGAATATCTACTGGTATGGTACTGCTGGATATAAAAGCTGCTTTCGATTCAGTATGGCACAATGGTCTGATTTTTAAAATGGTCAATTATAATTTTCCATTACAGTTAATTAAATTGATTCATAGCTTTCTTTCAAACCGTATCTTTGAAGTTCACATTGGACATGAACATTCTACTCAGACAGAAATTCTTGCAGGATGCCCACAGGGTTCATGTATTTCACCAATACTATATAATATCTTCACCGCTGATTTTCCCATGTTAAATGGGTGTACTACGTCCATATTTGCTGATGACACGGCGATTCTCAGTT
Source organism: Phasia obesa (assembly GCA_949628195.1). Lineage (NCBI taxonomy): Eukaryota > Metazoa > Arthropoda > Insecta > Diptera > Tachinidae > Phasia > Phasia obesa. The sequence continues at coordinate 67,697,868 of OX451219.1, forward strand.
CAGGGATCATAGCGGCTGATATTCTTTCCAACCTTCAAAGTGCCTTAGCAGTAGTCTATGACTACTTTACAAAATGGAACATCATAGTCAATACGCAGAAGACTCAAGCAATCTACTTTTCCAGACGCCGGAAACCATGTTATCTGCCTCAACAACCCATTTTGTGTAACAACAATTTAATTGCCTGGACAGACAAAGTTAAATATTTAGGCGTGGTCTTAGATCCTAAATTTAAATTTAAAGATCATGTCCCCTACGTTATTGATAAGATTAACAAGATAATAAGACTACTGTATCCCTTGATAAACAGAAATTCTAAACTCAGTATTGGAAATAAAAAACTTATATTTAAATCTGTATTTCACGCAATCATGTTTTATGCTGCACCATTGTGGTCTACTGCTGCACAGTGTCATATTAAAAAACTGCAGATATCCCAAAATAAACTGTTAAAAATGATACATAACTTGCCTTGGCATTATTCTACTCAACGGCTACACAACCTGGCTAACGTTGAACTCGTCAACGCTCGTATTCACAGACTTACTACGAATTTCAACAACAGATGTCGCGACTCTGAGTTTAACCATATCAATGAGCTGATCTCAATGTAATTTTATCCTCTTACCTTAAGTCTTTTTTATAAAAACCAAAAAAAAGTTTTAAAAAGGTTTTTTGTAAATTTTTCCCTCTTTCAAATTAATGTTAAACTTAAATGCAAATAAATTATACAATATTGTTATTTAATAATTAAGTAGAAAAGGAAAATAGTCCTAAACTCTTAAAACATTGTTAAATTATTTAATACTTAAATACCAAATAAAGAACACCACTGAAACTGAAACTGAAACTAGCTGACCCGGTCCGCGTTGCTGGCCCTAAGCAAACATTAGTGTTGTATTACCACACGACTTAAATTGAGTTTTTAACGAAATTTACGGGCTTTAAATAAAAATCCATGGAATACCTATCATAAAGTTTTTTTACAGAATAACTTACATACGGTGTAGATATGGAATCAATCAAAAAAGAAATGCATGTATTTAAGGCAAATTTTAAATTATATTTATTTATTACTTCATCTTAAGGCCAACGGATAGACAATGTTTTTTGTTTTGTTATTTGGTGTAAAAACTATAAATTGTTTAACGTGCCAACTCGGTAGCAAGCCACATACAACTGGCGGTGTAAAAAACATAAATTTTCCAAAATTAAGCCACCAATAGTCAATGATTGGCCTTGTGTTTTGTTGTTACCATCAAGAGGCAAATGGAATTGGATCTGCTTGAATTGGAATGGTAAATCGTTGGAAATCATCGGAATTCGTGGAATAATTACGTCTTCGCCTTTGAATCTGCCACCGATGATTGTTGCTTCGATTAAATTTGGTCAACAATTTTTGATGGTCAATCTGGTTCCGTTGCATAACTTTGGTGCGTTTAAGTTGCGAATAAGAATTACCGGTGATCCAACCTTTAATGTTAGTACATGCGGTGGCATTCCCGGTGGTTCCAATGAATTCAAAAATTCAGTAGGATAATTGACGTTGGATCATTATTAACATAGGTTTTTTGTAAATATCTTCGGAACTACATAGCCGATTTAAGAGTTTGATATCTCGTTTTGAAAAACCTGAGAACGGCTTAAAAAAAAATAAAATAAAAAAAGCAAAAAAATAAATATGTATATAAATATGTATGTATATGTCATTGGTGGTGCAATATGAAAATTGGATTCTGCCAAGCCCCTTCTCCCGCAGACCGAAAATCAGACTTCACAGTGTCACCCCCTGGAAATTTCATCAAAATCGGCCTAGCTGTTTTGGAGTCCATACGTTACATACCAATTAAATGTGTAGGGGCCCAGATCACAATCTCGCCCCGGGCGCCTACTAACCTCGGGGCGGCCCTGATTGTTGGGGGTCATTATTTTGTTAAAATGACCAAGCTAAAGGTACAAGAACCACTTAATCACCTTTTAAATGATTCTCTAGCATACCATTTCACCCATCATTTTTCCTTTAATTTGTTGTTTAAGTAAATGTATGCTGATTTTGGCGTGTCGTTCTAAATGACTTATTTGGCAAATTATTAATTGCTTGCAGACAACACAAATTGGTTTTTTTGTTTCTGCATCCTGTTGTAACCATTTGTACTTCATTTCCCACTCCTTACTATATTTTCTCGAAAACGTTTTATTCACCTTTTTATTTGGGGAGGCAGGTTCATCGGAGGAATAGGTTGTTTCTTTTTCCGATGAAGTTCTGCAACAATAATATTTTTTGGCAATCGACTTGAATAAGGCTAATCGCTTATTTTTGATTTTATTAAATATCTATAAATTTGTAAGAATTAGATAATCAAAACTATATATTTAGTTATGAGTACAAATTATTTACATACTTTTCCATAATAACGACATCAAAAAATTTTTATTTTTTTTAAACTTCACCTCTGTCGGCATTTAACAATCGAAATTGAATATAAAGCAAACAGTGCTATATAACAAAAAAGGGAAAAAAAGGGTAAAATATATCAAAAAGTGGCAGACTTAGATCTATTTAAAAAGGGGCTCTAATTTACTACTTTAGTAGCAACAACAGTCACGCTGCGGGGTAATCTATTTCGCAAAGTTCTTTATTTAGCCAAATTTTAGGTAAGCTACAAATTTCCCTTACAAAATGAGAGTTGAGTCGAATAAATTAAAAACAAAATATCATAGCTTAGGCAAAACAATAATAACCAACAGTGAATTTACATTTTCTAACTTTACTTTTACACTGGCTGCTTGATTCCAACTCTAGCTACAACACAATATTTTTTGCTTTCATAAGAAAAAAAAATACGGTGGTGTTGCCAAAGTTTATTTTTCGCAGTTTTTTTGCATTTCAAAATTTAAAAAAAAAATATAGTGCAAAATAAACGCTGAATTACTATTCATTATTGTCATTATTGCCTCGATAGACCGATTGGTAGCGCGCTAGTCTATCAGTCTAGAGAAGAAAAAAAGCTTCGCAGAGGTAGTGTTTAAAAAACAAAAAACCTATTATAGTTTAATATAAATAATAAGTTTTAAATGTAATAGAATCAAAGTTTAAGTTATTTACTATATATTAGGTATGTACAGTTTTTGACGACACCATACCAATAACGATACTCAAACAAAAATTATTTTATTAAAACGTTCTGAAAAATTTTATTGAAGCAAAATTAGTAAATTAAAAGTTGAATATTTTGTTTTATTATCTTACAAAATTACAGCCTTAGAGATGTTTAGTACTTGAAATCAACATGAATGTGATCTTTAAATAAACAATTATGGTAAAATTATAAAAATTATAATTACAATTAGAATATTGTTTTATTTTTTCAGGCAAAAGTTAGAAATTAAAAAAAATAAAAACTACTTAATATTTACGTAAAATATCTTTTATTCGGTAACCTTTACCTTTACATATTTTTCTATACTCAAGCAGGTGTAAAACCTTACGATCACACCTTAGACTGTGGGTTTTAACATTACTTACATAAGCATAACAGTTTACATCGCAGATTATTAGGAATGTATTTTTATTTTTTAACTATATTAGATATATAATAATTATTCAGGCTTAAATTATTTATTATAAAGAGATAAATATTTATATATTAGGATATAGCAGAATGTAATGCTTTTTCTGCTTTGCTACGTCGGCCTTGATCATTCTTTATTAATTAATTTAAAAAATAATTTAAAAAAAAATACGTATTAGAATATTTTTTGGAAATTTTATTATTGGTGCAGATAGTCATCAATTTAGAGTATGAAACAAAATAAATATTTTGAATTTTTATCTGTCTGGTCTCGCATCACGCAAAAACCACTGCATTTTAATCAATTTTTTTGAGAGGTACATTAGTACCTGGGTCAATATATATGCTACCTTTTACCCCAAAAATATCTAATTTTCAGGAAAAATAGAGGAAAAAAACTTGAAACTAATTTTACCGATTAAATTAAAAGGGCAATTTTAGACAATATATGCAAAACTTTACAATAATAGAATTTTGCAAGAAACCATTGGAAATAGAAAGAGATAGAATGTTAAAAAACTATTTTTATTTTTAGAATTATAAACTTTTTTAATAAGTGGCGATTTACAATATACAACTTTTGTCGCTGCAATTTCTCATTAGTAGTCGAGAGGGGAGAGAGGAATTGAAAAGGGTACACATATGCATGTATCCTTGAAATTCGTTTTGTACTCTCATTCATAGTTTTAATTTTGAAGTTTAAAATGAAAACAACTGTATACATCCATACAAGTTGCTGCAATAAAAATTGCACGATATAAACACAAATCAACATTAAAGAAGAAAGGAGAAAGATTGCAACGACAAAAGTTGCATAATGTAATTCGGGACTAATTAAAGTCTCGGCAATAATATAATATATAAATATAATGATAATACGATTTGAAAATGTCCCGTCGCTGCCATGCTACCTTTTATATTTTAGATGATATTACCAATGTCTCCAAAATGTATGAAATAATAACATTAAAGCAGTTTCTTCGCCTCATTAGAATTTAAATATTTTTCAGTTCAGAATTTAAAAGTATTAAGATCTTAAAAATCGGTTAACACAAGGAACGAAAAGGTTTCACATCTGAGGTGGAAATGTAACCCACTATATCTCTGCAGAAAATGCTTTAAAAGTCTTACATTTCCCTGATTTAAGGTCCAAGTTTCATACAAATCTTACTAGTAAATTCCAGCCGTCCAGTCCAGCCGTCCAGTCCAGCCGTACACACATCCATGTGTGTGTGTGTGTGTGTGTGAGCGTATGTTTGTACGCAAGAGTTTGAATGTTTTGTATCTTTGCCTTAAAACCGCCACTATTTAATAGATTTGTTTGTCTACTTCTATATAAATATCTACATTAGATGGAATTCATAAAGTTTGATATGTCGTTGACGTGGAAAGTACAAATATAAAAAGAGTTTATTTAACATGATCATTTTCATAGAAATCAATTTTTGTTTACTAATTTAGTTAAGTGATAATTTTATTTTTATTTTCTCCTTAAATTTCATAACAATACACTTTTATTGTTAATTGTGTATGGGAATTTTTAAATCGGTTTTGATTTATGGGTAATTGTTATTTGTTCAACGAATTAGATACAAAATTAAGTTGCTGTGAACCATTTACACACTATACTTTTAGACGTATGGAAATCTACATGTATGTTCGTATGTATGTGTTTTAATTAATTTAAAGAGATGTATTGAGGGCACTGTTACCAGATTTGCTGATTTCTCTGCCGGTTAGGTGAGATTTGGAGATTTTCTCAAATTTTATGTAATGACTGTGTTTACGGAGCACTGTTTTTTATTGATCTTTGACAACTTTATTCGATGAATAAAAAAACCTTCAGCCGTTAAAACTTGGACAAATTGATGAAATTCAAAGATTATTAGAAATAAAACATCTGAACATATTGTATCCCAGTCAAAATCATTGGCATTAAATCGAAGGCGTTGTAAACAATTAGAAAATCTATACCAGTGCCCGGCAAAATATCGCACATGTGCGCTTACTCTCTCAACACAAAAAGAATAACGCATGTTAAATCATTTGCAAGAAAAATGTGACCCTAATATATACGAACCTTAGATGTTCTATACAGCTAAAATAATGTAAGACATTTTGAATTAAGATAATTAAATTATTGACGAATTTGGAGAGCTTAAATTACTTGATTTTAAAAAATTGGTTCGTTTTTATCTAAAAAAGTTTTTGTTCGACAAATTTCGTCGTGTAATATAGAACAAGTGTTTAGCCAAGTTAGCCATAATAAACAAGAAACTAGAAATCGAATTGAATTGCAGGAATTTAATATAGTAAAGACATCATAAAATTAAATAAAAGAAATCGAGGCACTCGATGCTACTCTACCAGTCTGAGGGTTGCGGGTTCGATTCTCGACAAAGAATTTGGCTGTTTTTTGCAAAAAACAAGAAGCTTCGCAAACACATTTTTTTAATATTACGGACGTTGAATTTTTCGTTTTTTGGAAAGTGGACACGAATAATGAATTTATGTAAAGATTACACATACTTCTTTTTTTCTGTTGAATATTAATATTCATTGTTTCATTTTATTTTACGTTATTTAAAAAAAAAAACATAAACATAGTATTCACCATATTTTTTGCCGATTTAAAAAAAATTATGCAGATTTTTGAGCCCAATTTTAAGATTTTATAGTTAAATTTTCTGGCAACATTGATTGAGGGTTGTATTTAAACTTATACATTTTCTCTAATAATATCTTAACATGTATTTCAAATTAAAAGCATGGAAAAGCTTTTATAAGAATTAATGGCCAATGGGACTGCGGTACCTGAATTTTATCTAATAAGCCATTAATGTGAAGGGAAGCTATAAAATATATACAAAATATTAAACAATGAAGAGTTGTGGATTAAGAAAATTATTTCATATCAAAAATTACTTAATTGAATAATATGTATTTTCCAATTTTTAAGAATGTAGATTTTTAGAGTTTCTCAAATGTGCTACTACACAATACAAATATTTACATTTTCAAACATAAATATGCAATTTTCAGTTTAAACTAAATAATTAAAAGAAAAATGTTAACAATTATTGAACACAAATTTTCTAAATCCTTTTGTCTTATAATTTGGCCATTTGGGAAGAATTATTTTAAAAATTATTGGTAAATCACAATGAGTAAAACTGTTAAATAAAAGTTCATACGACCTTTGAGGTGGTCTTCACTTTTTTAAGACAAAAAATAAAAACAAAAAAATACAGTTGGAAATTTCTACAATGCAAAAGGAAAACTTTAAAAAATACATATCGATACCTTAATATAGAAAGGCCCTAACTAACGTTTTTCCTACTTTACAGAAGAAGGAAAAACCTTAATAAAAATTATAGGTTTGTAGTCGCGAATTATTTTTTAACGCAATTTTTTATTAAATTCTCCTAGCGTTTTAATGTTGTAACAACTTTTTTTATTAGAAGATCATCTATCCAAATATGCAAAACAAACTCGACTTAAAAAAACGAGTTAGGGCCTTTCTATATTAAGGTAACGATATGTAACTTGTTGGTAAATTCTAATATATAAAAAAAAATAACTTAAAAATAATATTTAGGCCCATTTTTATAAGTTAGGATTTTATCGGAGAGATAAGTAGTTTTTCTTTATGATAAGTAAGGTAAGAATAACCCCTAACTATTACGTACTTCAAACGAAAGTTATAATAACAAGCCTTAATGCCGGGGCACATACAATCCGTCACACGTTATACGTGAAATTTTAAAATTGTACTAACCGGCTTCTAAAATTATATATGTTTGACTAAAATTGTACTAAATATATTTTGTATGTTCAGTAAATTTTATAATCATATTAAAACATAATTATGTTACATTCTTTTTTATTAAATTTAGATTTATTTTTTTTTTTTATTTTGATGAAATTTTGTTATTAGTTAAGATTAGTTACAACATATTTAATAGTTTAAATTATTCAGTTTACATTAAATACATATTTTAAAATAATAAAAGTATTCACCATGTGGAATTTTTCTGGTGAATAGTATTCCGAAAATGTGAAAAGATTTTAACATCGAGCTAATAAACGTTTGTTGAGCAGATACGGTATAATCTAAATTAAGCTCCAAAACTTATCATATTTCAAAAATGCTAAAAGGCGATAAAAATAAAAAGGTGTTGCTTATTATCAGTAGTTGTAGTCAAAAAACAGTATTTTTTCGAATTAGACATTCCATATGGTTCTACCACAACCACTTTAATAGCTACTTTATTTTACCTAACTGTACCAACTATACTTTCTCATTATTACATTACCCTTACAGTTATTAACAAAAAGCCACTATTGTATATACCCACTCTTATTCTTCTAGGCTACTTGGAAACCTAATTTAAAATTAAGTATTGAATTGAAGAATAAATAAGTAAATGGGTTAAAAATAAAGTTTTTTTTTTAACTAAGAGTAACAGTTGGCATTAAAAATAATCTAAAACGTGAAGATGTTTAAATTGTACCAAATGAGTCATTGGTGTACCATTGTACTTTTCAAGTTCAAATTGTACCAAAAATGGTACAATTGTACTAACTTTACCAATCCTGTTTCATAAGCTTAAGTTTGATACCAATCAGAAGAATACATTTTTTAAACAAATGTTTTTCATAAATTTAAAAAAAAAATTTTTTTAAACATTTTGAAATAGTTTTTTAATTTTTTTTTTTTTTTTTAATTTACATATGTTTTTTAATGTGGCTTAGTGAGAACGCAATACAAATTTGAAAGTAGGACCATGGTGGGATTAGAAGTTATCTTAAAAAAACATAACTTCTGATCCCACAATGGGCTCACTCTAAAATTGTCACGGTGTACTCTACACTATCTCAAAATTTTAAGAAGACTGTTTTTAAATATATGAAAAAAATTTGTTAATTTTTTTATTGATATAAAATAATAATAATTAAAGCGAATTTTTATTATATTAACCAAAAAATTTTTTATAACACTAATTAAAAATTGTACCTTTCTTGTGTTCTCTAATCAGTTTTGTTTTGTTTTCTAATTATGTTTGTTTTGTTGTAAATAAAAAAATTAAAAACACATACTTATGTACATATATATTTTGGCGACTTTTTTCTCTATTTGGCGAATTTAGCGATTTCAGTAATATTTTTTGATTTTTTAAAAATATTTTTAAAATTAAAGAAAGACATACATATGTATGGCGAAATAGGTGAAAACGATCTGACAACCCTGACAGCAGTGCGTCGAAAAAATTCATCGTATGCAATAGGTTTACTTCTGTTTCTCATAACCGTTTTTTCTATTCAATTACTTAAAGGTCCAACTACAATATGCATAAGTTGACTTAAGCTAATGTCAAAAAATTAACGGAAAGCCTGTCAAATGCTTAAGCAACTTATTAAAGACTTTTGGGTGGCTGTAATGTACTTACATGACTCAGTTGCACGTTTGTTTTATTCGTACTTTTGCAAAATAATAATTTTTTCTGAATAAATCAAATTTGTTAACAAAAAGGAGTTAAATAAACATATTTTATAAATTAAGTACCATTCATATACAAATTAATAATTATTTTTGTTCGTTTTAAGAAAATTTCGAAAAAAAATTAAACATATTTTGCGATTGGTTTCGTACTTTGAATTAGCAAATTATATACATATGTCGAAACTTAAAGTTAGTTAAGTTTAGTTAAGTACATATAGTTGCATTGGCACAGTTACTTAAGTTGGCTTAAGCTAGCTCATGCATATTATATTTGGACCTTAAGTCTTTTAGTAAATTAAAATACTTTTTATTGAAATGATTATTGTCTTCTTTATTTATAGCTTACAATTAAAATCGTTTTCAACTTAGAGAGAATAACACAAACTTAAGGTTGACTTCAAAAATTAATTTGTAATTATAATTATGTTTAATTTATTTTTTGTTAATATTTTAATATTTTTTTACTGTTGAAATATTTAGCTGCTAAATTTAAACAAAAATTTATTTTTTGTTATACACTTAAACTGCTGAAGAACTCTAACAAGCGAAAAACACCCACATTTGGGCACCCATACCTATCTAATAATAAAAGACGGAAATATTAAATTATACACTGACCTCACGTAAAATTGATTGGTAGCAAGCAATTTACCTGCATAACAACATTTAAGTAGATACAACCCTAATGACTAAATTACCTGTACCCACCAATATTTATACTAAAATACCTAATACTAACTCTCGTTCATCCCAGTTGTATTTATACCATAAAACTCTCCGAATAATTTTCAAATTTAAACCTTGTTTGTGATTTTTTCGTAATTTTTTTAGAAGGAAAACTGTTCTTAAAAACATGGAAATCTACACGCATTGACAAAATATGGTTGTTGTGTATGGTTGCAATGAACAATTTATAGTTCTTTTAATCTTTACTATGGTCACGAAAAATAAGTTTTGTTACTAGTTGATAAAAAAGCAACACGGTTGGTTTCAACTATATAATTTTAACCACAACAATAGTGTATCTGATTTTAATTTGTTTTGTAAACATGTTTGTTTATGTAAACATGTTTAGTAAACATGTTTTTTTAGGTATGTTTACATAAACAAATAAGATATGTTTTTATAAATTTAATTTATTTAATATTTAATTTTTATATTTTATAAAGTTATTTTTAATTAAACAATGATATGGTTCTATGTTAGAACAATATTATTATGTTAATAATTCAATCATAATATAACCA
>OX451219.1:67708389-67809762 GCA_949628195.1 Phasia obesa
AGTGAGCGTACAAAGTGAGATATTTTATCGAATACCTGGAGATATGCAATTTGTAGAGTCTTGAAACTTTGCACAAGTAACCCTCATACTAATGTGCATAATCTAGCAAAACACAGAGTAGATTGGGAAAGTGGCGATACCTCCCTTACAAAGCAAAAATTACTATCCTGTTAATAAGCATCGTCTAGCAACACACAAATTTCATGAGAACAGTATGCGTCGTACCTTGCATATAAATTATACCATTTGGCCATACTTTTTCTTCCAAGTGTTTTTTGTATTTTTCGTGGATGTGTGTAGCGAAGCCTACCGGGGGGATCCAATTGCAATTAAAATTACAGGTAATGTGTAATTGTATATTCTCAATTACACATTACAAGTAATTAACATCAGTAAATTGTAATGGAAATTATTCAATTACAAGTAATTGTAATTAGGCAATAATCGTCACTTAAAATTTAACAAAATTTAATTATGTTCTTAATAATAGTTATTCGTTATATGTAATTATTATTAAATTTTTCAATTATATGAATTTGGAATTGGAATTTTTTTGTCACAAATTACAAGTAATTAATTACTTACAAATTACATGTTGTGTAATTAAAAAAAATCTCAATTGCAATTACAAATATTTGAATGTAATTGTAATTGAAAATTTTCAATTACATATAATTGAGTAATTACAAGTGTAGTTAAAAAGTACATGCATGTTAATAAATAACAAATTGCCAAACTAACAAGTGATAGACAGGGTTGTCAGATATGGCGATTTCACGCCAAACGTGGCAATTTTCAATCTTATTTGGCGATCAAATTATGGATTTGCGATATGTAGATTTTTTGGCGATTTTTAAAATAGTTGGCGATATTGTTAGCGATTTTTCGTTGACTTTTGGTCAAGATTAGAAACTCAATTAAGGAGTATCAAAATGGATAACGAAAAACTTTAAGTTTTAAAAGTAAAATATTTTTCAATATATTTAAAGTTCACGAACATCTTTCCAGTTTCATATTGGAAAATGTTTTTCATTTCTAAAGATGATTTTATTCTGGAAACTTTATTTAAAGTTTACAAACATCTTTCGATTTTAAAATATTTCAATTCCTTATCACAAACTTGTTTTCAGAAATTTTTATAAATCCTAACATACTTTTGGATACGTATCAACCATAACAGAAAATATTAACTTTTGTTCAAATTAGGTGATTAAATTTAATACAAAATCTTAAGTAATGCTGAATAAATTTAATTCCTATAAAACATATTCTTAATAAGAACAAGAATGGGTATGTTCAAGTCTCCATTTATTATAATAACCACTATTTTTCATTATTTTAAGTAAATATTTTACCTTTCTCGCTTTATATAAAAACAAAATATTTATATATTTGGGCGAGTTTTTTCTATTTTTGGTGAGTTTTAGCTATTTTGATTAATTTTATTTTTTGTGATTTGTTAAAAATATTTTAAAAATTAAAAAATATTGTATATATTAGAGGCAATTTAAAAAAAAAAACTGTTTTGGCGATTTTTCACATCGATTTTAACGAAATAAGTGAAAATAAATCTGACAACACTGGTGATAGGAGGGTGACGCTTATCACTATGTTACACCCGGACGTGACTCATGATTGACTCACGGTTATCAAATTACCACGTCTTTAATAAAATCCATAAAGCAAAGACAATAACAACAAAAGTGTTAGCAGAAGCGGCAGTGTTATTAATTCACACATAACTTTTAAGGCGTACCATGCGCGGCCTAATATTTTCTGAAATAACGCTTATTTGAGAAGATTCATTTATTTTTTTTTTTCCTTTCTAATACCTATAAACAGTAAAAACAAAAGCATATCCACAAAAAATTTGTAACACAAATTTAAGCAAAACTTTTCACTAAATCCCCAAACTTGGTTGCATGATTGAATTTATTGCTATTTAAAAATTACTATATGTATATTATTTACTTGCACAAAGTTCAACCCTTTATACATTGTTTAATTTCCACGCGTCACTACAAGCACCGTTACCTATTTGACATAATTTGTCAAATAGGCAAATTTGTAAATTTTTAGTTATTTAGTTTTTATTGCTAAATAAAGTGAAATAGTGTACGGTGGAAGCTTTTTATTTATTGTTGCTATGTACTTATTTAGTATTTTCTTAAGTCAAAAAAGTAAAGCTAAGAGAAAACAAAAATTGTCCTAAAAGAATAAGGCAAAAACTGTACACGTATACGCTCACTAGATCAAAGAAAGTAATCACGATTTGGTCACGCCTAATCAAGTGCCCATCTTATAACAAATTTAGTTATAAAACTATGAGGATATTCTTTTTTAATTAGCTTTTAATGATTCTACCAAACATTAAAATTCGAATGGAAAAAAAATAATACTTGTTTTAATACGAGTATTCTTGATATTTTTACGATTACAAAATTTATTACTTAGATTTACATATGTAAATCAGTGTAAAATTTTTAAAGCCAGATATATTTTAACAAAAATATTTTGCACTTTTAAAACATAAATGTCCTTTCTAAAACATAATGGCAAGAATACAAATGAGTGTAAGAAGGAATGAGAAAAAATTATTGAAAGCAAATCCTTTCTCTTTTCTACGCCGCTTGCCGCTGTACGACCATCTTCAACAAATAAAAAAGAAACGTTCTTAAATCACGAAATGAATTCATTGTGTAAATGCAAAAATTTGATTTTTAAAGTGAAGAATATTCTTAATAACAGCATTAACACGATGGATTTTTTCGTGGAATACGTTGTAGGAAACATTTTTGTTGATGACAAGATCTGTAGAGAGCAAGTCCCATTACTTTGAAACCGAGAGGGGGTACACATATGCATGTACTCTTGAAATTCGTTTTAAATGTGCAGTTAAAAATGTAAATGTATCAAAAAATTTAAATTGCTGCAATAAAAATTTCACATTCTTAACATAAATGGAAATTTACGTAAGAAAAGAGAACAATTGATGCGACAAAAGTTGCATAATATAATTGGGCACCAAGAAAAACAACCAATATAATATCATCGTATAAATTAGCTATAATTAAATATACATAGGTATATAAACATCTCGCTTGCCAAAACGATTAACTCCAGTTTTTATTTTTTTTTATTTACTGCAACATATTTTAATTTTAAGTTTTTTTTTTCATACAAAATGAGTGATTTAGTACCTAAGTACATACATACATACATACATACATACATACATACATACATACATACATACATACATACATACATACATACATACATACATACATACATACATACATTTCTAGGTACTCATTATCAGAAAATATTTTTCTTTCTTAAAGAGAATAAGACGAACTTATGCTTGACTTCAAAATTCATCTGTATGTAAAAGAAAACATTTGTTTTGAACTAATATTGTCATTTAAGTATCGCAAGAGTTTTAAAGTTACCACTAACAAACAAAAACCAGGTGGAGGTAATCGATTTGGCAATTGACATATACATATGTATATGTATGTAGGTATGTACATACATACATACATACATACATACATACATACATACATACATACATACATACATACATACATACATACATACATACATACATACATACATACATACATACATATTAATAATTGCTTAGTAAATAAGTGTTAATTTTATATTAAAAGCTATTACGTTGTTAAGAACTAAAAATTTTGAAAAATAGATAATCATTACAATGGGGTGAAATTAAGGACTTAACACGTTTATACAAAATGCAACTTACCATGTCGTCTCCCAGTTCGGAGTTGCGTTCGTTTATATTCAAACGCCCGCTGCAGTCCATTGTATTTAGTTGCATTAGGTGCAAAATTTTGGTAAATTAATTCAAAACTCTTATACAAAACAAAAAACTATTTTTAAAATGACGGACCAAGAGATTTAAATTGATGCCGACGAATTTTTGCTCTATCAGCACAATGTTAAAACAGGTACCGTTCACACAAAAAACAATTTTATTAAAATTGATGTTAACTAATAGCGCGTGTCCAAAAAGTACAATAGAGAGGTAGAGGTCATCAATATTGTTGTTTTTTTATTATATGATCATTAAGTAGAATAAACAACCGTTACATAGGTATTTCAAGATTTTTGTAAGAATGGTATGTTAAAAACAAGCAAAACGAGATTAAAATATAAATATTTTTTTCTTGTCTTTAATTGCTTTTTCTATTTTGATTGCAAAACTCCGTCGGAATAAAAAACACTCGAGGACAATATTATTTTTTTTTTTATTTGGATTAAATTTTGTTTTTAGTTTAACAGTTTAAAATTAATTTAAATGACACTTAAAACACTGAAGTTATCATACATGTTACACGTGATTTCTTATTTGTAAAATATTTTATGCGTCTGTTTGAAATTTTTTTTGCACTTTCACAGGTTATTTTCTATTTTAGTAATTGATTTAGATTTTATTAATTTTTTATTTTTTTAATATTAAAATAAAAAGGTTTACTTAAACCCGCACAAAACACGACGCCGTTCTATGGATGACGGCGATCACAGACCGAATGAGAAATAGAAGCAGACTGCAAATGTAACAGCAAAAAAACAACAACAATAATTAGTAGGAGTGAGAAGGAGAAACATGATTTAATTCGATTCGAATTGGAATCAAATAAAGAAATGAGACACATACACACACACACATCAATTTATTCGCACTCCTCTTATTCTCCTTCTAATCGGATTTGTATAAGTGAGCGGTGATGTTTTATTGTACTTATTTTGTTATTGATGGTGGATGGTTGTTATTTGAATTGGTGAACAAAAGAAACTAAAACGGAAAATATCAAGAAAACGAATTCGAATTAAAATGAGAACAGCAACAGCAACAATGTTCCATAAATAAATGTTTTATATAAGTTCCAATTGGATATCTGTAATTGGTGTTTATTTGTGACTTTTGCTGCTGTTGGGGTTATGTTTAGAAATTATTTGTGTGTTTCATTTATTCCGGTCGTTTCATTTTTGTTCCTTTACAAGGTTAATTTACTATTTATGTATGAGGATGTTCCCTTTCAAACCATTTCACTGGAAACTACTAAAAGCGAAGTGTTAAGAGAAGAAATAATTGTTATTAGGTATGTAATAAGATTTATTTTTTAAATCTATTTCAACATACTATACCCAAAAATAAGTTAATAGGTATGTCATAAAATTTAATTTTTTTAAATAAATTTCAACATACGATACCGAAAAATACGCCAAACGAGCTTAATACTTATGGAGAATGATTTATTCTAAATTAAAAACTTACAAAATATTAAACGTGTAACATATGGGGTAAATGCCCGAGTAGACGGCAGTTTAATTTTTTTTTTCGTGTTTAAAGTGTTGCCGTTATGAATGTAAACATGCTATTGGGATGGATACCAACTTTTTATTACTGTCCAATAATTACTTATGTTTTAGAGTCAATTAACTGTTTTTAAATATCTTTTTATTAAATTTGAGTATTTTACGTATTTTCATAAATGAACCACTTGTGTCTAAAGTCGGCACACATTCTCCCAAATTCGGCACTTGATGACCCTATAGTTGACATGGTATTTTTTATAAGGGAAATACTAAAATCGCTAAGGAAATAAAATTATTTTTTAGTTAAAATAAAAGCTATTTACTTAAAGTTGAAGTTATTTACATTTTTTATATGCGGGAAATCAAAATTCATATATAATATTAATTAAAAAATCATTAAAAAGGCATTTAAAATTATACTTATGTAGATATTTATAATTGGGTTTCTTTTGATGTTTAAAAGAAAAAAAAATTAAAAATATATAAATTTTTATTATATAAATTAAAAATTTTGGCTAATTTTTTATAATTAACTGGTTACTACTCCGAAAAATTTAACATGGTTGGTTTTAACTATACCATTTTTGGAAAACTTTAAGCCATAAACAAAGTTTTATTAAAATTCCAAAATAATATATTATTTTTAACTATAATAAACAAAATAGGTTAAATTTATACGTACGTGACCAAAAAATAACTAAAAACAACTATTATTTGTTTGCTTAAGTCATCGGCTTTTACTATTTTGTGCTTAAAAATATGATATAAAATTTTAAAACAATTGTTTCGGGGATTTATATACATATTTAATTATTACTTATAATATATCTATCCCATATGCCATTTCATATTTTTTAATCATAATGTAATTATTTTATTTAACCGTATAATGTTTAAAGGTATTAATAATAATGTGATTTACCTACAACTATATAATGTAATCATAATTTGTTGCTCTTAGGTTATGCTTACCTCAAAAACACATAGAGCATAGGCTCACAGATTAGTAAATGTAGTTAAAAAGTCCTTTGGAGAAAAAAAACTGCTCTGCACTTATAGACGTTTCTCGAGTATTTGATAAGAAATGGCATGAAGGTCTAATATATAAGTTAAAGAATTTGTATACTAAAAGGAGATTTTTAAGCTCGCCTCAGCCAATTGAAGCCGGAGTTTCCGAAGGTAGTATATTCTATATTTGTTACTTCAGATATGCCAACCACTAACCGAGTTCACAAATTGGCATTTGCTGATGACACAGTTTTTTAAGTAGTTATGAAAGCCCCCAAGTAATGTCACAAAATTTACAAGACCACATACTCAATTTAAAAAATGGGTGAAGAAATGGAAAATAAGATGAATAAATAAAAATGTACTTATATAACTTTTACACTGCTTAGGGACTCATGCCCTCTATTCGCATAAATAACCAAATGATATGTCAGCTTTCAGACGATATAATATACACCGCGGCATACGTATATCTTGTGGTTCGCTGTTCTTCTTTCTTCACGATTTCTTAGACGATCTTCGAAAGATCTTCGCACCATTGTACCTCTCGATTTTCTTCGGCATCAGTCAGCACTGCGTGTTGCCCCATTTTCCTAGGACTTTCGGAAATACGGCCATGTAATTTGTTCTGTATGGTGGAACGTGGAACACCATATTTCTTGTTAGTCACTCAATTAGGTGGTCAAAAACATATCAAAATATTCATCTCAGTCAAATTTAAATTTTACACAGACATAAATGAGTGTTTCTTTAATTAAACCTAAATCATAATTTTGTATATAATCACCGCTATTCTTATTTATTTAGATTTTAAATAAAAAATGCCGACTACTGGTACATGCCGACGTTTACCCTGTATGTATACATGTATACAAATATACATATGTTCGTTCATACATATGTACTCACATACTTATGTATGTTCACAGACACAGAAGTTCCAGACCGGGATGTTAACCTGTATTTTCAAATTTCAACCTATACGGTCCTTAAAAATGTCCGTTAAAAGTTATTGTACAATTAAATTATGGAAATGCTCTCGACAACAAAAAAATTAATATCTATACCTATGTATATATACATACATATGTCGATACAGATAATAAAACTGTAACAGCTTAAAAAAAGTAGAACAGCAAAAATACCTTTGTCAAAAAACATTTTTTTTTTTTGCTACGAGTAATGCCTTCGAAGAGGCATTATATTGAAGGCCATCTAGCAGACAATTTTCTGAAGATCTTTTAGAATGCTTGCCGGCAGAAGCAGGAATTGAAGTTCTAATCAGCAATGACAACACTTGTTCATACTTGTTCCTCAAAAGCGTAATAACAACTCAAAATTCATTCATTTTCAGTAGAGGCCAAAAACTGTTTCCGGTAATTGAGACTAAAGTAGTTATTCTAAAAACACTAAGGCCCATTATTATAACTTGCCATTAGCTGAAGCTAGGATTTTATCAGGGATATAAGTAGTTTTTCATTATTATAAGTATACTTAAAGCTAGAAGTGACTAATAAACTAAAGGAAAGAACATCTTGCCTTTAACTTTTAACATCAGATATAAGAGTTTGAAGTTGCCATGTTTTGTCATCTATAAAGTTGCCGTATTTTCTAATCTATGAAGAAAAATAAATTCATGTTAATTTAATTTAGCATTAAAAAATAAAAATGGAAAACAGATCTCGTTTGTTGTATATAAAATATTTTCGTTTGTTTGTTGCACCGATAACTAATTTGTTGTTTGTTGAAAGTAAACTAATAAATTAAAGGTATGATGTTGCCACTACGTTTATTTTATTTTGTTAAAAGTAGTCGGTGTTTCTTCTTGTACTACCATATTTTCAAAAATATTAATTTTATTTTACAATGAAGTTGTAATAACGAAAAATAGTTATTGTTTACTTTATTGCTCACTTGAGCAAAAGTGAAATTCAACTAAAACGTACTTTAAAGGCAAGTTATAATAATGGCCCTAAGAGGGTCATCACGGTTTTTTCACGGAAGAGAAGACAAATCAAAGGGAGATTTTTAGAGTGGGTAGATATGTCCTCTGTGGTTTGGTTTTTTGCAAAAAGTGAAAATTTAAAAATTTTGAGATGTTGCGCTTTTGAGTAACAAAGAATCTTTTTTAAACAAAACATAGAGAAAAACACGAACAATTGTCAGACGAAGAAACAGTACATTCCTTTTTCAGAAAATTTGCGCATATATGTGGTACTTTTTATGTCGGTTGAAATTACATTCTCGATTCCTGAGTAATATGTTTATAAAGTAATATATTCATATTTAAATATATATGTAATAAATGCCTTTTTTCCCGCTTGGTAAATGAACTAGCAAAAATTAGCACGTAGAAATGGCAAACATAAATTATCTAGCGTTGTTGCCCAGAAATGTCGCTTTGAAAGAACTTCAAACTGATGATAATCTCAAGGAAACCATAGAAATAAAATTTTAAGCAATCAAACAACAAATAGGTATAAAGGTACAATAATTTAAAACAAAATTATTGTTTTAAAATATTGGGTAGTTTTTTAAAGGGTTTATAATGCATTTAAGCAAAAATATGTCAATATTTTGGTTGGGCAGTTCTAATAAAGATTCTTATTTCAAAGTAATTTCTATAATACTTACGTTTCCACGGAGACCAATATTTATGCTTCGCTCCCTCATTCGTGCTTCACACTCCAATCATGTTTGAATCAACCTCACTTTTTGACGTGGTGTAGAACCAATAAAAATAACTAAGGTTAATACTGGTGGAGAGCAATAATACTCTAGGAGTGGACTCTACTGAGCCTACTTCCTGTGCAAAGGCTATTTAAACTAAAAACGAAAAATAAAATAAAAAGACCTAAAATGAAAATCTAAATTAAAAATGGAAAAACTAAATTTTTTTTGTTTCATACCCTCGCTAAATTAAAGAAAACCAAAACACCTAGGGATGAAACGATACCGCTAGAGTATAGATATTTTTACTCGATACGGTATCGGTCGTAAGGCATCGATACCTACTTGATATCGAATAAAAAGTATCGATGCTTACTCGTATCGAGCGATTTTTCGTGGGATTAAAGTTTTAAGTATGTACTATTTATTTTATTTTAAGTGTGTAATATTTTCGTGTGTAATATTTCTTTTATTTTACGTTCTCGGTGGGTGTGCTTCCTAAAAATAATATTTTTTTCAAGGTATATTTATTTTACTAGGTAGTGGCGTCCCTACAACAAATACAACAATACAAGAACAACATGGCATTTTGTTGTTGCTTTGTAGTTCGAAATGTCAAAAAACATAGGAGAAAATTGAGAAGGCCTGTATGTGTTTTATTGCCTTTTCACTTCTACACTATAAAATTTCTGAACACATACAACTTTTGACATGTCGAACTACTAAATCAGCTGGGCGGACGACACTACCTAGTAAGATAAATATACCTTGATTTTTTTGATGTTTTTACTGTCAAAAATAGGATTTTTTAAATATTTTCGAAACTTCATACACTAGCATAAAACGGCTTAGTTAAGAAAATTATGATTTTTTGGAAAAATCGGTGCAAGGAAATTGAAAAATGTAACTTTAGCTTCCATAATACCCGCAAAATTACAAAATTTGGTCATGCTGATACATAAACAACTAGCAACGTGTGTTTAATAGTTTATTCCAATCGGCGTAAGGACTTAATACATGTATAT
The DNA here is from genome assembly GCA_949628195.1 of Phasia obesa. Taxonomy (NCBI): domain Eukaryota; kingdom Metazoa; phylum Arthropoda; class Insecta; order Diptera; family Tachinidae; genus Phasia; species Phasia obesa. The sequence continues at coordinate 67,718,445 of OX451219.1, forward strand.
CAATTTTCTTAAAAACGCTACATACAAAAATTGTCCGATCGTAGAATCGGATTACTAATACAATTTGGAATTAGGCTGGCTTAAATGAAATCGCATTTGTTTTTAAATTTGATTAGTGTCAAAAATGTGGAATGTTATATACATTCAGTCTATTTAAAAACGAAAACAGGATCATTATTTACAGTATCCGTTTTTGGCCATCTGCTAGGTCCCGTATCCAAAAACTTTTGTTGGAAACTTCAAATTTTAATCCACTAATTGGCAATTAGTAGTCCTCTTAAACACTATTTTAGTTTTCAGTATGGTCCACCCCCATTAACTAGGATCGCTGATGTGGAGGTTTTGAAATCGGGGTTTAAGGCGGATCCAATCTCTACGTATCACTGTGGTACATATTTTGAGAATGTGGCCAAAAATTAATTTTTTTATGGTTAACTTTTTTAAAGCCAGAGTACCTCGAGAGTCAAAATATTACTGGTCTTTTTCAACATATCATAGGGAACAGGTTTGTCTAAAGTGGACTATCTCTGCATTTTCCTAAAATTAACAAATTTTTACATCATCCAAACCCTTTAGCGCGTAACATACTAAATGATCCTGGTTACATTCGACTAAAAAGAAGAGATACTGATTTTCTTGGCCGTACATCAGAGGGATGACCCGCAAATGGATGCAACAACCGTGAAACAAACATTATTTTTGTCTAGTAAACTATATTTTTTTATTTTAGACTTAAGATATGAGTAAGTATTCTTCGTTCAAATATATTGAAGGTACAATATATTTATATTGAAGCTACAATATATTTGAACTAAAAAACAAACAGCTGACACTATCATTAATGAATAAATTAAATAATAATGGGACAAGAAGGCTACCCTGGGGTACAACCGATATTTGCAGATATGGCTTAGAAACATAACCTTTAATACAAATAGACCTACCAGAATAGATACCGTGTAGATAAGGAGATATCCACAGCTTGGATTTGAAAAATATTTTTTTATCAACAATGTGTTCACATACTTTACGAATTTTTTACCTTTAGCTTGAGCATTTCAACAAAAAAATGGCCCAATCACTGTTCAAAAACTAGGTTGCTGGAAATAAAATTAAGACCTTATATTGGGCAGAAAAAAGTCGTGAAATAAATCCTATAGAACATCAATAAGGGTTATAAAAAGTGCGGTAGCCACTCAAATTCAAAAGCAAGTCCATTTTAATGAAAATGATGCAGATGGAATGGTGGAATTGGTCCAAACCACAACCATGTGCTAAAGTGCTTTAAAATCTCCGACTATATAGAGCATAACTCATTCAATGAATTGTTTCCCCAAAATTTTCTAGTTTATAAACATCGCAATAAAAAATATGAATTTTTCATTGCGTTTAAGATATTTTCCTAAAATATATGAACAAATTAAAAAAAAATTAGGAAAATATTTATAAACAATATGCAACATAATTCTTCTTAATCTTAATATTTCACAGATTATCTTGATATACTTATGTATGTACAAACTGTAAACTGCTTTGGGTTTGTGTGAGTTGAAGTGTGTTTCTGAATTTCTATTAGAACGAGCAATCCTTACATGTTTATGTATGAAAAACTAACCAAGTAGTATTTACACTTTATAAAAAAAAAGGTTTTCGTTAAAATGGGTTACTTACATTTTTTGCATAAGGGCATAATAGCCAGACAGATCTACAAGCATATCGATATGATTTTTATATTTATTACTCTAATTGACATGTTTTTTTTTTTATTTGCAGGGTCCGCCAAAAGTAATAGAACCCAACACTCGAGAAGACGATTTGATAAAAACTTGCCTTTAGAATTGTATTAAAAAGGCCGAAAAACATAAAAAGTAACGTTGCAAAGCTATACAGATAATAATTGCTTTTGTAAAACTTGTGTATTAATTATTTTGTGCAGAAAATATCGGGAGCTAATAGCTTATAATTTATATAATTATACAAAATTTATTTTGTAAAAAATCTTTTAAAACAAAAATTTAAATTTTTAAATTTTCTAAATTTTTTTTAGTTTTAGGAAAATACAAAAAAAGTCCATTTTGGACCACCCTATTCTCTGTGATAATGTTTATATAGAGCAGTAATATTTTGGTACCGAGGTACTCTGGTCTTTACTTTTAAATTAGTAATATAACTTTGAAATCGCTAAGCATAAAAAATGATTTTTGTCCCCTCCTCAAAATATGTACCACAGTGCGGATGCCAAATTTTGTCATTTTCTGACAAAATGTAAGTTAAAAACTTATTAATAAGTAATAGTTATAAGTGTAACTGAATAATAAAATTCAAATAAAAATTAAAAAGTATTTTAAACCCCCATAACGCTATTTCTTATCGGTCGATTTTTATATTTTATAGCAAAATTAAAAGACCAAAGTCTCACCCACAAAGCAGAAAAAAAAACGCGTATAAAATTCCTATCCAATAAAAAGTTATGGATTTTTGACCGCCTTCTCGTGAAATGGTGCATTGTGCGTATCTCTCATACAAAATCTATTGCTTGAATTCTATCATACAAAATCTGTTCTTGATTCACCTAATAGTTTGATTTTCAACTGTGTAATACATTTTACTGATGAAGGAAAATTTTGAAGCTTCAATGTAAGGTACTATAACTATATTATTTGTAAAATGTTCCTTAAAGTGACATAATTTTGGTTTGTAAACTTAAATGACTTGAAGCAGTTGCAATATTTGTTTTGAAGTATTTCCTACTTTGTCGGATTGAATTTTTGGACAAAATATTTCATATTTTTGCTTCACAAGCAGCTTTCTTCACTGCAGAAATCGTCACAATGCAATTAACTTTATGCAGTGGCTTTCACCAGTTTTATAAATGTTGGCGAATTCAATAGAAATATATAATTTAAGTTCCGCTGTGGCCATCTTGAAGTTAGTAAAGATTTTTTTATAAAACCATTTTCATTTATGGTCTCTGTTCAAATGTCAAGAGTGAACTATTGATTTGTAACTTTCAGTTGCTGAACAGAGCTAATTTCATATTAATTGTTCAGACAAACAACCGAAATGTCTTCACGAATTCGGTACGACGAAATGTCTTAAGGAACTTCTTCCGGCAAGTCTGATTTCAGAAAAATCGAAACCTTTGGTATAGTTGATACATACACCCAGAGAAAAAATGACACCATCCGTTATCAAAACGACCACATGCGGTGTCGAAAGTGTATCGACCACGTTTGTACTCAAATTGTACACGGACATTGTCAATTCAACAACGAAATATTGACAACGAGGGATTGCTGAATTGACAACGAACGTGTACAGTTTGACACCGTATTGTTGTCAAACTGACACCATTAGGCTGTCGAATTGTCACCACACTGTTGTAAAGGTGACACCATAACGTCGTCGCTCTGTAAATGCTCATTCCTTTCCAAATTTATTATAATAAAACAGATTGTAATAGATTATAATTTTTAAACTTATTTTCTTCACAAAATGTTTTTTAATTATAAGAACCAAAATATAAAATAAACTTAATTCTAAAATAAATTTATCTTATAAATAATAACAATAATAGTTAATATTTGTGCTCACAGGTCAATTTTTTATTTTCATCAGCATATTTCCTTTCATGTTTCATTAATTGATGTCATTAAATCTGAAATTATAGCACAATAGAATGGTTCATGATGCTGTATATAATTCCTGTCGCAATTTCTCTTACCTTTGTTAAAACTCTCTCGGTTTTTGGAGCAATATGATGCAAATGTATTGTTGGTGGTCATCATATCTCCACCATTGGTCCACCTTGGTTTGCTCAGACATTAATTGTGAACTGTAAATTTATATAAACATAAAAATAATAAGCAGTTTACAATAAAAACATTTTGTTACCTGTTTTTTTTTTCAGGAAAATATCTTCTCTCTGGCGGCAGTGCTTCCCTTAAAACTTTCTCCAGTCGTTTTGAGACAATCTGCAATAGAATCTTGCTATTTTAAAAATATATTGTTATTTTAAAAAAATGCGTCTGGATAAATTGAAGGACACTAACACAATGAAAAATATTTACTAGAACCAGTGGAATTTGACAACATTGCACTGTCAATTTGAGCACGTTCGTTGAGAAGTTTACAACACTCGTTGTCAATTCGACCACATTCGTTTACAAGTTGACAACGTGCGTTGTAATTAAAGTACGTTCGTTGTCAAATTGAAAACACTCGTTGTCAATTAGACCACTTTCATTTACAAGTTGACAACACCCGTTGTCAAACAAAAGTGACAACGAAAAGGTATCAAAGTGACCACAATCGTTGTCGATTTTGCAACGTCGTTTTTCCCTCAGTGTACATATACAACGATAACCTTTTGAGATAAGCTCTGTGATCCCAGCCAACGAGGAAAGGAAATGATGAAGCTACGAAACCGGTGGCTGTAATTGAAAAATATAACAAAGATTATAGAGATGGACCTTACTTTGTTAGGCTAGGTTGAAAAATTTCAAAGCTAGTAGAATTTTTGAAAGGACGATTAAATATCCACAAAGAGGTTGTATCAATGAAGGGAAATACAAGCGATCTATATACCAGCAAGGAAACATTTTTAAGCTTGAATTCAGTTTTGTTGAATCTTTAAAAATAAATTCATAATAATTATTCAAATCTTATCTTTACTGTGTTATTTATTAGTTATTACCAATGTAATAACTATTAATTTAATGTATTTCAATTTGAATAGGCGTCTTTCTAGATGAATACCAAAATATTTAATGTGATTTGCTGCTGGAACAGTGGTATAAACGTGAGGATAAACGTTTTATGAGCAGATTTTAATGGATTTACCTTTTTTCTCCACCTTTTAAACCAGTCCTCTAGTTCATGTGCATATATGAGACTAAACTTGTCCCGATGCATCCTTTGGATCTTGATTAACACTTACGAATTTTTGAGCTTGAAGAACTCGAGTTATTTTAGCAAGTAATTTATCATAAATATTAGTTTATTGTATGCTATGTACCCCCAATGCCCTCTATTCTGCTATAAAATTTTGAAATAACATTAAAGAAATTAACAATATTTTAAATGATGTTACTGTTGATCACGCAGAATCCATAGAATTTAATAATTTATCGAATATTTGCGGAGTTGTATATTTTATGAACGACCTAGTTCAGTTGAACTAATCTCTTAACAAACTTAAGTGAGCTGATCATCACACTATCAGCTCCTTAGTTCAGCAGCCATATTCTGTAATTCTTTACAGCTAAAATTCTGTTTAGCGATTTTTGGCCAGGAAGGCAATTCTATAACGGATATTGCTAAATTTGGCAATGTAAAAAAAAATGAATTCGCCGTAATTCCAGCGTTTAATGTCATCGCTAAAATTATTAAATTTTGAATTCTCTTAATCCAAGTATCTAATATTTTTAGCAACAAAATTTGATATCAATCATGAAAAAAATAAATTTAAAAATTTTTTTTTTTTTAAACTTAAAAAAAAGTTTTATAAACATCTTGGATATAGTGTCTTTTAATTTTTTTTTAAATTTATATATGTTTTTTAATATGGCTTAGTGAGTACATCATAGAAATTTCAGAGTGGGACCATGGTGGGATCAGAAGCGTATGAAATCCCCTTTAAAATGAGCTATTACTCTACTTCCTAGGGCCTTTAGAACTGGAATTAGAATATATTTATGCAAAAAAGCGATATTTTCCCACTTTGACAACAGTATAGCTAAAAAAATATAAGAGATTAAATTTTTTTTTAATTATGTTCGGATTAAGAGAGTCAAAGAATAAATATAAAAAAGTTTCAATAAAATCTGAAGTAGTCATTTTGAGTGCCTTGTTGATTTGACGTGGAATGACCCTAATATATAAAAGTTGAATTTTTTTATTTTAGTAGATTAATGGAAGACACAACTAGTCGGGTGTCATAAATACATAAAAATATGCTCATTCAATATTTAGAGGAGCACAAAAAATTTGCCCATGACAGGTTAAAAAAAAAAAACTTTCCATTCTTTTCAACAAAAATTTGGAAAATTTTCTTGCCTTGCTGATCAATGAACCGCCTTAGCAGACAAGCTTAACGCTTTGGGAGGAGCTTTAAAAAATGTTGAAAATTGAAAGAGGGCTTAGGCGAACATGCGGTAAATTTGGATACATTGCTGGAGATATATAATTTAATTCTTTTGTTTTTCTATTGATCAAAAGTAAGACAAAATAAAATTTCCAATAGTACAAAAACTCGTTGGAACGAAGCGGCATCAATGGCGCTCAAAAGTACAAAGTAACAGAGTTGGAAGAACGAATAATTGGAACTGCGACAAAAGTATATGTTGTTCGGCAAGAAGAAGTCGGCGAAACACTTGTACGCTTTTTTTTTTCTTTCTTATTTATTTTACGTGTATTAAGGGCCAGTTTTTGACTTCGTTTTTAAATGCGAATTTAATTAATTTTTATTACATTTTAAGTTGTATTTAAATACAGTTTCAGTCTTATTTAAATGTTCTTACTTAATTGTAGTAATAATATGGTAGCACCACATTATAATTTTTTATATTATAATTTTTTTTATATTATAATTTTTTGTTGTCACTTGAAAAGTTACCAAACTATGTATCGTAATGTCTTATGTGTATTATTCGGTCTTTCTAATTGGAATGTTGAGCTGAATCTCTTCAGTCGTTGCTTCGATCGTCATTTTAATTGTGCCCTGACCATTCGATTTTTTACTTGCTATATACCTACATTGTATCATAGGTATATGTTACTTTTTTCTTTGCGTTTCCTTAATCTCCTCCTCGATTGGTAGAACCCGATATGTGATGCTGTTTTTGAGGTGTATGCAAATGCTTTGTCGCGAAACTATAATTGTTTCTCCTCTGTTGAGAGTGAACCTACAGGTTCGACAAAACTGAAAAAGGTTAATCATTTCGCAAGCACTTAGAAGGGCTCTAAGGGTAGACCCAGACACTAGTATTTTTATAGAAAGGAATCAATATATTTTAATTAATTTATGTAAAATAATAAAAATACTGTCAATGGCCACGCATTTTTTCATTCATGGACAAAATCAAGTTGATAAAAACATATGGTTATGTGTAAAACTTAGATAGACTTTAAATGCACAAGAGAGGTCATTTAAGTTTCATTTAAGTGCGTGGTGGAAAACTAATTTTCATATTTAAATACAACTTAAAGATAATTACGAAGACAAAAATTGGCCTTAAGAACCCGTAAAGGATACCAACTTAAAATTTGAAAAAAATTGTGTGTCACGCTAGCTCCCAACAACAGAAAGAAATAAAAAAAAATTTAAAGGGTGTCCCCATAGGTGACGTAATTTGACCTATATCTTTGGAACCATTATAGACAATACCTTGAAAATTTAACAGAATGTCGATTACTATCACCATTATAATAAAAAGTATAAATATTAAAAATTGTAAATTAAAGGGTGCTCCAATAGTTCATTTAATTTGATGTATATGGCCACAGAAAGTTGAAATTTACAAAAAAAACCCATATTGCTAAGTCCGCTATAACAATAATAAAAAGTATAAAATTTTAATTTGGAAATAAAAGGGTGTCTTAATAGTTAATGGAATTCTATGGATGTGGCCAAACTTTTTAACTGTTGTAGACAGACAGCTGAAATTTACAAGAAACCTGTAGTGCAAAGTCCGCTATAACAAGTATACAATTTGAATTTATAAATTAAAGGGTGTCCCTATAAATGATGCAAGTTGGCCTATATGGCCCTATCTTTTGAACCGTTATAGACAAACACTTTAAAATAAAAAGTATAAATATTTGGAATTATAAATTAAGGGGTGTACCAATGGTTCAGGTAATTTGATGTATATGGCCAAACTTTTGAACCGTTATAGACAAACAGTTGAAATTTACAAAGAATTTTTGAGGCCAAATCCTCTATAACAACAGGTCTTTAATTTAAAATTGTCAATGAAAGCGTGTACCAATAGGTGATGTTATTTAATCTATGTGGTCCTATCTTTGCAACCGTTATAGACAGAGGCTTGAGAGGAGCCCCATAAAAGACTGATGCTGATGAAAATAGCTTAACTTTTGAACAGTAATAGGGAGACGCTTGACATTCACATAGTCTTTACTTTATTGGCGCATCTTTTATTTGGTTTAAATCTAATTCTTACGGATTACTTTTTACATTTTTAGTTTAGAATTGGTGCCCATCTACTATATGTTTTGAAGTGGGTTTTTTTTTTCAAGAATTTTTTGTATTACATAACACATTCTCCTTTTTATATCTAGTACTATATAATTGAATACAGTTCTCGATCTCTAATATAATCTCTTGTTTTTAGTAAACAATCCAAGAATTTTGAATTTTTAAATATTTCGCTACATTTTTCGTTTAGAACATTTCTTTACTTTACTGTTTCGAGCAGAAATGATAATTTATTTTTTAAACAATAAAATTCGTAAATAAATTTAATATTGAATATTTTAATTATAATTAGCCGAACTATATTTATTAATATACAAATCAATTTTGGAAATTTGGCTTAAGTTCGTAATATTCTCTCGAAATTAAAAGAATATTAATTACAAATTACAAAAATGAGAAAATTTTATTTTTAGACGCTAGCAGAATTAAATGCATCTTCTAAATAAATTTATTTTAAACATTTGAATAATATTGTTGAATAAGTTTCTCACTTTGAACAGCAGTTCCATCTTCGTCATCGTTTTACTCATTAACATTATCATCTTCAGCGTCATCAGTATAACCGGAAATCTCATCGATTGCAATATAATACATGACTTTATTATTTTGCCCGCTGACACTCTCTCTGCTTACACGCAAAGAAAAACATGGTTGAGGTAACCAAAACTAAGAGCAACATATTAAGGTTGTAGTGAAACCATATTATTGTTGAACATTATAATATTATGGTTAAATTAACGATTATAGTATGGTTAAAAAATATGAAATGGATATGCCAGTTTTTTTACATTTTAAAATACAAAATTATTTATGTATAATTTTTTATTAATGATTTTATATGAAAAACAGATGATTTTATTAATACATAGGTAAAAAAATTTAATTAGCATTTTTCTTTTTCCAAACCTTCTTTCAAGGATATAAGGGAGGAAACACTTTGGCCATCGATTTAACGGCATTCGCACATGGCCCATACCATCGCAGTTCATGGATTTACCAGTAAAGAATTGTTCTTGAAGATATCAATTTTTGGGGGATTTCTTTTCCAATTCACCCAACCACTTTTTGATGTAGTCTTTCAAGTACAAAGTAAAGTCTTTCTTGTCTCCGAAAGCATTCTTGTCAACTGTGATTGAGAACAACATCAGCGCCGTCTCAACGGATGAGTTTGTATCCTCATCAGCTTCTTCAGCTCAGGTATAGAAATCTTCACTTTTAATGTCACTTGTTAAATTACATTACCGACCAATTTCGTTTTGTATCTGCGAACATATTATCCCTGTTGATTTTTATGATTTTGAGGTTTTATTAATTTTTCTGGTCTAAAAATTAAAAATAAATTACATTCTCACACCGAGAGGACTCGAATTGCGAGTATCCAGAGAAGATGGTTGCCACGCGCTCAATTCAACAAGGAAAAAAATAAACTAAATATTTAATTTTAAATTGAATTCCCGAACAAATTATTTATACATTTTTTATTATTTTTTTAAAGCACAATCCAATAAACTCCGAGGACATAAACAAACAAATAATTTTTATTTTTAAAAATCTTTTAGTTACCTATGAATAAACTTTTATTGTGGATTAAACATTAAATAGTTAAAACTAACCATGTTGAATTTTTGTACGTAGTAACCATTTAATGATAAAATTTTAAACAAAACTTTTTTACCGGGACAAAAGTAATGTTACAAACAACTAAAATGTGTTCATTTCAACAATATATTGTTACAGAAAACATAATGTGGTTCTTGTGACCATACAATAACCATAGTTTTTCTTTGCGTGTAGGCACCAAAACCAAGACTTTAGGACTGCAAAGCAGCGCTCAATACAATTCCTGGCTTTACGGTGTTGTCTGTTATAATGTTCTTGAGGATCCGTTAAATTCGTACCTTGAATTGGTGTCATTACACATGGTAGCTGAGGCTAGCCGCTGTCACCTATTGAAAATCAAAGTGTTTTAATATGTTTTCTATATTTATTTTTATAAACATAAAATAAGCCAGTAATTCCTTTTGCCATTTGAATATTTTTGTTAGAGAAAAACTCTTAAAGCACTTGTAATCCAAACAGAGGCATCATGTGCTGTTCCGCCAAACCCGGCATAACAGTCTATAATCCGCAAATTCAAGTTACATACCTAAAAAAGAAGAATTATCTATACACGCAAAGAAAAAACATGGTTGAGGTAACCATAATCTAAGAGAAACATGTTATGGTTGGTTATATTCCAACCATATTATTATAAACCATAATAATAATAATATTGTTGTCGTTGGAACATATTATTGTCTTACATAAAAAATAACATTGTAAAATACAACCATAATTATGTTTATAATATAAACATACTCTAATATAATGTGAAACGTAAATAGTTATATGCGACAACCTATGAATATATTTATTAAATAAAAAAAAAACAAATACACAAATATTTCCATTTAGACTTACATATGTACATATTTTGATATTTTCTGCTTAACTTTTTATATATTTGATATTTTTAATTTAAAACTATCATTTATAATAAAAAACAAATTTATTTGTTGACAACAAATGTGTATTTAATGTTTTTACGGTTTTAGATGAACCGATAGCTTACCCACATATTGCTGAACTGAAAAAAGGCCAAAACCAAACTTTTAGTTATACTTAACATAATATGTTTACTAATATATTATGGTTATAAATATAATTTTATTTTTAAATATTAAAAAAGATTTGGTTGTGGTTTCAATTTTAATATGGTTTAAATCAACCATGTTGCTTTTTGGTGCGTATAACCAATGAATTATTAACTAACTGTAAACAAAAACTTGTTTATCATGACCAAAGTATTGATTCAAATAACTATAATTTATTCACAGCAAACATGTATTGTTATAGAGAACATAGTGTGGTTGCTGTGACCATAACCATAACCATGTTTTTGTCTTTGCGTGTAGGTAAACAATTATTTTAAAGCTCGCAAAGCTACATGGCTACGCGACTACTGTTGGGGCTGTAGTCAACTTAGGCTAATTTATATTTTTGTATGCGAAAAGTTTATTTTATTCAACCAAAAAAAAATGTCACAAAATAATAAATTACCGATGCATATACAAACAAAAATTTTGGAGAAAATATTTATTATTTTTTGAAAAAGTTATTTAATTTTATAAAAGCAAAATAGGTATTTTTACAACAATGGCAGAGGTTACGATTTAGCAGTAATCTTCAATATCTTTAAATAGCTGACTAAACGGCGACAATTGTAGAAAACGGAATCAGCTGAATGAATAATGAGTTTTTTCTCACACGACTTATTTTAATATATGTAAAGAGTCAACAATATGGATAATGTACATTAGACTGAAACGTTGCTATATGGGCAAAAATATTGTATTACCCGTTCTAATAATCATAAAAAATTTTCTTTTTATGTGAGAAGTTATTCTTCATATTTTTATTGTGATAGAGCCACATCTTGAGGTGCCGCAGAAGCCTTGAACACATGTTTTTGTCTTTACATTTTATAAACTCGTTCTAGTTATATTTTTTTTAATATGTATCATTATTTTAATTACATTAAAAGTAATCCTAAAATAGTGCAAAACATAAAAATTTGTTATCCATGGTCATCTTATAACTTTTTTTCAAGTTTTAATACCTACATATCGATACCTTAATATAGAAAGGCCTTAACTAACGTTTTTCCTACTTTACAGGAGAAGGAAAAAACTTAATAAAAATTATAGTTTTCTAGTCGCGAATTATTTTTTAATGCAATTTTTTATTAAATTCTCCTAGCGTTTTAACGATGTAAATATTTTTTTTTTTATTTATACATATCGCACCCTAAACACAAATGGGTCACAACTCAAAATTTTCCAAAACTCGCTTTTTTCCATAAATTAATTCAGAGTACATATCTCTAACTGTTGCAAAAATTTCTTTCACATCACTATCTTCTTTAACTGGAAAAAAAAATTATGTCTAATTTTATATTAAGTGTGTTGCTTATGCACATAAACAGTTTTTTGTCTCTCCTGAAAATTTTAGTATTTTGAGTTTTGACCCTTTTGTATTTAGGTTGCGATATGTATTAGAAGATCATCTATCCAAATATGCAAAAAAACTCGATTTAAAAAAACGAGTTAGGGCCTTTCTATATTAAGGTAACGATATGTAAATGGGGTGTAAAAACATGAAAAATATATTTTTTAAAAAATTTTTTTTTTCATTGTTGTAGTAAGATGGTGGTAGATATGATAATGTACTTAGTATAGTCATTTTATTTCTATAATACGTTTTTTGCAGATCCAAATGTATCGAATTTTGCTAAATTTCAATATATTTGGATCTTTGGCATTTGGCTTTGCGCACCTCTTACCCTACTTACCCTATTACCTATTGAAACTGAAAAAAATAATAATCAAATTTTTTTAACTTAAAAATTTTTAATCCATAATAGCATGTCGGAAAAGCAAACTAAAAAAAACGGAAGGTTGCGGATGAGCACAAGAATTTCCAAGAAAAGTGGAAATTTAATTATTTATTATTACTTTTGTCAAATATAACGCTGTATGCTCAATATGTTCATTTTGCGATACAAAACATGAGCGACAATATAAAGCCTTAACAGGACAACTCCGCAGAAGAGCTTGGGACTACAACAGAGTACTTTTAAAAATAAAGGTATTTTATTAAATATGGCAGTAAAGGCTAGTTTTGTTGTCAGTCAAATACGGGCAAAAAATTAAACTCTTTGCGGATGGACAAATGATAGAGGAATGTCTGACTTGGTACTTGATAAGAGTTGCGATATTATCGATACAGCACAACTAGCAATATTTTTACGTGGTATTAACACCAAATTTAATATTACCGATGAATTGTGTTCACTGATTCCAATGCAAGAGCATACAACCGGCAATGACCTATATGATGAACTAAAGTCTGTGTTGGAAAATTTTTCAATTTCATTAGAAAATATTGTTGGTATATCGACAGATGAAGCACGAACAATGTCAAGCATGGACTATTTCAATATATTAAGAAGGTCACAGGAACGGAAATATTCCTAAAAGATTTAGAAACTGAATATGGTGACGTGGTTTTTAACACCGAAGTACGTTGGCTTAGTAGAGGTGCAATGCTTAAAAGAGTATACAACTTAAAAAGCGATATACAATTGTTCTTGTATATGATTTTGATTTTGGTAATAAAGAATAAAGAATGGATGTGCAATTATGGTTTTATTATCGAAATGGCTCAGCATCTCAATGATATTAATGTGGAACTTCAAGGCAAAGGACAGTTTATTCACAACTTGTATGATAAAATTCAGAGAGCACAAATCAAAATTGTGGAAGCAGCATCTTTTACAAAATAATGTGACTCACTTCCCACATTTAGAAAAAGAAAATATTAATACTTCTGAAAAATACGCACAATATATAGACATTTTAGTCAACGAATTTCAATCACGATTCCAAATGTTTAAAGCTGAGAAGACAGCGGTTTCCATGAAAATATTTTCCTCGCCATTTAATATCGAAGTGAATACAGTTTCTGCACACTTTCAAGTGGAAGTGATTGACATGAAGAATAATACCAATTTAAAAAATATATTTTTCTCAGTAAACATCAAAAATTGTTATAATTCTTATGTGAGCACTGAGCAATTTCCGCTTTTGACGAAAAATGCAAAGCAAATGATGCCACTGTTCGGATGTTTGCGTATGTTTGCGAACAATTATTTTCAACAATGAAATTAATCAAAAACGACCACCGATCTAGACTGAGTGATGCACGATTAGAAAGCTGCGTACGTGTAGCTACCTCATCCATTCCGGCTCATATTTATCAGCTTGTATCGAAAAAACAGTGCCAAATTTCTCATTAAAAATTTCAAGTAAATTCGTTTTTCTAATCTTTTCTTGTTTAATTTTATTTTGCAATAAAACTTGTGTATGAAATCTTTACTTTTTTTAATTATATATTTTTTATTCTAATGTTTATTATAAATAATGTTTCGTTAAGTAAGTGTAAAAATAAGAGCGGCCAACCAAAAAAAAATTTAAATTTTAATTGGTCCGTTGATTAAAAACCTTGATCACCTCTGCTATAGAATATTCGGCACGGCCGAATATAGCCCTCTTACTTGTTTTTCATTAAAAATGTTTTTGCTGTTTTTTTAATAAAACTTTTTATAATATAACTTTAACAAAATTGATCTACACGATCGCGCGTCATACAACAGACAAAATTTTAGAGAATATAAATTTATAAATATGTTATAATTATTGTTTATAAGTAGGAAAAAATTGTTAATTATTTTATATTAAACCTACTCATAAATTAACTCAATATTCAATTAGGCCAACAGGCTTTCCGATTATATTAAATAGTTAAACTAAAAGGGATTTTTTTTTTAAATTTTTTTATATGCATTAAAACTGTCCTTAATCTAGTCAAAACTAAATAAAAATGTTTAGTTTAAATTAACTTATAGACTTTTAATCTAACGAAGTGTTTAGCTGAATACTTAGTTTTGTGATACACTGTTAGTTTGTGAGCATATTACGGGTGGGGAAGAAAAAATCGTTTTTGCTTTCGGTACTTGACGATACGTTTTGTTAACATTTACTTCGTTCAAATTGTTTTTGCTTCAATAATAAGAAATAATATGTTCGTTTGTGTGACTGAATTCAAAATGTTTTTCTTACAAATGTTCGCCCGTTAAACTGGGACTAATAGATTTGAAAATTTGGTAGGTTTAAAGGATGATGGTAGATTTTTTACAAACATTTGGTAGGATGTAACTTTTTCTAGCGGCAATGATGGTCTTTACATTTTAAACTGAACTTTGTATTAAATACCATATTTAAATTATTATTGGTATCTTTTGCCACACAGTTTCTCATTATACTTAGAGCAAATACCCAGCGGGAAAAGGTAATCAACCAGAAATGAATAGAATGTATAATATTCCTCATCCAGTAGCGTTGTGCCGGACATGTACGACCTAGATCAATTGAAAGATTCCCGTAACTGAACGATTCTGACTCGGTCAGTGTTTTCTTCTTTATCGTTCATCGTTCGTTGCGTTTTTTTGTTTTGTTCAGGAACATGACATTTTGCTCTATAAAAGTTCATAAAAAATTATCAACTGTTCAAATGCTTTTTTTTCTTATTTTTTGTCAGTGCCGTCAACTGGTAAGTCTTAAAAAGCAAATCATCTCAAATTTAATTTTATAAAATAAAATAATAAAGGAGAAATTGTCGGTTGATATTAAATGCAATAATCCTTAACCTTTTATGTATTAATATTGAATTTTTTAAGTACTGTCATGAGTCCGCAATACATATACGTATGTATATAAATTGTTCGTTAAAATTATTTAGAACAATACGTATACCCTTTATTTCACATTAAAATCTGCACTAAAATAAAAAAGATAAATTTTTAAGCTATAATTAAGAAAACTGCTAAATCAGATGTAAATAAATAATAAGTTAAATATTATTTGCGTATGTACTTACTTCTTGTAAACATTTGTTTACAATTGTGAAGTGTTGCCAGAATGATTTGATGTGTTTGATAACAAATACGTTGAGTTGCTGTTTAAAATAAAGAGCGATGACCGTAACGAACGACCTAGTACCTTAAATCTCACTGTACGATCTGAACGATTCAGCGAAATTAACTATTATGCACAACTCTAGCATCCAGTATCCATTGCTCTTAACACGGAGGAAAGTAATGCATTAGTTCAATGTATCCTGCGAACGAATTTTAGAATTCATTATATCTAAAGCATAAAATAGTGTATATTTTTATATACACATTTTTCTTTTACTATTAAAACTAAGAGAAAAAACATTTTATATTATAAAAAAGTTAAGTAATTTCAATATTTAAATTAAGACAAAATATTTCTAAATAATTATTGTAGTTTTTGACCTTTTGTATATTTGAATTCTAATTTTTTATAAGCACAAGGTCTTTTTTATAAAAATGTTTTAATAATTTTTATATTCCATATTTCGCTACACCATTGGGTAGCATTTTCAGGAAATAAAAATAATAAAAGTTATAAAATTTAAATGATTGAAAAAATTCAAATGAATGTAAATTTGTTGTCAATCAATTTAAAAAATTCTACCATTTCAATAAATTCATGAAACAACATTTCAAAAACAAATAAAAATTAAAATAGAAAAATTTGATAATTCTATCAAATTTACAATAGATAAAGAATGCGATTCAAAACTTCCTTATTTAGATACTTTAGTAATTAGAAAAGGTAACAAATTGGTATTGGATTGGTATCAAAAACCCACAGCTTCGGGTAGAATTATTAATTATTTTTCTAAACAAAATAAACATATAATTTGTACAGCCAGAAATATAATAGAAAAAGTACTAACCATTAGTGACAGGGAATTTCACAAAAAGAATATAGATAAGATAAAAAATATATTAAGCGAAAATAATTTTCCAATTCAACTGATGAATTAATAAATCAACATAAAAATAATAGAAAACCAAATAGAAGAAATGATACGGAGTCAAAAATTTATAAATCAATTACTTATGTACCAGATTTATCAGAACGGTTAGAAAAATCAAAAATATTTGACACAGATAAATATACGATGGCATACAAAACATATAATAACTGATTTTTTAAGAACTTGAGAACTTTTTTTTAAAAAAAAACGCATAAAATTTGCAAAATCTCATCGGTTCTTTATTTGAAACGTTAGATTGGTCCATGACATTTACTTTTTGAAGATAATTTCATTTAAATGTTGACCGCGGCTGCGTCTTAGGTGGTCCATTCGGAAAGTCCAATTTTGGGCAACTTTTTCGAGCATTTCGGCCGGAATAGCCCGAATTTCTTCGGAAATGTTGTCTTCCAAAGCTGGAATAGTTGCTGGCTTATTTCTGTAGACTTTAGACTTGACGTAGCCCCACAAAAAATAGTCTAAAGGCGTCAAATCGCATGATCTTGGTGGCCAACTTACCGGTCCATTTCTTGAGATGAATTGTTCTCCGAAGTTTTCCCTCAAAATGGCCATAGAATCGCGAGCTGTGTGGCATGTAGCACCATCTTGTTGAAACCACATGTCAACCAAGTTCAGTTGTTCCATTTTTGGCAACAAAAAGTTTGTTAGCATCGAACGATAGCGATCGCCATTCACCGTAACGTTGCGTCCAACAGCATCTTTGAAAAAATACGGTCCAATGATTCCACCAGCGTACAAACCACACCAAACAGTGCATTTTTCGGGATGCATGGGAAGTTCTTGAACGGCTTCTGGTTGCTCTTCACTCCAAATGCGGCAATTTTGCTTATTTACGTAGCCATTCAACCAGAAATGAGCCTCATCGCTGAACAAAATTTGTCACATTTGAACATTTCGAACCGAACACTGATTTTGGTAATAAAATTCAATGATTTGCAAGCGTTGCTCGTTAGTAAGTCTATTCATGATGAAATGTCAAAGCATACTGAGCATCTTTCTCTTTGGCACCATGTCTGAAATCTCACGTGATCTGTCAAATACTAATGCATGAAAATCCTAACCTCAAAAAAATCACCCATTACATTAAATAGATTATTTAGCAAACCAAAAATTTAGTTTGCAAAATACCTTGTAAGGGTAATGACAAAGAGAATTGTAATAAAGTTTATGTAGGTACTACAAAGAATAAATTGAAAGTCAGAATAGCTGGACATAAATCAGACCAGAGATAGAGAGACAATATCAGTTTGCAAAAAACAGCTTTATCTTCACACTGCTCGAAAAGTAAGCATTATCCTAACTTTGAAAATGTATCAATTTTAAATTTGGAAAATAATTATAAACGTCGTTATATGTTAGAAATGCTACAAATAATTAAAGTTCCAATTGAAAAAAGAATAAATTTTAAAGGAGATACAGAAAATGTTGCACAAAATTATAGGCATTTAGTGCATAAAAAAAAATTAAATCAAATATTTATAATAGAAACATTAATTTTTTGTAACATTTCCGGTTAAATTTATGTAAATGGATTTGAAAATTTATTTTCTCTTAAAATGTTTGTATGTTTTTGAATATCAAAATTTTCTGTATATGTTAAACATTTTTCTATTTAAATTTTTATTTGTTTTTGAAATGTTGTTTGAATGTATTGAAATGTTAGAATTTTTTAAATTGATTGACAACAAATTTTTTCATTCATTTGAATTTTTTCTATCATTTAAATTTTATAACTTTTATTATTTTTACTTCCTGAATGGTGTAGCGAAATATTGAAAATAAAAATTATTAAAACATTTTTATAAAAAAGACCTTGTGCTTATTTAAAAATAGAATTCAAATACAAAATATTTCTATTTCCAAATAGGTAATTAAAAAAATGTATATTTATATAATTATACTTGCTGCATTTTTGATCATTATTATTACGCGTTTGATCTTTATTATTACGCGAAAAAAACAGTACATTTCTTCTTGTGATTACAAACCACGTAGGTAGGTAATCAATATGTAATTTTTGTGTCCGATTGAATTACCTTCTCTATTCCAAGGGAATAAATTATTTTTCTTTCGAAGTAATAAAGGGTGGTTAAATTTGTAAATTTTCGATGAAGCTGAGGCATAATTGAGGTTCTATGCCGTTAAAGTGCCGAATTACCTCATGCTTTAGCTCTGGAATTGTTGCTGGCTTATCGACGTACCTCTTTACTTTCAAATAACTCCAAAGAAAGAAATCCAACGGTGTTTCTTTAGCTGTGTGGCAAGTGGCGTCGTCCTGTTGATACCACACATCGTCCACATCCATTTTATCGAATTCGGGCCATAAAAAGTTCGTTATCATCTCACGATAGCGAACACCATTCACAGTAACTGCCTCACCGGTCTCATTTTGGAAAAATATGGCCCGATGATGCCGCCAGCCCATAAACCGCACCAAACAGTCAGTCTTTGTGGGTGCATTGGTTTTTCGACAATCGCTATTGGATTATCATTCGCCCATATGCGGCAATTCTACTTATTGACGAATCCACTGAGGTGATGATTTTCTTCGAAAATTGATCATCCAACGTTGCCATTTCTTGCCACCATTCTGACCATTGCTCGATTGTGTATCTTTCCATGGTTCAAATTGAGTTAGTCCAAAATGGAGAAATATTTAATTAAACGGAGAAAAAACTTCACGTTTAAGTGTGGTTCAAACAAAAAACTATACAATATATCAAATATAATAAGAATAGATAATTTTATTGTAAACTTAATTAGAAATAATATGTTAAGATGTACTAGGTATATGTAAAGAAAATAATTTAATAATGGCACCGTATTACACAAGTGAAAAATATAATAGGGGTAGCATTCCAAAATGTTTTGTACCATCTGAGGCATTTTTATACCTCGACAAAATAAGTAGCATTCAAAACTGTAATGGCATTCCTATTTTTTATCATAAGTATAGAAGAGCCAATATTAAGGCCGTAAACTGTAATGAAGCAATTAATCTTTCAAACTGTAGACACGATAGTAGTATCGCAAATAGAGATTTTTGTTGGCTAAAAAAACGAAAACTAAAAAATTTTGGTGGCTAAGTGAATAAGTAATTATATATTTTCTCTTTTTACTCCCTGTATTTACTATAAATATTAATATTGTTAACTATTGTTTATTATAGTTTAGATTGTTCAATGCTGTGAATCAATAAACGAAAAAAAAAAAACGTATCCACTGAGGTGAAAATATGCCTTATCACTGAAGATGATTTTCTTCGAAAATTGATCATCCAACTTTGCCATTTCTTGCCACCATTCTGACCATTGCTCGATTTTGTATCTTTCCATGGTTAAAATTGAGTTAGTCTGAAATTGAGAAAAGTAATATTAAATGGAGAAAAAATTACACGTTTAAGTGTGGTTCATATTCAACATCGGCCGTTAAAATTTAACCACTCGATATATTTAATATTTAGTTATAGGTACGTAATAAATACCTTTTTCCCGCTGGGTAATGAACTAAAAACCTGTTTTTCTCCAAAATATTGTTTCGATTCTACTTTGTTTCGTTTATTAAAAATTTTCTGCTCTTTACACTCATTTAAACGTCTAGTTTTATGTTTCTTTCCACTGTCTGTTTTCACGTTTCCGGCATTAAAGAGAGGTGGTGTTTTTGGATTGTAATTTATTAATGCTTTTAGCAACCAACGGAGTGTAGGAAAATAAAATTTTCCGATAACACATTTTAGAAAAAATAAATAAAAGTAACTATTTTAATATCGTTCTTATTGTTGTTGTGTTAAGGCATATCATGCGTTTGGTATAAATTAATTTTTGTTGTATCTCTCTCCCTTTCGCTCTCGCTTCACTCCATGAGCTCGCCTACGGAATGCCAGCTCTTTCATTCATTCATTGATTTAATTTTTTTTCCTTTTATTTTTTATTGGATGTGCTTCTCATTATTTATTTTTGTTGTGTTTTCGTTGTATACAATCTATCTCATGGTGGCGCAGCCAATCGGAATTCATTATTTGCTTACTAGCCAGACGGTGGTTGCGATAGTTGAATAGTTGTTGTTGCTGTTGTATTTTCTGGTTTCTTTTGATTTCGTTTCATCAATTCAAATTGGATATTGTTATCTTTGCGCTATAGCTACATGGATATAAATAATACAAAAATTATTTTATTTTGTTCTCTCGTGATTTTACACCTCCCGCGCTCAATTGTTTTTTGTTGTTTGTGTTTATTTGCTCTGCCAATAAAATGATGTTGGTGTGTGTAAAGTTTAAAAATTGTGTATATGGATCTACCTCCATTTATACCTACCTATGCATATGTATGTACTTACCAATACAGTTTTTGCGCAATGGGTTATAAAATATAAATAGGTACCTTCAACAATGTATCTGACAGAACGCCCTTTTCGATTAATTTGTAATTCCATTAAAATGTACATCTAAGCTGTACCAAGTAGTAGGTATCTAGCAACATACAAAATTATCTATGTAGCTATGTCCCTACCTCTACAGAAAAAATGTCAGACACAACGAATAACAAAACTGTTTGGATTTGAATTTTTTTTTACAAATTTCTTAAGATATATTTGTGAAATTACTAACAAAACAAAAACCAATTAAATACCTACATATGTACTTTATTTTAAATGATGATACCTATACGATTTACATCTATACATAATTGTTGTCAAATAGACAAAATTAGTTAAAAGCATATCACACACAGAAAAAACAGTGTCTAAATGCCTAATTAAATTTAAGAAAATTTTTAAGATATTTCGATGGTTTTTTTTCAAGGAGGAAGGAAGTCTTATTATTTTAATAAGGAAAACCTTTTTGAAAAAATCAAGAAGAAAACTCAGGGTTTTTATTAGGGATTCTTCTTGTTTATTTTTTCTAAAAGATTTTCTTCTTGATTTTACTATACCTAATATCTTGCTTTTTTGATAAAAAAACAAAAAAATTAACTAAAAACTGAAAATAATATAAAAACTTCTGCTTTTTCAAAAGTTATTGTTGAATTCACAAGCTCCTGTTATCATGTTATATGGTTTATCGTCAACTTACAATAGTATATATTTGTTGTTGTTGGTAATTTGCTTTTAAAAATTTGTTGTAAATATACAATATCATTTTACATGTTTTGAAAATATTGCATCGAAACCATACCTAGGACTAAGTTTTTTGTTTGAATAAATTATGAAAATCTTTGCAATATGCAATCACCGGCGTCTTTATTTTATATTTAATGTTTTATAGTTGTAGTGCTTTTAAAACGCAAATTTATGTAATCTATATTAATTTCATTTTATTATTCTGGACAACGTTGCCGTTGCTAAGGGTTTTTATTCTACCAATTTTTATTTGTAAATCTGCCATAATTCTTTGAAACCAACAGACTTGTTAAAGCTAAAATTCTGAAAGAATACATACATACCTATGTAATTAGTATAATTACGGTTTTATTATAAATAAATGGGGACCAAAATGGTAAAGGTTGCAAAATGTTTAAACTAGGAACAATATAGTCAAAATTTCTAAAGAAAATACTTCGAAAGACGTAATTATTTATAAAATTTTGATCCTATACCTAAAATGAGTTCCCGAGTATATTTGATTAACAAATTTAATATTTTTGACTTCACTTTAAAAATTTCAATAAATTTCCGTGTTGGTTTAATAAATTTCAGTATTATTAGTTTCACCGAATTCTTTATAAAATTACTCAAGTTAAAAAATAGATTTTATTTTGCAGCCTTGCTTTGTTGCATCCTTGAACCGATGACTGTAAACATTTGTATACTTTTATAATTGGCAACAAAATGCAGCCAATAATACAAATTTAGATTTCTAAACTATATAAAATCATTGAATGGGGTTATATGTTACTTAACTTTTACTTTTATTTGCCAAATAACAGTGATAGCTTTTGGATAAATGCAAACATTTTACGCATCATTATAAACAAAATAGTATATTTCGTTATCAGTGCGGTTATATTTAACGAATTTGTTTTTTTAGTTGAAAGATTGTTAAATATTATCTAATACATTATTTATTTTTAATATCGCATGATTACTTTGAACATTTATTAAATACATATTTTATGAGTGCAAAATAAAATATTTATTTCCAAAAAATATAATAATCGAAATAAAAACACAGATTCTTATGCTTAAAACTTAATAGACTAAATGAGAAGTTCAATCAGTCTAGAAAGAAAGCCAAATCTAAGTTTCTAAACAAAACAAAAAACATCCTAAAATAATTTTATTTAAAAAAGCTAAACGTATACATATGTGCCAATGTCCCTGAAGAGGTTAATGCATTTTTGCTTAAGAAATCATGTTCTTAATTTTAAAATAGAGTTGTACTTCAAGTAGTATATGTTTCACCACTTGCAGATTACGAATAAAAAATATTTAAGTGTAATTAAAATGGTTTTCCACATTGCGTTCATCATGGGAAAATCCAATATTGAGCGAAATAAAAAAGTGCAAAAACGAATAATTTAAGGAACAAATTATTTACGACCTTTCGTTTGTCACGTTTATATGTTTATTTCATATTAAAAACAAATAATCCGTTTCCAATTTATACTAATTGCGCTTTTCATTATTAAAATGAAGCGAATTTATAGCAATGTATAAACTTGACGACACTTCTAAACGAAAAATTTAAATAAAAATATTACTAAAGGCCAGGATTCATTATCCTACACAATTGTACGATTTAATCACAAAAAAATCTGACAGAATTCTGTCCTACTTAAAAATCGTTTCAAAATGGCGTTGTAGATGCCACACTATCATACAAAACAAGATTTTGCAACTATGATCGCATGGACAAATACTATTTTATGATTTTTTTCAAACGATTATCAAATCGTACAGACTGTCAAAAAGTCTGTCACACACATACACTTTTAATACACACCATCATACTTTTTGAGCACACATGCAATTTTTGACAAATCGTACGACTGAGTATGATAGTGAATCATGGCCTTAAAACATAATTGTATTAGCTGCGTTCGTTAATTTAAATGTTTTTAATGTTTTAAAGAAGTTACAAGCTTCGTTCGTATACACAATTCAGGAAAATGAGAAAAAAATTGCGTATGAAAAGTGACAATTTTGTGACTGATTATTTTTAACTTTAGACTATGTTTTACAAGTAAAACATTATTCAGAATATAAGCAAATCAAAGCAAGAAATAAATCGACCCATTGCGAGTTAGACTTACATGGAAGGCTACCGTGCCACTTAAAAACATTTAACATTAAAGCTGAAATTTTCCGATTAGTTCTCATAGCACTTAATTTCGTATCTTTATAAAATAAAAACTAACATTTAGTAGAAAAAAGACAAATACATGTTATTTGAACAAACCCTATATTATTTTCCTATTGCTATTGATTTCTACGGTATGCAGCTCATTTCTCTGAAATAAAGTTAAAAAAAGTTTATTAAAACGTGTGCTTAGGTTTTTTTTAACTTTTATTTGAATACAATTTACAACATTGACCCCGCCAATGTGCCTATTGAATGCACTTGGTTCCCAGTGGGCACCCTGTGGGTCTTTCGCTCACCTCTATATATATTTCTTTCTATAAAGACTTTTAGTACAAATCAAAGCAAAAAACCCTACAAACCTAAGAAACCAAACATCCATGCGATCTATTGTCGCAGTCTAGTATTTATTTAACAAAAAAAAGCAAAAGAGAATTATTGTAAACGAAGAAAAGAAAAACAACGTAAAATAATATAGGTGGGCTTGGTTTTTTGCCTGCAGCCTGGAGTGGAATGGTCTGATGTTGCTGAATTTAAATAGCGAAATTTTCGAAACTATGCCGGGCAGATTGATGGACTTAAATTTTCTGTATCTCTTCTGGTGCCTTGTAAAATTTACGTATTTTTAGTAACTTTAAAACGTTGAAGGTGTACGTAAAATTTACGTATCCGCAACATTGATTTTTATAGATTTTTAGTTTTAACCAAACGGAAACAGATTCTACATTTCTGTCCTTGCTTTTAAAAGCATTTTCTATTAATAATATGCGTTCAGCTGCTGCTGACGAATTTGGTATTGAAAAAAATCCAAAAGCGATAAGTGCAATGTCAGTTAATCCATTTTGGCTATATTTTTCCAAACAACTTTATACTTTTTATTTCTGAAAGATCCGCTAGTTTAATTTAATAGTGTTTTTCTCGTTTATAAATAACGCTAATAATAATGGTATGATGCTTTTAGTTTTCTGGTTTAAAGTTTTATTTAAAAAAAATTATGATCTTAGTGATGATGATGCGGTTTTTCTCAATTTATAAACAATTTCTTTGTCACCTTTACAAAACCTTTAATCTAAAGGTTTACATTTATTTTTTCCATTGGCATATTAACCAGAGCATTCGTTTTTATAAAAATTCCATTCTGGATAGCGAAATGTGGATCGTAGCTTCCTCAGTTTGCATTTCAATATTACCGTCGTTAATTATTTTTAAAATAAACATACATAAACAAAAAATAAGAAATATGTATATTTTTTCAGGTTTTACCTAGTGTCTATACATAATATAAATTTGTCTTGACAAAAGTCAAACTTCATACATATAAAATCAACCCAGTATTAAACGTAATGTTGTTTTTTATGAAGTTTGACTTTTATTAAGACAAATTCATTGTTCGGAAAACTACCGCTAAGAACACCAGAAGATGTGGACCAGAGTCTAATTTATTTTCATCAAAACCTTAAATCAGCTGCCCAACATGCGACAGAAACCAGACAACCAGCTAGATACAATCAAATTTATTTTGTAGATGTCGACCGGCTCTTGGCTGAAAAAAGAAAAATTAGAAGAGAGTGGCAAGCACATAGATCTCCTCAACTCAAATCTAGACTTAAAGATTGCATGAGACAGCTAAGACAGCTGCTAGAATCTCGAAGAGTAGCATCTCTGAAAAATTACTTGGAAGAACACGACGCTACTGCACAATCAGATTATTCATTATGGCGTGCATGTAGGAACCTTAAAAGACCGGTCGTACGTAAGCCTCCCTTGCAAACTTCTTGTGGAGACTGGGCAAGGAATGATACCGAAAAAGGCAATTTATTTGTTGGACATTTCAAGAAGGTTTTCACCGCAAATGTATGTACTGATATAGCTGAGTTGCCATCAGTAGAGAGCGTGAGCGCAAGATGTTAAAAAGTGTACAGTATTGCATGCTTTTGAAACGCAAATATTGATTGTATGTGTAGTCGAATATTACTAAACAGTAAATACAGAGAACAAGAGAGCAAAAAGTGCAAAAATCAGAGCACCTGATTTGACCGCACAGTTTTATCAAGTGCAATAAATATGCTGAGCATTTCATATTGTTCACTAGTTCATTTTACATAAATTTTCTTGAGAGTAAAATCTCTGAATTTTGAGAGAAAAAATTAAATTAGATTTTTTTATATATCAATAAAAGTTAAAAAAATTCAATCTACTACAGTTTTCTATTTTCAACACCTCAACGCGCAAATTAATATAAAATAACTAAAATACAAACCCTTGCTTTTAACATCATACATTTACATACATGTTGTCTGCTATAACAGTATTTCATATCAAGAGACAGTATTCAAACAAAATATTCACTTTAATTTCAAACAACAACAAATATTGCATTGGTTGGAAGAAGAGCAAATGCCATTGTATACACATAAAATCAAGTGCAAGAAAAAAGAGACTACTTCATTATTGAACATTATGAAGTTAGTCTAACAAGATGTTTTATGCTCACGTTTTGTAGAGACTAGTGCGGGTAGTAAGGCAGATTTGAATTTAGCCATATTGAAAGGGCAATAGCAGATTTAAACACCAAAAAAGCCCCTGGCGTTGATAAAACAAGTAACAAGATGTTAGTTGAGTTGCCCCGTATAGGTCGCAGAATTATTCTGTTTGTTTTTAATGCCATCTTACGTCTTGAGAACTTTCCCACAGAGTGGAAGGTCTCTTTGATAACTATGATTCCTAAACCAGGAAAAGACCACACAAAAGTAGAATCATACAGACCTATAAATCTTTTATCAAACGTGTCTAAGTTATTTGAGAGAATATTAATAACTAGGCTGAATCCAATTCTTAGCGCGAAAGGATGTATTCCGAACCATCAATTCGGCTTTAGAAAACAACATAGACGATCCAACAAACACACAGATTAGTAAATGTAATTAAAACGATCTTTGAAGAAAAAAATACTGTTCTGCGCTTTTTATCGACGTTCTCAAGCATTCGATAAGGTTTGGCACGAAGGCCTAATATTTAAGCTAAAGCTGAACTTTCCCGAAAACTTGTATAATCTCTTAAAAGATTATTTAACGAATCGCAAGTTTCTACTAAAAGAAGATGACTTTTTAAGCTCGCCACAGCTAATTGAAGCCGGAGTTCCCCAAGGTAGTATTTTGAGACCAATTTTATATTTACTGTACACATCAGATATGCCAATTAGCACCCTAGTCCACACATCAACTTTTGCAGATGACACAGCTTTCTTAAGTATTCATGAAAGTGCCCAAGAAGCATCACAAATTTTACAAGACCACATACTCAATTTGGAAAATGGCTAGAAAAATGGAGAATAAAAGTGAATGAACAAAAATGCACTCACATAACTTTCACACTGCGTAGGGACTCATGCCCTCCTCTTCGCATAAATAACCGAATGATACCACAGCTTTCAGACGTTAAATACCTGGGTATACATCTTGACCGTCGCCTTACTTGGAAAAGCCACATTGACTTCAAGTTAACACAAATAAAACTAAAAGTAGTACAACTAAATTGGCTTATTGGCAGAAACTCCACCCTGAGCTTAGATTGTAAATTTCTACTGTACAAGTCGATCCTCAAACCAATTTGGTGCTATGGTTATGGGGCACTGCCTCAGCTAGCAATGTAGAAAAACTTCAAAATAAGATTCTACGTATTATTACATCTGCTCCCTGGTATATAAAAAATTCGAACATCCACAAAGACATAAACATGCCAACAGTTAAAGCAGAAATAGCGAAACATGCAGTCACATATCTAAAGAGGCTTGAATCTCATCCAAACCCTTTGGCGCGTAACATGCTGAGTGAACCTGGTTACATTCGTCTAAAAAGAAGAGATACTGCTTTTCTTGGCCGTACATTAGAGGGATGACCCGCAAATGATTGCAAAATCTGTGAAACAAACATTACTTTTGTCTAGCACTGGCTGGACTTAAAAAGAATATTTTATTTTAGACTTAAGATATGAGTAATTATTGTTAGTTCAAAAATATTGAAGATACAATAAATAAATTATGAAAAAAAAATCTAAAAACAATTGCAGATAATTTTGCAGAAAACCTGAAAAATTGTTGATTTTTGTTGCTGACAGAATATAAAAATAATATTAAAAGTACTCAAAAACAATAAAATCGTTTATGATTTTGCTTTATTGCCAAGTATCAATGTATTTCACTTAATTTATGTAAAAAATAAAAAATTCTATCAGTGGCCACAAATTGTTTTTATCATGAAAAAAACACATGGTTAGGTGAAAAACGTAAGTAGACTTTAAATTCACATGACAGGTCATTTAAGTGTGTGATGAAAACGGGATTTTTGTATTTAAATACAATTTTAAGATAAATGACCTTTAAATACGAAGTCATAAATTAGGCCTTAATTCCACCTTTTTAGCTTGTTCTCGATATACCCAGACAAGTAAACAATTGCGACGGGTCGAAGGCACAAAAGTTTTTGTAAGTAAAGCGAAAATTTGTATACTTCTTAAATTAGAACTTATTTATTTTACTTATAATTAAAAATGTAACTAAAAGGAAATTAGTACTAGCTATCGGCTTAAAAAAATAGAACTTATTTAAATTTTGTAGGTTTAATTTCATCTGATAAGTTTTGTATCTGTTTGTACATTTTTGATGGGGGTTATATCTTTGTAATTTATTTCATGGAAGTAATTTCACGTGGGGGTTATCCGTACATAGCTGATGCCATTTTAAACTGTTTTGAAAGCTTTTATAATTCTAGAAAATATTCTAGATAGTATTCTTGTGTTCAGACAAAATCGATTTTACATACATGTGAAAATACCTTTCAGGCATATTTTAAATTCACCCTTAAAATGTTAAATGTTTGCTAACGTTTGCTAAAGTGTCTTTTGGTTAGAAAAAAGTCAGTCCTGTAGTCCCTGCTATATACTGAAACATTTTTTTTTCTATGCGACATCAATTGCAAACAACGTTAAATGTCTAGTAAAAAAGAAATAAAAAAATATTCTACTAAGGGCGATGTTAAAAATTTAGCATAACACAAGCAATAAGCCTACAGAATAACATTATCACCATAGAGGTTGCAACAAAACTTTATGAGTTTGTGATCGATTATATCAGTATCTAAGGAACGCAATGATTTCATTCAGTACATTTGGGTTAATAAGGTAAAAAACTAAATGATGACTAGATGATGTAACGATGCACAGTGGTTTGAAAACGATTTATTTTGGACATATTTCCCTATCTCATGAACCACTGAAGACATCTTAATGAAATTTTACAGAAGCAAAGCACAGGTGTTTCTGCGTGGAGTTTAGAATGGTCGACCCCTAGGGAAATAGGGGCTTCTGGTTAAGACCCCAAAGTTGGGTACCACGGGTATATAATTTTTTGGAAATTGGCTTACAATTATTTTTTTTTTATTTTTCTCCGACCCTAAATTAGTATTTTTGGCGTGGTGCACTTATTAATGATCGGATTATTATTTTAAGATATTGGCTATATTCTTGATAAAATTTAGAATAAATTTGTTTCATGTTTTGTTCTGATAGAGCTTTTCGTTAAAAAGTTACAAGCCGCTGAATTGGGAAAATGTAAAAATACCGTTTTTTCAGGATTTTTGCTTATGTAATTTAAACTCACTTCGGTACTAGTAAATTTTTTTAAACCATTTTAAAGAAAACCTATAGCAAATGCGAATAAAATAAAAATTTCATATCGTCTCATCACAAATCGCGATGCGAGTTGAAATCGCATGATTAGTGTTCTGTAGTTCACAATCGCAAGAAACTGATAAACTGATATATTTTTCTTAAAAATAAAATAACATTTGTACACAATTGCACTTATATACAACAATTTTAAATATATGTTTTGTTTAATTGAGTTGTTTTCTTGAGTTCTGGCGATTTGATACAAAAAACAGCTAATTCACTTTATCTTCGAAAATTTTACAGCTAGAACTGTAAAATATGTACTCTGTAATCAAATAATTAAAATATGCGATTATTTTTATTTTTAATTTTTCTAATTATTTCGGAGATTATTAAATGTGGAGTTTCGGTGTTCGTTGGGACAATTCAACAGATTTAGTAAAAATACTTTTAAGAAGATATTTGTATCCAGTCATGTATGTTATCAATAAAGTAAACTAATATATTTTTTAGTACTGACGACGTAAATAACCTTTTACTTCAAAGTTGCTAAATACAATATCACTAACGAAAACTTCATTTGCCGGCAAATGTTTTTATTGCTTTGTGTTTTACATTAATTTAAACATTTAAATTGCTCAAATTGTTTTGTGAATAAATATAATATTTTATGTCCGTTTTTTACAATGTTAATTTTTGATTCCATTTTTTCCAAAGCAATTAATATAAACAATAACGGTAATGGCATTTTGTTTTGTTTGCTAATGTTTTGCACCGTAAAAACATACATATGTTTTTAATTTTCGAACATAATTTTGAAAAATAGCAAAACGCGTGAGTTGCAGAATATGTATAAAAAATTTGGCGATTTCAGAACATACCTGTAGGTTAATAATTATAACGGTTTTCCCTCCAGCACTATCCAAACATCGCCAATTTTGAAAGAAAATTTTTAAATAAACGTTAAATTTCTCGGAGTGCAAAGCACCGATTAAAAAAACGTAAAAGGTATTATAAAGATTCAATTATTGGTTACTTAATCCCAAAAGGATTTGACAGCCCCTAATAAATAAAGGCAGGGTAGTCAATTTTATTATAAAAAAATTTTTTGGGACATTTTTTCCCCGTTCCGGGAATTTATACATTAAAATAAAAACTATCAATTTTTCTTTTACCATTTGATTCAAAACTCTTTTATCTATATAATTTCAAAATTTTGTAAGAATAAATCTATCCATTTGAATTTTGTGGCAATTCAAATTCGATATTTTATTTCCTAAAAAACCCATCTTAACGTTATTTTTTCAGTTTTTGGGGTAAATATCATTTAAAAATGGTGCGCAAAAAAATCATTATAATATTTTTAATCTAGAGGTGAAGAGCTCTCCTCTGATATCACTGACTAAAATGTATATCGAGCATATATTTAAACTACAGGAACTTGCTAAACCTCGCCTCCTCATGATTTTTTTTCTCATTTTGTATGTAAAAATGAAAAACTGACAAAGGGTAGTTTATATAATTTGTGATATTTTTTATAGTCTTTGAAATAATTTATTTTAACATATAAATTCCCGGAAGAGGGAAAAAATTTCCCAAAAAATTGTTTTTTTTACAAAAGTGGGATTAAGTGGTCAATAAGTGAGTCTGAAAGTGGGATTAAGTAGCAAATAATTGAGGATTTAAAAATCCTTTTACGTTTTTTTAATCGGAGCTTTGCACTCCGAGAAATTTAACGATAATTTAAAAATTTTGTTTCAAAATTGGCTTTGTTTGGATAGGGCTGGAGGGAGAATTATTATAATTTTTGACCTAATTTTTCTTTAATTACCATTTGCTGTAGGTTTTTAAAATGCTTCAAAAAATTTACTATTACCGAAATGAGTTTAAATTACATAAGCAAAAAAAAAACACTTTTTTTGGGAAAATCCTAAAAAAACGGTATTTTTTACATTTTTCTAATTCAGAGACTTGTAACTTTTTAACGAAAAACTCTATCAGAACAAAACTTGAAAATAATTTAAATTTAATTTTATCAAGAATATATCCAATTAAAATAATAATCCGATCATGAATAAATGAAAATAAAAATAGGGTCGTCCAAAAAAAATTGTAAGCCAATTTTCTCCCAAACTAAAAGACATAACCTACACATGTACACCTTTTTATAGATATTTTCAAGGTCTACTTAAATTTAAAAAATCTTATCATTTGAGTTAAAACTAAACTTTTAATGAGATTTCCAAAAAATTATATACCCGAGGTACCCAACTTTACCCTAGGGGGCATACCGTTCGCAGCTCCACTCAGAAACTTTGCTTTGTTTCTGTGAAATTTCATTAAGACATCTTAAGTGTTTCATGAGATACCGAATTATGTCCAAAATAAATCGCTTTCAAATCACTGTGCGATGTAGCAAACAAAAACGACAATAATTTATAGCAGTGCCAAATTTGTAGCATAGAGTAAAAAATTTGCGGAAAATAAATTCCGAAAGAAAGTATCTGCATTTGGTTTCGTAACATTCCAAAAGTGATGCTTTTTCCAAAAACAGTGAATAATGACTATACTACAAACATGTTTGGAACTGGCTGGATTTCAATATACTCGTATACATATATTTTAATTTTATTTTTCTACTTTTACTTTGACTTTTAGTCCTATGATTTGAGCACACATTTTTAAGTCATATAATTTGAAGATACAATAAATAAATACTATGAAAAAAATTTACCATAAAGGATACATATGTAGGTATTAAATCATAACATTAATGTTTTTCATTTTTAGGGTTCCGTACACAAAGTGTAAAAACGAAACCCTATTGTTTTCGCTACAATGTCTGTCCGTCTGTCCGTCTGTCAGCGCCTTTTATCTCTGGAACCATAAGAGGTAGACTCTTGAAATTTTCACAGATGATGTATAGTTGTTGCCGCTATAGCAACAAATACTAAAACTTATAGGGTGTTCCAATAGAGAGGTGTTATTTACGAAAATGTGTTTATTTCTTGAACTGTAGGAGGCATACACTAAAAATTTACAAACTGTAATAAAAACGTAGTTCGCCTTATATACAAGTCTAAAAAATAAACCTAAAAATTAAAGGGTGTTCCGAAAGTGGTGTTATTTTGATTTATAAGGCCTAAGTTTTGAATCATAATATGTAGAATCTTGAAATTTTTAGAGAAGGTGTATAATTTTGCCCGCTATAGCAAAAAATATTTAAACTTATAGGGTGTTCCGATAGAGTGGTGTTATTTACGAATATGAGTTTATTTCTTACAAACACTAATTAAAACTTAGTTCGCTTTATAAACAAGTCTAAAAAAATAAACCTAAAAATTAAACGGTGTTCCTATAGTGGTGTGCTTTGTATGTATAAGGCCTAAGTTTTGAAAATTTTACCAAAAGTGTATAACTGCGGCCACAATAGCAAAAAATACTAAATAGGGTGTTCCAAAAGTGACGTGTTATTTACGTTTATGTCTTTTTTTGAGCTGTAAGAGGAAACCACTTACAATTTGCAGACCGTAATTAAAACTATGTTTGTTTTATAAACAAGTATACAAAATTAAACTTAAATATTAAAGGGTGTTCCAATAGTGACGTGATTTGCATGTATATATCCTAAGTTTTGAATGAATAGGTGGAATATTGAAATCTTTACAGGAGGTGTATAACTATGTCCACTATAACAAATAATAAAAATTAAAGGATTTTCCGCCAGTGACGTGATTTGCATGTATAAAGCCTTATTTCTTGAACCGTAACAGGTAGACTCTTGAAATTTTGTACAGAAGATGTGTTGCCACGGCCGATATGACAATTACTAAAAATTAAAGGGTGTTCCGACAGTGACATGTCTTTCACTTATAGTGACTTATTTTTTAATCGCAATAAGTAGATATTTAGTATATTTATAGAAAGGAAGTTGCCATGGCCACTATAATGAATAAAGAAAGTGTATTACCATGGCCGCTATAAAATCAATTACATATTAAAATTTAAAGGGTGTTCTAATTATGATGCAATTTTCGCGAATATTACTTTAATTTTAAAATTTAAGGGTGTCCCATAAGACATAAAGAAATAACTGAAATTTTTAAATTATACTGAACATAGTACGGAACCCTACGTGTGTGAGTCTAACTCGCACTTGACTAATTTATTATTTTATTATTTTATTGCTCTATCAGCTTTCAATATACATTGTATTAAAAAAAACGAAAATTTATGAGCTTTTTTTTAATTGTATAAGATATTTCAATATATGGATCAAAAGTAAAATTTTTAAAATTCAGTGACTAGAATATAATTGTTAAAGGAAAAATGATTGAGAAACCTTTGCGTGGTATCTGGATTTCAACTATACCGGTGGAACAATATATTCGTTACTTATCAATAACACTTATATAATTTACTGAAATAAACTATGAAGTGTCTTACAAAAATTTTTAATTAATTCGTACTCGGAAAAACTGCATTTATATGAAAATGCCAGGTTCCGAGTTTCTATAAATTCTTTTACAGTCTGTTGTGAGTACCTTGTATGAAGATCTTGTGTACGATATAAACGAAGGAGTAAATAATTTTAAGAGTTTTATTTTGAACTACTTGAATTCGCTTGATATGGGTTTTAGCTGCACTGCCCCAAACATAACACACATACAGTAGTATAGGTCTGATAACAGTCCTAAATATTATGATCTTATTTTCAGAATTTAAATGAGATTTTTTTACGGAGGATAGGAAATAGAGCGCTACAGCACTTGATAGCTTTATCAGCTGTGTGTTCAATATGGTTTTTGAACGTTAGTTTTTTATCTAAGTATACACCTAGATACTTTATTGAATCTTGAAATGGATTAGTCGTACCATCTAAACCGACCTTTGTGCCACATATACACGACATGTTTTTTACATCTGGCATGTCAAATTTCCCACTGTGAAACACGTACATTTATAGCTGCCAGATTTCATATTTCGTCAGATTTCATATTTTTGGGGAAAAATCGTCATTATCGTCAAAATAGATTATTGCAATCGTTATAAAAACGTCAAATTAGACAAGCGCATTTTACCAATAAAACATATTTTTAACCGACTTCAAAAAAGAAGGAGGTTATCTATTCGTCTGAATGTTGCTTTTTTTATGTATGTAACCGCAAAACTCAGCCTTTTCTGAACCGATTTTAAAATTTTTGATTTTATTTGAAAGGTTATGCTTTCAAGTTGGTCCCATTTTAAAAACAGTTCATTATATTAAAAATTAAAGGGTGTCCCCATACAACATACATGTTTTTTACGTGTATTAAGAACCGTAAAGGGCACCAAATTAAAATTTTAAAAAATTGCATGTCGCTATAGCTCTCAACAGCAGAAATTAATAAAAAATAAGTTTAAAATTTAAAGGGTGTCCCCATAGGAGACATAATTTGACCTATTTGGGTCTATCTTTTGAACCGTTATAGACAAAACCTTGAAAATTTGACAGAATGTCGATTACTATGACCGTTATAATAAAATGTTAAAATATTCAAAATTTTAAATTAAAGGGTGCTCCAATAGTTCATTTAAATTGATGTATATGGCCATAGTTTTGAACAGTTGTACACAGACCGCTGAAATTTACAAAGAACCTGTAGTGCTAAGTCAGCTATAACAAAAAGTATAAAATTTGAATTTTGAACTAAAAGGGTGTCCCAATAATTAATGTAATTCTATGTGTGTGGCCAAACTTTTGAACTGTTAGAGACAGACAGCTGAAATTTACAAGGAACCTGTATTGCAAAGTCCACTATAGCAAGTATACAATTTGAATTTAGAAATTAAAGGGTGTCCCCATAAATTATATAATTTGATCTATATGGCCCTATCTTTTGAACCATTAAACACAAACACTTGGAAATTAGGCAGACTGCCCACTACTATCTCTGGTATGATAACAAGTATAAATATTTGGAATTATAATGTAAAGGGTATCCCAATAGTTCATGTAGTTTGATATATATGGTTATACTTTTTAACCGTTATAGACAGATAGTTGAAATTTACAAAGAATCTTTGTGGCCAAGTCCCGTATAACAACAGGTCTTTAATTTAACATTGTAAATTAAAGGGTGTCTGAATATGTGATGTTATTTGATCTGTGTGCCCCTATCTGTGAAACCGTAGATAGAGGCTTGAATGGTGCCCCTATAAAAGACGGATGCTGATGAAAAGAGGAGAGGCTTGACATTCAAATAGTCTTCATTTTTTCCCTATAAGTTTGGCGCATCTTTTATTTGATTCAAATCTAATTCTTTCAGATTACTTCTTACATTTTTAGTTTAGAATTGGTGCCCTTCTATCTGTTTTGAAGTCGGTTTTTTTTGCAAGAATTATATATAAGGCAAAACATAACATAACAAATCGGATTCACAAAACAGCATTCTTATGAATACAGAGATTAAACGCTTAAATTAGAATTCACAACAATATCACATGAATGTAAATACAATGCACGTTTTTCAATACTTTTAAATATGTAAGTATCAGGGTTGGTAAAGTTGGTACAATTCTACCATTTTTGGTACAATTTGTACCTGAAAAGTACAATGGTACACCAATTACTCATTTGGTACAATTTAAACATGTTCACGTTGTAAATTATTTTTAATGCCAACTGTTTCTCTTATTTAAAAAAAAAACTTTATTTTTAACCGATTTTATTATTTATTCTTCAATTCAGGAAAGTATAGTTGCAATACTTAATTTTAAATTAGGTTTCCAAGTAGCCTAGAAGAATAAGAGTGGGTATGCACAATGATGGTTTTTTGTTAATAACTCTAAGGGTAATGTAATAATGAGAAAGTATAGTTGGTACAGTTAGGTAAAATAAAGTAGCTATTAAAGTGGTTGTGGTAGAACCATGTGGAATGTCTAATTCGAAAAAATACTGTTTTTTGACTACAACTACTGATAATAAGCAACACCTTTTTTATTTGTATTACCTTTTAGCATTTTTGAAATATGATATGTTTTTGGACTTAATTAAGATTATATCGCATCTGCTCAACAAACGTTTATTAGCTCGATGTTATAATCTTTTCACTTTTTGCGAATACTATTCACCAGAAAAATCGCACATTGTGAATACTTTTATTATTATTTTAAAATATGCATTTAATGTAAACTGAATATTTTAAAATGTTGAGAAAATAAACTTATTATGAATGAGTTCGATATATGTACATACATATTTGTATTAAATGATTTTTGTAACTAATCTTAACTAATAACAAAATTTCATGAAAATAATAAAAAAGCAAATCTAAATTTAATTATATAGATTGTAACATAATTATGTTTTAATATGATTAAAAATATTTACTACAATTTTAGTCCAAAAAGTACAATTTTAGAAGCCGGTTAGAACAATTTCAAAATTTCATTTACCATCCCCGGTAAGTATACATTGTATGCAAAAAATAAAATGCTTTAGTTATTTTTTCAATTTAGTAAAGTTTGCATTGTATTAAAACTACAAAACTAAAATGTATTAAAACTACAATAAAATTAGAATGGCTTAAGAAAATAGATTTATATGTATGGGTAATTCCATGCCAAATCAACAAGACACTCAACCTGACTACTTTAGATTTTATTGAAACTTTTTTATTAAATTCCTCCAACCCAAATATAATTAAAAAAAAAATTTACATATATTTTTTAAATTGATATATATTTTTAATGTGGCTTAAAAACCTTATAGTGGGACTATGGTGGGATCAGAATTTATCTTAAAAAAATTAAAAAACCACTATCTCAAAAATTAAAAAAAAATTATTTATTATGATTGATATCAAATTAAAGCTTATGAAATTCCCTTTAAGATGAGGCTTTACTCCACTCTTTAAGGCTTATAGATCTGGATTTAGGACATATTTCAGTCTCGAGCGCATATGCGAAAAATCGATATTTTCCCATTTTGATAACTGTACAGCTGAAAAACTGTAACATATAGATTTTTTGTAATATTTGGATTCAGGGAGTCAACGAATATAAATAAAAAAGTTTCAATAAAATCGGGAGAGGGAAATTTGAAAAAAAAATTGGTTAATTTGACATGGAATTACCCATATGTACATATTTTACAATATACATATATTGCAATTAAACATTTTGATTAATCAGATACAACTGATTGCCAAACGTCCAACGACGCCTTTTTCAGTGAAATGACTAAATACTCTTTTTACATTTTCCTTGAAAACAAGGATTTTTGTGTTAATTTTAGTCAAAACGGGAAACATAAGATTAAAATCCCTCTCTGATATTTTTTTTTTTCAATAAGTTTATGTTTTTATCAGGATAAATATTTTTCACTTTACCTATACTTTCTTCAGCAAAATAGGGAAAATCTTTTATAACTTTTTTCTTCACGGATTAATTTGGCCTAGAACTTTAAATTTATCACATACAATGAAGTTTTATAATCAAGCTTAAGTTCGTTTTTATTCTCTCTAAGAAGGAATTAATTAAATTACAAAATTTTTTTTTTAAAAAATTTTATAGAAAATTTTTACAAAAAATTAATTAATTTATTTAATTTTTCAAGTGCTATGCTGACTGAGTTCAAGATTGCTTTAACAGTGCAAATAAATGTACCAAACTTGAATTATTTAAAATCGTCAAAATAAAGGTATAAATCGTCCTATCATCACCATGTCATTTTTAGGACCCAAAATCGTTAAAATGACGATAAATCGTGAAATCTGGCAGCTATACGTACATGTCTTGTGTGACTGTTAAAACATTGCTTCGTAAAATACATTTGGAAAGTTATCTGACAAAATTTCATTTAAGGGCGTTTTACATGGTCTCGGAAGTCTTACGACATGTTAAATTTTTGTGGAAAAGAGCACGTATGACATCGTCTAAACATAACAAGAATGTACTGAATCTGTGAAACATTGGGAAAGATACGGAAGAAAATTTGACAGTCGTATGGCTCTCTTTATTCTTTGAAAATCTTTACAAAGCCATCGCACCGAAATCAGCATCTTTTGTACCAAAATTTGGCAATAAGTAAAAACATACATATGTACATATGTATGTACAAACATACAATATTTCAACATTAAAATAGGAGAAATCAAAACTTTTATACTAGGGTATTTTAGAGTAATGGTAATTGACCTTGAATCCTAGGATTTCTTTTTAACTGCACCAAAGACACCGGATCTTAATCCGATAGAGTATGCCTAGAGTTATTTTGAAGAATAATTAAAGAGCCATTACAATTATAATAACGTCGGAAACTAATTTAGGCGATGCTAAAACATTCAAACGCTGTAGGCCTTGCATCTTTACGAAAACGTGTTACAAAAAGTGTTACGAAAACAAATAATAAAAATCTGTAACATAAGTCAGAAGAGTTGGAATTTAGTTTGTTATAGACAGTGTTGGAGAACTATGAAATTATTGAAAGAAAAGGCAAATAATATTAATTCAATAAAAAATTTTATTGAATAAATTATATATGAAATTGTACCAAAAAAGTGTGAAGTGTACCAGTATACCATTGATATGTCGATTGTTCCGTATATGGAACATTTGTATTACAAATCCCACCCTATTTTGATCTGACAAACCATCTGACACAGGGATGCCAACTTTTCAAAGCCCAAACGCGTCGAACCAGAGATCGAAAAGAGCTAAAAAGCGCAATTTGAAAAATAAAAAAGATTTTTTTCTTTTTAAAGTTTTTGTTATTGTTATATTTTTACTTTTATATTTACAAAACTTCACTTTTCAAAAAATATACAAATATTTTGATAGGCACATACATATTTAAATTATAAGCACCGCTGTTCTGTAACACGAATTCAAACTTTTTCGATTACGCTTGGTGGTAAATCATAACTTCAACTGCAGCTATTACATCTTTGCCATATATTATATGAAATAAAATTTTATGCGATTGACAGACAACAAAGATGAAAGAATAAATAAATAATAAAGGGTAAACAAACGAATATTTATTGAACAAATCATAAAGTGCCAAATGTAACGGAAAGAGCCATGTTAGCTAGTTAGGTTAGGATTCTTATTTGATTCCATATACTTTTAGGATTATTGTAATTTTGTTTGTAATCATTGGTCAGATTAGAGTTTAAAGTTGTTGATGGGATATTTTTAAGCTAGTCAGGCCTAACATAGTTAATGCCAATAAAAAACTAATTTATTGCATATTTACCCAAGGTTTCGTCAATATTTGTTGACTTTTTCAAGGGTTCGTCTATTAAAAATTAAAATCATAAATAATCACAAAAATTATACACCAAAATAATTTACTTACAATATGACATGGATCACATTACCAATATATGTTTTTTACAAATTACAAAACAAATAAACTTAAACATAAAAATCAAACACAACTTAAATTTAATATCACAGTTTTAAATTTTCCGTATTGCAACACCATAGTTTGTGTTTCTGTTGTCTGTGTCTTATTTTAAGTTCATGGTTTTGTTGATGTTTTGCTGAATGCGTAGGCTTTCTATTGTGTACCTTTTCCTTTCTTTCTGTATGTAAAATCTTGAGTACGTGTTGTGATAATGCTGTTGTTTCTTTCTGTTTCGTATATCGTTTTGATGTTTACTCATCCTTGTTTCCAATGTTCTTTTAGTTGTACCACTGTATATTAAATCACAGCATCCTTTATCACTGCCTTTGCACTTTATTTCATACACCACATTGCATTGTTTTTATTTTTCTATTTTATTTTTCATGTTAGTAAATATTTTGTTTAATGTGCTGTTTGGCTTATATGCAAATTGTATTTTGACTGATTTTATTATTGATTTTAAATTCTTCTTCTCAGTTAAACCTGGAATATATGTTACACCGTAAACAAATTTTTGTTGATTGTTGTTTTCATTAGTGTTGCTATTTTGAGGATGGTTGGTTTTTAGTTTAATTTCTGCTTCTTTTATCAAATTATTAATAAGTTTTACTGGAAAGCTGTTTCGTTTAAGTATTGTTGAGATTTGATTTATGTTTTTGGTGTAAAATTTTTCGTCAGTAATGTTTAAAACTCTACAGATGAAACTTTTGGCGGTATTAATTATTTGAGCCATAGGTTTTCCGGCATTAAAGTTCATTAGTCTACCAGATGCTATATCTTTTGCATGCCAATTGAAATTTATTATGTCATCTTTCCGTTGTAGTGTTGTGTCTAAATATGATAGTTTTGCATTTTTTTCTATCTCAACAGTAAATTGTATTTTTGGGTGGTAACTGTTGAGGGATTTTAGAACTTCATTTTTATCGTCAAGTTTAATAATAGCTAAAACGTCGTCTACATACTTTACTATGTATTTCAAATTTATGTTTTTATTTTCCAGTTCAGCTAATGCTGAAAAATCACTGAAAACAGTGCTTTTAGCACTGAATTAACAACAAAAATAAAATTTTAGCAACTCCACTGTATTTTTTTCGTTTTCTTATGAAAACAAAAAATTATGACCTGCGAGATAACAAACTCTAACCCAACAGGGATCCCAGATATTTTTCGGATTTCATCCCCAATTTGAAAAATTGTATCCCCAAAATTCCCCAAAAAAAATTTAAATTGTTTCCAAATTCCGCATTAATACATTAAGCTGTACATATATTTTTATTGTAATAAAATTATACAAGTCTATTGAGTTTTTTTTACCTCAGTATTTCTGGGGATGGATTAAGAGTGTTACAAAAAATTTCTATATACTGATTGATAGAGCGCCTTATCTATCAGTTTGCGGGTTGGGGGATCGATTTCCAACAAAGACTCTGAGTGTTTTCTGAAGACAAGCGAAAAGCTTCGAAGGTAGTGTAGTCTTAAACAAAAAACTAATATTTTATTGTTTGCCGAAATAAGACAAGCTTGGTAGTTGATATGAACAAACTTTTGGCCAAAATATTCCTTTTTGATGACGTTTTTTTTTTTCATTGTGATATATGTATGTTTCCTAAAACATTGTTATTTACTGCTGGTTGTAGTATTTTCATTATTGAACTAATTTATGTTATCGATTGTAACACACAAATTTTGGAAAATATAAAAAGCACGTATTTGAATAAATGACAGAAGAACATTTGCAGATTTCAGTTCTTTCTTAAAATCCTAAGCAAGATCTATTCTTCCAAGGTAAATTCAATGAATTATATTTTGTTGCTTAAATAATTTTCATTACGTCTTTTTGATCATCATTTATCAGTCATAATTTATATTTTATGTAAGGAAAAATTTAAATAATATTTAAATTACAATAATCCAAAAAGTATATGAAATCAAAGTAAGAAATCCCAAAAAATCCCCAAAATTAAAACTAAATTATACTTAATTAAGTCCAGCCAATGCCGGGCTCAAATTTATTTTCCGGCTGATGTTATCATTTCGGGTTCACCTCTCTGGGGTTTTGCCAAAAAATGTAATATCCCTTCTTCTTAGTCGAATGTAGCCGCGGTCGTTTAGGATGTTACGAGCCAGCGGGTTAGGATGTGTTTCGATCTTTTTTTAAATATTTTAATGCATGTTTCGCGATTTCTGCTTCAATCAATGGCACGTTTAAATCTTTGCGGATGTTCGACTTTTTAATATACCAAGAAGCGCATGTAATCGTTCTTAAAATTCTATTTTGCCGCCTTTGAATTTTTTCCAAGTTTGAAGCTGAGGCAGTGCCCCATAGTTGAATCCCATAACGCCATATTGGTTTGAGGATCGAATTGTATAGCAAAAGTTTGCAATCTAATCTGAGAGTAGAGTTTCTGCCAATAAGCCAGTTAAGTTGGACTGCTTTCAATTTCATTTGTGTTAACTTTGATTCTATATGACTTTTCCATGTAAGGCGCCGATCAAGATGTATACCGAGGTATTTGACTTCAGAAACTTGAGGTATCATTTGATTATTTTTGCGAGTAGGGGGACATGAGTCCCTACGTAGTGTATAAGTTATGTGAGTGCATTTTAGTTCGTTCACTTTTATTCTCCACTTCTTCAACCAGTTTTCCAAATTAAACATGTGGTCTTGTAAATATCGCGATGCTATTTGGGGACTGTCGTGGAAAGCTGTATCATCAGCAAATGTCGATGTGTGGACTCGGTCACTAGTTGGCATATCCGAAGTATACAATAAATATAAAATAGGTCCCAATATACTACCTTGGGGTACTCCAGCGGCAATAGACTGTGGTGAACTTAAAAAGTCTCCTTCTTTCAGTACAAACTTTCGATTAGTTAAATAACTTTCTAGCAAGTTATAGAAGTTTTTAGGCAAATTTAGCTTTAACTTATATATTAAGCCTTTATGCCATACTTTGTCGAACGCTTGAGACACGTCTATGAAAAGGCCTCAACAATATTTTTTTTCCTCAAAGGTCTTTTTTACTACATTTACTAATCTATGTGTTTGTTCGATTGTACTGTGTTGTTTTCTGAATCCAAATTGATGATTCGGAATACATCCCATATCGCTTAGAATTGGGTTTAGATTTAGAAATTAAAATCTTTTCGAATAGCTTTGACATGTTTGATAAAAGGCTTATGGGTCTGTATGAGTCAATTAGCATCTTATTGCTCGTTTTATCAAAACCAGGCGCTTTCTTGGTGTTTAAATCAGTTATTGCCCTTTCAATATCACGAAGCTCAAACCTTAAGGTGACTGCAGGACTAACATCGACAGGTGGCAACTCAGCTATATCAGTCGAGTCATTTGGAATAAACACGTTTTTTGAATGCTCAACAAATAGATTACCTTTTTCAGTATCATTTCTTGCCCAACCCCCACAAGATATTCATAAGATGTGTTCAAGATTAACGTGGACTCCTGCCACGGTGGCTTTATCTCACGGTGCTCTTAACACCGAGTGAAATAAAGACGTAGACTAGCGCCCCCATTGTGTAGTATAACAACACTTTACGATTGCCACCAATCGCAATTTGTGTGTATACAGTCACAATGAGTAGCAATTTATGCAATATGGCAAGCCTTTCCAAGGCAAGCCTAGATCCATATTATAACCTCTTGCTTAGGGGTTTGGAGACTATCCAAACTCCGTCTATTGAGAGTGCAAGAGCACACTTGATCGACCGTGCACCACATCTGCAATAATCGATCTTAAACCACAACCACCACGTGTACCCCCGAAGGGGATCTCACCAATAACCGGTCACAGAGAGGATAGGCTCTCTGTGAGGCCACCGATTCCCGTGGTACCAGTCCTTTGGGCACTGGTCAGGCCTCGAAGAGGACCCGTGTTAAAACAACAGACCTTTTCTTCCAGATTTAGGCTCTAGGAACCCTAGCGTCTGGTGCCCCTATTTTCCCCGAGTGAACCGCGTCAAAGTATTTGCCATTACCGCAGTGACAATTGGAACCCCCGGGGGTAAAGATATTCGTAAGGGAGGTTTGCGTATGACTGGTCGTTTTAAGTTTCTACATGCACGCCATAATGAATAATCTTATTGTGAAGTTGTGTCAAGATCCGCCAGGTAATTTTCCAGGGATGCTATTCTTCGACATTCCAGCAGCTTTTTAAGCGTTTTCGTGCACTCCTTTAGTCTATTTTTGAGCTGGGGAGATCTGTGTAACTGCCACTCCCTTCGGATTCTTATTTTTTCAG
Source organism: Phasia obesa (assembly GCA_949628195.1). NCBI lineage: Eukaryota > Metazoa > Arthropoda > Insecta > Diptera > Tachinidae > Phasia > Phasia obesa. The sequence continues at coordinate 67,762,805 of OX451219.1, forward strand.
TCAAGAGCCGTTCGACATCCGCAGAAAAAATTTGGTTGTATCTAGTTTGTTGTCGGATTGTTGTTGCATGTTGAGCGGCCAGCTTGAGGTTTTTTTCAAATTGAGAAAGGCACAGCTCTACGTCCTCTGATGTTCTTAGCGGTACATTCTCCGAACAATGAGAACTAATATATTTTCTATAACTTAACCAATTTATGCGAGTGCTTGTTGTCGGTAACATCATTTTTTGTTGATTCCATATAGAAACAATAGTGGGTGAATGATCTGAAGATAAATCTAGTGATGCTTCCACTTTAATCATTTCTCTTGAAATGCCCTTAATTACACCAAAATCAATAACATCAGGTATTTTTTGTCGATCAGTAGGCCAATAAGTTGGTTGTCCACTAGAAACAACATTCATAGGCATTTTTGAAATTACGTCAAACAAAATGCGACCTTTTGTGGTAATTAGCCGTGATCCCCAAAACGTATGTTTGGCATTGTAGTCACCAGCTGCTAAGAAACAAGGACCTAGAGATTTGTAAAAATCGCTGTACTGGCACTCTGATATAGTAAATCGAGGAGGTGAATAAATCGATGAAATGACTAAGTTTTGATAAAATTCTTCAAGACAGATGTTTGTTGCTTAAAGGTAGTCCTCACAAAAATCGCACAATAAATGGTGTTTAATTCGGGCCTTTGTCAATATTGCAGATCCACCGCAAGCTCTACCACAGGGGTCCTTAGTATCATAAAATATATAGCCACTGATTTTAAACATGCTGTTTGTCGTTAAATGAGTCTCTGAAATCAGCATGACATCAATTTGTTGATTCTTAAGGAAGTACTCAATTTCATTTTTATGTTGTCGTAAGCCGTTTGCGTTCCAGAAGCATATTTTTAAACAGTTCATGGTTTCTTAAGTACTGACTGCAATATCATGGATTGCATTTTTAACATTTCTTGCATCATATTTCCCATGGAGTTCATAAAATTGTTTAAAGACTGCACTAATGTATCAATTGTACCTTCAAGGCGACTGAAGTTAGCGGATGGGATTTGTTCTTTATTTTCCGGGTATAAATTGTTGTTGTTATTTGATGTTGGTGGTACATTAATAACTGGTGTACGATTTGTTTTTAAAATATCAGCACACGAAACGTGTTTTGCGTTGGGCTGGGCTAATTGAGGATAATTTGCATTTGGTGTGTATTGTGGATGCTTTGGAAGGTTGTGTAACTTTTGAATTGAAGACCTCTTCACTATAGTATATACTGGACAACCTCTGTAGTTTGCGGTGTGATTTCCACCAGAATTACTGCATTTTTTTGCATTTGTGTCATCTTTAGTTTTATTGCACTGGGCTGTAACATGAAGCTCGCCACAGACAACGCAAACAGGGGGCAACTTACAATAAGCCCTAGTATGGCCAAATTCTTGACAGTTTAAACACTGTACAGGTCCTGATCGCATATGTGGTTCCTCTATGGTAATTTTCGGTGTAGCAGATATTTAATATTGTATATAGGGTGTGTCTCATTTTTTTTTAATCTCATATCACCAGGTTCCAATTCAACCCGAAATATTGGTTGGGGGACACGTTCACGATTTCTGATATTGGCTACGCTTTTTACCTTAAATCCATTTTTTAGACAAGCTTTAATATCAGCTGGATCGACGCAAGGGTCCATACCTTTTATGACTACCTGCAAACCTTTGCCACGTTTCAAATGGTAGGTGTAAAAATTCTTATTGCGGGTTTCAAATTCGTTAACTAATTTTTATCACTTATTTGAATCTTTGTTTCACTTATGTTACCACGCTTAAGAGGAATCACATAAAATGAATTTTCTCCAATTAAAGAAATTATACTTTTTATTAAATGATTAGAATTTTGTTCTCTCAGAAAAATAGGAGGTGGTTTGAACGACTTGGGTAAGGTTGTAGGCACACTTGTTTCGCTATCCAAGATTGCAAAGCGGTTTTGCGAACTTAGACTATTAGAGTCCCTATCTTTAGGTACTTTAGAAATTGAAGCCAACTGCGAAGATTTAGGGCTACGTCCTCGTTTTAATACCGTCACGTATCTATCTATGCCCACTTGTGTTTTGGGTTTTTGAGCACTGTCCATGTTTGTGTTGGTCACACTGTGTTGAGAAGTCGAAGATGACTTATTCATATAAATTTTTTTGTCGCTACTAAGCAACAATGGTGAACAGCAACGTGTGCGGTATATTGGCACAGCATTTAAAAACACACCAGTTTTTTTGTTTTTATTTATTTCATTTTTATCACTGTTTTCATCAGCATTTAGTATTACATATGCATTTCTACTGCTTATGTTCGCACTTTTCTCAGATATATTTAAATTTGAGTGACTCATAAATGAGCCCTCGCGCTGTTTTTTTGTTTTTTCTTATTACTAGTAATAAATGCCGTTGTAAAAGAAGGAAAAAAATACAACAACTTTGTTGTTCTAACGAGTGATTTTTTAAGAGTTTGAGAATCTTTTTTTTTTAAAAAACGCATAAAATTTGCAAAATCTCATCGGTTCTTTATTTGAAACGTTAGATTGGTCCATGACATTTACTTTTTGAAGATAATTTCATTTAAATGTTGACCGCGGCTGCGTCTTAGGTGGTCCATTCGGAAAGTCCAATTTTGGGCAACTTTTTCGAGCATTTCGGCCGGAATAGCCCGAATTTCTTCGGAAATGTTGTCTTCCAAAGCTGGAATAGTTGCTGGCTTATTTCTGTAGACTTTAGACTTGACGTAGCCCCACAAAAAATAGTCTAAAGGCGTCAAATCGCATGATCTTGGTGGCCAACTTACCGGTCCATTTCTTGAGATGAATTGTTCTCCGAAGTTTTCCCTCAAAATGGCCATAGAATCGCGAGCTGTGTGGCATGTAGCGCCATCTTGTTGAAACCACATGTCAACCAAGTTCAGTTGTTCCATTTTTGGCAACAAAAAGTTTGTTAGCATCGAACGATAGCGATCGCCATTCACCGTAACGTTGCGTCCAACAGCATCTTTGAAAAAATACGGTCCAATGATTCCACCAGCGTACAAACCACACCAAACAGTGCATTTTTCGGGATGCATGGGCAGTTCTTGAACGGCTTCTGGTTGCTCTTCACTCCAAATGCGGCAATTTTGCTTATTTACGTAGCCATTCAACCAGAAATGAGCCTCATCGCTGAACAAAATTTGTCACATTTGAACATTTCGAACCGAACACTGATTTGGGTAATAAAATTCAATGATTTGCAAGCGTTGCTCGTTAGTAAGTCTATTCATGATGAAATGTCAAAGCATACTGAGCATCTTTCTCTTTGGCACCATGTCTGAAATCTCACGTGATCTGTCAAATACTAATGCATGAAAATCCTAACCTCAAAAAAATCACCCATTATATCAAACAGGTTTTTATTGTTTTGGTATTTTGTTTGTTTAAAATTCACACACTATGATTTTTTTTTTTTTTTGTTTATTGCGAGCTTAAAAACTTGCGACCGTTCTGTTGTTCTTAAGTCTTTGAAAGAATCATATAAGTGATATTTAAATACATCACTATTCCGACGCTAATAAGTGCCTAGAGTTTCGTGAGATCCGAATCTATTTGTACTGATTTTCAATTGTTGCAGAATCGGGCAGGTTATTATGATTCGTAAACCATCTTTTTAAATTGAAACCTGCCGATTGTAAAATATCTGTGACTTGGGTCCTGATTGTATTGAGTTCTTCGATAGCAGTTAGCAAGTCATCGACATAAAAGTCTCTTTTTATTATTTTAGATCCGATAGGTAGCGTTTCTTCGAACAATTCGCTCAAATGTGTCAGACATCGTATTGCCAGAAATGGAGCCGATGATGTGCCATAAGTCACTGTATTCAATCTATAGATTTTAAGATTTTTTGATTAATCTTTACACCATAATATTAATTGAAAATTTCTATCGGCCTCGTCTGTCAAAACTTGACGGTACATTTTTTCAATGTCAGCCGTAATAGCATGTTTATACATACGAAAACGAATGAGCGTAGAATATAGTTCTTCTTGAATCGTTGGACCAATCATTAATAGATCGTTAAGTGAAAGATGCGTAGATGTTTTGCAAGAGGCGTCAGAAGCTACACGAATTTTGGTAGAAGTGCTTTGCGGTCGTAACACAATCTGATGTGGAATGAAATAGTGAGTAGTATTGGGAATCTTGTTGTCTGCAATAGACATATGACCCAAGTTAATGTATACTTTAATAAAAGATATATACATCTCTTTCGTTTGTGGTTCTTTTGACAACCGACGTTCTAAGGATAAGAATCATCTTCTGGCTGTTTCAAAAGAGGGACCCAGCGTTTTTGGATCCGCTTTGAAAGGTAGCGTCACTTTAAATCTGCCCGATGGCAATCGCTGAACAGATTTTGAAAAACTTTCCTCTCATTTCTGGTGTGCTATTGAAAGAATTTTTGCCTCTCTAGGAATTTCCTCCAATTCCCAAAATCTACGAACTATAATATCTAACGAGTCGTCACTACCTTTTTTTTACTTAAATGGCAATAATTAGAATTAATTTCTCTAGGCTCTTTGTATTTACTAGAAACAATCCAACCTAGCAAAGTCTTTTGAAGTGTTGGAATGTTTGGATTTTGTTTAATTTGACCAACGCATAACAATTCGAAGAAAATCTCAGCGCCGATCAACATATCAATATTTTGAGGCTTATAAAAACATGGATCAGCTAATTCCATATTCGAAGGCAAGTTCCAACCTGAAGTCAAAATCGTTCTATCAGGTTGGTAAATGGAAATCGATCGAAGAATCCAGAATTCTGATGAAAATTCATAGGAATTCGTTCGAGATCTCACATTTGCCTGAAGTTTGTATTTGGCGGAAGAATTCGTTCTCAAAACGCCAGTTAAACTGAGATTTCTTTGCTCTTTTTGTAATTGTAATCGCTGCGAATGTTCCTCGTTCACAAAATTGATTTGTGAACCGGAGTCTAGTAAAGCTCTTGCCAGGACATATTGTCCAGAACTATTTCTTATTTTAACCAAAGCTGTGGCCAAAATGACATTGTCTTTTTTGGAAGACGAATGATGTACAGAAGCTCTGGATTTGGATCAGAACTATTTAAAAAACTTGATGTTTTTTCACTTGTAGGATAAATGTGCAGTAAAGTATGATGTGTGCGACTACACACTCGACACTTCGACGATTTACATTTAGTAACTGTGTGTCCTTTCTTTAAGCAATTAATACAAGCAGGAACACCTTTGACAAAGTCGAATCTCTGCTGTACAGGAACAGCAGTAAAAGAAGGACAATTTGATTAATAATGTTGTGTCGATTTACAAAATAGGCATTTCGAAATTTTTTGGTTTTGCTGGTTATCAGTTTGGCAAGAAAATGATGACCTAGATTTCCTTCTATTGGATGTGTCAGGTTTTTTATCAATGTTAGAATTAGGCTTAGCTCTTGAACACGAAGCTTCTTCAGCTGAAATATGTTGATAACGTTTATTCAAGGCAATCACTCCATAAGGGCAACTTGTGATAATTAAGTTGTTCTTCCCATTTTGATCTGGTGATTGGATCCACCTTTGCCATTGTATTAGAATGGCATTTGTAATTGCTTTACCATCACCAATTGATGATAGTGAATCGTAAATGGCAGACACAGTGTCTATCATGCTCCTTAAAGCGCTTGATGAAGCCTTTGGAATTTCAGGCAAGTTAAATAATTGTCAAATATTATCGAAAAATATTAGACAAGGATTGTCATAAACGAGTTTTAAACTTACCAGCGCTTTGGGGTAATTCTCTTCAGTGACTTGAAAAGTCTTGACAGTACCCAGAGCTTCATCATATAGACAAGAAAGTAAATGATTAAGTTTCCCTATATTTGTAAGAGAAATATCATGGTCTACCAAACACCCAACAATAGTATCCTGAGTGCTTTGTCTTCTAGTAGGATTTAAATATCCAACAAGCAAGCACTTAGTCGACACACATAAATCTTCGACTTCAGGTCTTTCATCATTTTCTGGGTCTAATATATCAATTTCTGACATTTCGATTAAAAAAATGTTTATTAGTAAAAAATTACTTACTGTAGCTCAATCCTCAAGCTTCACGTAATAATTAATAGATTTTAATATGATTCGATGAATTTAATACCAAAAATTTTTATTAAATGAAAAATAATTAAAATTTTATTTTTCGAACAATTTATTTTCAAAAAACCAACTCACACAAAAATGTTTGCTGGGTTGTCTCTTTGTTTTTCTTATGTTTCTTTCTCTCCTATTCGTATGTAAATTAATTAACGTCACGATCAGCTGCGATATAGTGATGCCAAGTTAGAGGTAACATTAATGAAATTAATGTAAAAATGCAATCACAATAATAAATCGAATAGAGGTATTAAAAGAAACTAGTGATAATTAAACAAACGTCAGTACAAACAAACAGCAAACAACCAAAATGGAAGTATATAATTAGGTGAGTGATAATTATTAATTTTTGTAAATAATTTTCTATTTTCAGAAAATCTAACGCAATGGAAACGAAGAGAGTAGTAAGTGAATTTAAGAGAAAACACGGCAAGAGAAATTAATCGAGATTTAGGTGAAAATTTAGTTCAAATAAATTGGACAAACAAATGAAAATGTTTATTGTGCTTTTTAACTTGAAATAAATAATCACTTTTGTATCACTTGGCGTGTGTTTCACTACTTAGGACATAAAAGAAATTATGAAAAGAACAAATAATTCTTCGTGTGGAATAAAACTTTTGCTTTAAATGAATTTTTAATTTAATTTTTGTTATTCAAAAAAAATTAAACGCAAAGTCTCACACAAATTATTTGTTCTTAAATACCTGGTTAAGATTTTCTTCACGTTCCTTTTTGCACAAAATACAGCTACACCTGGGCATCGGGTTGACTTGACGAATCCTCTGATGATGAATTTGACGAGTGAAACTCCTAAGTTGTTTTGGATGATGGTGTAGATTTGTTGTTGTTGGATCTTCTGAGGTTGTTGGTTAAGATGATGAATTGTTGGTTAAGCTCCTGAGGTTGGAGTTTTGTTTTTTCAATAGCTACGGTATTGGTATGTAGCGAATTTTTATTTATTTTTCAAAAAACATTGTCCCTGCTCGGGCGCCAAAATGTTTTGTCTTTAATATTTTTTAAAGATTGTTTGCACAGCAAAAGATTAAAATGTTTTTAGCAAGCTTAATTATGTTTTTAGTAAACAATAAAAGGGAACTGTTTTTAAAAAATAACTAAAATTTCGCAGCGAGAAAAATTACAACACCGGTTATATTCGAGAATCCCATTTTATTTATTCAAATTCAATATGGTTGATAAGTATATTTACAGTTTTTAAAATTTCCCCAACAAGCTGACAATTATTTAGGGGGCAAACCAAATATATAATTTTGATATTTAAAAAATGCATTTAAAAGAATGAATTCATTTAAATTGAAAATTTTAATTTAATATTAAAAAAAATGAAATGGCGAAACAAATACTTTATTTACACTCTAGTAAACTTTTTTTAAAACATTAAGTGTAAGCTTTTAGGTGTATTATTTAACAAACTAAGTTGATTATTGTGATGTTTGCATGTAGGCCTAATTAGCTGAATTTTAAAACAAAAAATTTTTCACGTTGATTGTTGTTGCTGTTTTTTGTTTAAATAAATTTTTACTTCTTACAACTACAACTAGAGTTGGAATAATCCAGCCAGTGTATATTTCTTATTTAAGATTTTGTTGGTTCCTTTGGCGAAAAAATTGTTTATATAATCATGGCAAGTTTGTATGTAAATCAACTTTGCCAAGTCTAAAAACATTGCCATTTTATCATCTTGATATTTATAAACTTTTGCCCAAAATACGCTTTAGTTGCATTCACGTTTTTATTGGCATTTTTCTTAATTCTGATTTATAAATGTATCTTAAAACATTTTTATTTAATGCTGGTTAAAACTTCAGAGGCCGATAACTCGGAAAATATGGGCGACCGCCACTTTTTTACTTATTTTTTTTCTTATTTTTTAATTCTCTATAATTCAAGAAGTTTCGCTGAACTAGATTTAAGCCTGCAGATATTTCTTAAAACCGTAACATTTAGGGAATTTTTTTCGCTACGTTTACCAATCGTACTTAAATTTTAGATAACGTCTTTGTTACCACATTAGGAAACTTAGAAATGGAATTATTGAAATAATAATATAATTAGAATAATCCAAAAAGTAAACGATATCAAAACAAAATTCCCCAAAAAATCCCTAAAACATTAAAACTATTCTCAAAGAAATCCCCAAACAGAATTTTTATCCCCATATGTAAATAAAAATCCCCGATTTGGGGATGAATCCCCTAAACTGACAACACTGGCTATACTGAAGAATGAAAACACGGGAAAGCTGATACAGAAATATGCTTAATATTCAAAATAAGGAGAGCCAATATTACAACTTCTTAAATACATAGAGGGACTTACCAAAATTTTAGTGATCTAAGAATTATTACGTATTATATTTCATATTTTATTTATTTTTTTCATTTTACTGAAAATTACTGAAACTTATGTTTTCTTTGATTTTGTATGAGTTATACCTACCTACATACATATTTTATTTATGTTATGTACCAAACCAAATGTTCCGATTTTGTAAAGAATTCGTAACGACTGTTCGACAAAATGTTCCGATTTCGGAATCGAAATATTACCAAAATCGTAACGATTTTTATATAAAAGGGTTGACACGACTTCGCAACGATATATAGGAAAGAAATCGCAACGATATGTAGTAACAAAATCGTAACGATATGTTGGTACGAAATCGTAACGACATGTAGGTACAAAATCACAATGATTTGTTTTCCCCCCGTATTATCTAGAACTTCGATCTCTGAAAGGCAATACTTTACCGTAATCAATTCGATTTCAATTCTCCATCTTGCATGTTTTTATTCCATTTTTCATATTTACTATTCTTTTTTATTTATGTAATACAATTTTGATTTTTATTTTCTTACATATAAATTCAAGTTTCATATATTTTTATTTGTACAGACAAATAACCGAAATGTCTTAACGAATTCGTCCCGACAAGTCTGACTTTAAAAAAAATCGAAACATTTGGTTTGGTGGGTATGTACATACATACAAAAGTAGGTATGCACATACAATTTATGTCTTGTATTACTTTCTGTTTGTTATATTTTACTTTATGTTGTAAAAGATAGATAACATAGAATTTGCTAGAAATGCGTGTTCCCTTTCTTGCCGTCGCACAGAGGAGTATTTCACGCAAAAAGCTGACCAAAAAGGCAAAACTGAATTTTAAGAAGTCTAAAGAACTAATTACGCAGCTTGACTAAGTACGCGATTTGTAGCTCTGAGACCCTGCTAAAGTCAGGAAAGTGAAGATAATTATATGAGATTTAAATGTTTTTTTTCGGTTTCTGGATGTTTATATGATATTTTTTTGCGGCTAAACGAATAAATGTTAAATAATGATTATTTTTTTCGTTGAAAGGTTTGATCAAAAGTTATTTAAAAAAGAAAAAAAAATTAAAATATGTTGAATATTCATGTTGAAACAATTCGTTCAAAAGCTTAAAAAAAATAACAAATAATACACTTTTTTGCAAAAAAGGAAGAGTTTTTTAAAAGTGAGGTTAGCATGTCTACGAATTATGATTGTTACCACAATAAAATTTGGAATCTCTAATTATAGAAACAAAAAAGTGTACGCAAGTTTGCGCCATTATTTTTGACGATTTTTTTAAATTTTCACATTCTTCTATAAATGCTCATCGGGTACTTTTTCTTATACATTTATATCGTCATAAACTTTTATGTATTTTGAATTATTGATTTCAACTCTTATTCACATCACTTTTAACACTTCACAATATTAACACCTGTCTATATCTAATTATAAATTGCAAAAATTCTTAATTATCCATAATAGTTTTAAGTGAATGTCCCACACATCCCCATAAAAGATATTTTTATATACCTGCTCTACAAAACATTATTTGTTACAAAAATAAATATATATAGGTACCTAATAGAATAATTATTAAAAACATTAATGACAAAAATAAGTTTACAAAAAATAAATACAGGTACACAAAAAATACAAAAAATAAAAGCATGCGCTTGAAAATACTTATAAAGGGTTATTGCACACAATTTTTATCAAAAGTGTTTTGTAATTTTGAGAGTCAACATGGAACAAGTTTATACAAGATTACAGCTATTCCAAATAGTGAAAAATCTAATGCTGGAACCATTGACGAGAAATTGGATTTTTTGGTCAGAAAATTGAGCGAAATTTCAAAATGTCAATGGGATGGTGACATATTAGCACTGAAGCAGTGTTTGAAAAATTTCAAAAATTGTTTAAAAAGATATTGGCTTTCGGCACAACGAAAAGAGAACCGCTTTTTAAGCACAAACGCTAAATGGCTGGAAGGAACTGCAAAATCATATGTATGTACTTACAGTCTGTCAAGAATGAGTTTAAACCTTTAAAATCAACATTTTTTAATTGAGTTTTGCAATTTATACCTCTTTTATTTCTTAGGAATGTGGCTTTTAGAAAAATCTTTAAAATTTTAACTTTTTGGTTCTTAAATTTTTTTATTGCATTTTGAAAACAAAAATTTTGCATGTAAAATTTTTTTTCGCCATTAAATTTTTAATAACTCCAAAAAAGTAATAGATATAAAATAAATGTGCAGGGTTAGTTTAAGCAGAATTTTCCGGTACATCTTCTGATCCTCCTGCTATTAAAATCGGAGAACACGTTTTCAAGTTATGGCAAAATATATATGGCAACCCAACGATATAGGGGGTGAAGTATGCCACGCCTTTAAAAGAAAATCGTTACGTACTAGAGAAAACCGGAAAACAGATTTGAATTAAGGGCATCAAAATCCATATAGTCCACATACTTTTATTTCTAGGGTAGAGAAAAATTTTTTTGTTGCGCAGTGTAATTTTTTCAAAATCTGCCACTAGACCTTTTATATCATACTACACCTAAAACTATCAAAAAACTAAAACTTTTAATTAAAAAAACACGTTTAATAATTTTGGCCAGCTTTTCAGCCCAAATACTCCTCTGTGCGTCGTTTTTTCTAGCACTTGTATTGAAATTACTTTTATCACTTTTGCTACTACTTTTCTTGTTATAAGTATCTATCGATACGCAGCATTTGCTAAACCAAACAGGAAAGATAAAAGACAAGATTAAGCCATGCGCAATTTTTCCAGTTAGATGACGTTGTGCGGCCAATGTAAGTTTGTACAAATAAATCTAAGTGATAGGCAAAATTTGGTAGCCCTGCAAATAAACTTTCATATTTTTTTTACATATGTATAAAAAACTCTCATAATTTATAGTTATACTCTTAGGTAGAATTAATAACCAATAGGAAGACAGTTTCGTGATGTAATTAGACCGACATGCCCAGAAAATTTTATTTTCGGGATGACGTAACCTTGTCTTCTATCATCCTTAGAATCAAAAATTTAACTAAATAGTGTAAAATGGGGTGCAGAATCGAAGAAAAATAGGTTATTATACAGCTAAGAAACTGATTACAGACGATTTTCGTAAAAAAAATCATTTTATAAAATTCCTTATATTGAAGAAATTTCTTCAATATGACTATTTCTTTAACAATTTTTAAAAGGTTTAAATAATATTAAAATAAGTTAAATTAACTAAAATTAATTAAAGTTAATTTTTTTTTATTAAACTTTTAGTTTTATAAAATCTTTGTCATTAGATAAAAATATGCAGCATAATCTGAAAACAAAAATGCATAACATTAATGTTGTTAGATTATTTTTCAGCTTTCAAGAAAAATAAGCGAATAAAGCTTTCAGCTCCTATTGCGGGTGTTTGATTTTAAATGTTTAAAATAAAAAATAAATTGAAACAATTTTCTATTTTATATGTCAACTCAAATAACTTTTTTGAAGTTAAATTTAACGAAATTTCTTCTATTTTACACCTTTTTTTATTTCTACATATATACATACATACAAACGTACATACATCGCACTTTATCAACAAGAGGGTATTAACTCAAAATTTGTAAATTTTCACTTTTTGCGAGAAATCAAACAACAACATCAATATCCACCTACTGTAAAAATTTCAACGTATTCTGATTACTCTTTCATCTCGAAACCAGCATATGAGACCATTTTGTTGATAGCGTCTTGAGTACCTTTATATCAACAAACAATTATTATTTTTATTTGGCAATAATTGTAAAAAATTTAAAAGAAAAACAGTGTAAATATATTTTTAAATGTAATTTGCTTACTATAATATGTTCGGACTTTTAATTTATCTTAAAATGTAATCACAAAGAGTTTTTTACCTCTACTGAAAATTTTAAAATTTTGAGTTAATACCCTCTTGTTGATTAAGTGCGACATATGCATGTACATTTATTGAAATTTAGCAAATTTAATTTTTTTTTTGGATTTGCAAAAACTGTATTATATAAATAAAAGGACCATGCTAAGTACATTAAATAAGTTTTAGTCAAGGAAAAATAATTAGAATATAATATCTACCCATATCTTACTAAAACAAACAAAAATTAAATTAGTCAAGTGCGAGTTAGACTCACACACGTAGGGTTCCGTACTATATTCAGTATAATTTAAAATTTCCAGTTGTTTATTTCTTTATGTCTTATGGGACACCCTTAATTTTTAAAATTAAAGTAATATTCGCGAAAATTGCATCATAATTAGAACACCCTTTAAATTTTAATATGTAATTCATTTAATAGCGGCCATGGTAATACACTCTCTATAAAAATATCAGGAGCCTACCTATTGCGGTTAAAAAATAAGGTTATATTCGTGAAAAACACGTTACTAATGGACACACTTCAAATTTAAGTATTTGTTATAGCGGCCGAAGTAACACATTTACTGTAAACACTTCAAGAGGGTATCTATTACGGTTTATAAAATCATGTCACTGTCGGAACACCCTTTAATTTTATTATTCATTATAGTGGCCATGGCAACTTCCTTTCTATAAATATATTAAAAGTCTACTTATTGCGATTCAAAATTAATTCACTATAAGTGAAAAGCATGTCACTGTCGGAACACCCTTTAATTTTTAGTAATTGTCATATCGGCCGTGGCAACACATCTTCTGTACAAAATTTCAAGAGTCTACCTGTTACGGTTCAAGAAATAAGGCTTTATACATGCAAATCACGTCACTGGCGGAAAACCCTTTAATGTTTATTATTTGTTATAGTGGAAATAGTTATACACCTCCTGTAAAAATTTCAAGATTCCACCTATTCATTCAAAACTTAGGATATATACATTCAAATCACGTCACTATTGGAACACCCTTTAATATTTAAGTTCTATTTTGTATACTTGTTTATAAAACAAACATAGTTTTAATTACAGTCAGCAAATTGTAAGTGGTTTCCTCTTACAGCTAAAAAAAAAAGACATAAACATAAATAACATGTCACTTTTGGAACACCCTACGTTTTAGTATTTTTTTCTATTGTGACCACAGTTATACACTTTTGGTAAAATTTTCAAGAGTCTACCTATTATGGTTCAAAACTTAGGCCTTACACATACAAAGCACACCACTATCGGAACACCCTTTAATTTTTAGGTTTATTTTTTTCGACTTGTTTATAAAGCGAACTTAGTTTTAAATACTGTTTGTAAGAAATAAACACATATTTGTAAATAACACCTCTCTATCGGAACACCCTATAAGTTTTAATATTTTTTGCTATAGCGTCCATAGTTATACACCTTTGGTAAAATATTCAAGAGTCTACCTATTATGGTTCAAAACTTAGGCCTTATACATCCAAATCACTCCACTATCGGAACACCCTTTAATTTTTAGGTTTATTTTTTTCAGACTTGTTTATATAGCGAACTAATTTTAATTTAGTGCTTGCATATTTTTAGTGAATTCCTCCTACAGTTCAAGAAATAAGCACATATTCGTGAATAACACCTCTCTATCGGAACACCCTATACGTTTTAGTATTTGCTAGTATAGCGGTCACAGTTAGATACTCTCTGTGAAAATTTCAAGCGCCTACCTCTTACGGTTCAAAACTTAGGTCTTATACATGCAAATCACACTACTATAGAAACACCCTTTAAATTTAAGGTTTATTTTTTTATACTTGTTTATATATCGAACTAAGTTTTAATTACTGCTTACATATTTTTAGTGTATGCCTCCTACAGCTCAAGAAATAAACACATATTTGTGAATAACACCTCTCTATCGGAACACCCTATAAATTTTAATATTTGTTGCTATAGCGGCCAAAATTATACACGTTCTGTAAAAATTTCAAGATTCTACCTATTATGATTCAAAACTTAGGCCTTATAAATCAAAATAACACCACTATCGGAACACCCTTTAATTTTTGGGTTTATTTTTTAGACTTGTATATAAGGCGAACTACGTTTTTATTACAGTTTGTAAATTTTTAGTGTATGTCTCCTACAGTTCAAGAAATAAACACATATTCGTGAATAACACCTCTCTATCGGAACACCCTATAAGTTTTAATTTTTGTTGTTATAGCGGCCATCGCTATACACCTTCTGTGAAAATTTCAAGTGTCTACCTATTATGGTTCAAAACTTATGCCTTATACATGCATTTCACACCACTATCGGAACACCCTTTAATTTTTAGGTTTATTTTTTTATACTTGTTTATATAGTGAACTAAGTTTTAATAACTGTTTGTAAATTTCAAGTGTATCCCTCCAACAGTTCAAGAAATAAACACATTTTCGTAAATAACACCTCTCTATTGGAACACCCTATAAGTTTTAGTATTTGTTGCTATAGCGGCAACAACTATACATCATCTGTGAAAATTTCAAGAGTCTACCTATTACGGTTTCGGAGATAAAAGGCGCTGACAGACGGACAGACGGACAGACATTGTAGCGAAAACAATAGGGTTTCGTTTTTACACTTTGTGTACGGAACCCTAAAAGTAAATAAAAAAAATATTTTTCATGTTTTTATACACCATTTAGGAATTAAAACGTGAAAAAGGTTATAAAATGACGATGAATAGACAATTTTTATGTTTTAAATTATTTTAGGATTAGTTTTAATGAAATTAAAATAATAATAAATACAAAAAACCAATACCACCAATAAAATAAAAAATATAAGTATATAAGATTTAAAGTCAAAAAATATGTTCAAGGCTTCTGCGGCACTTCAAGATGTGGTTCAATCCCAATAAAACTTTGTAGAATAACTTCTCACATAAAAAGACAACTTTTTATCACTATTTGAACGGGTAATGCAAACATTTATTTTCTGCTATATACCAACGTTCCAGCCTAATGTACATTGAATTTTCTTCAAAAATAAAATAAAAAAACTTTTGCCAAATTAACGGATAAATTAGTCACAGAACTCAACCATTTCTGAACCGATTTTAAAAAATTTTCCTTTATTTGAAAGGCTATGCTTACAGATTGGTCGAGTTTTAAAAACAGTTCATTATTTTAAAAATTATAGGTTGTCCCCATACAACATACACGTTTTTTTGTGTATTAAGAACCTTAAAGGGCACCAATTAAAAATTTAAAAAAATAGCTCCCAACAACAAAAAGTAATAAAAAAAACTTAAAATTTATAGGGTGTCCCCATAGGTTATGTAATATCGCCTTCATGGGCCTATATTTTGAACCGTTATAGACAAAACCTTGACAGTTGACCGTTATAATACAAAGTATAAATATTCATAATTATTATTTAAAAGGTGCTCCAATAGTTCATTTAATTTGATGTATATGGCCATACTTTTGAACAGTTTATATACTTTTTAAGTTCAGCCAATGCTAACCAAAAATTATGTTTGTTTCACGGATTTTGCAATCATTTGCGGGTCATCCCTCTAATGTACGGCCAAGAAAAGCAGTATCTCTTCTTTTTAGTCTAATGTAACGAGGTTCATTCAGCATGTTACGGACCAAAAGGATTGTATGAGATTCAAGCCTCTTTAGATATGTGACTGCATGTTTCGCTATTTCTGCTTTGACTGATGGCATATTTAGGTCTTTGTGGATGTTCGAATTTTGTATATACCAGGGAGCAGATGTAATCATACGTAGTATCTTATTTTGGCACCTTTGAATTTTTCTACATTGCTAGCTGAGGCAGTGCCCCATATTTGAATCCCATAACACCAAATTGATTTGAGGTTCGACTTGTACAGTAGAAGTTCACAATCTAAGCTCAGGGTGGAGTTTCTGCCAGTAAGCCAATTTAGTTGTACTGCTTTTAATTTCATCTGTGTTAACCTGAAATCTATGTGGCTTTTCCAAGTAAGGCGACGGTCAAGATGTATATCCAGGTAATTTATGTCTGAAAGCTGCGGTAGCATTTGGTTATTTATGTAAATATTTATGTAGTGTAGTGTAGATAGCATGAGTCTCTACGCAGTGTGAAAGTTATGTGAGTATATTTTTGTTCATTCACTTTTATTCTCCATTTTTCTAACCATTTTTCCAAATTAAGTATGTGGTCTAGTAAAAGTTCTGATGCTACTTGGGCACTTTCATGAATACTCGAAGAAGCTGTGTCATCTGCAAATGTTGATGTGTGGACTAGGGTGCTAATTGGCATGTCTGATGTGTATAGTAAATATAAAATTGGTCCCAAAATACTACCTTGGGGAACTCCGGCTTCAATGAGCTGTGGCGAGCGTAAAAAATCACCTTCTTTTAGTAAAAACTTCCTATTCGTTAAATAATTTTTTAAGAGCTTATAAAGGTTTTCCGGCAAGTTCAACTTTAACTTATATATTAGGCCTTCGTGCCAAACCTTATCAAATGCTTGAGAAACGTCGATAAAAAGCACAAAACAGTATTTTTTTTCTTCAAAGGTCTTGTGAGTTTATTGGATTGTACTATGTTGTTTTCTAAAGCCGAATTGATGGTTCAGAATTGTATGTATGTTGTCCAACTTTTGAACCATTATAGACAGACAGCTGAAATTTACAAGAAACCTGTATTACTAACTCCGCTATAACAAGTATACAATTTGCATTTAGAAGTTAAAGAGTGTCCCTAAAATTTATGTAATTTGACCTATATGGCTCTATCTTTTGAACCGTTATAGACAAACACTGTCTTATAACAAGTATAAATATTTAAAATTATGAATTAAAGGGACACCCTTTAATTATAGTTCATGTAATTTGCTGAATATGGCCAAACTTTCAAAACGTTAAAGGCAGACAGTTGAAATTTACAAAGAATCTTTGTGGCCAAGTGTAAATTGAAGGGTGTCCCAATAGGTGATGTTATTTTTATCTATGTTGCCCTATTTTCAAAACCATTACAAAAAGAGGCTAGAGATTTAAATAAATTGTGTTTTCTTGTGTAATTGTAAAAAACGAAAGGGTGTCCTCATACCTGACGTATTTGGAGTATATGGCATTAATTCTAGAACCGTTAGGGTGTCACTATAGTTAATGAAATTTAATGTATGTTTATATTTTCAGCCGTTTTAGATAGACAACTGAAATTTACACATAAGGAGTATTACTATGGTCGCTACTACAGCTATAAAAATTAAATGGTGTCCCCATAAAAGACGGATGTGCGCGAAAATAGCTTAACTTTAAAATGGAGATGCTTGAATTTTACATAGTCTTTACGTTTTTTCCTGCTAATTTTTACGCATTTTGTGTATTTTTTATTTGGTTTAAATACTAGTTCTTACAGATTACTTTTTACATTTTTAGTTTAGAACTTTTTTTGCAAGAATTATGTTAAGACATGTTAATGACTAATGAAGACGGGGGTTAAGGTTGGCAAGTCTGTAACCAACAAATTTCTTGAAATAAATACGTACAAATAAATTTAAGTAATAGACAAAAAATGTTAACCTTGCAAATAAACTCACATAATTTATATTAAAAACTCTCATAATTTATATTTATACTCTCAGTCAGAATTATTAGCCAATAGGAAGACAGTTTCGTGACGTCATTAGGCCGCAGAAGATTTTAATGTTATTTTCAGGATGGCATAACCTTGTCTTCTATCAAAAAAATTTTTTTTTCAATTTTACATTAATAGCGTGCTAATTATCCAAATTATAAAGTCATTCCTAAAATCTACCAAAACCTAGTAAAACTTAAAAAAAATACCAACATTTTTTACCATAAAGTAATTGTATCCTTTATTTTGTCAACTACACAAATTCGTTTGCATTGCTTTCATAATATCATTTACTAAGCTTTCCTTCATTCATTTTAGAGCAGGTAAACATATACTTATGTATATATATTTTTTCAATTGTTTTGTAAATTTTATAGAAATTTTTAAACACTTTTTTGGAAAATAATAATAAAAATAATTTAAATTGACGAACAATTTTTTCTACCAAAAACGCATAAAAACTGGAACAACCTACCAAACTACCAAATCTTTCATAAAAAAGAAACCTTCCAATTTCGAAAACCTTAAAGCTGAAAGTCCATACCACGCGTTCTACGCGTACGCGCTTTCTATGCTTTTCATACCTTATACGCGTTCTATACTTTTCAAACTTCAAGTTACATGCAATGCTTTTTATGCTCCAGGTTTTTTGTTTTGAGAAATAAAAAGAATTTTTGCTAAAATAGAGAGTGAAATTGGAATTTTAAAATAATTCTTGGAATTCACTAAGTTTATCCACATAATATTTTGTGCAAAAATCATTAATTTGCTTCTGAATTGCAGTTGTTTAATAAATTGATATAATTAAATAAACATAACAGATATAAAACTAAAAGTGGTTTTACACGATGTGTGTTTGTCATATGACTTGTCAGTTTGATAACCCATATGTAATTTCATGTGTTTGTCAAAATAGGCATTTTACATACTGTTTGTGTGTGAAAACAGCAGAAGAAAATCGTTAAATAAAAAAACAATTGTTTTAGTTTTGTGTTCATATATTTAATATATATATATATATATATATATATATATATATATATATATATATATATATATATATATATATATATATATACTTTGTTAGGATCTAAATTTTACTCCTTTTGTAAATTTGTATTTTTGGGAGTATTTTGGATTCTAACGAGTAAAACCGCTAACGGTTCAACAGAACTTGGTTTTCGCCATATTCGTTGTTTTTTGTAAATACTTACTTCTCGTTTTTAACTAAAAGAAGACACAACGCAGATTTATATATATATATATATATATATATATATATATATATATATATATATATATATATATATATATATATATATATAAATCTGCGTTGTGTCTTCTTTTAGTTAAAAACGAGAAGTAAGTATTTACAAAAAACAACGAATATATATATATATATATATATATATAAATCTGCGTTGTGTCTTCTTTTAGTTAAAAACGAGAAGTAAGTATTTACAAAAAACAACGAATATGGCGAAAACCAAGTTCTGTTGAACCGTTAGCGGTTTTACTCGTTAGAATCCAAAATACTCCCAAAAATACAAATTTACAAAAGGAGTAAAATTTAGATCCTAACAAAGTCACATTTAATTAGTGAAATTCATGACCAATTGGTTCAACCTAAACATTGCCGGCCACCTTGAAATAACACAGTTAATGCAACATAAAAAGATAAATTTTAATTCGTTTTTTATTTATTTTTTTTTTATTTTCAAATTCAAAAGTATATTGGGCCAGTGGACAGCCCGGACACGAATAAATTTTTCCGGTTAAAATTTGTGAGCTCAGTTCCGGACCGAGCACCAGTGCAACCTGGCCTGAGTGGTAGAATGTTGGATCTGCCAGCTGCATGCCAGGAAAATATTCCCGAACAGTCTCTGCAACGTCCTCTATTGGGGTTTTTATACCCTTCATTTTTGCAACTTTTGCCGTCAGGGACACTCTTTTCAGAGGATCATATATGGATTGAATGGTTATGCGGCAATAGGACCCCGTGACAGCAATTTTAAGATTTCGAACTAGTGGTTCGCTTATATAACTAGTACTACAGCAGAGGTCTAGTGCCGCACGAACCTGAATCTGCCGATTCCCCAGATGAAGCTTCACCTGCAGTGTTGGCGAAAAGTTCACCACATGGCGTAGTGGTAACGTGTTACACTGGCAATGGGTGAAGGCACAGTATTCACAATTTTATTTTTCCGACCTTTCTTTAATATTTTCGTGCACTTTTCTTCAACCTGTTTCGGGGAATGCAGCAGACTGTTATGATCCCCCTGACACTTGTTACATTTTCGCACGCATTGGCAGGACTTCAACGTGTGATTGCTGGCCAAGCAACGTGAACAATGGCCCCAAATCAACACGTGACGCAAGTTCTTCTCGTGGGCTAGCTGGCGAAAGCGAAAGCACGCCCTGAGAGGATGCGTTTTTTGCAGAGGCTGCAGCTGGGTGCACTGGAACCTGCCCTTTTCTTCGCCCGCAAATCATTTTCCGGACCAGAGCTGTCCACCAAGCTGAGGGATGTAGTTGACGCAGGATCTACAGCTTTTGGTACTGCAACAGGAGGCTCATTTGGATTACAAAGGGTTGGTGGAGCTAGAGATTCCACTGCCATTAAATCTGTTGTTGACCCTGGAGCGCTGAGTGCCACTGTAGCTGGATCTGCTACCTCCATAGCTTCCTCGTAATCCTCTAGTAAGGCATCTTCAAAAATTGTTGGTAAGGTAGTCATAGTACTAGGAAACAATGAGGATTAATAACTGGTAAATATATATAAGTTAATTGGTCAAAATGACCAGCTTCGTGATTGGTCGTTTCACAACCCCGTTCTCTGTGCGAACGTCCGTGACGCGAACATGATCGTCACTTCCTGGATATGTTTTAATTACGCGACCTAATTTCCAATAAGTTGGAGATAGTTGTTCATGACGAATAGCAACCAAGTCGTCTATGGCTATGTCCCTTTCGGGATATTTCCATTTATAGCGTTTATGCAAGTTATGAAGATACTCCTCTTTCCATCGTCGACAGAAATCATGAGTAAATGCCTTCATCTTGCGATAACTATTCACTAAACCTATGGGCGATTCGTATACAGATGGTTCTGGTGGGGCCAATATTGGACCACCTATTAAGAAATAGCCCGGGGTTAGAGCTACGGGCTCATTAGGATTTTCTGACATGGGGCATAAGGGGGCATAAGGGTCGGGAATTCAAGCAAGCCTCTATTCGCGCAAGTATAGTAGAAAGCTCTTCGAATGTTTATTTTACTGATTGAGCTTCCTTTCGAAAATGGTGTTTAAAACTTTTAACAGCAGCTTCCCATAGGCCACCCATATGAGGCGTACCAGCAGGGATAAACCGCCATGAAAGACCCTGAACGCCAAAGGTAGATCTTAGTCGAGCCTGGTCTCCGCCAAAAACGTTCGGAAATCTCTCTCAATTTCAAGAGAAGCTTCCACGAAATTAGTGCCATTATCGGAAAATATTGTCAATGGACAACCTCGTCGAGCCTTAAACCGATGTAAGGCAGCCAAGAACGCATCTGACGTTAAATCAGTCGTAGCTTCTAAATGGACTACTTTGGTGGAAAAACAAACGAAGATGCATACATACGCTTTCGTTATTCGACAGGACCTGCCAGTAAAACTTTTCAAATCAAAAGGACCGGCAAAATCAACTCCAGTAGTGGTAAAAGGCCGGTCTAAAGTAGTGCGTTCTGGAGATAATGCTGCCATTATCTGACTACACGAGCGTTTTTTATCTAATATGCAGCGTTTGCAACGATTTATTATAGTTCGAAATAGGACCTTAAGACGGGGTACCCAATATTCAATACGAATAATTCTCAATATCAACTGATTACCACCATGAATCGAAATTAAATGTACGAATTCTGCTAAAAGAACTGTATAACGACATGAATAGGGCAATATAATCGGATATTTTTCTGTATAACACAAGGATAGCGATTTTGCTAACCGACCATTTAGTCTCATTACTCCATTAGCATCTAAGAAAGGATTAAGCGATTGTAGTGAGCTTTTTGATGAAATAGGCTCTTTTGATAAGAGAGCTTTATATTCCTCTGCGAAATGAACCTTTTGAGCCAATATTGCTAAGCAGCGTAACTTGACTTTTATAATCTCATTGCTTGAAATTGAAGTGGTATCAAATGTTTGCTTGCCCTTATGCGACGAATGTGTCATGCGAATGTGAATGCGAAACATGTAGGCTAATACTCTAAGAGCGTGATCAAATTTGGAAAATCTTCATAGTCCGAGAAGAAAGATGCGTGTACCTTGACTGCTTTGGCTTCAACATCTGTATCTAATGGGGAAATATCCCTTATGCTTCAGTGAGCTTTAGGCTCACAAAGCCAAGTGGGTCCATGCCACCATAGTTCACTTCTTGCCAATTCTGAGGGCGAAAGACCTCTACTGCCTAGGTCCGCTGGATTTTCTTCCGACCTTGAATCCTACAAACTCTATTAGCCACAAAGGTTGTCCAGCTATTAGGTGTTTTTCTCAACCAACAAAGAACAATAGTAGAGTCGGTCCAACAATACACCTGTTTATTTGGTATGTCAATTTCATTACTAACAGTTTTTAAAAGTTCAGAAGCTAAAACTGCTCCACAAAGTTCTAAACGAGGTAATGAAATAGATTTAATAGATTTAGTTTTGCAGGTGAGTAAGTTTGTGAAAATCTGGTCTCAAAGGCCTCAATACGGATATACACTGCCCCCGCGTATGCTTTTTCTAAGGAGTCTGAAAAAACATGTAATTCTGCTGACATATTTTGAGTATAATGTACCCACTTTGGAATCTGGATACTATTTACTTCCGTATAGGAGGCGACAAATCTTTTCCACTCTTGTCCCGTCAAGGGGAGCAAAAATTTTTGCATAATAATTTTTGCTGTAATGATAACCGGGCCTAGCCAACCTACAGTATCAAATAATTTCGCTATAGCAGACAAAACTTCCTTTTTTGTGTAGTTTGACTTCTTAGCAATAGGCTCTACTTTAAAATAAAACGAATCTAGTTGAGCATTCCATTGAATACCCATTGTCTTAGAACTGCAGGTTTCAACAAATATCAACAGTTTAGAATCAACAAGATGACTTGAGGGGAGGTCCCCTAGGATTTTAATTTCGTTCGAAGTCCATTTCCTTAATTCAAATTTCGATGAAGACAAAACAGTTTGTAATTGATCCCGAGCTTTCAGAGCAGATAAAACATCGTGAGCCCCGGTTAATACGTCGTCAACGTACATATCCTTGCGCAAAATGTTGGCAGCTAGAGGGTACTCAGCTTCTGAATCTTCTGCTAGCTTTAACAGTGTCCTTATTACTAGATAAGGAGCACAGTTTACACCGAAAGTTACAGTCTGTAACTCATACGTCTTTACCTCTTCAGTTGTGGAGGATCGAAAAAGTATACGCTGATATGGCGTATGAGCGGGATCAAGGCGAATTTGTCAATACATTTGAGTAATATCGCAATTAAAAACATATCTAACGAAGAATAAGTAGTACTAAATCTGTTTGCAAAGTGGGTCCCACATAAAGGCAATCATTTAGACTACTTCCATTAGAGGTTCTATTTGATGTATTAAATACGACACGCAATTTCGTAGTCTTACTTTCCGGTTTAATTATCGGGCGATGAGGTAGGTAGCACGAGAAAAAATAATTAGCTGAATCAGCTGCCACAGGTTTCATATGACCCAGAGTCAAATATTCTTTAACCACGTTATCATAAATGCTTTGATAGCTGGTTTCCGCAGAAGTGAGGACTCATTTCTCATGAATTGGGCCATAACATTCCGTCGAGAAAGACCCAAGTTAAGGGAATGAGGAAACTCTGGCTTAAAGGGTAGCGTTACTACATAGCGGCCATCAGAGTCACGTTGGGTTGTTTTCCTATAATTTTCTTCGAAAAATTTATCAACTGGAGTCAATACTTTTCTTTTAGGAGTTTCTTCAAGCTCCCAAAAGCGAAGCAGATTCCTATTTAAATTATCCTCTGCAGAAATCTCGATAGTGGTCGAATACACTTGAACACGTGACTCAGGAATAGATCCCGTGATAATCCATCCGAAAACGGTATTCTGAGCCACCAATGTCCCTACATCATCGCGACGTATTTCGCTCAAAATTAGCTGAGGATATAAATCCGCCCCTAGAAGTATATCAACCGGTCTTGATTGGTAAAAACAAGGGTCAGCTAATTTTAAGATCGAAAAATTAATGCGCAAACTCGATCCAAGTAAGGAAGAGGGCAAATTGCCTGATATATTGGGTAATATCAGGGCCATGGTTTCCAATAGAATAGACTTGTCTACTGGAGAGCCAATTTTCAAAGCGCAAACCTATTTAGTAGTAGCAGAAATAGTTTGATTAATACCCGAAACTTTGACATTTGTCGAAAGTGCATGAAGTGCAAACGGTTTCTTAAATGTTCAGATATAAAAGAAGTCTCTGAAGCTGGGTCAATAAGGGCGCGAGCGGGGTATGTCATACCCTGACGAATTATATTTACCATAGCTGTTCCCAGAAGCACTTTTCTATTCTGAGAGACATGAAAAACCTGTCGAGTAGCATATTCATTATTATATATGCCAGTCGAAGTAGAAGGTAGGATGAATTTACATTCGCATTTTGGGCTATATTACCCGAAACTGGAACCGTATTCTCCCTAGCTGAAAATTCCGAACTATTTTCGTTACGATGTAGTAACGTATGAGCCTTTTATTACAGGTCGTGCAATTAAAGGCACTTTTGCAGACAGACAATTAACACAACAGTGAAATTTCTTCACCGTTGAAAATCTTTGGGATATCGAAAGATTTTTGAAACGTTTACAGTTTCTCAAAAAATGTCCCGAAGCACGACACAAAACGCAAGAAGATGAAGATGAATTCACAACATGAGCTTTGACCTTCTGTCCAGAAGGGTTGCTAGATTGTTGTGAATCTTTAAGATCACGAACGCATTCTAGAGTCTGAATTCTTTCCGTCAGAAATGTATCAAACTCTCTCCATGTGGATAATAGTGATTTGTTTCTAACCCCTTGTTCCCATAAACTGACCGTAGACGTAGGCAAACGTTGAATGCACATAAAAATTAGAATTGGATCCCAATTTTCAGTGCACACCTTATATACCGAAAGAGAAGTAAGACAATTATAAATATCACGCTGAAGAGTCTTAAGGCACTAGATTCCTTATCAACCGAAGGAAGGTTAAATAATAATTTTAATTGGTTATTAACCAACATACGAGGATTGTCATATGCATCTTTAAGATTTTGCCAAGCTACGTCAAAACCTTCATTACTTAACGGACACTTTGACACTAATTCATTCGCTTCACCGGCGGTTTTGCGTATCAAATGACAAAGCCGTTCAACATTACTAAGGTGTGAACTATTAATATATATTGCCGTAAATAAATCATTAAATGCAGGCCATGCAATATAATCCCCTTCAAATGTTTTGACATCACAAGGAGGCAAGGCCAAATTGTTGTCAGAATTACCTGCATTAGAATTCATTGCCGTAGAACAACTAACTTTTGGGACCTTTTGGAAATTATGAAGTTTCTCACTAATATTCGCAGAACATTTTAAATAAGCTAAATATGTGGTTTGATACTTAGACGAAGCTACTTCAACATCAGTAGGCTCCGCCTTAGCATTGCCTTCAAAATACTCTAAGCAACCATCATATGTCAACTTTACGTTTTCCCATAAACTTTTTAATTCTACACTTTGAATCTCCAAGGTATATACCGTATGCATTTCGTCACGTAAATTATTAAAATTCGATTCAAATCTAATACGAGCATCCGATGCTCTTATAAATCTATTTCGTTGTAATTTCGACATTATTTTATTGAATTATTTAAATGAATATGGCAGACAATTTCAGTTAAAAGTGTTTTAATTTACCACTCAGAAATAATTTTTATTAATTAAGATTTATTTAAAAACAGCAAATCTGTATATTAAAAATTAATAATTAATAAATTAATTGATTAAAAAACCGAATCTATCAAAATTAATATCAATAAATTTAAAAAATTAAAAACCTTTAAAATGAAAAAAATTCCTAAGTATATCAACGTACCGACCCTATTAAAATTGATCGTTGGGTTGCGGGCGATTAAATCAAAAGGAAAATTTCGTTGATTAAACGAGTATATATGTGACGAAAAGTAGTAATTATTATGCAATTATTCAATTAAATTCACGAACACTCACTAAATATTTGATGTTATTTAAAACAAGTAAGAGTGCTATATTCGGCCGTGCCGAATCTTCTATACCCTTCACCACGGTGATTTTATTTATACAGACATGTACAGCGTTATCCATATTGTTGACTCTTTACTTAAATAAAGTCGTATAAGAAAAAATCATGAATACATGAGTTAAAGAAATAGAAGCCAAATGAAAACAAATTCCGTTTGCTACAATTGTCGCCGTGTTGTCAGCTACTTAATGATATTGAAGCCGACGCTACATCGTAAACTCTGACATTGTTATTTTGCTTTTATAAAATTAAATAACTTTTTCAAAAACTTATAAATATCTCCTCCAAAACTTTTTGTTTGTATATGAATTTGTAATTTACAATAATAATGTAATTTGTGACATTTTCTTTTGTTGAATAAAATAGAAATTAGCCTAAGTTGGCGACATCCACAACGGTGGTCGTGTAGCCATGTAGCTATACTGGCTTCAAAAAAAAAAAAACGTTTACATATAAACGTGTGTATTTTATTTTTGGCAGTTTTTACCCGGTATCCTGATGATGTCTATGTGTTTAATGCACCTAGGTTTTAAAACAGAGATCTCATCTATTTAAAATCAATCGCATTTAAAAAAAAATCAAACGCATTTAAAAAAATATGTTACTCTATATACACACATACATACATATGTATATTCTTAATATTAAATATATGTTATGTTACAGTCATGATTTTCATTTTTAAAGAAATATTGAAATTTTTGTTTTAATTTTTCGAAAACTGTGTGTAAAAATTTTTTGTAAAAATATTTTTTTAAAAATTTTTTGTAAAAATATTTTTTTAAAAATTTTTTGTAAAATTTTATTTGAAAATTTTTTGTAAAATTTTTTAAAAAAAAATTTTTTCTAATATTTTTCTGTAAAATATCTTTTTGAAAATGCTTTGTAAATTTTTTTGAAAAAAAATTTAAAAATTTAAAATTTTTTTTTTAAAAAATTTTTTTTAAATTTTTTTTTTTTAATTTGATTGAAATTTTTTTGTTACATTATGGACCTTTCTCCAATCTATATTGAGTTAGAATGGTCAGACTAAAGCAAAAAGAAATCCTTACAAAAAAAAAAAAATTTCATCATATTGACACATGGGGGGTCCTTTTAACTGCTCCTATTTATCAGTGGGTACCCGGTGGGTCCATTGGCTACCTCTATGCGTATTGCTTTCTATTAAGGTCTCTAATACAAATCAAAGCAGAAAAACCCTACCAATCTAAAAACAAACAAAAATCGCCCCTCGCAGGGGGTTATTGATCCCCCGAGATCTGTATGCACTCCTTGCGATCTACCTGTCACATTCTAATATTTATTTGACAAAAAAAGGCAAAACAGAATCATTAAAGCCGAAAAAAATTAAAAAAAAAAAAACGTAAAAAAAATATAGGTGGGCGTGGTTTTTGGCCCGTAGCCTCCAAAGGAATGATCCGATGTTGCTGAATTGCAATACCAAAATTTTCGAAACTATGCCTGACAGATTGGTGTGCTTAAATTTTTTGTATCTCTTCTGGTGCCTTGGCAAATGACATTACCACACTAACACGGACAGACGGACAGACGGACATCGCTCAATCAACTTCTCTATATATAAGGATCCAGAATATATATACTTTATGGGGTCGGGAATGAATATTGTAGAAATTACACACGGAATGACAAACTTATATATACCCTTTCCACCTGTGGTGAAGGGTATAAAAAGAACAAAAAAATTTTATTTTTATTAGTTATTTTTAAGTTACTGCGGTTGATTCACTTTAAAAAGAACAAAAAGGGTTGCAAAACGATCAATCACAATAGGTAAAAATCTATGTAAAACAATTGTAAGTGCATGTACTAATACAAAAACACATACATTCATACACTTTTTCTTCTTTTGCACACTTTTTCTGTTTATTAACATTAAAATAAAACAAATTACGCACCTTATTTAAAAATAATTAAATTGATGAAATGGTGTAGTGTAAATATTAAAAATGGAGTATATACGTGATCCTTAAAGAAAAAAGAAAGTAATTATTCCTTTGATTATAATTCTCAGGATCCGGCTCGAATGGACCAAATGTTTGTGTGCGAAAATAGCAGAAGAAAATCTTTGCGTTGAGTAGAATTTAGATCCTAACAGAATCACATTTAATTAGTAAAATTCATGACCAAAGGGTTCAACCTAAACATATACGGTTTATAACGACGCACAGTGGCTGAAAATCGTTTTTCGTTGGCCAAAAGTAAATTTTTTTTTTGTCACCGATTTTTAAAATTTTTACGTCATTTTGTAGTTAATATATCCAAATTAAGGTAGCCAAAAAATTATGTTAAAATATTGATAATTGTGGGCGTGGCATGCTGTCAAACTCAACTTTTTTTTTAATTTCAGAAAAAGGTGTTTTTCTTTGGTTTTTTATCAAAATTAAATGGTTACTACTCGCAAGCTATCATCGATAATGGTCTGCGGTTTTTTTTATAATGTTGGTAGGATTATTGTCTTTAGTTGTTGTAAGTAGACACAGCTCTAGCGTTTAATATTAGGGGCGTTATGAAATATTTATGAAACTACTATATTTTCCTCAAATTTAAACTTTAGTGGAATAGAACTTCTAGGGAACAAAAGGGAACAAGAAACGTATACAACCACGAGAAAGGTGAAAGTGTCCTCTTTAAGGCTATATATACTTTTGCACCCGCCACGAGCCGCCTGTAGAACACTTTTTTCATTTTAATGAAATTACTCGAAAAAAATTCATATACAATGGTGTATTAAATTTTCACTTTTTTGCCTAAAAGTTTATTTTTTTTAGTTTAGGCTACGTATAACTAAAAAAAATAAATATAATACCTTCGAAAGGGTTTAATGGCTTTGTTTTGATCAGCAAAAAATAAGTAATAAAATTATCACAATGGGCTCTACAGCAAGCATATGATCCCTTTCTAAATTTACCTGTTATCAAATGTTAGGGTCAACCAAAGTCATAAACAATTTTATAACAATAATTGCGACATTAAACCACTAAAGTTAAAAAACAACCCCATATTGACGCATGAGTGCAGTTTTGTTCAATTTAAGCGCTACCTGTTATGAAATTAAAGATCAGTGTGTGAAGAACATGTATCTAAAAATTTATAAAAGTACGGATTCGTTAAGGGATTACTCAGTAATAACTTAATCCTTTAAGTGTACGGATAAAACATAACAAACGCAAATAAAAATATTCAAAAGAAAATGGAGAGCTTCAGTTATAAAGAACTGGCCGAAGTGTATTTTAGAAACAAAAATCAGGGAGATGTTCTTAGTTACGTTAAAATTAAACTTAAATTCGTGTAGCACAGAAATGCAAGAGCAATTATATAATTTCGTCAAAGCACTAAAAAAACGCTACAAAGAAGTTATGTACAGTAAACAAAAATTTTATATAAAAAGTGCAAAGTGGTTAGAAGGTCAACTTACTGTCGCTGCAGAAACAGCAAAGCAAGATAAGGCTGGAAGACCACGCAAATCATTAGTGGACAATTGCAGCGATAGATCTAAGAGGCGGAAGCTTAAAGATATTAACGATGCCTTTGGTTCTACAAATATAAAAGAATCTTTCCTACATCAATTACGATCACAGAACCAATTTACAAAAGTGGATATCATTGAAAAAGTTGTTAAAGCTAGTCCACCGAGAACAAAACGGATTCTTAAAAGTATACCAACTCCGAATGATGCAATACAGTACACAAATGAGGAGGCATTAGCATTATTTCTGGATTTGAAATTAACAAAACAGCAATATATTAAACTCAGACAGCGTGCGATTGAAAAAGGCTCAAATATATATCCAGCATATCATCACATAACCGCTGCTAAAATGGACTGACACTATTACAATCACACCAATTTCGGCAGAGGTACAACTACAATCTCTACTTGATCACACAGCCGCACGCTTGCTGCAATCAATAACAGGAAATGAGTTGAAGAAATACGGAAACACAAAGTTAATTCTTTTTTGTAATGGGGATGTGATGGTTCTTCGGGACAAAAACAATATAAACAAGCTGTATGTGAAAATATTTCTGACTCAGATATGTTCATGGTATCATTTGTACCATTGCGATTGAAAAAGATTTTGAAAGATTCAGAGCCTTCGACTAGTACAACGCAAACAATGGATATTTGGAAAAATGAAACACCATCTTCTACGAAATACTGCAGGCCAATCAAATTTCAATTCAAAAAAGAAACAAATGATGTTATTAATAAAGAAATTAGTGATATCAAGGCCCAAATTACAGCACTACAGCCATTACAATTACAGTTAGATGGGCAGCAAATTGAAGTAAGCTACAAGTTAGTCCTGACAATGATAGATGGAAAAGTGGGTCAGGCTTTGACTAACACGAAGGCTGCATCCAGCTGCATTATATGCCAAGCAACATCAACCCAATTAAACCAAGTCCCAGAAAAATCATTAGATAATACCGATGCATATGAATTTGGATTATCACCACTACACGCAAGAATACGACTTATGGAACACATACTAAAAATCAGATATGATTTGGATTTCGGGTCTTCAGGATCAATAAGAAACAACGTGACCAACAAAGAGTTAAGAAGTTCAAAAAAGAAACATGTTCAAGATGAATATCGCAAACGTGGACTGATTATAGATCAGCCAAAACAAGGGTCAGGCAATACAAATGATGGCAATACCGCAAGAAGATTCTTTTCAGATCCAGAAACAGCATCTGAAATAACAGGAGTGGATTTCAACCTTATTTTCATATTTAAAATAATACTAGAAGTACTTGCGTGCAATGAAGAAATTGACTGTAGAAAATTTGGAGATTATGCTAAGGAAACTGCAAAAATATATACAACTAACTACCCATGGAGAAATATGTCTGCAACAGTTCACAAAATCGTTTATCATGGTGAAGATGTCATTAAATATCATTTGGTGCCACTTGGAGATCTATCAGAGGAGGCTCAGGAAAAAAGGAACAAGGATTACATATTTTATAGAGAGCACAATACTAGGAAAATTTCACGGAATTCAACAAATGAAGATCTATTTAATATATTATTGGCAACGTCAGATCCGTTCATATCCAGTATTCGAAATCAATGGAAAGTGGACCATCGGGATTTTGATGAAGAAGCCAAAAAAAAAAAATTTTTTTTTTTGGGGGGGGGGGGGGGGGTGAGGTGAAGGTAGCGCAGAAGATCCGAGTACATTTTCCATTCGTCATGAAAGCTTAAAAATTAATTTTTTATGCAATCTAGGCTTAGGTAATACAATTTGTTAATTATTGACATTATTTTTCATATAATATGCTATATAAACGCCCACAAAAAGGGGGCGGGGTCCAAAAATAAAGTTTTATGATTTTCTGGCTCCAGGGTAAAGACCTTGAACCTTCTTTGACATAAAAATGTTTCATTTGCTTAACAAATTTACAAAAAAACTTGTAAAAATGTGTAGTTTTTCAGGGGTTGGTTTAGTTCTTCTTAGGGGAATTTTTTTCCCCCTGGTCCGATTTGGCCCATTTACGAACTTAGCCTGCCCTATCCTTCAAGATATATATGTACCAAGTTTCAAGGATCTAGCTCTTTTCGTTTAGACTGAATCGTGTTCATACAGACAGGCGAATGGACGGACGGCCGGATGGACAGACGGACGTATGGACAGACGGACATAGCTATATCGTCTTAGATTTCATCACTGATCAAGAATATATACTTTTTTGGATCTTAGAGGGATATTTTACTATGTTACACACAGAATAAACCCATATTTCACTCAGAAAGTTAAAAAAATTAAAATGTTCAACTTTGACCTCGAATTCCTTTAAAAGTCCTCAATCAATTTTAATGTAATTAAAACTGAATCAAGTTGAGCTAAATATCTATCCATTAAAAAAAAAATTATATCAATATTTTGATCGGTTCAAAAGTTACAGAATTTTGGCCAACGAAAAACGATTTTCAGCCACTGTGCGACGTAACCTATAATATATAATTTTTCCCCCACACAGTTTTGTATTGCCAACCACAGCTGATGCAAAGATGCAAAGGTAGTGCTTTTGCCACGCTTTTAGTGCTTTTGGTACCACAAAAAAAACCTAAAATAGCAAAATATCAAGTTAGCATTATAGGATGTCAGATGCTTTGACACATCAAAATAGAACACGTTCTAAATGAGAACTGTCATATATATAATTTACCATCCTTGACTATGAAAACAGCTGACATTTTTTATGCGAAATTTTTTATGCGGTCATTGCGCTTTCAGCATTCTAGGTATGCAATATGTTTGTAACTTGTCTCATACAATTAAACTGATCTTACTTACGCATAGAACACGTGGTATGGACTTTGAGCTTAACCCAAATTTTAGATGAGTTAAAGTTAATCTTAAGTTGAGAAATTTATTTAACAAAATCATAGCTGCAAGATTGTTGGAGCTAATATCGTCATATTTTTGGGAAAAATCGTCATTATCATCAAAATAGCTTATTGCAATCGTCATAAAAACGTCAAACGCTCTTTTACAAAAAAATAGTTTTTATTTAAGGTAAGACATATCAAAAAACTCTTAAATCAACAAATCTTAGCAATAAAAAAAGGGTTCTTATGAATATAGAGAACTTCTTTCTTTATTCTTATTTATATTTTTTTTCGTGTTTATTTATTTACAATATTTATCAATTTTTACTATAATAAACTCTAGTATAATATAATACATATTTACATAAATACAAAGTCCCAGAAACGAGCTCTCTAGTATTTTTGATATAATATTAATTTTTCTTTTTAAAAATAATAAATTTTTAATATATTAAAAATACAAAAGTATATTTTTATTTGCCATGAAAAATTTTACAAAAACATTACTTCAATATTTGAAGAAAAATAAAAACAAAAGTATAAAATTAAAAACAAAAAAAGAAAAGTTCTATATTTTACTATTCCATTATCCACCAAAATTTTTTAGCTTTTGTGCTTTGCAATGCTAGAAAATCTTTCATAGCTATACTTTTGTCATACCTGTTAGAGGAATTTTATATGTATATTCAGTCAATTGCTTTAACATTATGATAAAAAAATTACATTATGATTGTAATGTAATTTTTTGATGTTCTCTTGTATCATCTTTAATTTATCTAATAATAAAAATGACTGGGGGACCAAAGCCATTTTGTGGGGCAACAGATATATATTCAAAATTTTCGTAATAAGGTGCCATTATCAAGTTATTTTCCGTACATGAAGTACATCTTAATATAATATAATTTCTTATTAAACTAATTATAAAATTGTCTATTCTTTTAACATTTGACGTATTATATAACTTTTTGTTAGATGCATATTTTAACAAATTACTATGCGATGATCTAAATAATCCTGTGCAAGCTCTCAAACATTTCCTTTCAAAACTCTTATTTTTTCCATATATGATGGTGAGATAAAAAACCATATTGGACACCCATATGTTAGTATTGGTCTAATGAGGGATTGATATATAATTAGTTTAACTTTGGGTTTTATATATTTTGATAAAATAGAGCCATATACATAAAAAATGCTTTTTGTGCTTTCCTGTTTAACTCGGTAACATGATTACACTATGATAAATATGTTAAAAAAAATATATTCAGGGGTTCTCATACACCAATAATGTTTTGTTGGAGTCCATGGAAAATGAAAACAGGTTTGGTTTTTTTAAGTCACTTCGAAAAGTGGTTTTATAACGGTAAATGTAGAGAAAAACGCGTATTCTTATATTTTCAGATTTAAACAGGCATAACTTCTTCGTTTTACAACAGATTTCTATTATTTTTTCAATTTTTAGAAGGTGTGAGTATTATCTTTTAAACAAGATACATATATATTTTTAAAATCGATTGACAAATGGCTAAGTTACAGTGGTTGAAATGTGAAAAAAAACGCATTAAAAAACAAAAAGGTTTTTCACCGGGCTCTAGGCTGCTTATGAGATACCAAACAATATATTCTTTTATTATAATGAGAAAGGATAATTAATTAGCTTTCAGAAATGGGTAACAACAATAGAATCGGTTGATGAGTTATGCAATTTTTTGTGTTTTAACCTTTTGGTTTTTATTTAGAAATTTCTTAAAATAAATGACTTATGCAATTTTGACCTGCACATTTTTTCTGAAAACCCACCAACCACAACAAGATTTAGCCTAAAAACAAATTCTAATTAACCCATTAATGTCCATTGTACCTGTTTGAGTACAGAAAGGGAAGTGTTTAAAAAAGAGTATTTCATGCAGTAAAAATAGCATACTAATTAAGCCATTTTACCTCTTTAGGTCCGACTTAAAAAACACACATTCTAAACTTTTCTTTTTTTATGACTTACAAAAAATGTTAATTTTTTAACTAATGGGTTCAACAGGTAAAGATCAATACTGCCTACAATAGTACCAAAAATTTGGTATAAAAGACTGCGGTTGCGAAAATGGCACAGTTTAATTTTTATAGGTGAACAATAACCATCGGAGTGATTTTGGTGCAAATATACTTAATAAGTGAACTAATACAAAGTGTTATTATTAAAGTTTACATAAAAATGTGTAGTAAAAGGAACAACTTTTGTCTTATAGGTGGATTGTTTGTGGATAAACGACATAAAATAGATGTGTCGGTAAATAAGCATATTATTCCCCTTTATGAAGAATATTTTAGTCGTCCCTTAGAACAGGGAAAATGGTATATACCATCGGTTTGTTGTACGTCTTGTTACGCAACACTAAGATCCTGGAAAAATTGTCCAGATGGCTCTTTTGTATTGCCATTTCTCGAACCGGTAAACTGGCTTCCACTACGTGTGCATAGACCAAACAATTGCTATTTCTGTTTAACGAAAACAAGAGGATATTATTTTAAAATAAGACAACATATGAAATACGCAAATGTTGATAGTGTAATTAAGACTGTATCGCGTCAGAAAAACGACGTTGTTCCAGAAAGAATATCACCGGATTTAACTGAGTTTAAGTCATCTCCAAGCTACGTTGTAAGCCCCCAATTAGAATATGCTCCTTCTGAAAGGGAATTTAAAAGCCAACACTTTATGTCCCAAGGCGAATTCCATGACCTAGTTCGGGATTTAGAATTGTCGAAAAGACAAACCGAACTTTTAGGTTCAAGACTTAAACAGTGGAACTATTTGCAAGAAAATGTTAACATTACATTTCGCAGGACCGAAGAAACCAGTTTGTTTGGATCACTATTCAACGAAAGCAATGAAACTAGTGATTTGGCTTACTGCAATGATGTGAATAAATTGTTTGAACAACTTGGATATAGTCATGTTCCTCAAGATTGGTGATTATTTTTTGATGGTTCAACAAAAAGTAATATAAGTACTTTTGATATACATAGTTCCTTTTATTTTACTTATATATGTTTATCTTCTATTTAAAGGTTTAAAGGCAGTGCTTTTGCATAACGATGGATCGCTCCCTTCAGTACCGTTGGCTTACGCTACAAACATCAAAGAAACGTATGATAGTGTGTCTCTAATACTAAATGTCATAGGTTATACTACGCACAAGTGGCTAATTGTGGCTGATTTGAAAGTACTAACAATTTTCAATGGCTTGCAAGGTGGTAACACAAAGTATCCCTGCTATTTTTGTGAATGGGACAGCCGAGTTTCTTCTAAGCATTATATACAGATAAATTTCTATACTATAATAATTATTATTTCTATACTATAATAATTATTATAGTATAGAAATTTATCTAGTTGAATTCCTAAATATCGAACAGTTTGTTTATTGGGTATATTGGTATTGTTTAAATTCGAATTTATACCAAAGCATTTCCAATTTCTTTTCATATTGTTGTTGCACTTGTTAACTGGTGGCCTAAATAGAATTGTTTCACATTTATTGATATTAATTTTCATAAACCAGTCAGCTGAAAACTGCTGCACTACATTAAAATGCTCCTGTAGCTTCGAATTTATTTTCTCGATTGTGGAATCAGCATGGTATATAATAACATCATCTGCAAATGCTATAATATTATCTATTTTTTTAATCCTTGTTGCAGACCATTAAATGATTTATTACTTTTGTAATTTTGATAATGTATCTTGAAGTGTTTCTTACTTATCATATTATAAATAAGACATATCATATTAAAAGAAAAATCAAGTTCTATCAATTTATATATTAAACCCGGAATCCAAATGTTATCAAAAGCCTTTTCCTATATATTAAACATGCTCCTGTACCTAATTTTTTGTTCCAATTCCAATTAATATTAGAAGTCAGATAATGTATTGCATTTATCGTCGAATGCTTATATTTAAAGCCAAATTGTTTTTCGTTCATGTGCCCTTTTTCATTACAAAACTTAATTATATTGTTATTAATGCACATTTCAAATACTTTGCTAATATTAGGCAATAAGCTTATAGCACGCAAATTTCTGGGATCCGACGTATCTTTGTCATTTTTATTTATCAGGACCACTTTTGCCATTTTCCATTTATCGGGAAAATATGAATCGTTTAACATATTGTTAAACAGACAACAATATTCCAAAATTAAAATTTCAGGAATATTTTTTAATACAATATTTGGAATTTCGTCATTTCCTGACGATAACTTAGCCCTTAACTTGGAAAAGATGTAGAGGATTTTGTCTTTGGTTATAAAATATTCATTAGCCTGTGAATCGCTAAAGTTATTAAAGTTATTAAAGAAAAATTTATTTGATCTTTTGTCCGCACTAAAAGCAGTTATGGTAGTAAGATTATTATCAAAATCATTTTTATGTTCTAAAAATCTGTTAAATTTGTCATGTGTGCTATTGTTTCTATTTATTTCTTTATGAGAGTGTATTGATTCAATATAAGCACCAATAGTATCTAACATTTGATCGTGTTCACGAATTATATAATTGTTGGAGTTATATTTTTCTAAAACGTTTATATCTATTGATACATTTTCAAGTCTAAGTGTCTAAGTGTAATGGTTTAATTTTTTTTTTTAAATTCTTTTTAATTTCTTCAAACATTTTTTGGAGTCTTTTGGATCTAAATTAGTTAGTTTGTCTTGTACATTTTTGTTTAAAATGTTGATTATGTTTTCTTTTAATAATTTTTTTATTAGTATCAATTTAGATCGTAGTAAATTGAATGAGGTTTCAGAAAGTGTTAGTTCCAGCCTGTTGTTTTTTAATTATTGTTAGAATTGTACTTTTTTCTTTATGTAATTTTTGTACTATTGGGCTTTTTATTTTTCAATAGTACTTACAATTAAATCATTCAGGTCATCTATATATTTGTCTATCTCATAATTAGATAGATTTTTGTCTTTCGGGATAAATGTGCTGTTATCTAATTTTTGTATGATTTTATTTTTAAATTTTTTTCCAGTCCGTTCTCTTATAATCATATGCTACCTTCTTAGGTTCTTCAACAAAGGAAAAAAGGTCTTTTTTATCATTCGTATATGCGCATATATATAGAGCCTGGTGATCACTGTCATAGTCCAATGTTTCTATGCAGTTTAGCGTGTTGTTTTTACTTACGATGTGTAATATACAATCAGCAATACATACATCTAAATATGAATTTGTCGTAGGATATGAGGGGTATTCAGATGCGTATAGTTTACATCTAAAAACTATTTTATTATCAACTAACCAGTCGTTAAGTTTCTTGCCTTTGGTATTATCAACTGAATTATCCGAATCCCTATGACGGCTATTTAAATCTCTATCTAATATGTAGTAATTGTTAATGTTATGCAAATCTAGCGCATAGAAAAGATTACTCAATTCGGAACTAAAATTTGTATCATTATTTCCTTAAGGATAATAAGCAGAAATGATTATAATATTTTTATTTTCAGCCATTGGTATACGCACAATGCAACTTTCTAATGACTGTAATGAATTTATTGTATTATTTGTACATATTTTGTATTTTATATTACTTTTAATTAAAATTTTTATACCCCCGCCTCTTACTGCACCTGATGTTTCTATGCAGTTTAGCGTGTTGTTTTTACTTACGATGTGTAATATACAATCAGCAATACATACATCTAAATATGAATTTGTCGTAGGATATGAGGGGTATTCAGATGCGTATAGTTTACATCTAAAAACTATTTTATTATCAACTAACCAGTCGTTAAGTTTCTTGCCTTTGGTATTATCAACTGAATTATCCGAATCCCTATGACGGCTATTTAAATCTCTATCTAATATGTAGTAATTGTTAATGTTATGCAAATCTAGCGCATAGAAAAGATTACTCAATTCGGAACTAAAATTTGTATCATTATTTCCTTAAGGATAATAAGCAGAAATGATTATAATATTTTTATTTTCAGCCATTGGTATACGCACAATGCAACTTTCTAATGACTGTAATGAATTTATTGTATTATTTGTACATACTTTGTATTTTATATTACTTTTAATTAAAATTTTTATACCCCCGCCTCTTACTGCACCTGATCTGTCTTCCCTAATCATATTATAATTGATAAATTTAAGTTTATGTCTTGGATTGAGTTTTGTTTCATTTAAAAGTACAATATCCGTATTGTGTCTTTCTATAAATTTTCGAAGATCAAATCTTCTTCTTATTTCTATCAACAAATTGACATTAATATGTATAATTTTGAAGTTTTTTAGTAAGAATGAATTATTAGCCATTTTTTACACACCTACCATGGAAAAAATAGCATCGATACGCGATGCTTGTAGATTTAATTGTTTTTGTAGACTTGCCATTTGATTTTTTACATTAATCATCATATTTTTTAATTCTAACATAAAGGTGTTATCATAATTAGCATTCATATTCATATTACTATTATTATTATTATTGTTATTGTTATTATTATTTATTTTTAAAACATTGGCAAAGCTTGTTTCAGGATTATAATAATAATTTACATTAAAAGCAATTTTTTACAATCCGTTAATGATTTTTGCTTAAGCCTAAGTTTTTTGTTGTTGTTTGTATTTCTCACATCCTTTGTATGAGGCTGGATGACCGCATTCGTTGCAAAGTACACAGTACAACTTTTGTCTTTCTTCTGCTGTAATATCAATTAATTCACATTCACCTCTTTTAAGACTGTTATTGCCTTTGACACATCTCGAAGGTAAATAACAATTTGCAGCACTATGAAAAAAACCTTGGAAATTTCGGCATTGGGGAATCTCTTCCCGTTTCACCTGTTCCCATTTTATCATACAATAGAAAAGTGTTTTTATATTTTTGAGTAGGTTTACGTTACTATCTGGTGTAATTTGTACCAAAAAAAAGGGCAAGCTATATTCTTTTTTAATGGAGTTTTTCGTTGTAAATTGACTTACTTTTACAAATTCTAAGTCTTCATTTTGCAATTGACGTAATTCATTTAAAATCTCTTGCTTTTATATTGCAGTCCAGACCTTTTAACATATATGTTTTGGACTTTAAAGCTTTTGGTGTAAATGTAAAGAAATTGGAGTTTGTTTTCACTAAATATGCTTTGACAATGGAAAAGTCATCTAGCGTATTAATAAATAAAGTTTTTTTGTTTCTAAATTCTTTAATTTTAAAGTCTTTTATTTTTAGAGCATTTTTTATAAATTCAATTAATTCTTTAGTTTCTATATCTATTATATTAATAGGAGGAACTTTTTGTTTTTTTTTTTTTCAGTATTAATTACACTGTCCAACAGCATTTTTGTAACAGAATAGCGACCCTATAATTCTGAAAGGGTATGTTGAGTAGATCGTTTTTGTAGAACAAACTTATGGTCCAGCACGTCTGAGTTTTTTTTACAGTGGGTCAAGTGGTCGAAGGAAGCATTATACTATATGAAAAAAATGCTGTAAGTTAATGTCTGAGAGAATTCTTATGGTCAGAGTTGTATTGTGGAATTGTATGAGGATTATTTTTGTGGAAGATCTTAACCCTCTAACTGGTCTCTTTATGGGTCAATTTGACCCTTTTTTCGAGAAAATCAAAAAATATCCTTTAACAAAGGACATTTAAGGAATAAAATATTCTTCGAAAATGTTTGCCGGAAAATTTCAGTGGGGGTCACCAAAGACACCATTGTTGTTTGTAAATAAAGCTATTTACGATTAATTGGCAAAATTACACGCCAACTTCTATAAAAAAATTATAATTTTGTTTGGCCCGGCCGAACTTGACGCCGTTTTTACCTGTTTTGTATATGATCCTCATACAATTCCACAATACAACTCTGACCATAAGAATTCTCTCAGACATTAACTTACAGCATTTTTTTCATATAGTATAATGCTCCCTTCGACCAAAAAATGAAAATTTTGACCCACTGTAAAAAAAAAACTTAGACGTGCTGGACCATAAGTTTGTTCTACAAAAATGATCTACTCCACATACCCTTTCAGAATTATGGGGTCGCTATTCTGTTGCATTCAAAAAGTCTTAATTTGTTGGACAGTGTTATTATATTATTTATTGTTTTAGAAATATTTTTTCATTTATTTTTTGCATTTCAGTCATTGCAGCCAGAGCTGAGTTAAGCTGTTGTGATTTTTTTTATTGTTTTTAACATGCTCTTCAAATTTTTTAAGTAATTCACTGTCACATTCAGTATCATTTTCAGTGTCTAGCACTTGATAATAATTGTTTCTGTAATGCTTGGATGTTGATTGATCCATGCTTTCGTTTTTTTCTTTTTTTCCCATTCCCGTTGTTGATATTGTTGTTTAAATTTACATTATTATTGTTCAATGAGTCTAGAGCATTAGGCTCACTCATTCCACTAAAGTTTTTAACTTTTTTTTTAAATGTTTTTTTTTCGTAGTAAATGCAAAATCAAAAAATATTTTTTCTTCGTTTTTGAAAAAGAAGTAAAAAATTAGAAATGCATTTATTGAAAATTTTTTTTTTCATAATTTATTTATTGTATCTTCAATATTTTTGAACTAACAATAATTACTCGTATCTTAAGTATAAAATAAAATATTCTTTTTAAGTCCAGCCAGTGCTAGGCAAAAATAATGTTTGTTTCACGGATTTTGAAATCATTTGCGGGTCATCCCTCTAATGTACGGCCAAGAAAAGCAGTATCTCTTCTTTTTAGTCGAATGTAACCAGGTTCATTCAGCATGTTACTCGCCAAAGGGTTTGGATGAGATTCAAGCCTCTTTAGATATGTGACTGCATGTTTCGCTATTTCTGCTTTAACTGATGGCATGTTTAGGTCTTCGTGGATGTTCGAATTTTTTATATACCAGGGAGCAGATGTAATAATACGTAAAATCTTATTTTGGCGCCTTTGAATTTTTTCTACATTGCTAGCTGAGGCAGTGCCCCATAACTGAATCCCATAACACCAAATTGGTTTGAGGACCGACTTGTACAGTAGAAGTTTACAATCTAAACTCAAGGTGGAGTTTCTGCCAATAAGTACTGCTTTTAGTTTCATTTGTGTTAACTTGAAGTCAATGTGGCTTCTACAAGTAAGGCGACGGTCAAGATGTATACCCAAGTATTTAACGTCTGAAAGCTGTGGTATCATTTGGTTATTTATGAGAATAGGAGGGCATGAGTCCCTACGCAGTGTGAAAGTTATGTGAGTACATTTTTGTTCATTCACTTTTATTCTCCATTTTTCTAGCCATTTTTCCAAATTGAGTATGTGGTCTTGTAAAAGTTGTGATGCTTCTTGGGCACTTTCATGAATACTTAAAAAAGCTGTGTCATCTGCAAAAGTTGATGTGTGGACTAGGGTGCTAATTGGCATATCCGATGTGTACAGTAAATATAAAATTGGTCCCAAAATACTACCTTGGGGAACTCCGGCTTCAATGAGCTGTGGCGAGCTTAAAAAGTCACCTTCTTTTAATAAAAACTTGCGATTCGTTAAATAATCTTTTAAGAGCTTATACAAGTTTTCGGGCAAGTTCAGCTTTAGCTTAAATATTAGGCCTTCGTGCCAAACCTTATCGAATGCTTGAGAAACGTCGATAAAGAGCGCAGAACAGTATTTTTTTTCTTCAAAGGTCGTTTTAATTACATTTACTAATCTGTGTGTTTGTTGGATCGTACTATGTTGTTTTCTGAAGCCGAATTGATGGTTCGGAATGCATCCTTTCGCGCTAAGAATTGGATTCAGCTTAGTTATTAATATTCTCTCAAATAACTTTGACACGTTTGATAAAAGGCTTATAGGTCTGTATGATTCTACCTTTGTGTGGTCTTTTCCTGGTTTAGGAATCATAGTTATCAAAGAGACCTTCCACTCTGTGGGAAAGTACTCAAGACGTTAGATGGCATTAAAAACAAACAGAATAATTCTGCGACCTATACGGGGCAACTCAACTAACATCTTGTGACTTGTTTTATCAACGCCAGGGGCTTTTTTGGTGTTTAAATCTGCTATTGCCCTTTCAATATCGCTAAATTCACATCTTAGGGGTACTACGGCACTAGTCTCTACTGATGGTAACTCAGCTATATCAATACATACATTTGGGGTGAAAACCTTCTTCAAATGTCCAACAAACAAATTGCCTTTTTCGGTATCATTCCTTGCCCAGTCTCCACAAGAAGTTCGCAAGGGAGGCTTACGTACGACCGGTCTTTTAAGGTTCCTACATGCACGCCATAATGAATAATCTGATTGAGCAGTTGCGTCGAGGTCTTCCAAGTAATTTTTCAGAGATGCTACTCTTCGAGATTCTAGCAGCTGTCTTAGTCTTTTCGTGCAATCTTTAAGTCTAGATTTGAGTTGAGGAGATCTGTGTGCTTGCCACTCTCTTCTATTTTTTCTTTTTTCAGCCAAGAGCCGCTCGACATCTACAAAATAAATTTGATTGTATCTAGCTGGTTGTCTGGTTTCTGTCGCATGTTGGGCAGCTGATTTAAGGTTTTGATCAAAATAAATTAGACTCTGGTCCACATCTTCTGGTGTTCTTAGCGGTATGTTTTCCGAAAAATGAGTACTGAGATACTTTCTATATTTCAACCAATTAATGTTTGTGCAAGTTGTTGGCGACACGATATTTTGCTGATTCCATATATAGGCAATAGTGGGTGAATGATCTGAGGATAATTCGAGTGACGCTTCAACCTTAATCATTTCTCTCGAAATACCTTTAGTCACTCCAAAATCAATAACATCAGGTATTTTTTGTCGATCAGTAGGCCAATAGGTGGGTTGTCCACTTGATATCACATTCAGACGCATTTTTGAAATTGTATCAAACAAAACACGACCTTTTGGAGTTATTAGGCGTGATCCCCAAAACGTATGTTTAGCATTGTAGTCGCCTGATGCTATGAAACAGGGACCTAGTGATTTGAAAAAGTCGATATATTGGCTCTCTGATATTTGAAATCTAGGAGGTGAATAAATCGAAGAAATAACAATGTTTTGATGATATTCTTCAATACAGATGTTTGTTGCTTGAAGGTAGTCCTCACAAAAATCACACAGTAAATGATGTTTAATTCGAGCCCTTATTAGTATTGCTGAACCACCACATGCTCTGCCACGGGGGTCTTTAGTGTCATATAATATATAGCCGTTGATTTTAAAAAAGCTATTTGTTGTTAAATGAGTCTCTGAGACCATCATGACCTCAATTTGTTGGTTCTTCAAGAAGTACTCGAGTTCATTTTTGTGTTGGCGTAAGCCGTTTGCGTTCCAGAAACATATTTTTAAACAGTTCATGGTTTGTTAAGTACCGCCTGCAACATCATAGATTGCATGCGAACCATTTCTTGCATCATGCTGCTCATAGAGCTCATAAAACTGTTTAACGAATGCACTAATGTCTCGATACTTGCTTCGAGACGATTGTAGTTACCAGATGGAGTTTGTTCTTTAGCTTCTGGATGCATATTTGGGGTAGAATTGTTTGTAGGTGTCGCTTTGTGTGCTAAAACATGATTGGATTTTAATATATCCGCGTATGAAACATGTTTGGTTGTGGGTTGAGCTAACTGAGGGTAATGAGCATTTGCTTGGTATTGTGGCTGCCTAGCAGGAGTATTTAATTTCTGAGTTGACTTCCTTACCTCAGAAAAAACTGGACAGCCTCTGTAGTTAGCAGTGTGATTTCCACCGCAATTGCTACATTTTTTAACCTTGGAGTCATCCTTTGGTTTGTCGCATTGGGCGGAACAATGAAGCTCTCCACACACAACGCAAACCGGAGGCAACTTGCAGTAAGCCCTTGTATGGCCGTATTCTTGGCAATTTAAACACTGAACGGGTCCTGACCGCTTATGTGGTTCCTCTACACTTATCCTGCGGTGTAACAAATATTTTAGATTATAAAT
The DNA here is from genome assembly GCA_949628195.1 of Phasia obesa. Lineage (NCBI taxonomy): Eukaryota > Metazoa > Arthropoda > Insecta > Diptera > Tachinidae > Phasia > Phasia obesa. The sequence continues at coordinate 67,807,476 of OX451219.1, forward strand.
GGGATGCGTTTCGTGCTTCTTTAATCTAATATCCCCAGGTTCCAGTTCAACGCGAAATAGAGGTTGAGGGACACGCTCTCGATTTCTGAGATTATCAACACTTTTGACTTTAAATCCTTCTTTTTGGAGGCCAGATTTTATTTCCACTGGGTTAACATATGAGTCTACACCTTTGATGACTACCTGTAGGCCTTTGCTACTCTTTAGCTGATAGGTATAACAGTTCTTATTGCAGCTTTCAAACTCCTTTACTGCTTTACGATAACTACTTTCGTCTATAAAATAAATTTTTGTTTCATCAATGTTACCATGCTTGATTGGAATTACATAGAATGAATTTTCCCCGATAACTGAAATTAACTTATTTATTAATTCATTCGAATTTTTTTCCCTTAAAAAAATTGGTGGTGGTTTAAACGACTTGGGTGCCGTTTTTTGTTCACTTGTGTCGTTATCTAAAATAGCAAAACGATTTTGGGAACTTATTCCGTTAGCCTGCTTATCTTTAAGTACTTTGGACATTGGTGCAATCTGCGAAGATTTAGGGCTTCGACCTCTTTTCAACACAGTTATATATCTGTCCATTCCCACTTGAGTCTTAGGTTTTTCTGCACTATCCATATTACTGTTGGTAACACTGTGTTCAGAAGGCGACTTGTTTGTAGTTATATTAATGTCATCGCTTAGCAAAAGCGACGAACAAGATTGGGCACGTATAACTTTCGTAGAATTTACACACAAATTATTTTCAGTTTTTTTGTCTTTATTTAATACAATATTGTCTACATTTTGTTTGCTTAAATTAAAGAGGCTCATTAGCCCTTATTGTTTTTGTTTTATTTTTAAAGTAGCAATTCAATATGCCGTTGTAAAAAATAAAGAGAATAAAAGAAACAAAATTACAGACAACTTTGTTGTTGTATTAAAACAGGATTGTTTTTTTGTTTTTGTTTGAAATTATTCACACAATGTATGTTTTGTTTTTTGTTAATGCGAGCTAAAAAAAAAATCGCGTCCGCACTTATCAACGATCGATTTATTATCCGTAATGCGACTGACTCCCATCACGGTCACGATCGAACTCCTCTTATTTATATTTAACTACATACTCTTTCCACATTTGCTGAAAAATGTGGTAATAAATTTAGTCAAAATGGGAAACTAAAGATTAGAATCGCTCGTTTGCAACTCATATTTTTTCGAATAATGCAATAAGTTTATGTTTTTATCAGGATACTTTTTTTTAGGTCTAATAATTTTAATTGCCTGGATTCAAATAAGATTTTTTTTATATTTTCAGAAACCAACTTTTTTCTTCATTAATGATATTAAATAGATTAATTTGGCCTAGAAGAGTTTATTTTCAAAATCAAGTCTTAATAATATCTGATCACAAAGCTGTATATAAAAATTAACACAATTATAAATAACTAGCTGTGAAGCACTCAGGCTTAATATAAAATTCTAAAATTAAAAAAAGGTGCTGTCAAGTTTGCAATACCTTTAGATCGGTAAATTTTCGTACTTCCACTAATTTTTCTCTATATTTGAACCGATATACTAATGTACCTCCTCACAAAATTTTTTTAAACTTCATCCAGTAGTTTTTAAGTGATGCGAATACAGACAGACATACATACGGACAGAATAAAATTCTAAAAATTGCTGTTTTGTATTCCATTTCAATTACTAACTGCACCAGCAGCGAATATTTCAAAAAATATTTCATAATTCCAGAACCCTTTTCCTTTCCTGACCTTCTGGATGTAGTCCAAAAGTTAATGCTGGATGTTATCCGGCGTTGTTCCCTAAGCTATTCTGCACGGTAAACCAATGAACTGCGTTTAATTACTCGTTGTCTTACCTGGCTGCTGACACGTCTGTGCTACACGCTTGTTTACCCAAACAAAAGACTCTGCTGTATTCTCCATACTTTTATACCATTCCTTTTGTAGATTTGTCGCCCACCAATCTTCTCACTACATATTAACAAAAGCAACTAATCTCTCGCATTATCTCCAGTTTTTTGTATATCTCTCTATATAATTTATTCACCAGTTCTGCAGTACTACACTTTCATTAGGCATAATTCACCTCCGTCATCTCTTTCATTTTGTAACCATTAGGATTGTCCTCGGAATGGTCAGCTCTCTGTTGCAACTGGTACATCTTATTTTCTAATGCTGCTTGGATTAGCCTTTTTAAATCGTCAAGACTAATGTCTCCTAGTGAGAGCATATCGTTCTCGATGACCTCTTTTGCTTCTGGAGTTTAGTTGATACTGCTA
>OX451219.1:67809962-67833098 GCA_949628195.1 Phasia obesa
AAATGGCACACCATACTGTCACTTTTAATAAATGCAAAGGTGACTGATGAATTGTGTGCAAAATTGTGGCCAAAGTTGTTTTTTGAAGACCAAGCTCCTAAGCACGGCGTCGAATTTAGGTTGATGGATTGTTTTGAACACTTTCTTGAGCAGCAGTAATGTTTTCAGCCGATCTTGCAGTACGTTGTGGTCCATGTTTGGGCCTATCACCTACAGACCCACTTTATCGAAATCATTCACCACACGATAAATAGTGCGTTTTGATGACATGTTATTTTATCGTCACAGTAATCGATGATTGATTTTCATAAAATGTTTTACCGATTACAACACGTTGGCTTATCGAACATTTTTCCATAATAAATTTGCCACGTGTCTACTTCACGACTGCCAAATATGAACTGTCCTAATTCTCTTCCTAGGATGTGATCCCAGAACCCTTGCTCTCCTCACGTTCTGGATGTAATCCAAAAGTTATTGCTACATATTAACCCGCCTTGTTCCCTAAACTATTATACAAGGTGAACAAATGATCTGCCTTCAATTACTCCTTGTCTTACCCGGCCTCTGACACGTCTGCGCTACACTCTTGTTCACCCAAACAAATTACCCTTTCTGCTATATTCTCCGTCCTTTTATATTATACCATTTGTAGATTTGTCGCCTACCAAATTCTTACTACATAATAACCAAAACTACTAATCTCTCCCATTCTCTCCAGTTTTTTTTTCGTATTTCTCTCTATATAATTTATTCACAAGTTCGCCAGTACTATACTCTCAATAGGCATAGTTCACCTCTATTGTTGAATAATCTGTAAAGAGAGTAAAACCCTATTTGGATTAGAGCAAATATTTTCCCTTATATTCCTATGTAAAGAGAACACACACATATATTTATATAAAAGTAATCGACAACTAAAATTAAAATTTTGATGATGTATATTAAACGTAATCTATGTTACAAACATATTTACCGATAGCATTGCAAATAGAATATAATTGGGGTATTCAAAAGTCATTCTAAAGTCGTTCTAAAGTCATATATCATAAAATAATAAAACGAAAAAATATGACTGCTGTGAACGACCGTTGTAATTTAGTGTGTTATTTTTAATTAATTTATTTATTTTTAATAATAATTTCGGCTTTTCGATTTTTTGGCGGCAGCTTGTTTTTACCATCGCCGGTTTAACTTAATAGCTTTAACCACTTAACTCCGAATTTTTTTGCCAATTTATGACAAAACAATAAACATATGTAGAAAAGTCTTAATTTTGTATGACTTTTTTACACACAAACCAACAACAATTTTTTAAAACTGTTGTAAAATATTATGACAGTATGACTCGATAAGACACCGTTTGAATACCCCAAATATAATATCCTTGGCTATCAAAAACAGCTGACCTTTTCTCATGGCGCTAGCGACGCATTCATAAGTAGATATTAAAATTACTTTAATTATGATTTTAAGCTTTAAATTTACTTTAAGTGAACTGTTGGTAACGTACTACATAACTGTCAGTTTATATGCAAGGTACGATGCCCACTGTTCCCATCCAATCTGTTTTTTGCTAGACTATGCGTAATAACACGATAGTAATATTTTCCTTTTTATGGGTGGTACCACATCCACTATCCTAATCCATTCTGTATTTTGCTAAAAAAGAATTACTTGTGATAATTTTCAAGACCCTACATACTTACATACATACATACATACATACATACATACATACATACATACATACATACATACATACATACATACATACACACGTATACACACATACATACATATATATTTTAGATCTCTAAGTACACAATAATGATTTTTCACTTTGTATCAAGACTCTAACTATTGCAGATCTACAGGTAGACGATAATAATTGTTCACTATGTTTCGCCATACTATAAGGGTGTTATTGGCGAAAAGTTTGAAAGGTCTACCTATTTTAGTATTCTAGCTACTTAAAAAGTGAGCGTAAAAGCGGGCTTGAATGTAGGTGTTGTAAATTTTCTGTCCGTAAAACTGAAATTGGAATACTACGAATATTAAAAAATAGATAAATCGGTCAAGCCGTTCTTCGACTTTAGATAAATTAAAAAAGGGGGCTTTTTTGTGGGCGTGCTCAATGTTTCTTTCCGTAAAAACTTAAATTGTATAACTCAAATGTTAAAAAATAGCAATTTGGTCAAAGCGTAGAAGGCTTAACACGCATAGAACGCAAGAAGCACTTCAAAAATGTCAGCTGGTTTTTATAGCTAAGGATGGAAAATATTTATTTCAGAATATTTCATTTTCAATGCTATCGATAAATATGTATGTTTGTGTCGTGGATTACTTTTATCTTTTTTTTTATAAAAAAAGGGTGAAAACGAAAAAAATATAGTTTGTATTTGTATTAGAACTGTAGTTTTGCATTTTCTTATGAAAACAAAAATATTGTGTTATAGTTTTTTGTTTAAAATATAATTACTTCTTACAACTACAACTAGAGGTGGAAAAAACCAGCCAGTGTAAAAATAAGGTGAGAAAATACAGATTCTCTGTTGGTTATTATTTTTTTGTTGAGGCTTTGTTATTAATTGTTAAATTGTTTTGACTTAATTCTTATTTAGTCAAATAAATTTCTCAACTTAAGGTTAATTTTTTTTTTTTGCTATCCCATACAACAAGACAATAAATCTTATTAATTACAGTATACGATTAGTTAAAGTAATTAGTATTTTGTAAAAGCAAAAAAAAATTTATTATATAATAAAAAAAATATATAGAAAAAAGGTTAAATTAAAGTTTAGGAACAATAAATATAACATTAAACAATTAAAAATAAATGAAGACATTATTGAAAAAAAAAACAATGTAATGGGTGATTTTTTTGAGGTTAGGATTTTCATGCATTAGTATTTGACAGATCACGTGAGATTTCAGACATGGTGCCAAAGAGAAAGATGCTCAGTATGCTTTGACATTTCATCATGAATAGACTTACTAACGAGCAACGCTTGCAAATCATTGAATTTTATTACCAAAATCAGTGTTCGGTTCGAAATTTTTTATCGACAAATTTTGTTCAGCTATGAGGCTCATTTCTGGTTGAATGGCTACGTAAATAAGCAAAATTGCCGCATTTGGAGTGAAGAGCAACCAGAAGCCGTTCAAGAACTGCCCATGCATCCCGAAAAATGCACTGTTTGGTGTGGTTTGTACGCTGGTGGAATCATTGGACCGTATTTTTTCAAAGATGCTGTTGGACGCAACGTTACGGTGAATGGCGATCGCTATCGTTCGATGCTAACAAACTTTTTGTTGCCAAAAATGGAACAACTGAACTTGGTTGACATGTGGTTTCAACAAGATGGCGCTACATGCCACACAGCTCGCGATTCTATGGCCATTTTGAGGGAAAACTTCGGAGAACAATTCATCTCAAGAAATGGACCGGTAAGTTGGCCACCAAGATCATGCGATTTGACGCCTTTAGACTATTTTTTGTGGGGCTACGTCAAGTCTAAAGTCTACAGAAATAAGCCAGCAACTATTCCAGCTTTGGAAGACAACATTTCCGAAGAAATTCGGGCTATTCCGGCCGAAATGCTCGAAAAAGTTGCCCAAAATTGGACTTTCCGAATGGACCACCTAAGACGCAGCCGCGGTCAACATTTAAATGAAATTATCTTCAAAAAGTAAATGTCATGGACCAATCTAACGTTTCAAATAAAGAACCGATGAGATTTTGCAAATTTTATGCGTTTTTTTTTAAAAAAAAGTTCTTAAGCTCTTAAAAAATCACTCGTTATATCCCTTTTAAAATGCATTGCGTTACTTATAAATTGTATTTCTGGGGGGGTAACGAGTTTTAAAGACGGATAGAATTGGTATAAAATTGCCATGGTGATGTTAATGTGCGGTATCTAACATGAAGTATATTATTAGACCTTTGAGATCTAGTGAACGAAATACGCCTATAGAGATACATAGGTACTCGTTTGTAAATAATTTTGTGCAACATCATCAGTGTTCGTATTTTCAATACGTTAGTAAATGTAACTCCGTATAAATTTCTTTGAAATGATGTAACATGGTCAAATCTCTTTAAGCCATGCACATATCTAATTATAGCATTAAAGGTAGTTTCGAATTTTCTGAATAGTGGAATCACTACATCCAAATATCTCGCAACCGTATAGCAGTGTTGGCATTATATACGTCTTTGCAAGCAGTATACGTATTCTCAAGGGTGTGAAACTTTGTGTTTTCCACAATGTTCGCAAATAGCATATACTTTTCCAGAAGCTGCATTAATTTGGTCATTTCAGGTTAGGGTGTTGTTAAATATTAAGCCAAGATTCTTCGCTTTTTTTAAGATATGAATTCTTTGGTTGTTCAATACTACTTCCGGAGAAAAACTTAATTTAGATGATTTCCTGTAAATAACTAAGCATTTTGACTTGCTTGGATTAATACAGAGTCCATTTGCTGTTGCCCATTCATGTATACGTTCAAGATCAAGGTTCAGTTTACTCACACAATCGTCAATATATTTATCAGGAGCACTTTGAATATCATCAGCATAGATGTGTATATTGCAATGCAAAAACTGTTTGGCTAAATCATTTATGTAAATAGTGAAAAGTAATGGTCCTAGTACGGAACCTTGAGGAACACCTTCTGTAACTTGGATCGATCGAGATGTGATGTTGTTTGCAAATACAGACTACTGACGATTCGTAAGATATGAGCGTATTAGACGTACTGAAGAATCTGAGAAGTTAAAAAAACAGTCTGGCTTTTTGCAGAGAATCTTATGATCAACCATGTCGAAGGCTTTCGAATGATCCAGAAGAACAAGCAATGAAACATGACCGCTATCAATATTATTTCGTAATTCCTCAGAAACATCAATAAGTGCACTAATACAGCTATGTTTAGGTCGAAAACCAGATTGTCGATCAGTTATTAAGCTATAATCATTAATATTTTTGTAGATCTGCTTATGCTAAAGTCTTTCAAATACTTTAGAAAGGTATGGTAGAATGGAAATTGGGCGAAAATCGTCATTAGCTTTAGGTATAGGTATTACTTTAGCATACTTCCAGTTCTCAGGAAAGCTGCTTTTTGTGATAATATTATTAAAAATGTAAGTAATATAAGGAATCATAACTGGTAGGATAAGTTCAAGAAATTTCGGTTGGGTATTGTCAAAACCAACAGCATTTGATTTGATATCTAGACAACAAGATAAAACATCATCTTCAGTAACACATTCAAAACTAAATAAACTAGACGTTGCAGGGATACCAATGTTGTAGTCGTAGCAGTTATTATTCATTTGTACTAGTGGAAGAGTTACACATTTTTTACCAATGCCCATCTTACGTTTCACGCATTCGTATTAATTGCATGAATTTTTTTTAGTAACTTTTTCGTATAGGTGTATGAAATAGTAAATATTTGGTTCTTTAAATGTAACAAATTTTAAAATTTCATTTCTTAATCGCAGTTAGCTTTTCTTTAGTTCATTTACTTATAAATGTATTTTTTTTTCAAATAAGATTTAAAATTTTCAAACATTTGGATATAACTTTTTTTAATCGTAGTAGGCTTTGCGTTTTGCTCTTGAAAAAAATAATCGTGTGTACTTGATTAATACAAATAAATTTGCTTGCGAAAAGATTTGATTTTTTTTTAAATTTGATTCAAATAGGCGTTGGGTTTTGTTTATAAAAAAAAAAAACAAGCTATGTTAACTGGATTGAAATGTTGGATTTGAGTTATTAAAATTTTGAAATTTGTCTTTTGCGAATACAAGTAGGCTTAGTAATTTTTTTTGCTTGGTTTTGCCCATGGGAGGGAAAAAATTTTCTAAAAACAAATTTCAATTAGTAAAAAGTAGCAAATTGGTGAAGACAGTGGGAAATAAATCCAATCCTTAAATAAAGTTTTTTTTTAATATTGTGTTTTGTTTATGTGTGCAAGGATCCCAATAAATAGCAGTTGTATCCTTCGGGATTTATTTTTTTTCTGCATTATTCAATTTTAGATCGAAGACGAACGAAACGCATCCCATTTATAATCTAAAATATATGTTACACCGCAGGATAAGGGTATAGGAACCACATAAACGGTCAGGACCCGTTCAGTCTTTAAATTGCCAAGAATACGGCCATACAAGGGCTTACTGCAAGTTGCCTCCGGTTTGCGTTGTGTGTGGAGAGCTTCATTGTTCCGCTCAATGCGACAAACCAAATCCAGTGGAAATAAAAGCTGGCCTCCAAAAATCAGGTTTTAAAGTCAAAACCGTTGACAATCTCAGAAATCGAGAGCGTGTCCCTCAACCTCTATTTCGCGTTGAACTGGAACCTGGGGATATTAGATTAAAGAAGCACGAAACGCATCCCATTTATAATCTAAAATATCTGTTACACCGCAGGATATGTGTAGAGGAACCACATAAGCGGTCAGGACCCGTTCAGTGTTTAAATTGCCAAGAATACGGCCATACAAGGGCTTACGGCAAGTTGCCTCCGGTTTGCGTTGTGTGTGGAGAGCTTCCTTGTTCCGCCCAATGCGACAAACTATGAACTGTTTAAAAATATGTTTCTGGAACGCAAACGGCTTACGCCAACACAAAAATGAACTCGAATACTTCTTGAAGAACCAACAAATTGATGTCATGATGATTTCAGAGACTCATTTAACAACAAATAGCTTTTTTAAAATCAATGGCTATATATTATATGACACTAAAGACCCCCGTAGCAGAGTATGTGGTGGTTCAGCAATACTAATAAGGGCTCGAATTAAACATCATTTACTGTGTGATTTTTGTGAGGACTACCTTCAAGCAACAAACATCTGTATTGAAGAATATCATCAAAACATTGTTATTTCTTCGATTTATTCACCTCCTAGATTTCAAATATCAGAGAGTCAATATATCGACTTTTTCAAATCACTAGGTCCCTGTTTCATAGCATCAGGCGACTACAATGCTAAACATACGTTTTGGGGATCACGCCTAATAACTCCAAAAGGTCTGGTTTGGTTGATACAATTTCAAAAATGCGTCTGAATGTGATATCAAGTGGACAACCCACCTATTGGCCTACTGATCGACAAAAAATACCTGATGTTATTGATTTTAGCGTGACTAAAGGTATTTCGAGAGAAATGATTAAGGTTAAAGCGTCACTCGAATTATCCTCAGATCATTCACCCACTATGGAATCAGCAAAATATCGTGTCGCCAACAACTTGCACAAGCATTAATTGGTTGAAATATAGAAAGTATCTCAGTACTCATTGTTCGGAAAACATACCGCTAAGAACACCAGAAGATGTGGACCAGAGTCTAATTTATTTTGATCAAAACCTTAAATCAGCTGCCCAACATGCGACAGAAACCAGACAACCAGCTAGATACAATCAAATTTATTTTGTAGATGTCGAGCGGCTCTTGGCTGAAAAAAGAAAAATTAGAAGAGTGGCAAGCACACAGATCTCCTCAACTCAAATCTAGACTTAAAGATTGCACGAAACGACTAAGACAGCTGCTAGAATCTCGAAGAGTAGCATCTCTGAAAAATTACTTGGAAGACCTCGACCCAACTGCTCAATCAGATTATTCATTATGGCGTGCATGTAGGAACCTTAAAAGACCGGTCGTACGTAAGCCTCCCTTGCGAATTTCTTGTGGAGACTGGGCAAGGAATGATACCGAAAAATGCAATTTGTTTGTTGGACATTTGAAGAAGGTTTTCACCCTAAATGTATGTACTGATATAGCTGAGTTACCATCAGTAGAGACTAGTGCCGTAGTACCCCTAAGATTTGAATTTAGCGATATTGAAAGGGCAATAGCAGATTTAAACACCAAAAAAGCCCCTGGCGTTGATAAAACAAGTAACAAGATGTTAGTTGAGTTACCCCGTATAGGTCGCAGAATTATTCTGTTTGTTTTTAATGCCATCTTACGTCATAGTACGATCCAACAAACACACAGATTAGTAAATGTAATTAAAACGACCTTTGAAGAAAAAAATACTGTTCTGCGCTCTTTATCGACGTTTCTAAAGCATTCGATAAGGTTTGGCACGAAGGCCTAATATTTAAGCTAAAGCTGAACTTGCCCGAAAACTTGTATAAGCTCTTAAAAGATTATTTAACGAATCGCAAGTTTTTACTAAAAGAAGTTGACTTTTTAAGCTCGCCACAGCTCATTGAAGCCGGAGTTCCCCAAGGTAGTATTTTGGGACTAATTTTATATTTACTGTACACATCGGATGTGCCAATTAGCACCCTAGTCCACACATCAACTTTTGCAGATGACACAGTTTTCTTAAGTATTCATGAAAGTGCCCAAGAAGCATCACAACTTTTACAAGACCACATACTCAATTTGGAAAATGGCTAGAAAAATGGAGAATAAAAGTGAATGAACAAAAATGCACTCACATAACTTTCACACTGCGCAGGGACTCATGCCCTCCTATTCGCATAAATAACCAACTGATACCACAGCTTTCAGACGTTAAATACCTGGGTATACATCTTGACCGTCGCCTTACTTGGAAAAGCCACATTGACTTCAAGTTAACACAAATGAAACTAAAAGCAGTACAACTAAATTGGCTTATTGGCAGAAACTCCACCCTGAGCTTAGATTGCAAAATGTTTAGTTTGTCAAATGAACCGTTCTTCGAATATTAGGGAGCTACTGATGCACCATCAAGTTCCAAACTTACCTTACAATAAGCTTGGTATTGATATTTGCGAGTATGCTTCAAAGATTTTTCTCATTGTCGCTGATTATTATTCTCGATATCTAGATATAATTCCAATGAAATCAAAAACAGCCAGCGAATGTATAAATAAATTAAACAATTTCTTTTCACAACATGGGATACAAACAGAAATTGTTTCCGATAATATGCCTTTTAATCCATATGATTTTAAGGCTTTTTGCAGAAAAAATGATATAAAGCTTACAACAACGAGTCTAGGTTATGAACAGTCTAATGGCTTCACAGAAAGGTACGTAGGAATGCAAAAAATTTGATAAAAAAAGTCCCAAGAAAATCAAGAGAAATTGTGGCTAGCTTTATTTGAATACAGAAATACTCCTTTGAGAGAAGTTAACGCGTCACCTGCAGAAATTTTGATGAGCAGAAAAACTCGCACATTGGTGCCCGGAAAAATGAATTTGTATGAGCCAAGAGTAGTGCCAAACATAAATAAAAAAATTGATGCAAAGAACCAATACACTAAGAAATACTATGATCGCGGCGCGATTTGGAAACACCCATTTGAAAAAGGGGAGGAAATATGGTACAACCACAATCGAAAAGGATGGGTAAAGGCAACAATATTGGAGTCTCACGATGCTCCAAGGTCGTATTGGATAGAACTGGAGGATGGGTCTGTGTTAAGAAGAAATACTCGTTGGCTACGCAAATGAATTTAAAATTTACATTTATTTTTATTAAATATTGAAGAAATCTATTTGTTTATTTCGCAAACTAAAAGAGGGAGATGTTATATATGTATTTTTATATAATATGGCAACATAGAATATTCGTATGTAAGAATTTATATAATATGGCAACATAGAATATTAGTATGTAAGAAATATGGCAATACTGTAATATAATATGAATTAATAAAAACTGACAGTTGTCATCTTGCTTGATATGCAATAAAACAGTCACAATTCCAACATTTACGTGTCTGTAACACTAAACAAACTTCATAATTTTCATCTGAATTACGATCTGTACTCAACTGTTCTTCAGCCCTGACGACTTTCGTCATCTGTCCCTTTACAAATGAGCGTTTACTTAAATTAGGAATTGCCGTATCTTTGATAAATTTTTCGTGCCTTCGTACTGCACGACGTAACTGATTAACTTGAGTGATTTCCAAATGGAGAAGCTCATGTCTTACTTCGGGTCTTAAATTCCGTTGAATTGTTTCACACAACTCGAAATCAAAATAAGGCGTTTGCAAGCTGTAGCAGAGAGCTGAAATTGCAACGAAAAATTCGTCGAAGGTCTCATTTTGTTTTTGTTTTCTTCTTAAAATTTCATCCTTAATATCAAAATCTGTTTTATAAAATTTATACTGTCGTTTCAAAGCGTCGCACAAATCCTCCCATCTATCTTGTCGCAGCTGATATGAAATCGCCAAAACCATTTTAGCGCTTTACCTTCGAATAAAATGTGAGCGTGTTGGCACAAAAGGTCAAAGTCACCCCATAAATTTGACTTCGTTAATGTGTTAATTCTATATATAAATTCGTCAACCGTTATATCAGAAATATTGCCTGTAAAACGTATCTTCCAATTACGAACTATGTTCAGAACCTTTTCGGAGTTTCGATCTACATCTTCAGGTGGATTGTAAAGTGTACGACTTTCTGCCACATCCTGCCTATTGTTGTTATGTCCAAAATTTTCAATATGTTCATTTCGTTCGTTGTATCCTAAATTTTAAATGTGTTCATTTCGTTCTGTTTGCCTGTCGTCTATATTAGGTTTGGCATTTGTCAATGTAAAATTTTGTAATTGATCTGCGACCATATTACCTATTTCATTTCTAAAGTTAATTAAGGAATTATTTATAATTTGCTGCACCCAGTACAATCCTGTTCTGTTGCCTCCCGTCGAGTTTGCAAGCTTGTTTTTGGTCTTCCCCCTTAGTATGCTGGAGTTCTTGTTCCTCCACAAGCTCCCTCGTCTAAGGTTACAGTCGAGTTGAACACCTCTTGTTCTACCTGCGCTGGAATATCTCCAGTACTACGAATTAAAGGTATTTTAGAAAAAAAAACAAAAAAATTAACTCCAGTAACCACGTAAACAAAAAAAAAAAATTCAGTTTCTCTCAAAAATAAAAAAATACATACTCGTATATTAACATATACTTAAATAAATATCTATCGTTAAATGTTTGTAAAATATTAAACAAGGTATATTTAAATATCTAACATAAGTTATTGAAATTTTGTATGCAATATGGAAATACCTTACGAACACTGCTAAAAGTTTTCAATGACTAAATTCTCCCAGTACATATATGAAAATATATGTACTGCTTTCAAATCTACAAATTATCACTACTTGGTGAAGTATCTCAGTAGGGGCGAGAAAAAAAATTGTAAAACAAAAAAAAAATAATAATTAAATTATTAACGCAAAATAAATTTGAATCCACCACTATCGAAGACTGTTAACAAGAAAAATAAATAAATTTATTAAAAAAGATAAAGATGAATAAACACCAAATTGATGGTTAACTTTTGACTCTGGTCAAAAGAATAAAATCCGTCTCAAAATGGGGTCATGATAGAAAATAAAGGAGATAGAAAACAATTTTGGATACTGATGCTGGAAAGTAATCGACACTATACCAAGATACTTTGTCGTAATCACCAGCAAAGCCAAAATATATGTTTTGATGTTTAATTTTTTGATTTAGAAAGGAAAAGTAAAAAAACAAATGTTACATTTGTGATATAGAAAGATAGAGCAACCAGTTGAACGAGAATGAAACCGAAACATATCCAGAAACATCTTCTCTAGTCCGAACCCAAGCCCTGGCAGTTATGGTTTAATAAAAGCTTGAATTGGAATGGTGAACTATATGAACAGTAAACCATTATATCCAAGTTAGCAATTATCAATACACAAAAAAATGGAAATTAATAAGAAAGAAAGTAAGTTATCTATATGAAAAATTGTCGCACACAGAAGATTCAAGGGCCCTCAGTATCTAGATGATATATACAAAAAATTTCTAAAGTTACGATAACCGAGGTCCCACGTTGAGCGCCTAAAATCTCTGTAACGATTCGCTGAATTGATGGTCTACTTTTGCGAACGGGGCTACCTATTAATATCGGCTGTGCTCGTCGTTGGGGGGGTGTGATACGTTCCCATATTCGAATTGAATATTATAAAACTAAATAGAAAACAACTTTCATCAAACAATTCTGAATCTAGAGATTTCACAGACAAACACAAACATTAAAATAATAAAACGAAAACTGCACCATATAAAAATCGACATAAACAAAGGACTCTCAACTGATGACTACACAAGCTTTATTTATAAACAAGCAGAAAGATCACAACAAATACGAAGAATTTTAAACGAAAGACAAAACGCAAAATTAAATACACTTAAAGAAATATATTTTAGCATCCATGGTTTCGTTTTTAATGAGGATTGGTTTATAAATAAAACAAGATACAAATTCCAAAGGAATGTATGTGGATATCATCCTTGAGGAAAAAATTTTCACTCCCGATTAAGAAACAAAACTTTTTCCCTTTACACATTTAAGCAGACTTGGAGCAAGGCGTACAAGCGATGGAAGCTAACGTAGAAAAAGATTTTATAAGAACAAAACTAGCAACTAATATAACAACATATAGAAGAAAAATTAGGAATTCACCGAAAGAAAATTTCATACATGCAGCTTATGAGAAGACCAAAAGATTCTTAGAAAACAGCATGTTACGCGCCAAAGGGTTTGGATGAGATTCAAGCCTCTTTAGATATGTGACTGCATGTTTCGCTATTTCTGCTTTAACTGATGGCATGTTTAGGTCTTTGTGGATGTTCGAATTTTTTATATACCAGGGAGCAGATGTAATAATACGTAAAATCTTATTTTGGGGCCTTTGAATTTTTTCTACATTGCTAGCTGAGGCAGTGCCCCATAACTGAATCCCATAACACCAAATTGCTTTGAGGATCGACTTGTACAGTAGAAGTTTACAATCTAAGCTCAGGGTGGAGTTTCTGCCAATAAGCCAATTTAGTTGTACTGCTTTTAGTTTCATTTGTGTTAACTTGAAGTCAATGTGGCTTTTCCAAGTAAGGCGACGGTCAAGATGTATACCCAGGTATTTAACGTCTGAAAGCTGTGGTATCATTTGGTTATTTATGCGAATAGGAGGGCATGAGTCCCTGCGCAGTGTGAAAGTTATGTGACTGAATTTTTGTTCATTCACTTTTATTCTCCATTTTTCTAGCCATTTTCCAAATTGAGTATGTGGTCTTGTAAAAGTTGTGATGCTTCTTGGGCACTTTCATGAATACTTAAAAAAGCTGTGTCATCTGCAAAAGTTGATGTGTGGACTAGGGTGCTAATTGGCATATCCGATGTGTACAGTAAATATAAAATTAGTCCCAAAATACTTACTTGGGGAACTCTGGCTTCAATGAGCTGTGGCGAGCTTAAAAAGTCACCTTCTTTTAATAAAAACTTGCGATTCGTTAAATAATCTTTTAAGAGCTTATACAAGTTTTCGGGCAAGTTCAGCTTTAGCTTAAATATTAGGCCTTCGTGCCAAACCTTATCGAATGCTTTAAAAACGTCGATAAAGAGCGCAGAACAGTATTTTTTCTTCAAAGGTCGTTTTAATTACATTTACTAATCTGTGTGTTTGTTGGATCGTACTATGACGTAAGATGGCATTAAAAACAAACAGAATAATTCTGCGACCTATACGGGGCAACTCAACTAACATCTTGTTACTTGTTTTATCAACGCCAGGGGCTTTTTTGGTGTTTAAATCTGCTATTGCCCTTTCAATATCGCCAAATTCAAATCTTAGAGGTACTACGGCACTAGTCTCTACTGATGGTAACTCAGCTATATCAGTACATACATTTAGGGTGAAAACCTTCTTCAAATGTCCAACAAACAAATTGCATTTTTCGGTATCATTCCTTGCCCAGTCTCCACAAGAAATTCGCAAGGGAGGCTTACGTACGACCGGTCTTTTAAGGTTCCTACATGCACGCCATAATGAATAATCTGATTGAGCAGTTGGGTCGTGGTCTTCCAAGTAATTTTTCAGAGATGCTACTCTTCGAGATTCTAGCAGCTGTCGTAGTCGTTTCGTGCAATCTTTAAGTCTAGATTTGAGTTGAGGAGATCTGTGTGCTTGCCACTCTTCTAATTTTTCTTTTTTCAGCCAAGAGCCGCTCGACATCTACAAAATAAATTTGATTGTATCTAGCTGGTTGTCTGGTTTCTGTCGCATGTTGGGCAGCTGATTTAAGGTTTTGATCAAAATAAATTAGACTCTGGTCCACATCTTCTGGTGTTCTTAGCGGTATGTTTTCCGAACAATGAGTACTGAGATACTTTCTATATTTCAACTAATTAATGCAGGTGCAAGTTGTTGGCGACACGATATTTTGCTGATTCCATAGTGGGTGAATGATCTGAGGATAATTCGAGTGACGCTTTAACCTTAATCATTTCTCTCGAAATACCTTTAGTCACGCTAAAATCAATAACATCAGGTATTTTTTGTCGATCAGTAGGCCAATAGGTGGGTTGTCCACTTGATATCACATTCAGACGCATTTTTGAAATTGTATCAAACAAAACACGACCTTTTGGAGTTATTAGGCGTGATCCCCAAAACGTATGTTTAGAATTGTAGTCGCCTGATGCTATGAAACAGGGACCTAGTGATTTGAAAAAGTCGATATATTGACTCTCTGATATTTGAAATCTAGGAGGTGAATAAATCGAAGAAATAACAATGTTTTGATGATATTCTTCAATACAGATGTTTGTTGCTTGAAGGTAGTCCTCACAAAAATCACACAGTAAATGATGTTTAATTCGAGCCCTTATTAGTATTGCTGAACCACCACATGCTCTGCCACGGGGGTCTTTAGTGTCATATAATATATAGCCATTGATTTTAAAAAAGCTATTTGTTGTTAAAAGAGTCTCTGAAACCAACATGACATCAATTGGTTGGTTCTTCAAGAAATACTCGAGATCATTTTTGTGTTGGCGTAAGCCGTTTGCGTTCCAGAAACATATTTTTAAACAGTTCATGGTTTGTTAAGTACCGCCTGCAACACCATAGATTGCATGCGAACCATTTCTTGCATCATGCTGCTCATAGAGCTCATAAAACTGTTTAACGAATGCACTAATGTCTCGATACTTGCTTCGAGACGATTGTAGTTACCAGATGGATTTTGTTCTTTAGCTTCTGGATGCATATTTTGGGTAGAATTGTTTGTGGGTGTCGCTTTGTGTGCTAAAACATGATTGGATTTTAATATATCCGCGTATGAAACATTTTTGGTTGTGGGTTGAGCTAACTGAGTGTAATGAGCATTTGCTTGGTATTGTGGCTTGCCTAGCAGGAGTATTTAATTTCTGAGTTGACATCCTTACCTCAGAAAAAACTGGACAGCCTCTGTAGTTAGCAGTGTGATTTCCACCGCAATTGCTACATTTTTTAACCTTGGAGTCATCCTTTGGTTTGTCGCATTGGGCGGAACAATGAAGCTCTCCACACACAACGCAAACCGGCGGCAACTTGCAGTAAGCCCTTGTATGGCCTTATTCTTGGCAATTTAAACACTGAATGGGTCCTGACCGCTTATGTGGTTCCTCTACACTTATCCTGCAGTGTAACAGATATTTTAGATAATAAATGGGATGCGTTTCGTGCTTCTTTAATCTAATATCCCCAGGTTCCAGTTCAACGCGAAATAGAGGTTGAGGGACACGCTCTCGATTTCTGAGATTGTCAATGGTTTTGACTTTAAATCCTGATTTTTGGAGGCCAGCTTTTATTTCTACTGGATTAACATATGAGTCTACCCCTTTGATGACTACCTGTAGGCCTTTGCTACTCTTCAGGTATAAAAGTTCTTATTACAGCTTTCAAACTCCTTTACTGCTTTACGATAACTACTTTCGTCTATAAAATGAATTTTTCTTTCATCAATGTTACCACGCTTGATTGGAATTACATAGAATGAATTTTCCCCGATAACTGAAATTAACTTATTTATTAATTCATTCGAATTTTTTCACTTAAAAAAATTGGTGGTGGTTTAAATGACTTGGGTGCCGTTTTTTGTTCACTTGTTTCGTTATCTAAAATAGAAAAACGATTTTGGGAACTTATTCCGTTAGCCTGCTTATCTTGAAGTACTTTGGACATTGGTGCAAACTGCGAAGATTTATATATCTGTCCATTCCCACTTGAGTCTTAGGTTTTTCTGCACTATCCATATTACTGTTGGTAACACTGTGTTCAGAATGCGACTTGTTTGTAGTTATATTATTGTCATCGCTTAGCAAAAGCGACGAACAAGATTGGGCACGTATAACTGGCGTAGAATTTCAACACAAATTATTTTCAGTTTTTTTGTCTTTATTTAATACAATATTGTCTACATTTTTTTTTTTTTTTTGCTTAAATTAAAGAGGCTCATTAGCCCTTATTGTTTTTGTTTTATTTTTAAAGTAGCAATTCAATATGCCGTTGCAAAAAATAAAGAGAAAGAAAGAAGAAAAATTACAGACAACTTTGTTGTTGTATTAAAACAGGTTTGTTTTTTTGTTTGAAATTATTCACACAATGTATGTTTTGTTTTTTGTTAATGCGAGCTAAAAAAATCGCGTCCGCACTTATCAACGCCAAAAACAGAACTCCTGAAATGATTTAAAAATCCGTGAAAAAAACATTATTTTTGTCTAGCTCTGGCTGGACTTAAAAAGAATATTTTATTTTAGACTTAAGATACGAGTAATTATTGTTAGTTCAAAAATATTGAAGATACAATAAATAAATTATGAAAAAAAAAATCTTTAATGAAGAAATCGTTTCGCTGTTTCCAATAGAATTTAATATCTTCAATTATATAAAGCTTATCTATGGGCCATCCATTCAACAAAAATTTCCTCAACTCAAATAAGCATTTATCATATTTTACCTCTCTTCTAAAACTGTCTAATCGATTGTGTGTAATGTTAATAGAGTGTACAAATTCATTTAAATCTTCGATTTCTAAAACAGATGTTCCTTTATCATAATACCGAGATAAATAGTCTGCAATATATAAATATTTTCGGGAACATATATTAAATTAATACTATATTTTATCAAACTCAATTTCATACGCTGGAGTCTTGCTGATGGGATCTTACAAAAATCTTTTTTCATTATTTCCACCAGGGGTTTGTAATCGCTTTCTACAGTAATTTTTCTACCATATACATACATAATAATGAAATTTTCGACATGCAAATACAACAGCCAGAAACTCTTTTTCGATTTGAGAGTAATTTATTTCTGCATCAGTAAGACTTCTGCTTACCGTTCTGCGTTAAACAACATCCAGTTCTTGATTTTGACTCATCAGTTTCTACAGTTATTTCTTGTGTTTCATCAAATGAACGTAGTGTAGGAGCATTGGCAATTAATTGCTTTATCGAATTCAAACACTTATCATGTACGGACTGCCACTGGTAAACTACATGTTGCTTTAATAACTCTCTAAGTGGCTGCGAGATTTCTGCTAGATTTGGGATATATTCACGTATATAATTAATCATGCCAAGCAATTCTTGTAAATCAGTTTTATCCTTAGGCTTACCTATTTGCAATATGGCCTCAACTCTCTCCGGATCACATCTAATGCCAAAATGAGAAATGATTTTCCCCAAATACTTTACTTCAGTAACTCGAAATTGTATTTTGTTAATATTAATTTTAATGTTTAAATTTCTTGCTCTATCTACCACAGATTGTAAAATCCGGTCATGCTCTTCAATGCTATCTGCAGCGATCAATATGTCATCAATAAACACAATAACACTCTTAATATCCTCAAAATTTAGCTAGTTGTATTTTTGAAAAACTTCAGGACCAACTTTTATACCATATGGCAGCCTTTTAAAACGATAACATCCAAAAGGTGTACTAAATGTGCATAATTCACTCGCTTCCTTGCTAAAACCCTTCTTTTAAATCAAGCACAGTAAAGTAACGTTTGTTGACCAGCTTTGCAGGTATCGATTCAAGCGACGGAATTATATGATTCTCCAATAATATATCAGCATTTACATCTTGTGGATCAATGCATAAGCGAAGTTGTCCGGCTTTTTTTCGACAATTACCAAATTTGATGCGCGTTCAATTGGACCATCTACACGCTCCATAACATCTCGATCAACCATATTTTTTAATTCGATTTTTACACGTTCATTTAATGACATTAGAATGCGTGGTGCCGGCTTAACAACTGGAAAAGAATATTTTTTTACTTTAATATCTAGATTAGTTACAAAACAACCCAAACCCTCAAAAATGTCACGATTCTTTTCAATAAATAATTCTTTTGTCAACTTTCAGACGGTGTTTATTTAATTAAGCTTTTCACGTGCGTCTAAACCCAGCAGAGGTTCATACGGCGTATCTATTATTGTAAACCTTAAGATTGTAATTTCGTTTCGGCACATCACAACACAATCAGCTGCTCCTTTATAATTCAAATCACTTCCTCCGTAGCTCTGCGGAGGGATACCACCTTTATTTGCATTTATGTTTTTCATATACTTTAAAAATCTGCTCAGTAATACGCTAACGTCACCGGTGTCTAATTTAAAGTTAATAAGACAATCATTTACTCTAATTTTTTCGTACCACCTTTTTCTTTCGCTACTTATCTCCGCAACATTATGTAAACAAATTTCATTATCATCTGGTCTACCATTTTCATTGTCCTTTATCTCGCGTACTTTTGAAGCATAACATGCGATACTAAAATGATTTAAACGTCCGCAGTTATTACACTTCTTTCCAAATGCTGGACAACACCGGTTAGCATGTATTCCTTTACAAAATTTGCAAGAAATTTTTCGTTCACTGCTGTCATTTGATGTTTGTGACGATCCGATATTATCTCTCATTGTATTGTTATTCATGTGTACTGGAATTTTTCTGTTATATTTTGTTTTTGCATTTAATGCGGCAACAGAAGTTGAATTTTCTGTTTGCTTTTGCAAGTCGTTCGCATGTTTCTCAACCAATTCAGATGCACGTGCAATTTCTATGGTTTTTTGAAGAGTTAACCTATCTGTTTCTAGAAACTTTTTGCGAAGTTTATTGTTGTTTATGCCAATTACTATATTGTCTCAAATCATTCTATCAGAATTACTATAACCGCAGTTTTTAACTAATCTTCGTAAATCAAGCAAATAAGCATCAAATGACTCGCCGTATTCTTGTTTTCTGGAATTAAACTTGAAAACTTCGTAAACTTCATTTTTCTTCGGAGTACAATAATCTGAAACCTCGTTAACCACGTAATCATAATCTTTCTTTTGCTCTTCACTCAAACCTAAAGTATTAAAAAGTCTCTGGCCCGCAAACATTTAAAAAAATCGCAGTTTTTTGTTGCGTCCCTCTTTCATTTAATCCAATAGCAAATATATCAAAATTTTGTTTAAAGACACGCCAATTTTCAGCGATATTTCCATCCAGTTGTAGCGCATCTGGTCTTCGTACATCAAAGTTTCCAAAATTATTTTCATTTGGTTTAGCCATAATATCTTTACTGAATTCAGTTTTAAATTTTTGACCGCGTTGTTGCCATTAAATTTCAATATATTTAATCATTTAATTTTTATACCGGCTGCGCCATGTTTTATTGCATGTCACGCAAGATGACAACTGTCAGTTTTTATTAATTCATATTATGTTACAGTATTGCCATATTTAATATAAATATACATATATAACAGTGATAAGTCGGGACATAGTTTCGTAGATTGTGTAGAACCTCGAACTCTATTTTGCTATGGTTGCGGGGCAAAGAATATTTATAAACCTTAATGTCCAAACTGCTCCCAGAAGCAGGGAAACTCATTGAGGGATGTCCGTACGAAAATGGACGGACATCCCAATCGGAAGTAGAACGTTCTAATATAACTAGTACATCAAATAGACCGATTATGATAAACAAACCTGAAATAACTGATATAATAAACAAGCCAATTGCTTCGGAAAATCTTGATATGCCAAAAATTCATCCTCTACAAAGACCCTACCATGTGAGTCTTGAAGAGTACAACCGTGCGAGGAATAGAATATTTAATAGTACAAATTCTAAGGAAAAGCCTAAAAGATCCTCAAGAAGGATCCACGAATATTACAAAAAAAGACAAATGTTAGGTAAATTTATTACATCATCATTAGTAACCAAAGTATATGACAACCGACCCTACATTTTGTTAAACATAACAGACAAAAATTGTTTTGCGTAATAAGATAGTGACGCAAATGTTAGTGTTTTGGGTGGAGATATATGCTCTAAAATTATTAAAACTGAAAATTACCAACGATGCATTGGCAATGTAAAGACAGCCGATGGACAACAGCAACGTATTGAGGGTACGGTTATACTAGATGTCAGTTATAATAGGCAAACAAAATCAATGGAATTTCTGTTAATCCCATCCATAGTTCAAGAAGTGAAGTGAAACGATAGATACAGTTAGTGAGTATGTATCAGATAAAGATCCATGCAAGATTCCAATTACGGCGACACAAAAGCAACAACTTCAGAAAATAATTGATTATTTTCCAAATTCGGACCGCGACGGACTTGGGTGTACATCTCTCATTGAACATAATATGGATACGGGAAAAGCCATGTCAATAAAACAAAAATATTACACCATATCTCCAGCAAGAGAAAAGCTTTTATGTGGTGAGATTGATCGCATGCTGAGTATGGGTGTTATTGAAGAATGTCCGTCATCACCATGGTCATCTCCGGGGGTTTTAATCATGAAACCTGGGAAAGTTCGCTTCTGCTTAGACTGTCGAAAATTAAATTCCTTAACGACAAAAGACGCATATCCTATCCCGAATATAGACGGACTTATTTCGAGACTTCCTCCAATTTATTATATTTCCAAGGTGGATCTAAAAGATGCATTTTGGCAAACTAAATTGGTCGAATCATCACGACCAAAGACTGCATTTACCTTCCCTAATCGGCCACTGTACCAATTTACAAGAATGCCGTTTGGATTGTGCAATGCTCCACAAACAATGTGTAGACTAATGGACCAAGTCATTCCGTATAATCTAAAGTCGAACATTTTTACTTACTTGGACGATCTTCCGATAATTTCAAAAGACTTTGAGACCCACTTACAGCACTTACAGGAGGTGGCTACATAACTTCGACGAGCTAATTTGACTATTAATGTGAAGAAAAGCAGTTTTGCTATTCGACAGATTCAATATTTAGGTTACATAGTTGGGGAGGGATGCCTGAAATTCGATGCGGAAAAGGTAAAAGCAATTACAGAATTTCCTGTTCCTAAGTCGATTCGACAACTTCGTCAATTTCTTCGAATGTCTAGCTGGTATCGTCGCTTTATTGATGATTATGCCACCATAACGTTTCCTTTAACAGAATTATTATCAAAGAAAAAAATCTTTACGTGGAACGTAAATGCACAGGACTCTTTTGAATATATTAAGAAAAAGTTAACATGTGCAACCGTTTTAGTTCACGCAAATTTTAAAAAGCCATTTATTCTTCAATGTAATGCAAGTATGTATGGCGTAGGAGCTGTTTTAGCACTCGATGATGAGGGGCTCTAAAGACCTATAGCTTTTATGTCACAAAAGTTGAATAATGCTCAAAGGAATTATTCCATTACTGAATTAGAGTGCCTAGCGGTAATTCTTGCTATAAAAAAATTCAGAGCGTATATAGAAGGCCGTGAATTTAAAGTCATAACAGACCATGCGAGTCTAAAATGGCTGAGGAGACAGAAAGACATAACAGGACGCTTAGCAAGGTGGGCTCTCAAGCTTGTACCTGTACCTTTAACTTTTCAATAGAACACCGAAAAGGGAAAGAAAATATTGTTCCAGATGCATTATCGCGGGGTTTTGAAGACGAGATAATGGTAGCGGAATTGGATTTGCCAATTTTGCCTTTAATCGACCTTAATTCCAGAGCATTTGAAAGCTTGGAATACCAAAAATTAAGAAGTGAATTTCAGAAATCAGAATTACCGGACTATAAAGTAGTTGACAAATATATTTATAAAAGGGTAAAGTTTTCATCGGTTAATGAGAATGAGTCGGATTCGTGGAAACTGTTCGTGCCAACGGAATTACGAAAAGATGTTATTTACGCTGCTCATGACGTACCTAATGCTTCACACGGCGGAATCGCTAAAACCTTACATCGTATTCGGGAATTTTTCTTTTGGCCAAAAATGGTTGTTGACGTTAGGAATTACGTATTGAAATGTGACTCCTGTAAAACCTCCAAAGTGCCGAATATCTCACTGAAACCACTAATGGGTCAAATGGTTGTTACCGAGAGGCCATTTTAGCGACTGCATTTGGATCTGATTGGACCTTTTCCACGTACCAAAAATGGAAACATTAGCATCTTAATTATAATGGATCACTACACAAAGTATACCTTCCTAAAACCTTTAAAAAAAATTCATAACAAAACCTATTGTAGACTATCTGAGCAACGAAATTTTTGCAGCTTATGGAGTCCCAGAATTTATTGTTTCGGATAACGGTAGGCAGTTCAAATCAAAAGAATTTAAAAAACTCATTGAAAAACATGGAATTATTCACCAATTTACAGCAGATTATAGCCCTCAAGCAAACGCGTGCGAAAGAGTAAAGCGATCAATTAATGAGGCACTTCGATCGTACATTCAAAATGATCAACGGCTAGGGATAACTATTAGTCTAGCATAAATTGCGCAATCCGCAACAGTGTCCACCAAACAACAGGACGTACTCCATACGAACTACTTTTTGGGCAAACAATGATCACTCATGGACACGATTATAAAATTGTACGTAACCTGAAATATTATCAGAACTAGAAACGGAAATAGAAAGACAAGACAATTTTACTCTTTTACTGAATGATATACAGACAAAAATTAAGAACGCATATATAAGAAACACAAAATCTTACAATCTGAGATCTAGAAAACGAGAATTCAATATTGGAACAGTATTTCGTCGTAATTTCACACAGAGTTGGTTAGTAGATAATTTTAACGCTAAACTGGTACCAACCTGTATAAAAGTTCTGGTAAAGAAAAAAATTAGTGACGTGAATTACGAACTCACGATGATCACGATGCTGTATATCACGTAAAGAATATTTGGGCCTAACAACTTGTATTATTATAGCACAATCGGACATTGCTGCTGTTAGATTAAATCCTGCAGCAGGCTTTGTATTTCATCTAATTTGTGGCATAGAGCCGTTTCACGCATTCGTATT
>OX451219.1:67833298-67878733 GCA_949628195.1 Phasia obesa
TGCTAATTCTATATCTTTACTGTTTTCTGTATGAATTATCGTTTTTGTTTATTTTGCTACCTAAATTATAAATCAACTGTAAATGATTCACAATTTAGTTTTATAATATTCAATTCAAATATGGGAACTTATCACACCCCCCCAACGACGAGCACAGCCGATATTAATAGGTAGCCCCGTTCCCAAAAGTAGACCATCAATTCAGCGAATCGTTACAAACCAGAACTGAAGATTATGGAACAATAAGCAGTTCTAGCGCTCTTTATTTTGCGATTTACCAGCCTTCTTTCTTTACAGTATTCCTCATGAAAATCATTTGTCTTGTAACGTTTAAACCGAGCAAAAATTTATCTCTTTTGAGGATAGCACTTTTGATTTCTGGATTGAACCATTCATTCCTCCTGTTTGTGTGCGATAAAGTTTTTAAGGGCACAGTTGTTTTTGAAATGTGCTCTAGTTTTTCTTCAAGAAAATTTAGTTGACATTCAATGGAAGGCATAATATAAATAGAATCCCAATCAATTAAGGATAACTCAAGATTGAGAGCTTCGTAGCTCAAGTGCTTAAAGTCGTAGTAAGTGTAGGTACTTGTGATCTCTTCCAATATAAAATCAAAGGCTAAGAACATCAATCATGCTTAGAGAAACACGGCATACTGAGCTGATCATACAATAATACCCTATCCTCACTGCTGACAAAAATAACGTCCAATAGGGAATTAGAAGTAGAGTGGTAATAAGTTGGTAATGATGTATTGGTAGGCGATAGGCCAATAGCTTTTATATCGTTTACTAAGTAATTTTTCACCAAAGGATTTGAATTAAAATCCCCACTTATAATAATATTCTCATATCTCAGTAAAACATATTGAAGATTTTGAAAAAAATCTCTGTACAAATTCTGCTATGAGGCCTGTAAACACAGCCAATAGCAATTTGGTTGTTGAAAGACGTGACTTCGATGAATAAATATTCAATTTTGTGACTTTGATCTGATGTGCAACATATTTTATTCTTAATATCTTCTCTTACATACATATATGGCTACTCCACCTCCACGAGAGATTCTGTCACACCGGTATAATCGAAAATTTTTTAGATCAAATAGAGAATCAGGGTCAGATTCGTTCAACCATGTCTCCGAAACACACACTATGTCGACTCCTGAATTTTCAAACGTAAAATGAAATTCATCCATCTTGTTATTTAAACTCTGGGCATTTATATGGCACACATTTAATTCAGATCTCTGCTTGGAAAGAATACGTAGCATGTTATAGCCCACATCTTTGGAACTGAAGACTATATTATCTATATATTGGTTCATAAGCAAAATTTATTGATTTGGAAATGAACGATAAATTAAAAGGGCTAACATCAAAATTTAGGTAATATATAACAATTAATAAATGACCACAGACTAATTTTATAATATAACATAAATTCATATCAAAATCAGTTGCAACAGAAAAAAATTTAAAATAATAAAGTTTAGTGAAGTGCATTAGGATTATCAGTGCGAAATAAATTATCTAAATCATCCAGCTCATTGATGAATTCAACTCGAACGGGTTTTTCATCTCTACCAAGCTTAACGTAAACCAGTACACGCAGGGTGAATACAGAAAATAATTTCTTAGTTTTCTTAAGACGCGATGCAGACTGCAGTATCTTATGGTTTGTCGTAGTTAAATTCTCATTAACGTAAAAAGGACATTCGTTTCTAAGTCCAATATGACGTAGCATAAGGGGTGCCCCAGTACTCTTTCTAAACCCTGCAAGTGTTTTAAGAACAAAGTTTTTGTCATACGATGAAAATAATCTAACCATTATAACAGGTTCAGGGGAATACGAATTCCTTTTGTTATTCTGGTTTTGAAGACGATATATAGATTTTATTGCAGGGGTGTTGATATTTATTAGTTGACAAATGTTTTCAAAGATTTTAAGTAGATTTTCATTTTATTATTATTTTATTAGCTCATATAAAATTTGGGTTAAAGTTTCCTGATGATGCTAAATTGAACACTTAGCGAAATGGCTATCGAGACTAGCTTTGCCATAGTAATCAATTACAGTGAATGTATAATTTGCGATAATAGCACGCTATTAATGAAAAATTAAAATTATAAAATTTGAATACCCAAAATATTATGGTTTACAACTCAACTCCAATTCAGTTGAAATTTTGCAATTTGGTATTATCAATCTAAAAAATTTTAAAAAATTGAACTTACATTGTTACAACTTTGTTGTGGTATCACCCTTTGCAGCTTAGTGTTAGTGCGGTTAACAAAAATATCAAAAAATTACAACTCATCTGTAGCAGTTGTTTCAAGTAAATTATTTACGAAATATGGAAAGTGGATAGGTAAAGTTTTTTAATTTGTCTTCCAGCAGGGCTGCCAGGTCAATTTAAGAAAAAAACGTAAATTTCCCGATAAAAATTAAAAAAAAATTGTCTTTTCAGCCTTAAAAATTCGTCAAAGAAATCGGACAACAAAAAAAGGATGTCTTTAACTATTTTATGTTTATATTTTTGTTTAACAGCAATCAAAAAAATCATAAGAAGTTAACTTAGACATATGTACATATTCAATGTATCCTGAAATCAAAACATTTTCTTATGTTTTAAACACATAGACGACAGCGACTACACAACTACAAATTCCGTTGGCTCAATTGTCGCAGTGTAGTCAGCTACTTATATTGAAGCTACTTCGTAAACTCTGACGTTGTTGTAGAAATATGTACATATTTTACTCCTATAAAATAACTTTTTCAAAAAATAATAAATATTTATTTAAAACCTTTGGCATGTAAATGAATTTGTAATTTTGTAAAATTTTCTCATGTAGAAAAAATAAAATTGTCGCATACAAAAATAGAAAATAATCTAATTTAACTACAGCCATAACGGTGGTCGTGTAGCTTTGATAACTTCAAAATAATCGTTTTACTATAAATGTGAGTACATATTTTATTTTTGACAGTCTCTACAAGGTAACCTGATGTTGTCTATGTGTTTAATGTATTAATTAAATTTGAAATTTTTAATGTAATGGGTTATCCATTTCGTGGTTTCAAAAGTATAGGGCTGGAATTCGACATATGTCAAACTAAGTTGTTAAACCAATTTTTTTCTTTTCAGTTGAAAGTCTGACATTGACGAAAATGGATCGCTTAACTATCACACAACGCATACAAATTATTAAAACCTACTACAAAAATGGTGATTCTGGCACAGCCACATATCGTGCTTTAAGAGGAGATTATGGTTTACATACATAATCATCCAACTACACAAGCAATTGGAAAAATAGTATAGAAATTTGAAGAGACTGAAGCGGTTACAGATATTGTAAGGCCTGTGCATCATCGTTTCGCTCGTTCTTACGGACTTTTTTTTGTCTGCTATTAAAGAATACGACTTGGAGAATATATGGTTTCAACTCGAGCGAATACGGCTTTATTGCAAGAGACATTTCCTGGCCGCGTAATTTTTCGTCGTGGCAATATCAACTGGCCACCAAGATCATGAGATTTTTTTTTCGCAATTTTTATTTATTGTGTCTTCAATATAATTGAACTATCAATAATTACTCATATCTTCAGTCTAAAAAAATAAATATACTTGTTTAGTCCAACCAGTGCTGGACAAAAAAAAAATGTATGTTTCACGGTTACTGTAATTTGCGGGTTTTCCCTTCTTCTCTTCTGAGAGAAGCAGTGTCCCTCCTTCTTAGTCGAATGTAACCAGGTTCATTTAGTATGTTACGGGCCAGTGGATTCGGATGAGTTTCAAGCTTCTTTAAATACCTTAATGCAAGTTTCGCTATTTCTGCTTTAACTGAAGGCACGTTTAGATCTTTATGAATGTTCGAGTTTTTTATGTACCAAGGAGCAGATGTAATTATACGAAGAATCTTATTTTGGCGCCTTTGAATATTTTCTACGTTGGTAGCTGAGGCAGTGCCCCATAATTAAATGCCATAACACCATTTGGTTTTAGAGTTGACTTGTATAATAAAAGTTTGCAATCTAAAGCTAGAATAAAATTTCTGCCAATTAGCCAGTTTAGTTGGACTGCTTTCAACTTCATTTGTGTTAACTTTGTTTCTATGTGGCGTTTCCATGTAAGGCGCCGGTCAAGATGTATGCCGAGATATTTGACGTCTGAAAGCTGAGGTATCGTTTGGTTATATATCCGAATAGGGGGGCAAGATTCTCTACGCAATGTGAAAGTTATGTGAGTACATTTTTGTTCATTCACTTTTATTCTCCATTTCTTCAACCATTTTTCTAAATTGGATATGTGGTCTTGTAAATATCGTAATGCTACTCCGGGTCTTTCGTGAATGCTCAAAAAAGCTGTGTCGTCAGCAAATGTCGATGTGTGAACTCGGTTACTAGTTGGCATGTCTGAAATATACAATAAGTATAAAAAGGGCCCCAATATACTACCTTGGGTGGGGTGAGCTCAAAAAATCTCCTTCTTTCACAATAAATTTTCTTTCGGTTAAAAAACTATCTAGCAGCTTATAGAGGTTTACGGGCAAATTCAGTTTTAGCTTATATAACGAGTGATTTTTTAAGAGCTTGAGAACTTTTTTTTTTTAAAAAACGCATAAAATTTGCAAAATCTCATCGGTTCTTTATTTGAAACGTTAGATTGGTCCATGACATTTACTTTTTGAAGATAATTTCATTTAAATGTTGACCGCGGCTGCGTCTTAGGTGGTCCATTCGGAAAGTCCAATTTTGGGCAACTTTTTCGAGCATTTCGGCCGGAATAGCCCGAATTTCTTCGGAAATGTTGTCTTCTAAAGCTGGAATAGTTGCTGGCTTATTTCTGTAGACTTTAGACTTGACGTAGCCCCACAAAAAATAGTCTAAAGGCGTCAAATCGCATGATCTTGGTGGCCAACTTACCGGTCCATTTCTTGAGATGAATTGTTCTCCGAAGTTTTCCCTCAAAATGGCCATAGAATCGCGAGCTGTGTGGCATGTAGCGCCATCTTGTTGAAACCACATGTCAACCAAGTTCAGTTGTTCCATTTTTGGCAACAAAAAGTTTGTTAGCATCGAACGATAGCGATCGCCATTCACCGTAACGTTGCGTCCAACAGCATCTTTGAAAAAATACGGTCCAATGATTCCACCAGCGTACAAACCACACCAAACAGTGCATTTTTCGGGATGCATGGGCAGTTCTTGAACGGCTTCTGGTTGCTCTTCACTCCAAATGCGGCAATTTTGCTTATTTACGTAGCCATTCAACCAGAAATGAGCCTCATCGCTGAACAAAATTTGTCGATAAAACACATTTCGAACCGAACACTGATTTTGGTAATAAAATTCAATGATTTGCAAGCGTTGCTCGTTAGTAAGTCTATTCATGATGAAATGTCAAAGCATACTGAGCATCTTTCTCTTTGGCACCATGTCTGAAATCTCACGTGATCTGTCAAATACTAATGCATGAAAATCCTAACCTCAAAAAAATCACCCATTATTACCCCTTCATGCCATACCTTATCGAATACTTGAGAAACGTCGATAAAAAGCGCAGACCACTATTTTCTCTCTTCAAAAGTCTTCTTAACAATATTAACTGACCTGTGAGCTCGTTCGATCGTATTATGTTTTTTCCTGACGCCGAATTGATGGTTTGGAATACATCCTATGTCGCTTAGAATAGGGTTAAGCTTAGTTATTAACATCCTCTCAAACATCTTTGACATATTTGATAAAAGGCTTATAGGTCTGTATGATTCAATTTTTGTGTGGTCTTTTCCTGGTTTAGGAATCATGGTAACCAAGGACACCTTCCACTCTGTGGGAAAGTACTCAAGACTTAAAATGGCATTAAAAATAAAAAGAACGATTCTGCGAGCTACACGGGGCAACTCAAATAACATCTTGTTACCGGTTTTATCAACGCCAGGGGCTTTTTTGGTGTTTAAATCCGTTATTGCCTTTTCAAGATCACCAAATTCAAATCTTATCGGTACTGCAGCACTAGCCTCGACAACTGGCAACTCAACTACATCAGTAGATATATTTGGGGTAAAAACCTTTTTGAAATGTCCAGCAAATATATTTCCTTTTTCGGTATCACTCCTTGCCCAGCCTCCAGCTGAAGTTCGCAAGGGAGGCTTACGTAAGACTCGCCTTTTAAGGTTTCTACAAGCACGCCATAACGAATAATCTGGGTGAGGAGTTGCGTCTAGGTCTCCCAAATAGTTTTTCAGGGATGCGAATCTTCGGGATTCCAGCATCTCTCTTAGACGGTTCGTGCATTCTCTAAGTCTGCTTTTGAGTTGAGGAGATCTCTGTGATTGAAAAAAGAAAAATTCTACGAATTTTTCTTTTTTCAGCAAAGAGCCGTTCGATATCTGCATAATAAATTTGATTGTATCTAGCTAGTTATTGTTGAATGTTGAGCAGCTAATTTGAGGCTTAGGTCAAAATCAATTAGACTCCGCTCTACATCTTCAAGTGTTCTTAGCGCGATGTTTTCCAAACAATGAGTACTAAGATACTTTCTTTATTTCAACCAATTAATGCTTGTGCTAGTCGTTGGTGATATGATGTTTGTCCCATATATAGGCGATAGTGGGGGAATGATCTGAGGATAATTCAAGTGACGCTTCAACTTTAATCATTTCTGTCGGAATACCCTTAATCATGCCAAAATCAATAACATCAGGAATTTTTTGTCGATCAGTAGGCCAATAGGTGGGTTGTCCACTTGATATCACATTCAAACGCATTTTTGAAATTGTGTCAAACAAAACACGACCTTTTGGAAATACTAGGCGTGATCCCCAAAACGTATGTTTAGCTTTGTAGTCGCCTGATGCTATGAAACAGGGACCTAGTGATCTGTATAAGTCGCTATACTGACTTTCCGATATTTGAAATCTAGGAGGTGAATAAATCGATTAAATAACTAAGCTTTGATGAAGTCACGCAGTAAATAATGTTTGATTCGGGCCTTAATAAGTATTGCTGAGTCTCCACATGCTCTTCCACGAGGGTCCTTAGTATCATATAAAATATAGCCATTGATTTGAAAAAGCTATTTGTTGTTAAATGTGTCTCAGCATGACATCAATCTGTTGGTTCTTGAGGAAGTATTTGAGTTCATTTTTATATTGGCGTAAGCTGTTTGCGTTCCAGAAACATATTTTTAAACAGTTCATGGTTTGTTTAGTACCGCCTGCAACATCATAGATTGCATGCGTACCATTTCTTGCATCATGCTGCTCATAGAGCTCATAAAACTGTTTCATGCGATTTGGCACCATTAGATTTTTTGTGGGGCTACGCGAAAGACCGTGTTTATGCAGATAAACCTTTAACTCTTGAGCACTTAAAAACCAACATTCGTCAAGTTATGGCTGAGTGGTCATTTAAATGATGTAGTGTTTCACACATAATGTCAACGTTCAAACTTTATAATAAAAAAGAAATATCATGAAAAAATATATTTTATATGTGTTTTATTTACTTTTACTTTTGAAACCGCAAAATAGGAAACCTTAAAATGTTTGGGAGTTATCAATCCTCTCAACACTGGAAGTTAACAAAAAACATCTTTAAAGAATCGTACACATAATATTAGTAAGCGGACAAGCCCCTTTTTGACTTTAATTGACATAATTTAAAAAAAAAAAAACTTAAAATTCAAAACTTTGTATTTTAAAACACCCATATTTTTAGCGTTGTAAAAAATCGTAATTTTTGAAGAAAAAATCGTCAAATCTGAATTTTGCTATCTTTTGTACTAAAATCGTCAAAATGACGATAAGTCATCAAATCCGGTAGCCGTGTCTTCAAGTTCTGTATTAATCACGGATTTCGAACAAATTTATAGAAAAACAGAAAGTTATAACAAAAAACAATTTGAAAAACTTTTAGAACTGATAGAAAGGCATACTTATGATACAACTGGAAAACACAAAAGAAAAAATCTGAAGTGGTCTACATTCAACTTTACCATACCTCATAGAAATAGATATTTTTATGGATATATTACATAAAGAAAAAAGGTTCAAAGTATATTCGAATCGAAAAAATAATCATTTTTGGTTTACCCCCTCCCGATTATGGCCAAAAACTTTAAAGCTCTTCATCAACATATACCAAAGGCACATACTGAACTTCATTTTGATATGTATGTCGAACGGTAAGACCTGTAGAGCGTTCACAAAAATAGTGGCATACACACGCACCCAGCCACAGACATCATCACGAAAATATTCAAAATAGATTCAAGAGACCTCAAAACGTATAAATCTGTTGAAATCCCAACATCAATTTTTTCCACGATTACTATACATATATACTTTACCAATACATTACGAATACTTTACCAATACTACTCACGTATGGTAAAGTAAAAAGGAAAACAATAAACATTAAACTCATGAACTGTATTTTTAAGATAGAAGTTTTATATGAATTCTTTTATTTGCATTATTTATTTTATTACTGGATTTAAGAGTTGCTCTTTACAGACAGTATACAGTGATTTTATTTAGACTGTCAAAACACTTGGAATTTTAATTTTGTGCTAAAAATTGTTTTTTTGCGTTCCCGTAGTTTTGGGCATTTTTGTCTCTTTGTTAGAGTAAATTATGCTTGCCGTCATTTTTTACGAATTGTACCCAAAGATAAAGAAACAAACCTATTATCTCTATGAAACAAACTGTATTTTATTGCATGTTGTGTAAGGCTTGATGAAACTAATACGTTATTTTAATATTGGATTTTTATTGTGAAATAAGAGTTTGTAAATGGGTAGTTTACTATAACTTTGTTTATTGTGTTAGTATTTCTTGTTTAAAGCAAAAAAATCCCACGGCTTTTTGATTTGACATCAATCTATTTCCTGTCAAATATTGTTCTTTTTATTGTTGTAATTGATAAATAAATAAGATGTGCAAGAGTTGTTGCGGTGTCCCAGCAAACACTAAAATAACTGTCAAACATTCTCATGTACATACAAAATGTAATTGGAAAATCCAGTTTTGAAGATCATTAGGTAGTAAAGTTGGATGAAAACAAATTAATTTTTTTTTTTTTTTGTGTAAGAGTGATGCCATTTAACTACTTTCTGTTTTATCTAGCGATTTTATATTTATTTTGCGTTTAAATTGATTAGATTTTAATAAATAAAATATTTTAACATTACTATTATTCTAGAGAGTTGCGTCCTTATTAAGGTTTGTTCAAATTTAGGTGCTAGACGTTGTTATGCCTTACGCGCTTGCTTAGGTTAGTCAGTAAGGAAACTATTTTTCAACAAAAAGGTAAAATTTTTCTCAAATTGTATTTACTATCGTCTTTTCAAATGTTGGTCACAATTAAATTGATTTTTAGTAATGTTATTTTAATCTATAAACATTTCATTTTCATTTTTTAGTCTATAGATGAAATCATTACAGACTATAACATGTGTTTTTCGCTCAAAACTAAAATTAATTGTTCAAATAAACAATTATATCTCGCTTTAGAACATTTGAAGATAATGAATAATTAATAAATTGATATAAACTATCATTAATCCTTCTAATTGGATTTGCGTATGAATAATATTGCGGTTGAACTGTAAAAACAATGGCTGATAGCTTCGAGTTAAACAACGCGGAACATTGAAAAATATCGGCTGGTTAAATTTTAAGGGCCGATGTTGAATGTAAACTACACCTAAGCGTCAACTTCTCTTCTGCATTTAATTTGACATTTCTCCATTTTGAACTAACTCAATTTGAAACATGGAAAGATACACAATCGAGCAATGGTCAGAATGGTGGCAAGAAATGGCAACGTTGGATGATCAATTTTCGAAGAAAATCATCTTCATTTTCACGTCAGTGGCTTCTCAATAAGCAGAATTGCCGCATTTGGGCTAATAATAATCCGAGAGTGACTGTCGAAAAACCAATACACCCACAAAGACTGACTGTTTGGTGCGGTTTATGGGCTGGCGGCATCATCGGGCCATTTTTCTTTTCCAAAAGGAGGCCGGTGAGCCAGTTACTGTGAATGGTGTTCTCTATTTCAATGAGATGATAACGAGCTTTTTATGGCTCGTCAAGATCATGTGATTTGACACCGTTGGAGTTCTTTCTTTGGGATTATATGAAAGTAAAGAGGTACATCGGCCCAAAAAAATTTAACCACCTTTTATATTAAAAATCAAGAATTTGGCTACAATTTTTTCGTTAATTAAATTAATTGCAAAAGAGACATTCAGCATTGTTCTGCAGCTTTTCAGCGTTGGTAACGTGAAAAAATTTAGTCTGCGACGATAAGATGGAACATATACTCCAGTCTACCTTGTCAAACTTCGTAAGCAGAAAATTAAAAAATTGCTTCTGAACTGATTCAATATGGTTGTTGTGCACATTATTGAACCATATACTAATATTGGTCTTACAAGTAATGTGTATAACTGTTTTGTTATGTACGGATCACTGCACACTTTAGCCCACCTTTTAATAAACGCAAGTACGCCAGAAGTACATTTATATTTCAGGAGATTTAATTTCATTATGTTCATATTACACCATCTTTGAAAGCAATTTAAGTCAGTGCAGCTGAAAATAATTTTGACATCATCTGCATACATTAAAATGTTGGATTAACAAAGTTTATGATTATTGTAGAAAAATGCAATAATTTGGTAATAGTGGAAAAAATGTTGATGAGGCGAAAAAACTGAGGATGTTTGATAGCATAAAGAATCTACTACGAGTTTTTCAAAGAGCTTTGCTATTATGCTTAGCTTTGGAATTCCTCTCTATTTTGAAATTGTCTACCTGCTTAATTAATAATGAATTATCTGGGAGTTACTCTGTATAAGAAACTTATCTGGAACGCTCATATTGAACTGAAGATACGGAAAGCAAAAAGGATCTTGCATCAGTGTAAACGAGTTTGTGGCTATAAGTGGGAAATCTCGCCAAAGGCTGCATACTGGATTTACACAATGATGGTGCGACCCATAATAACTTATGCATCTGTGGTTTGGTGGCCACAATCATCTCAGATTACAATTAAGCGTAGGTTAGATGGGGTTAAGAGGATTGCTTGTATCAGTATATGCGGCGCAATGCGTACTGCTCTAACACAGGCAATTGCGCCAATGTTGGGATTGCTAGCGTTGAACTTATTTATTAGCTCAATGGCTGCAATGTCAGCCATGCGATGTTATTTGATATAGCTTTGGGCCGAACAACGGGCATAAGAGCATTCTGGACCTAATTAATAGGGAGGTTAGGGAAGCTCAAATGCCGATGGAACGCATGAGGAGAAAAAAGATAGTTAAAAAACAGCATCGGACACTCACTGCAGAAGGCGTTATATACAATGAGTGTATGGAGAACGACATCAGCATCTTTACTGATGGTTACTGATCACTTGCTGTAATGTCGGGTGCCGGAGATAAAGCTTCTCATTGAACTTGACAACCAGTCAGTTATAAAACGTATGAGGCAGGTGAACGTGTACTCCATGTGACTCTAAAAGGGTAAGATTGCGTTAATTACATTGCGGTTGTCTATAATCATTGAGGACGGAAGGGGGTCGAAAAGGGACTCGTTAAGAAAGTGTTCTGCTTCGATATTCCATCTAGATTAAAATAAAAACCATATCAGCTTAAAAAGCGGAATTATATATGATTCTCTCCAAAATTTGGGAAAAAACCATGTTTTAGGGAAATATTGTATGAGTTGGCAATGGAGCTGACAAGCTAGCAGTACAATTAATTAATGTACAGATGGGAACATCATCAAGTTCATGATTTACAGAAGTTTTTAAAATTTTTCAACCATGTAAAACGTCATCAATACAAATAGAGTGTTGCAGTATTCAGCAGCAGAATATATTGAGGAAAAAAATCAGAAAATAAGTTACTAATGGCAGCATTATCTCCTGATTCAGAATTATCTAATTTTATAACTGGTGGAAATTCCCTTGATCTTATTTTAGAACTTAGAAATTGTTAAAACGATTTCGGATTACGGTTAAAATGTTATTTCATTCTGTTTAAAAAGTTATTGTAAAATAAGGAGTTAAATTTATAATATTCAGCTTTGCAGATAGAATATTTTCCGTAATCAGTAATTGATGAACATTTTTTGTAAATCTTAAAGAGCTTATTCTCTTTATTTTTGAGCTTAGCTAACTAGTTTGTCTTCCATGGCGGCTCATTTTTTCCTTTTTGTATGACGTAGTAAAATTTGTCGACCATTGCATCAATAGAACCGGAACCTTTTATAAAATTAGGTGACACAAATTACCAGTTCGTATTTAGTAAGATACTGTTTAATATGTTATAATTGGCACCTTTATTGCAATATACGACTTTTTTGACAGTGTCACCATTTGATTCTTTATTAATTTGATTATACCAAGTTATTTCAAGAGTTGGATGGTAAAAGTCTTCAGGCTTACTAACAGGAGTTGATCATTCCAATGGATCATTGGTAAAAAAATAAGTCTAACAATTTAGAATGGAACATACATACATATCTATGTATATAAGGCATAAAATGTGTTTGTTTTTTTTATTTTTTTTAGTTTTTAGCTGCCCACTACAGTGGACCGATGTTCCTAAAATCTTCAGTTTAGGGTACATATATCTTTTTGGTATTTCTTGTCCAGTACTCACGCATAAAGTAAGGTTTACTCTCTAAAGTTGACTTAGGATACTCTGAGAGTAATTTGCGTTTTCGAGTTAAAACGTGGCCATACTGTTGCTTAAAATTGTTGATTTTATTTTTTGACGATGGGTTATTCTTCTATCGTAAAATTTTATTATATCGCTTTCTAGAGTGACACACTCTCTAAGACTGGTACGACCACAAGGAACTCAGTAATCAAATTTTTAGTTTTTAAAATTGATTGTGCAGAGTTTTTATCAAGTCTTATTTCATTTTTGTTAAAAAAACGAGGTTGAAAATAGGGCTTGTTCGGAAATGCATCAATGCGATGCTCAGTACGTTCGAAAATGCATTAGTTGGCATCAATGCAAATGTCAAGTGTTCCAAAATGCATCACTTAAATAGATGATGCGCAAAAAAACGTCAAACACGCATCACAAAAATTGCTGATGCAATGGATAAGTGAGTATTTTATTTGTTCTTTAATAATTTTATTTTGTTAAATTACATTTGTTTATATATTTTTGAATTGAATTTGATGTAAAATTTTCGAATCTATTAATAAGAGTTAGATTAGATATTTCAGAATTTTATTTAATTTTTGCTTATATCTAAATTAAGTTATTATTAATTTATTATTTGTAATGTTTGGGCATTCGAAATTATAAACAAATGATATCTTATTTTTGTTTGTGCATCAAATAAGTATCAGCATCAGCTGTTTTGCATCGGCATCGCAAACTAATCACGCGTGCGCATCAGATGCAGAGCAGTGATGAATTTCCGAACAAGCCCATACTAAATACGAAGTTATAAAATGCCATCGTATGTGTATTAAATCAGAATAAAAATTTGATGGGATTAACGCGAGTTTTAGTATAATTAAGCGATAAGTTTAATATTAAAATTGATGTCAAATTGAAAAAAATCATTTTAAAATAAAAATCTTTCTCAATATCAGGAAAATTGGAATTTCGTTGTTTTTATATAATGTTCTACTATTATCTTTTGGGAAAGAGGTTGATTACAAATTATTCTAAATTTAATATCAAACCTGAGTGTTTGTGGGGATTTCATGTGATCGAGCAAGTAAAAAATAACTAATCGCAATTTCACACCTCATTCGTATTGAAATGGTTTTTAACTATTACTAGTATTGTTGAGCCGACAAATATCTATTTTAATATTTGAAATATGTACATTGACATTTGTATTATTTATGAGTTTCAAAAACTAAAAACGTGCATCCGTTAGTTAATATTTACACATACAAAACAGACGTACACACTCCCTCGCATATATTAGTAACCAAATAATAATTCTGTATACATATGTATGTATGTATGTACGACTATATCCATTGATGTTGATGCTGAGCAATTGATAAATATCTAACCAGTGTTGCCAAAACTTTTTAGGAAAATTGGCTAAGTTACCTTTAATAAAATGTTAAAATTTTTATTTATTTTTTTTTTTTTTGGTTTATATACATATATATGTAAATATACATATTTATGTATGTAAACATATGGACATATCGGTTCATATGAAAGTAAAAATATAATTGGAAGCGTTTTAATTTATATACATAACCTTGTATGTATTCACTTTCCGATAAATCGGAAAAATCTAAGTTGTAAGAACTGATATTATACATTTTTAAAAGTTAATTTTACACAGCCTTTTAAATTCATATTTGTTGATAAGAATAGAGTTTAACATTTTTATTTTTATTTCTTTCTTTGGTGTTTATTACATTTACTGCAACAAAAATTCTCTCACTGCTTTACTTTCTGGTTAAAAATATTTTGCAGCTAAATCTGTTAAAAAAAAAGGCCAAAAAAAGATTCAAATGCTAAAAAAATAATGCTAAAATTATAAATTTATACTTTAATTAATATATTCTTTATAAAAAACTGATTAAAAGACAACAAGTGGTAAAAAGAATCATAAAAATCTGAACAAAAGAAACACTAGGCGTCAAAAATTAAATTTAACTGTAAAAAAATACATACTTCATTTCAATGTCACATAATTTTTTA
This sequence comes from Phasia obesa, assembly GCA_949628195.1. Taxonomy (NCBI): domain Eukaryota; kingdom Metazoa; phylum Arthropoda; class Insecta; order Diptera; family Tachinidae; genus Phasia; species Phasia obesa. The sequence goes on from OX451219.1 coordinate 67,848,017, forward strand.
TTGCCGACGTTTGTTTACTTTATAGTCAACGTCGACAATGCATTTTTTTTATTTGTTTATTTCAGAAAATGTCACAGGACTTTTCTTAAAAAAGGTTTTATTAGCAGCGTCAAAAGTCTACGCTCTTAGTACTTAATCATTTAATATGTGACAAGTGCGTGATCAGTGAACATCGTTTTGCATAAATTTGGATAAAAAATATTTTTACAAATAATAAAAAATACAAATAGTGAAGTTTGTCGATTTTTTTACGCGTTTTTCATAATGGATAGAAAAGGGAAAGAAATAGACATAAGTGAAAGAAAAATAATGATTAAACGTTGGAAATATGGTCAAAATTATCGTCAAATAGGAAGAACTGGAGGATGATCATGGACATCCATAAGAACTGTAATTCAGAATTTCGAAAAAACAGGAATTATTACATCTAAGCCAAGATCAGAACGTCCGAGAAAGCTGTCAGATAGAGAATCTCGAAGCGTTGTGTCTCTTATAAAAAAAAACCCGAAACAACGGCACTCCAGATAACGGTAGATGTGAAAGAAAAATTTAAAAAGACCATTAGTGCGTCTACAGCGAGAAGAGTGCTGAAAAAAGCTGGACTCCATGGGCGTGTAGCTCGTAAAAAGCCGTATATTTCACTGGCTAATCGGCAAAAGCGAATTGCATTTGCAAATAAATATGTAAATATGCCGCCAGAGTTTTGGAAAAAAGTAATTTTTTCTGACGAAAGCAAATTTTGCATTTTTGGCATTAAGGGACAACAAATTATATGGAGCAAATCGGGTACAGCACTTAATAAAGAAAACCTATTGCCGACTGTCAAGCATGGTGGCGGAGGAGTGATGATGTGGGGATGTATGTATATGGCTTTTTTTATTAATAACTTTTAAACTAAAAGGTTTTTAGGATTTAGATATAATTTTTTTTAATTTGTTTATACAAACTTTTAACCCACGATAGAACGTTTGTACTTTTTTGTGGTTCAATTTAAAATTTACTTCAAAACTGAATTTTTAGTGTCTCTCACTAAGTTAAAAACGTAATAGAAATTGTAAAATTCACAATAGGGGGTTTCATTATGGTTATAGTTTTATAAATTTGCAATGCATATTGAAGTAGATCGTGAGCGTAATTTTTAAATATATTGCATTTTTGTGCAAAGCATTTATTTTTCCTTAAAAAAAATCTGAAAACTTATTAAAAAGTATAAAATACAAATATAAAATACAAATAAAAACACAAAAAGGAAAATAATAAATAAGATTATTTGTGATTTTTATAAACAATTTTAATTAATATTTTTGCTTAAAAAAATGTGGTTTATTTTTATTTGCATCTGAGCAAATATGAACAAATATTTTTGCTAAAGGTTTTTTTAGTGCAAAAGGAAGAAAATTTCAAGTATGTTGATAAAAACGATGCATTTTGCTCACGTTTGCACAGTTTGCACTACCCATTGTGAAAACCCCTAATTTAGTTTGTTATTTTTTACACTATTGCAATAAATTTTTGCGACGATCTGTATTTATGTCAAATGTATTGGAATCACTGAAAAACTAAATTTCGTAAAAAATACGAGTGAGGACCTTTCTACTTGAGCCCATCGATATACTCATCGTCATGCAGTAGAAAATTTAACGATTATTTAATTTAACATGTGATTTTTTTCTTTCCTCATTTTTATGGTGTAATGACCAAAAACTGACTCAGGTTCGCAATATTATAAAATATTTTTAATACTTAAGGCCAGTACGCAGCTCGCCTGAATTTAAGTTTGCCATAAGAAGTATGTGTAAAAAATCAGCCTGAAGGATGAAACAAAAAAAAAACCAATCGAAATTTTTGACTATTACAGATGTTATAACAAAAAGTATAGACTTTTTTCCTTCAACTGAAGCAAAAATAAATGTTCAGGCAGTTGTTTGGTAACGGAATTCTTGTAATTTCATAATAATAACACTTTAACCTTTTGACGCGTGGCGTACATTATAATGTACGTTGCTTTTATCAACCCGTTACTGATTTGTATTTCAGCATAAATTAACTTTTTTTTACAGTTATTTGTTTGTTGTGTTGTTATTATTTTAATTCTTAAAAGGCAGAAAAATTAGAAAACAACTTGAGATCAATTTTACATATTTTGTCTTGTCATTATAGACGCAGCGTATAATGTGTTAAGGTTTAGTTGCAAATTAAAAACAAAAAAATATTTAATTCAGTGTTTTTCATTACAAAAGTTAGATTTTTTGTATTTTTTATAAGTAGGTAAACCAAAAAAACTTTAAACTAATAAAAAAATAAGATAGAGTGAAAAACTTTACACATTGTAGCGGATTTAACTTTAAAATGTACATCCCCAAAACCCACTTTAGAATAAATATTAGTCCACATAATTTTTTACACATGTTTTTTGAAGCCCTTTTAAGCAATTAAAACTATATATAAAATTTTTCAATGGCCAGAATTAATTCCCGTGTCAAAGGGTTAAGAAAGTTTTTTGTTCATTTGTGTTAATAAAATATTACTGTGTGCGATATACTATGTACAATAAAGCTTGCATTACATTTGAAATCCATCCTCTTTTCAGTCTGTTTGAAGTTTGTTAAAAAAATTTGTTTGAAGCATATTTTATCTATGGCACAGAGTTGATGCAAAATCATAAATTTTCAGAGAAATTTTTCGATTTCTAGATTTATCTATTTCGCAGAAGTTTGTTTTCCTTTTTTTCGTTTCTTTTCAGTGGTTGTGTTGTGAAAAAATAGTTTTTATTTATATTGAATTATGTTAATTTACATCCATTATTCCGGCGACTGGATTCGAAATACTGCCACCTAAAGAACGTTGTTGAAAAACAACGTCGGCATCAAATCGAGTCAGTTATGTACTCTTAATGTCAATCATAAAATATTAATGGTGAACAACGCGAAAGTCACAAAGTTTTTAAAGTGAAAATAAGCAAAAAGAAAATAAAGAATAGAAAATAAAGCAATATAAAGAAATTTTGAATAACTAAATATGCTCGTAAAATTTTTACACTGCTTACCCAGAATCAGCATATTCTGGGAAATGAACAACCAAAGGGAATGGCTTCCAACGATGTCCACGATCTCCACGTCGCTTTGAACGATGAACCGTCTGTCTGTGAGGACACAATTATAAACAAAGATGGTATATCTGATACTAAAATTAATTCTGTGGGAGAAAGGGACTTAAAAACACAGGCTGTATGGGCGATCCAACATAACATTGCGAATGCTGCAATAAACAGTTTACTGCAAATCCTTAACCAGGATCATAAGGATTTGCCATCGGATGCCCGAACTTTAAAGAGCACTCCGAAATGTCCAGATATTGAAGCTATGGGTTCGGGTGAGTTAATGTACTAGGGTCTTAAAGATTTCATGACAGATTTTTTGCTAAAAAATGGAATGGGGACTAAAACCTTAGAGCTGAACTTTAATATAGGCGGTTTGCCCTTAGCAAAAAGTTAAAATCGGCAAATATGGCCAATTTTATGTAACGTAAATGGTCACACTGATATATATACAGTGGCTGCGTTTTGTGGAGTGAAAACACCATCGACTTCTGACATGCTTTTAAAAAGATTTGTCGCAGAGTTGAATGAATTGCTATGCCAAGGACATGACTTTCAAGGGACGCATTTCACAATATCGTGTAGATATGTCCAAAGAGGCAGTTAATGCAATGGAGAAATGATTTTCAAATATAAAATTGAAGCGAAGCTAACAGACCTTGAATTTCGATCAAGGTCATCACAACTATATGGCACAACTAGAAATAGAAAAACTTACCATTGATATGGTAAAGTCCTTCCCTAATGACTACATGCTTGTTGTGTGCCTAGGAGTCGTTAAAACGCTAATGATAACATGGATTAAAAAGAGAAGTTCAAGCTTCTGTTTGAGTACACCGAAAGTAAAATGTCTTGAATCCAAATTTATATTTTTAAGAACGAAAATTCCAAGGGAATTCGCGGGAAAGCCGCGTGCTTTTAGTGAGCAACGGAATATCGGCAGTTTCTACTATACAGCGGTATTTACGTATTAAAAGACATTTTATCACCTGACAGATATACTAATTTTTTACAGATGAGTATTTCTATTAGAATCCTATTGCATAGTGATAATGGCTTCAATAATAAGGACTGCGCCCACAATATGTTAAATGAATTTGTCAAATTAATACCACTCTACTATTATGAATCCTTTCTGACATTCAATTTTCACAGCTTAACGCATTTGGCTGAGGATGCTGAAACGTTTAATGATTTGGAATCAGTTAGCCCATTCAAATTTCAGAATAATTTGTAACAGTGATATGGAGTTTGAAGCAAATACCATAGCCCTTTTCCAGCAAGCCAGAAATCGCATTAATAAAAAATCAACAAAAACAAGCAAAAATTAAACAAATTTATGTAAATATTTAAACTAACTTTTAACTTTTTCATTATCCAATCATTACTCTCACCGCAATTACAATACTTTATCATATAAACTTTTTCATTATTCAATTATTATTCATATATGTATATACATATGTATGTACCTATTTTTATAAAAATCTAGAAGGTTTAGCCAGCCTTGAAAAAATAGAGCACTTCATATACAAAAAAACATTTCTTCAATACTATTTTTTATAAAGAGTTTGACTTTTATCAAGACAAATTTTTTGCAGCTATTGACACTAGGTTAAGTAATTCATGAAATAAATAAAAAATTATTGAGACACTGCTAAAAAATAACAAGGAGAATAATGGCCAGTTTTTGACTTCTTATTTATATTTAAGTCCCATTTAAGTTTAAAATTTATTTTTCAAGTACAAAGTTAAATGCCACTTAAATGGCCAATATTGGGCATTTAAAGTATATTTAAGTTTTAAACATTTACCATATGATTTTGACAATTTGTTTTTATTGTACAAAATTAAGCAAGAAAAAAGATTGTGAGCAAAAAGATTGTAGTCGTTAATAAAAACAATTATCTTTTACTTATAATGAGTTCAGACGAAGAAGATATAAGTGACGCCGAAATCTGTGATATATTGAGTGTAACCGTTTTGCGAAAACCACGTATAATACGTAGGCGGCCCAATCATTTTCATATTTTTGGAGACGCAGAATTTTACCAAAGATTTCGTATGTCAAAAAGATCAGCTTATAGTATTCTAGAGCTTATTGGAAACCACATAAAGAACCAAACCACTTGGTAAGTGTTACAACTACATATGCACATATAAACAGACAATTCTTACAGCCAGTATATTGTAGGAATCATTCTATCAGCGAGGAGCATATGTTTCTGATAACGTTAAGGGTATATGCAACCGGTGGAATGTTAAAAACAATTGGCGATGTGTATGGAGTCTCAACAACAACAGTTTCAAATGTTGTTAGTAATGTTACTCACTATATAGCCCAACTGCGAAATCATTTTATCGTTTTTCCAAAAACTCAGGAAGAACTTTTAAAAAACAAACAGGAATTTTACGACGTCGCAAAATTTCCTAACGTTGTTGCAGCTCTAGATTGTACTCACGTTAGAATAATATCACCAGGTAAATTGGTATCAGGATTACATATAGCCTCTCATAACTATGTGTACGATATTTTCATTCGCCAGGTGGGGAAGACGCTGAGCTGTATAGAAACCGAAAAGGGTTCTTTTCTATGAACGTTCAAACTATGTGTGATGCACACCTAAAGATACTTGATATCGTAGCTAGATGGCCTGGATCCGCACACGATTCAAATATTTTATTAAATTCCAAAATCTATTTCAGATTTTGCAGGGGTGAGTTTGAGGATAGCCTTATTGTAGCTGACAGTGGGTATCCTAACAAAAATTTTATAATGACTCCACTACTAAATGTACAACATGCAGAAGAAAACCTGTATAATGAATCACAAATACGAACTCGTAATTGTGTTGAAAGGAGTTATGGTGTATGGAAGAGAAGATTTCCAATTTTATCCTTAGGTATTCGTCTAAATTTTGAAAAAGTAGAAGGTATTATTGTAGCTACTGCTGTTTTACACAACATATGCTGCATGAACAAGGAATCTGAACTTCCGTCTCTACCGGACAATTTGGAATCAGCAATAAATTTTGTTAATACTGTTCCAAGCAATACCATACCAAGAAATTCTGATACAAATAATACAACACGGCGCAATTTAATAAAAAATTATTTTAAAAATTTGTTATAAAATTCAATGCTTTTTATTTATATATGTATATCAAAAACAAAACAAAAATTAAAATAACAAAACAATTCAGGTTTAGTAAAGATAAAATAATAAATTAATTTAATTTAATAATTTGTACTTTAAAGCTAATAAATTAGACAAACAGCAAAAATTTACAAAATTATTGAACTTTTTTCAAATTGTTAATTTGTATGCGAATTAATTCTATTTCTAGCTTAATCTTTTCTATCTCCAAGCTATGTTTTTCCTTTAAAAACTCCATTTCAAGTTTTTGCCTTTCCATCTTGGCCTCTGCAACTTTTTCCCAGGATTCCTTAGTTTTTTCCTTTCTTTGGTATAAAGATTTGCTGAGGGGCTTTTTTAACATCTTAGGGGTGTATCTTGCCCAAGATGTACCAACTATAAAACGAAACAACAAATTTGGCAAATAAATACATACATACTAAAAGATAAAAATCAAAATGGTTTTTAATTCAATGTACATACATACATAGATACATACATACATACATACATACATAGATACATACATACATACATATATATTATTATACATATGTATGTATGTACGTAATATGTATAATAATACATATTATGTATGTACATACACATACATATGTTTGTTTGAATTCTATGGTTTATTTTGTCTGAATTGCAAAACTTACAGTCATCCTTCTTTTCTGGGGTTTCCGTATTTTCCAATTTTCCGCAGACTTCACCGACATGTTCATCAAGGACGTCATTTGATAAAAATTCAATATCAGCACAATCTATAAAAATATTTGGCCATTTTACATATAATAATATTGATAGTAATTCTTACCATTTTCGTCTGCATCGCAGTCATACGATGATGACTTGCCTAAAATTTGCGCCTCTTGGCATATATCTAAAACAGAATGGTCTGTTTTAGTTGCAATTTTTTGCTGTGGAGGACCACCACCAGTGGCATAAGGTTGCTGTTTGTCGAATGCAAAATTTTGTTTTGCAGTTGCTTTGATGTTTCCATATTTTGTTTTAAGCACTTTATGATTACGGAAAGTGTGCGTAAATTTACTATTAAATTCCCGTTCTATATTCCTCCAAGCATTTGTTTTTTCCTCTGCACCCACTCTGTCCGTCTTTTTATTTTCTATTACGCTGCTATATTTTTTAACAGCAGCCAATAAAAAATCAACTTCTGTTGAAGTGAAGTTTGGACTTCTTTTTTCCATTTTATTTATATTTATTAATTTTTACTTTTAAAACTGTTAGATTGTAACAAACACTTTTGAAATTTTTTTGTTGCTTCAGCAGTTTCTTTTGAAAATCAAAACAGTTTTTTGACATATCATGGTGCTGCCATATTTTTATCATAATAAATTATTTAAGACTGAAAAACTGAAACTGTATTTAAATACCATTTAAAATTAAAGTACAATTAACTAATTGTGCATTTAAGTACGAACTCAAAAACTGGCCATAAGTATAATAAGTTTTTTTTTTAACCTTACAAATAAATAACCAAATGTAACAAAATTAAAAATAAATAAAACATATTCAATACATAACTTTTTTAAAAAATTATAGAATACAAAAGCTTACAAAAAGAAATAAAAAACTATTTAATTTTATTATTTATTATTGAAACCGTAGAAAATTTTTATGCAACTACAAATATTAAAAAATACAAATCAGTTAAATTTTTTGTTGAGAACTCTAAACTAAAAGTGTGCTAATTTTCAAACGTTTTTTATTTATTTCAAATTAAATCTTGTTTCACTAAAGAGGAAAAAAAGCGCTGACTCAGAAAATGCTCTGACACAAAAATTTTTCGCGTTGAAAATTTAAAAACAGTTCTTTTAGCACTGAGTTGACAACGCTGATCATCATGTCGGAAAATTCAAAGATCAAACAATAGAGAGCCGCAGCAGAGTTTCAATTTCATGAGACATTGTACCTGCTGCCATCAGGGTTGTCAGATATGGCAATATCTCGCCAAACGTGGCGATTATCAATCTTATTTGGAGATCAAATTTTGATTTGACGATATGGTGACTTTTTGGCAAATTTTAAAATAGTTGGCGATTTTGTTGGAGATTATTCATTGTCTTTTCAACATAAGAAACTTAATTAGGGAGTATCAAAATAGATAATAAAAAAAATTAAAGTTTCAAAAGTAAATATTTCAAAATGATTTGACTTTTGGAAACCGGAAACTTTCGGAACATATAAATATATTTAATGTTCACACATCTTTCCATTTTCATATTTAAAAATGATTTTACTTTTGGAAACTTTAATTGCAGTTTATGAATATCTTTCTATTGTAAAATGTTGCCATTACTTATCACAAATGAAATTCCATGTTTCAAAATGTTTACAAATCCTAGCATATATACTGATTTTAGTAAAGCTTTTGATAAAGTCAATTATAAATTACTATTAACAAAATTGGATTTATTTGGTGTATCCCGGAGAAGTTTAAACTGGCTAATGTCTTATTTAACCTGTAGAAAACAAAATGTTCGATTCAACATTGATGTTCTATCCGGTGTTCCGCAAGGCAGTCATCTCGGACCTCTTCTTTTTTTGCTGTTTATAAATGACCTTCCGAAAGTTATTAACTTTTCCCACATTTTAATGTATGCTGACGATGTAAAAATTTTTTATAGCTTCAAGAAATATGTTGATCATGCTTATCTTCAAAGTGATCTTAACAACTTCTTTTTATGGTGCAAAATAATGTAATGCAGCTAAATCTAAAAAAATGTAAATGTATGCGATTTTTTAGAAATAGTTGTATAGCTGGATTTAGCCGACACTTTCTTGGATCTTGGAATTTTACTTGATTCTAAATTAAACTTCGTTGCACACACTACTATGACTGTCAATAAGGCTAGAGGTATTTTTGCATTTATAAAAAGGTGGGCAAAAGAATTCTCTAATCCTTATATTACCAAGCAACTTTACGTTTCACTGGTCAGACCTATTTTGGAATATGGATCATTCGTATGGGATCCTTATTACAATATTTATTGCCAATATATTGAGTCAGTGCAAAAACAGTTCTTGCTATTCTGTTTACGTAATCTTCATTGGAATCCTGCAATAAATCTATACTAGCAGACTTGCGTTAATAAAACTACCTACGCTAAAAAGCCGTCGCACTATGTTCCGTGTCGCAATACTCGTCATTATAAACCTCTTTTTGTTAAATTATTTAAAACTAATTATAACCTAGCTGATCCTTTTACGCGTATATGTCGTCAATTTAATAGTTTGTATAATTTTGTTGATTTTTTTGTAAATGTAAAAGTAATTCAACTTTTTAATTTTTTTCTTAAGATTAAGTTAATATGTATTTTAAATTGTCTGTAAGGATTGTATCCATAGACTAATATTAAATAAAATAAAATAAAAAAATACCCTTGGATGCCTAACCACAATAGAAAAATATTAACCTTTGTGTTAGAAATATTATAAAATTCATTTTATTTTATCTAATTATGTAAATGTACCTTATGTATTTATAAATCTTAACATATCTTTCGATGATGATATTCTATCTAATTATATAGAGTTACATTAGTTTCGTACTTGATGTGCTGGTAATTCCAATGAATGTTTTATATTTTACTTTTTACAAAAGAAGGAACTTTTGAAGTAAGACTTAAGCCGTAATGACACTCACTTTTTTCGTCTCTTCTTAATCTAAGATTGAAAGAGTGAAATAGCTAATGTTAGAAGAACAGAAATATATAAAATGAAAACAAACCCGTTTTTATTATTGTTTTATTTATTTTTTCAATGGTGTATCATTTCTTTCTGCAAAAAAACGACAAGAGGAAAATACAATTTAAAATGGCTATATTCGGCAATAAAACTAATGAGTTAGCATCACTCTAATATTTTAAGCTTGAAAAGTCATTTTTAAGCTAAAATTTTTTAGATTTTTTTTACATTTTGTACTTTTTATCGATAACATTTTTTTTTAAATATAAGTAGCTTAACTCTTCGCTCTTGGGGGAATTTTCTTTTACAATAATTTGTACTGTTCTCCAAGGTCTTAAAAAGACGAAAAAAGTGAGTGTCATTACGGCTTTAAGTTCGTTTTATTCTCTCTAAGTTGAAATAATATTTTTTACAAATTAGGCGACTAATGTGTATGCTGCTAATTACTGGACAGAAAGGACGCTTTGAATAATGAATTCCACCAAAACTCGGCTGCGAACAGAAAACAGTATTATTTCTTTAATGTGTTAATCTGTTGATCCTTAATAATTTTTTATTCATATTTTATTTATTGTATCTTCAATATATTGAACGAACATTAATTACTCATATCTTAAGTCTAAGCTAAAAAAAATATACTTAATAAGTCTACGATTGTTGAAATCATTTACGGGTCATCACTCTATTATACGGCCAAGAATAGGCGTATCTCCTCTTTTTAGTCGAATGTAACAGGAGCATTAAGAATGTCACGCGCCAATGGATTTGGATAAGTTTCAAGCTTCTTCAAATACGTTAACGCATGTTTCGCTATTTCTGATTTAACTGTTGACATGTTTTGATCTTTGTGGATATTAGAGTTTTTGATATACCAGGGAGCAACTGTGATCATTCGTAGAATCTTATTTTGGCGCCTTTGAATTTTTTCAATATTTCTAGCTGAGGCAGTGCCCCATAATTAAATCCCATAGCACCAAATTGGTTTAAGGATCGACTTGTACAGTAGAAGTTTGCAATCTAAGCTGAGGGTAGAGTTTCTGGCAATAAGCCAGTTTAGTTAGACCGCTTTTAACTTCATTTGTGTTAACTTGGATTTATGTGGCTTTTCCAAGTAACGTCTCAAAGCTGGGGTATTATTTGATTATTTATCCGAATAGGGGGCATAAGTCTCTGCGCAGTGTGAAAGTTATGTGAGTGCATTTTTGTTCATTCACCTTTATTCTCCATTTCTTCAACCATTTTTCCAACTTTATTATGTGGTCTTGTAAATGATGTGATGCTACTTGGGCGCTTTCATGAATACCTTTTTATTGTGTATTTGCAGAGGTAAACTATTATTTCATTTCCCAACCGCTTTTTTACGCACACACAGCCCTATTTGCACAACAATTTGCATAAACTTTTTTATTTTTTTGGATCCGTACCAAAAGGTAAAAACGTAACTCTATTGTTTTCGCTACAATGTCTGTCCGTCCGTCTGTCAGCGCCTTTTATCTCTGGAACCGTAATTGATAGACTTAAAATTTTCACAAAAGATGTAAATGTTGCCGCTATAGCAACAAATACTATAACGCATAGGGTGTTCCGATAGAGACGTGTTATTCACGTATTTTTGTTTATTTCTTGTACTGTAGGATGCATACACTTAAAATTTACAAACTGTAATTAAAGGTTAGTTCGCTATATAAACAAGTATAAAAAAAACCTAAATTTTGAGCGATAATATGTGGACTCTTGAAATTTTTACAGAAGATGTATTACTATGTCCACTATGACAAAAAAGTACAAATTAAAGGGTTTTTCGAAAGTGACATGATCTGCATGTATAAAACTTTTTTTAAACCGTAATACGTAGACTCTCGAAATTTTAACAAAAGATATGTTGCCACGGCCACTATGACAATTACTAAAAATTAAAGGATTTTCCAATAGTGACATGATTTAAGGTATATTGACTTATTTTTTGAACCGCAAGAGGAAGGCTTTTGATATTTTCAGAGATAGTGTATTACCATGGCCGCTATAACAACAATTAATAAAATTTTAAGGGTGTTCCGATAGTGATGCAATTTTCGCGAATATCATTTTAATTTTTTAAATTTATACAGAGTGTGTAAATTTAAGTCCGCTAAACCAAAAAATAAAAATTAAACTGTTTTGCGATAGTGACAAATATTTACGTATGTATGTAGCCTAATTTTTGAACCGGAACGAGAGAAACTTTAAATATACGCAGATATGTATAAATTTGTTATCCATATCAAAAACAAATAATAAAACCAATATTTATATGGTGTTTCGATAATGACACGATTTGAATATATAACATTTGAATATATAACAGTGATAGGTTGACACTTAAAATTTATATGTATGTACATATTGTCTTATGGAATATTTACTGTAAAGAAAATAATTTTATTAATAATTAAAGGGTGCTCGCTAGATGTTGCGAATTTGAGTAATTTGGTCTTCTCTTTTAAACGTTATAAGCAGACACTTGATATTTACATAGGGTATTTAGTACTATGCTTTAGTATAAAAAATAAAAGAAGCCACATGACATGAAAAAATTAACAACTTGAATTTTTAAAGTTGTAGTGAACATAGTACGGAACCGTACGTGTGTGAGTCTAACTCGCGCTTGACTGATTTATTTCAATATTAAATTTAGATTTTCTTAATCAAAAATCTTCACGGTTGTCAACTCATTTTAAAAGTATAAAAAATATAAATTAACAAATTTATTGAATATATTACCACTATAATTATAATTAATTTAGTCAATTAATAGTTGTATTTAATTTTAGTATGTTATCAAAAACCTTTTTAATTAAAAACACTGTTCTAAAAATACGGTTGAAGGTTTCCTGGTAATCTCGCCTGAACAACTAATGTAATACCTATGATAGCTTGCCCCTCAACTAATAAAATGTTTTAATACATACATATATAAAAATTAAGATATTTTTTAAAACATTTAAATTCGCAAAATTTTTCTATTCTTTTTAAGAATAAGAATTTAATTAAAAAAATATATTTTTTATTTGCCTCAGTTGAGCAAGAAGTAACTAACTCCACTTGGTTAAAATCGTATTTTGTAAATTTCAATTTTTAAATAACAAATAAATTATTTTTGAATTAAATCGTTCAATAATAACTAATATTGAATAGCAATAAGTGTTCACATCTTAAACTAAATTATACTTTATTAAGTCCAGCCAATGCCGGGTTTAAATTTATTTTCTAATTGAAGTAATCATTTTGGATTCATCTCTCTGGAGTTCATCGGCCAAAAAAGGTATATCTCTCCTTCTTATTCGATTGTATTCGATGTTATGGACCAGAGGGTTTGGTAATGTTTCAAGCTTTTTTAATATATTAATGCATGTTTCGCGATTTCTGTTTCAATCAATGGCACGTTCAAAGCTTTGTGGATGTTCGAGTTTTTAATATACCATGTAGCGCTTGTCATCATTCTTAAAATTCTATTTTAGCGCCTTTGCATTTTTACCAAGTTGAGGATCGAATTGTACAGCAAAAATTTGCAATCTCAGCTGAGAGTAGAGTTTCTACCAACACAAAAAAAAACTTTTTGCTCCTATTAACAGTTTTAATTAGTTTCAAATAAAACTTTAATTTAATTTTTAATTAATTCAATTATCTACTTAATTGAAATATTATTGAATTTATTCTTAATTAATTATATAATTGAGTCAATTAAAAAATTAATTAAATTTGCATCTGAAACTAATTAAAGCTGTTAATAGGAGCAAAAAATTTTTTCTGTGAATAAGCCAGGAAGTTGGACTGCTTTCAACTTAATTTGTATAAACTTTGATTCTCTATGGCTTTTCCATATAGGGTCTCTACGCAGTGTGAACGTTCGATAACTTTCATTCTCTATTTCTTCATCCAGTTTTCAAAACTTAATATGTGGTCTTGTAAATATCGTGATGCTATTTGCTTAGATAAACTGTGTCAGCAGCAAATGTCGATGTGTGGATTCGGCACATCCGAAGTATAAACAAATATAAAATGGGTCCCAAAACTACCTTCGGTACTCCGGCGGTAATTGGCTGAGGCGAACCTAATAAAGGAGACTTTCTAATATAAACCATAGTAGAAAAATAGAGGGTAGAGTCAAAGTGATACTCTCTTAAATTTGTGACAATTAACATCTGACAAAAATAAGGATTATGGCATTTCGGCTAAAGTTGTGCTACCATATCGATTATTATACATTCTATATTTGAATGGCTCGATAGACCGATTGGTAGTGCGCTAGCCTATTAGTCTAGAGGATTCCCACCAAAGACTCTGGGTGTTTTCTGCAGACAAGCGAAGATCTTCGCAGAGTTAATGTTGTCTTAAATATATATATATATATATATATATATACACTTTTATATTAATGCGATATATTAATGAAATGTATTTTAGAACAATATTTAATTAATTATTATTATAAATAATTATTCATTAATGCAATACTTTGACGAACGCTTGAGACACGTCTATGAAAAGGTTTGCACAATATTTTCTTTTGTCAAAGGTCTTTTTGTCTACATTCACTAATCTGTATGTTTGTTCGATTGTACTGAATCCAAATTTATGATTCGGAATACATCTCACTTAGTATTGAATTTAACTTAGAAGTTAAAATCTTTTCGAATAGCTTTGAAATATTTGATAAAAGGCTTATGGGTCTGTATTTGTTACCGCCGCCACTGTCTTATACATATACCAAAATTAACTTTGTTTATTCTTTAAACTCTTTTTATTCGTGTTCACTCATTTAAATACGTACATACAAACATATTTACATGCACTCAATGTGGGTGGTATGTATGTACATACACATGTATGTAAGTATGCATATACAAAAATTGGAATAACGGCTTTATCGTATGATTAACTACTGGTTTAAAAGAAGATGTAAGGAATTTTTGTATTTCTTTAAAACAATTTTAAAGTGCTAAAACTATTAAAATAAGAGTGCTTCTAAAATAAAATAAAAACAAAATAAAAAAGGAAGCTTAATTGTGTTGCAAAAAGAACTGTGTCGGAAAAATAAATAAATTTAAAAAAAATAAAATCGTGTTTATAGAACATAATATAAAAATGGTTCAAACCGATTATAGTTGCAAAAAGTGCCTAGAAAAAGACACTGAGCAAATGGTGCAGTGCGACTCGTGAGATAAGTGGTATCATTTTGAGTGGGTTGGAGTAAATAGCGACGTTGAAAATGTAAGTTGGAACTGTTCCTACGTTGCTATTTAAAAAAGTGCTTCAAACGTGGCTCCATCAACACGGCCGCATATAAATGCCACAGCTGAGTTTACCACAGGCTTACATGCATCGTCATCTCCTGATATCAAAAGTAGTTGCACCTGGCTCATCGTCAGGGGAAAAAGCCCTTCAGCCATCAAATGTAAATAATGATGGATATGAAAAGGCAATCCAGAGAAGGTTACAGTAAATATCTTGCAAAATAGACCAACGGAAGGTGCAAATTTGTACTGCAAAATTGTAGTTCTCTTCGTGGCCCAAGCTCATCATCCGGCTCTATGAACTCCCACACACAATTGAAATTGCAGATGTTGGAGGAAGAAAAGGAAATTCAAAGGCAATATTTGGAGAAAAAATACAGTATCCTTATAGAAGGTGACGTTTGCCAAAATTCAAATTATTTTTTAAATATTTCTTGCTTCCAGCCCAATGCAGCGAGACAGGTTATACCGAAAGAGCTACCAGCATTCGATGGTAACACAGAAGACTAGCCTCTCTATATAAGTAATTTTAAAAATAGCACACAAATAGCGGGTTACACGGATGGAGAAAATTTAATGCGACAGCAGTAGTGTCTTCGAGGTCGCGCCAGAGAGCTAGTCAAAAGCAAACTGCTTATCCCATCCATGGTAAATGAAATAATTCAAACTTTGGGGATGTATTTCGGTCGTCCAGAACATATATTAGCAACAAAAATTCCTCCGCTTAAGGACAGACTCGACAGCCTCATCGAATACGCATTCACCATACGAAATATTTGCTTAACGATGGAGGCCTGTTACTTGACAGCTTATTTAAATCCGTTGCTCGTAAGAAAACTAGTCGATAAATTGCACGATAATCAAAAATTAAATTAGGAAATGCAAACAAAAGACGGTAACGTCCGTGATGAAAGCGTTTAGCGATTGGATTTACAATATAGCAGAAGCCGCAAGTCAAATCGTATACCCCTTAGGAGCGAAAAAGGAGCTTCATTGCACACTCACTCAGAGCCAGCCTATCAACATACAATAAATTGCTTCTTCTGCAAAATTAAACAGCACAAAATTCAGCATTGTGGTGAACTTCAGGCTCTTAGCTTAGACGAAAAGTGAAACGTAGTAAAACAAAATAATTTATAAATTATTTAATATTATGCTAATTACCCATAACGTTTTATAATAAAAATGCAATTTATTATTAAATTTTATTAATAACTAAATATGCAACTGCTTGTGCACACTTTGGTAACACTTGTTTTTTTTTTTGATTCTCTTGCGAGAACAAAATTAACTTGTGTATGCTTTTCATCACACCTTACGTCTGCATTCAGTGATGGCAAAAAACCATCCAATTGTAGAAGGACAGTAAGGAAAAATAAAAACGTGGTTTGTTTGTTGGTGTTTGTTGAAGCTTTAATATTCTGTAATATTATTCTATTCATGCATAATTCTCATTGTGTTTTGTAGAATTTTATTACTTATAGAGTATTTTTGGCTTCTCTAAAATTAGGAAAAAGGTTTCCTGACGATCTGGCCTGAGCAACCAGTGAAATACGTATAGCGACTAGCTCTTTCCCCCAACAAATAAATTGCATTTTTATTATAAAACGTTATGGGTAATTAGCATAATATTAAATAATTAATATTTGAATTCCCAAAAATTTTATTAATAACTAAATAATTTATGCCGCCAGTGTTTAAATGCTCATCGACGCAAATGTTTTTCAAAAAAGGTATTCGATATTAGCAACTGCTCCTCAAAGCATCACCCCTTGTTGCATAGTTATACAGTAATAACTAATGCAGCTGAAACAGTGGCACAGGGACGCAGTGGAAACGTAAACGCACACAATGATAGAAGCCAAGTATTTCAGAATCTTGCCTATCTGTATACATTGTAATGGCGGTTCAATCGAGACATTCGCATTTTTAGACGAGGGTTCATCCGTTACCCTAATAAAGCAAAGCTTTTTTGAAAAATTGGGTCTACATGGTAAAGTAAGCCTTTAGAGCTACAATGAACTGGCAAAACTAATTGTTCTGAAAAAAATTCAACTAAAGTTGATATAGAAGTTTCCAGCGTTAAAAATGGAAGCATATTCACTCTCCACGACGTGCAAACGGTACTAATCTTGGTTTGCCCATTTAGTCAATTAAATTTGATGACATCATGAAATACTACTCATACTTAAGAGGTTTGCCTATACAATCCTATATAAATGCTAAACCAATCTCATAGGTGTCAACAATTGGAAGGTAGCCGTACCATTAAAAATTAAGGAAGGTAAGCGTGGTCAGCCAAAAGTCGCCTGGGGTGGACGTTACAAGGTAGTGGCACAGAATCCAGTAAAACTTCATCGTTAAAGATACACTCATGTGGATGCGAAACAACTTACGATGCGTTATACGATGAAGTGAAAGAATATTTTGCCCTCGAAGTGCCCAAAGAAAAGGGCTATGGCTGAAAACAAAAGGGCTATGGAAATTCTTGAAAAATTCGCTATAAAGAAAAATAAACAATTCGAAGTGGGTCTTCTGTGGAAAGAAGAAGCTCAGAACCTACCCGAAAGCTATGAGGTTACCCGTCATTGTCTTAAATGCCTTCAGAAAAAATTTAAAAAGGACCCTCAGTTGCAAAAAACTATGCAATCCGAAATTGATAAGTTAATATCCAAAGGTTATCCTCGAAAGGTGTTAAAATATGAAATATTTTCCTACCCGGGTCTTAAATGGTATCTGCCAATATTTGTGGCTCTTAACCCAAATAAACCAGGAAAGGTTCGCCTTGTATTTGACGCAGCAGCAAAGTCAGACAACAAATCGCTAAATGGTTTTTTAATTTTCGGCCCTGATTTACTTACGTCACTGTTCAATATTTTAATTGAGTTTCGTGTTGTTCAAATTGGAAATTGTGGTGACATAGCCGAAATGTTGCATCGTATCAACGTTAAAGACGAAGATATGCATGTTCAACGATTTTTGTGGTGCGAAAACGCTGAAAGCAAACCACAACCTAGTGTGTACGTAATGAAAGCTTTAACATTCGATATAAGCTGCGCACCTTTCATCGATCATTTTATCTATACATATAATAAAATTGTAACTCATTTCCGTCTGTCTGTCTTTCATTGACGTTCGCATCACGTAAAAACTACTTAATGGATTTTAACAAAATTTTGTGAGGATACTTTTTTCCGCAAAAATATCTTAGAAAATAGAGAAACGCAATTGAACTAAACTGATATGTAGCATATTGAAGGACGCTGACGAAGTGGCGGGTACAGTTAGTAAGAAATAAAAGTGCTGAAGAATTTAAACATTCGTATCCTCGAGCTGTTAAAGCTATACAACTCTATCACTACATGGATGATTGCATCGATAGTGTTGACAGCGATGAAGAAGTAAAAGAACTTGCACTTCAAGTAAAAATGATTCATTCTGCCGCCGGTTTTCACATGAGAAACTGGATAACTAATTCCGAGCTCGCATGCAACCACCTATCCGATGATGGCTCAGATACTCAAAATTCATTCAAAGCTACAGAAAAAATCCTTGGTATGTATTGGAAATCAAATAATGATGTGTTTCAGTATAATTCTAGATTCTCGAGGCTGCGCAGAAATGTTTTTCTTAAAGACGTGGTTCCAAAAGAGAAGTCTCCAAGTGCTAATGTAAATTTTTGACCTATTAGGTCTTGTTTCCCACTACACCATCGGCCTTCAAATTTTACTTCAAAATATTTGGCGCTCAGGCATAAAATGAGACGATTAACTAAACGAGGGTCTGCATTTAAAATTGCATTAATGGCTTTCAAACCTAAACAAAATATCATCAATTACCCAGGAGTTATTCTAAGCTGCTCAAATTTACGACATAGATACAATTACATACGTTTGTCGATGCTGGGGAAAATGCTTATGCTGCGGTATGCAATTTTCGTGTTCAAATCCATGACAATGTCGATCTGTCTATTGTAGCAGCCAAAGTTCCCCACTGAAACCGATACCTCTGCTAGAAATTCCAGCGGCACTAATAGGAAAACGACTGGCTTCAAAAATTCGAAGCGCAACCCGTCTTCTTATTACAGATTATTTTTATTGGTCAGATTCTAAAACGGTCCTCAAATGGTTAACCATGGACCCAAAAAACTTCAAGACATTTGTAATGTATCGAGTTGGTGAAATTCTGGAAAACACAAATTTAAATCAATGGCATTGGGTGACGTCAAAATCAAACCCCGCCGACTTCGCAACAAAGGTTGGTTCAACCGACGACGATTTGTGGCTCAATGGACCTACTTTTTTAAAATAAAAACAAAAATATGTGGACCAAATCTCCAAAACTAGATGATAATAGTAAAGAAGAAATTCGAAATCGCTTACTTATCATCGCCACAAAAAGTCTCTCAATCAACATTGAATATTTTTCGAATTGGAAACGACTTTACATTGAAAAATTAAAATCTATTGTACCACGAGATATGTCCAAAAATATTTTGTATATATGTATGCTCAAGATTGCGAATTTTCTAATGAAATATGGTGTCTTAAAAATAAAAAGAAAATACATCCTAGTATCAAGCCCAAACACTAAATGGATTCCTTGATGATGACGAAATTTTGCGTGCTTGTTGCAGCGTTGAATCCCTAAACTGCAATAACGCTATCATCTTGCCAAATAATTATTATATAGCAGGTTTTTGAGCGTGTTCGTGCATTCTTTTAGTCTATTTTTGAGTTGGGAAGATTTGTCTAATTGCGACTCTCTTCGGATTCTTCGTTTTTCAGTCAATAGCCGTTCGTCATCCGCAGAATAAATTTGTTGTACCTAGTTTGTTGCGGGGTTGTTGTTGCTAGCTTAAGTTTTTTCTCAAATTGAGAATGACACAGCTTTACGTGTTCTGGTGGTCTTAGCAATAAATTATCTGAACAATGAGAATTAATATATTTTCTATAATTTAACCAATTTATGCGAGTGCTTGTTGTCGATGATATTATTTCTTGCGGATTCCATATAGAAACAATCCATATAGAATCATCTGAAGATACGGAGTAGGATCAAGTTTAGAAAATTCTCGCAAAATATCATGGTGCATAAAAAGATATTCTGAATCAGGCTACTGACTTAAACGGATGTTTATAGTAAGTAAGTATGTAAAATACGACATTTCGAGCAACGCCTGAGTTGAAAGAATTCACTATAAATTGATTTAAAATCACCTTACCTTTTAAGATTTTTTTGTAAACTCTTATTTTCTGAAATAGTTACAAAATTTTTTCTTTTAAACACAAATCTTAAATAAATGTGTTTGGTTAGCTAAGTTAATTGCTTGTGAAAATGTTGTAGTTTCAATAATCTTTTTTGTTTGATTCAAGTAATTAAAAGTAATAAACTATGCATTTTTTTTTTGTTTCCGCTCAAATATTAGTTCAAAAATTTTATGAAATTTCAATAAATTGTTTTGACCTATTATTAATATACAAATTTGTTTATATGATCGTTATCAAACAAAATATGTATGTTTCGAATATGCAAATTATTTGTTTGCATCGGAAAAATAATTTTTTTGTGTAAAACTATATAATATTGTATAATTTATTTTTATTTTAACTATTCATAACTTAAAGCTTTTTTAAAGAGATAAAGAAAATGTTATACACTAGCAGAATGTAATCGATACAGCCGTCGCCAGCGTTCTTCGTATCTGTCTACATATGCTATACAAAATTGCATTTATTTAGACAACGTACAAACGCACATAGGGGTATTTTGCCAATCTAGCCGGACATTACTTTTTTTTAGATTATATTGGCTCTAAAAATGTACTGAGTGCCCCTAGGTTAATGAAGCTTAGTAGAAAATTCTGTTATGGTCATAGGCTGTGAAAGCTATAAAATAGGAAAAATCGGATCAAGGAGAAAAAAGTTCCCCTTGGAAGAACTAATCCTACCTCTGAAAAATGCTAGTTTTTTTCCCGTCATTTTGTTTATTATTTAAAAAAATAATGAAATTATTAAAAGAAATAGATTACATACTTCTTAAAGCCATAAAAATTTATTTTTATGGGCAGGGGGAGGTATTCCTCCAATCTCACCACCAAATCGTCGCTGTGAAAAAGAATTTTTCCCAAGAATATTATATTATATTTTTGTAATTTGTTACTTAATAGTATTTTATTTATCGGAAAATAATTTATTCATAGTAATAACTTAATTATAATTGTAACGATAAATTTTATTTAAAATTATAACAATTAATTTATTTATAACAACTTCTCCTTTGCACTAAGATGATGGTTCTTCTTCGTCTGATTCTTCAAAGACCTCTTCCGAAATCTGAATCCTTTTCAGTTAAGTACACGTGGAAGCATGAAAAAATTTGCTTCTTTCGTAAAAGGTACTGACCTTTTATTGGAGTGGGTCAGAACAAAGCAAAAGCCTATGAATAATATCTATGTTACACTGAACCCTTGAAAACTCTCTAGCAAAATTCTGGCTGTAAAGCCGGAAATGTTTGTTTCGTGCCTCAGCCGGAAATGTTTGTTTCGTGCTTCAGCCGCTTCTTCTGATAACAGCCTAATAGGCAACAATGCCTCATTCATAACAGTTGCACCATGTATTTTATGATTTGCTTATATTGGCTATTTAAAAGAACCAGAATGTTATATTCTAGACAGATCTGGCAGGTTCGATTGTTATTGCTCTTGTTTTCTTCTTTATACCTGTTTGTCTGGTTGTTTATTTCTTTATACCTGTTTGTGTGGTTGTTTATTTCTTTATGCTTGTATTTATGTATTTGCCTGTGTATTTAACTGAAGAGTGCTTATTTAATGCGTGTGTATATGCGCCACTCATCCCGTGCTTGTTGTTTTATGAATGTTTGTACATGAGGCATTTCTAGACTAATCGACAACAACAACTAGGTGACTAACGATGCTCTTTGTTGTTTGTTTCTTTCTTTCATCATTGCGAAAAAACAAACCATTAATGTTGTTGTTGTTGTTTGAGAGTATTGTTGTTCAGAGCCTATAATGAACAAATTCTTCTTTCGTAACAATATTATGTATGTTTTTTACACAAATTATTGATAAACCGTCGATGTCGTCATAAGACTTATAGGAAATTCCAAATTATAATCGAATTGATGACGACGTCAATACAAAGTGATGTCGGAACAAAAGTGACAAACAGCGCCGACGCCAAATATAATTTAATATATTTTAAATATTCAAAAAATCAATATAAATTGTGTTTCAAATCATAAAAAGCATAAAACATCATAACCAAAAGGAATTATAAACGAGAGATAAAAAAGCAATCGATTTTATATAAAATAGAAGTGAAAACGAAAAAATTTTAACTGAATGTGGTAATTGTGAAAATTTTGTAGCCCCTATAGAAGATTTTTTGGCATTAGTGACAGAATTGTTTTTACAGACGCGGCCGAAAAAAGGGCATAACACCTTACTGTACATTCTGGTGGAGCATAAAGTTTTGCTAGACAAAATTGTTAAGTAAAATATGGTTGCTAGAAACCTTATTTTTTCCAATTAGATGTGAGGAAAAATTAAAAGAACGACGCTATTTTAGTCATTCATTCAGACCCATACGTAAGTATTTTTATTTGTTTTGAAACGAATTTATTGAAAAGCATTGAATTTTCGATTTATATTTAATAGATTAGGCAAAGGAGGGACTTCCTTGCTGGCAATGCTAACATGCGTAACATTCACCAAGAATTTGGCCAACCATTATTATGAGCTTCAATATAGATTGACCCTTTGGAAAAAAAGAATCTCTTTTGTTTAAAGTTTTAATAGCTAAACAGTTTGTTGTTTGTTTTAAGTTTTGTAATTTTTGACAATTATTCTTTTTTCATGAAACTTAGATGTTATTTCAACTTTTAGTGAATTTTAGGATAAAACGCTTCGAGCAGCATTTCAGCGGCAAAAAAGGAAATTTTTTAAACAAATAGGTCGAGACAAATTAAAATCAAACGGAAAACAAATGGATGAAGATATTTCCAACAAAGATCAATATTGATCATTTTTTTTAACTGAAATTATTTATAATCATAATCTTAACAATATTATTGAATTATTCGTAATAATTAATTCTAACTTTTTAACTTCAATTTTTTATAATCATAGTCTTAAGAATCTTATTAAATCGTTCGTAATAATTAATTTTAGATTTTTTAACTTATATTTTAACTTAACAACTTTATTGAATTGTTCATATTAACATACGAAAAATTTTAATTTTTAGATTTTATATTAATGTACATATTAGTGCTTTTTAATCATTCATGTATTTATTTTTTAATAAAACCACAAAAGTTAACAAAATATGCATTTTCAGAAATGTATCAAAAGTGTAGACTAGAATTACTAAATGTACTAGTGAATCACTAGTTCCAATGTATACATATGGTCCCAAAAGAACTACCTAGTCAATGGTACTAATGTCAGTAGTGGATTTTCAATGACATGCACATGTTAAATGTCTATAGTAAATATCATTGTCTGGGGTATTACAAGTCACTAGTACTGGTGACTGTGTCAATAGTAAGTCAGTACAGATTCACTATTGACATTTCCTGCAGGGTAATATGTACATACATACATGTAGTTACATACAAATACATATGTAAGATTGTGTTTTAAAATGTAAAACTAAACAATTAATATTTGTATTTCCTTTTACTCCCATTTTATTTGTGTTACCAACTTTAGTTTACATAACATCATAATCGCTTAAAAACAAAATTTTAAATATTTCGTTTCTTTTTTCTTTGTGAAAAATATTTTAATAGTCTTTTTTTATTTTCCTCATCCAACTTTGATTTTTTATTATATTATATTATGTTTAAATAAAATCAAAATCATACTACATATGTAGTAAGTAGTTCCAGTTTAGACGGGCGAACATTTGGAAGAAAAACATTCTCTTTTGTTTTTGTTATTTGCTTTCAAACAAATGAACATTTTATCGGAAACATCAAGGCACATTCATTAGGTAACCTCACTACAAATAGAAAATATTAGGGCGAAAATTAAAAAAAAAAAAATTATGGAGTTTGATAGTTCGACTTCCATTTAAGGGAAAAATTTTAAGTAATAACTGTCAAAATCCATATAAAAATGTATAATTTCCTTAGTAAGGCTA
Source organism: Phasia obesa (assembly GCA_949628195.1). NCBI lineage: Eukaryota > Metazoa > Arthropoda > Insecta > Diptera > Tachinidae > Phasia > Phasia obesa. The sequence goes on from OX451219.1 coordinate 67,872,401, forward strand.
CCTGATAATATGCCTTGGGAAACATTTTATTATTATTAAACAGTGTTGGAATCTGACATCTCATTATCTAATTATACTAAGGTATTTTAAAGTAATGATAATTGAATTTGATTCCTTGAATTACTGTTTTTGTGTTGCTAATTTATGTACTAACAATTATTTTGCAAAAATTCTATGAGCAAAATTATTACATATTAGGAGCTGGTTATTCTGCAATTTCCATCAGATGAAAGTGAACGAATCTTAATCCGATAGAGTATGTTGGAGATATTTGGAATAATAATCAACGAGTAATTCCATTACGAAAAAAGTCCCTACGGATTCTCTCTAGAGAGAACAGAAAAAGATACCAGCTAAATACTGTAGTTCAGTATAAAGACCTTGTTACTAAATTACCTAATACTTATGTATACATGAAAGGGATATCAAAATAAATAATAAAAATCATGAACTTAAATCAAGAATGTAGACAGGGTTGAAGAAGATTATTGTAAGAACAAAATATTGATTAAATAAAAAAATTTGTTGAATAAATTTTATAAGAAATTGTACCAAAAAAGGATGAAGTGTACCACTGATGTGTCGATTCTACCAAAATTGTACTACAAATCCCAACACTGTTATTGAATATTGTTTTATTGAAATTTCAAAAAGCAAATGTCAACAAAGTGTGTCGACGAGTACCGAAAACAAAAACGATACTCTCTAAAACTAAATGTTTCCCTTCTTAATTTTTCCGTGCCTAAACTCAGACATACTATCTATCAAATATTTATACATACTAACGGTACAGTTGTTGTTTTTGTTACTTATATTTATATTTACATTAAATATGAGTACCGAGTGCCTAAAACAACATCATAAAGATGCTCATATGGTATTTTATGAAGAGTATGAATTTTAGGAAGATGAATTTAAATCTGTTATATTCAGTGACAAAATATATGAAACTTTTATTTTGTAACTAAAATAAGTACATACATATATATATTAAATAAAATTTTTGCACATATAAATATTTTCTATTTAAAGCTTTAATTTTTTTCCATGTTAAAAAAATAGATTAATATAATTTTGTTATTCAATTTTTATTTATTTCAACTATAAATTGGAAAAAAATATCTCTTCCCAATTTCCATTGTTTTTTGTTTGTATTGCTGAAAAGCTGTGAAAACAATTCTTACTATTTGCGCTCATAATTTTTTCTGTGTACTAACGCGCGAGTAATTTTAAATTCTTTTTATTTTTACATATTAAATTTTCAACTTTTTTATATATAAAAAACTTACGTATTTATCATCAACTATAACACATTTTAACAGAAATAGTCATTTGCCGCTGGGTGCATGGATCGTATTTTATGTATTTCTTTATTTTCAGTCTTCAAATCTAAAAATGTATTTATACTCTAAATACATTTTAAATTTTATCTGTTTGTCACTTAATCAATCACTAGCGTTCATGATTGACAGGAGACCATTAAAAATATACAAACTATGAAAGTAGAAAGAAAATCATGAAATAAAAATCATAAATATGATAATGAATATTTTTATATTCAAAACATGTAGTACAAATATAATTAATTCCATATTTTTTTAAATACGAGTGAAAAGGCTCCTTGCATATGGTCGCGTTTCTTCTTAAACCACGTAAGCGCCATTTTTTCGAAATTAACTTTTTTGATAGAAAATAAAATTTGCCACCAGACTACATTCTCATCTTAACAAAATCTCGTAAGCGCCATGCAAATAACATTTGCACGCAAAATGCACTGGTTTTTATATTTCAAGTTGAAAATTTAACAACTCAACCACTTCATTTTTTGATAATTGAGATGAAAAAATCTGGAAAGTTTCAGACCCTTCGGAATATTTTTGGTAAAGTTTAGTTTCTTTTTTATAAACAGAAGATTACATTTTAAACTACACACAGAAATAGCTACACAATTTACAACTTCTTGTTGGTGCCAAAAGCACGTAAGCGACAGATTTGACTACAGTTAGTTTTTAAAAAAAAGTTTTTACACCCTTTAGAGAATAGCAGAGACATGTTTTGCAATTTGTTTTGAAACCCATATTTAAATAGTTATTAATTTTTTTTTATTTTCTGAAAAATGATTGCTTTGCGCTTACGTGACTTTAGGACGATATGAATTCTTCGTACATACTTCTGATTCATGTAAGACCTTGCTGATAGGTCGTTGGGCTTCATGGGATACCACTAACTATGGATTATTTTATATTTATTTAAGAGTCGTTTTCTTGAGTTCTTATATAAAAAAAACATAAAATTTTTGTTTCCAATAAAATTCATAATTCTTTAGTAAACATTTCTTCGATTAGGTACCGTGAAATATCTCCCAAATGAAATAAATCCCAAAAAAAAAAAAATGAAATAACTCCCAACAAAACATTCAAAAATCCCATACAAATTGGAATTTATTTCATAATGAAATAACTCTCAATTTTTGGAGGTTATTTCATAATTTTTCATTGGGAAATATTTCGCAATAAAATAACTCCCAAGAGAAATAACTCCTAACTTAACTTAATTTAACTTAACTTAATTTATTTTGATTGGGAGTTATTTCATTTGACTAAAATTGCATTATTCTGGATACAGAGAAAACTTTTAGTCAGTGAAGCCGGTGTTTGTTATACCATAGAGAAGAAAATCCTTGCGCCCGGCTGAAGGCCGGCTATGTAGAAAAACTTTAGTAAGCGAAGCCGGTGTTGGCTATACCATAGAGGAGAAATTCCTTGCGTCCGGCCGAAGGCCCCCAATGCAGGAAATCTTTAGTAAGCGAAGCCGGTGATGGTCATACCATAGAAGAGAAAATCCGTGCTCCCGGCTAAAGGCCGGCTATGCAGGAAAACTTTAGTAAGCGAAGCCGGTGTTGGTTATACCATAGAGGAGAAAATCCTTGCGCCCGGCCGAAGGCCGGCTATGCAGGAAAACTTTAGTAAGCGAAGCCGGTGTTTGTTATACCATAGAGAAAAATCCTTGCGCCCGGCTGAAGGCCGGCTATGTAGAAAAACTTTAGTAGGCGAAGCCGGTGTTGGTTATACCATAGAGGAGAAAATCTTTGCGCCCGGCCGAAGGCCGGCTATGCAGGAAAACTTTAGTAAGCGAAGCCGGTGTTGGTTATATCAGAGAGGAGAAAAGCCTAGCGCCCGGCCGAAGGCCGGCTATGCAGGAAAACTTTAGTAAGCGAAGACGCTGTTGGTTATACCACAGAGGAGAAAACCCTTGCGCCCGGCCGAAGGCCGGCTATGCAGAAAAACTTTTGTAAGCGAAGCCGATGTTGGTTATACCATAGAGGAGAAAATCCTAGCGCCCGGCCGAAGGCCTGCTATACAGGAAAACTTTAGTAAGCGAAGCCGGTGTTGGTTATACTATAGAGGTTAAACTCTTCCATATGGCCTTAGACCGGCTACACAGGCCGGGATGGCTCAATGATCACTCTATGGTATATGGAACAGCGGATTCGCTAACAAAATATTGTTTGTATAGCCGGCCTTTGGTCATATATCTATGATATATCGTATGATATTAAAGTTATGGACATCCTTCATCGGGAGGTACCTGTTATACCATAGAGCTTAAAACAGTTAAACAGTGCCCGGGTGCAAATATAATTTGGGAGTTATTTCATTTTTGTTGGGACTTATTTCATTTTTTTTTTTTGTAAAAATTTAATTGTTTTGAATTAACGGTTAAGTTTTTGGATCTTATTTCATTTTGGCGTTGGGAGTTATTTCGTTTTTTTTTAATTTGGAAGTTATTTCATTTTCGTTGGGAGTTATTGCAATTATTTTGGGTATTGTGGGGATTGGTTAGGAATTGAGAAGGCACCTTCTGTTCCACATAAAAGCTTCAAAATTAATGTTTTTGGAAAGTACCAAAAAAAACATTTTTTAAATTTCATATTTTCACGTTTCGGTGGATTGAGAAAAAACCTTAAAAATTTTATTTTTTTGGTATTAAGGCATATGTAGCTCTCAATAATTACTTTATTTTTTCAAAAAAAAAAAATATTTTATGTCACTGCCCACAAAAGGGGGCGGAAATTTTATTTTAGAATCTCCTGGGTCCAAGTTTAGGTTTTTGAACATTCGCTGACTTAAAATTTTTTTTTCCCATTTTTTATTTATTCTTCCTTTAATATACTTGAACTATCAATAATTACTCATATCATAAATCTAAAAAAATAAATACGCTTGTCCAACCAGTGCTGGACAAAAAACATGTATGTTTTAAGGTTACTGTAATTTGCGGTTCATCCGTCTGATGTACGGATGAGAGAATGTAACCAGGTTCATTTAGTATGTTACGGGCCAGCGGATTCAAAAGAGTTTCATGCTTCTTTAAATATCTTATGGCAAGTTTCGCTATTTCTGATTTTTCTATTTAACTGAAGGCACGTTTAGATCTTTATGGATGTTCGTTTTTTATATGCCAAGGAGCAGATGTAATTATGCGAAGAATTTATTTGGCGCCTTTGTATTTTTTCTACATTGCTAGCTAAGACAGTGCCCCATTATTGAATGCCAACATCAAATTGGTTTTAGAATTGATTTGTACAATAAAAGTTTGCAATCTAAAGCGAGAGTAGAATTTCTGCCAATAAGCCAGTATAGTTGGACTGCTTAGCTTCATTTATGTTAACTTTGATTCTATATGGCGTTTCCAAGTAAGGCGCCGGTCAAGATATATACCGAGATATTTCACGTCTGAAACCTATGGTATCATTTGGTTATTTAAGCGAATTCACCTTCATTCACCTTTATTCTCCATTTCTTCAACCATTTTTCTAAATTGAATATGTGGTCTTGTAAATATCGTGATGCTACTTCGGGTCTTTAGTGAATGCTTAAAAAAGCTGCGTCGTCAGCAAATGTTGATGTGTATACAAAAAAGTATACAAAAGGTATAAAAAGGGCCCCAATAACTTCCTCGGGGTACTCCGGCTTCGATTGACTGGGTGAGCTCAAAAAATCTCCTTCTTTCACAATAAATTTTCGTTCGATTAAATAACTAACTAGCAGCAGGTTTTATCAACGCCAGGGGATTTTTTGGTGTTTAAATGCGTTATTTATATATATAACTTTCACACTGCGTACGTACTCTTGCTCTCCTATTCATATAAATAACAATATGATACCGCAGCTTTCAGCCGTTAAATACCTGGGTATACATCTTAATCGTCGCCTTACATGGAATAGCCACATAGATTTCAAGTTAACACAAATGAAATTAAAAGCAGTACATTTAAATTGGCTTATTGGCAGAAAATCCACCCTGAGCGTAGATTGTAAACTTCTACTGTACAAGTCGATCCTCAAACCAATTTGTTTTTATGGCATTCAATTATGGGGCACTGCCTCAGCTAGCATTCTACGTATGAATACAGTTGCTCCCTGGTATATAAAGAATTCTAACATCCACAAAGACCTAAACATTGGTGTTAGGATCTGAGAATGTTTAAATTGTACCGCCCAATGATAAAATTGTACCAAATCAGCATAAATTGTACAAAAATTGGTGTTTTATAGTAATGATAATTGACCTCATTTCTTTGAATTTCTTTTTTATGTTTGTAATTTACTAACAACTATTTTGCTAAAATACTTACTTATGTATTTCATAAGCAAAATCTTACAATGTTAGGATCTGGTTACTCTACAATTTCCAGCAAATGTTTGAAACTCCACTAAACTCACTGAATAGTCCGATAGAGTATGCCTGGAGTTATTTGGAAGAGTTATTTAATTACCCAAAAAGATTTTACGATTTTACACTAGAATGCTGCCGGAAGCTGATAGAACCGATGCGAAAAAGAGCATAATACGCAACATAAAAAGGTTATCAAAGTAAATAACAAAAAGTCAACATAATTTAAGAGTGTTGCAATTTAGTTAGATAAAGTGTACCACTGATGTGTCGATTATACCAAATTTGGTACAAGTGTACCATAAATCTGTATCATAAATCACTACTGAACATGCCATCAGTCAAAGCAGAAATAGCGAAACATGCAGTAATGTATCTAAAGAAGCTTGAATGTTATCCAAACCCTTTTGCGCGTAACATACTAAGTGAACATGGTTACATTCGACTAAAAGAAGAGGGATGAGCCGCAATTGATTGCAAAAACCGTGAAGCAAACATAATTTTTGCTAGCACTGGCTGGACTAAAAAAGTATATATATATATATATATATATATATATATATATATATATATATATATATTTTTTTTTTAGTCTTAAGATATGAGTAATTATTGCTAGTTTAAAAATATTGAAGGTACAATAATTAATAAATGTAC
>OX451219.1:67878933-68064634 GCA_949628195.1 Phasia obesa
CACATGTGAGTAATATTCAAAAAATGTATTATTTGTTGCAAAAAACTGCAGGTGAAGCCCGTGATATAATCCGTACGTGTCCTATAACGAATGAAGGTTTTGATATGGCCTGGCAGAATCTCGTAGACCGGTACGAAAATAAGCGAGCTCTAGTTAATGCCCAACTAAAAACCCTTTTTAACCTTCAAACAATATAGAAAAGGAATCCGGTCCCTCTATTAAACGTTTGAAAAAGACAATTAATGATTGTATTACGAATTTATCTTTACTGAGCATTGAAACTAAAAATTGGGACATTATTTTTGTATTTATTTGTTCAGCCCGGTTACCTGAAGTCATAATAACACAAACTAAAACAACAACAAACCTCAAACCAACACTAAGAAACCCAAGAAGAAGTAAAGCAGCAAGGGAATACAGAGCGCAACCCACAACCAGGCTCGTCAATGCCACTGCCAGAAGGGCAACATGGTTGATACCACTAAGGCTTCTGGTGGCGCCACCATCGTCATCAATGCCCTTGCCAGACACTGAAATGGTTTATTTTTTTAATATTATTTAATTTATTTTTTGTTACTTTTTTAAATACATTTTGTTGCACTCTTGCAAGGGGGTCTACGCTGGTCACCCTATTTTTAATACCAAAAAATACAACATGATATGTAAAAAAATACTGAATTGTACAACCAAATAAGTTGAAAAGAATTAGAATTATTGCGATCAACCCCCAAAAACCCGAAGGTACGTTTTTTTATTAAAAAAAACAAATAAAGATTAATTTTTTTGAAAACTAATCACACGCTGTTTTCTTTTTGCAACTCAATTGGAATATTTTATTTAAATTTACCCACCAATCCCAACAGGTTCTTTTTCAAGCCCTATCCAAACATATCCAAAATTTGAGTGCATAGCATCGATTAAAATAAGTATACAGATTTTTAAAGCTTAATTTCTGGCAACATACTAAAAAAAGGATTTGACAGCACCGTGGTTAACAAAGACAAGGTAACCATTTTTTCCCTTTCATGAATTCAGTTCTTAGACTTCGTTCTCATCAATTGACGGTAGATTGAATACATTTTTTCTTGTAATCCTTTTTCAGAGTTTGGTTTGTTAACACCATCTAAAGTATGTAGATGCGGAGAATGCTGAAGACAACTCTAAAAAAATTTTCCCATTTGTTTCTTTAAAATAATCACCTAATTTGAAAAAATATTCTTACTACTACTTAGAAAGAATCAAGCGAACTTAACCCTGGCTTCGAAAATTAATTTGTTAATAAATAGGTCGACTAATTATTTCAATATTCAATATTTAGATTTTTTTAATAGATGATGTTTCAGAAAACAACAAGGCAAAAACCGTAAGACACATAGCAAAAAGTGTAGTTAAAAAACAGCTTCTACTTATCCAAAATGTATTTCTTGTTTCATGTCACTAGATTTAAAATTTTTGTTTCTATATCCCAAATAGTTTTCATATTATATAGTTTTTTTAAAAAAAAAAGACTACACAATCTGCGAAGCTTTCTGCTTGTTTGCAGAAAACACCCAGAGTCTTTGGCAGGAATCGAACCCGCAACCCCCAGACTGATAGACTACCACGCTACTAATCAGTCTATCGGTCATAGTTAGCCGACCGTTACTTTAACGGAACGTAGCACATGAAAATTGTTGTTTTTTGAGGCTCTTGTTTTCGTTTATGCTTTATTTATCAACGACTCATTAAAAGACAATTTGTTAAAATAGATTGGCTTACATCACTGTCGAAAGAACGAAAAGAGAGCAAGAGAATCTCAAACGACAACAATTTCCATGTGTTATAATCTTAAACAACAACAAAGTCCATGTGTTACATTCCGTTAGCTTACGGTCAGCTAACTAGAACTGAGCTTTTGGCCATTAATGTACATTTTCTGTATTTCAATTGAGCAAATAGTTTAGAAGATTTGTATAAAAAGCACTCAATTTTTTGAGTTATACCTATACAAATTTTCTAGACGATTTGTTCAATTGGGTTACAGAAACATCAAATAAGCACAAAAGGGAAGAAATAAAAGTCAAATTATTCACATATTAATTAAATGAGCTTTAAATTTTCTGTCACATGATGATGAGAATATGCCTTCAAAAATGAATAAGAGCCACTCAAAATGCAGTTTTAGGGAAGACTTTGAATTGAAAATAAATAAAATAATATATGTATATAATATGTACATATTTCAGTTTGTGCGTTGAAAGTGCGGACGCGATTTTTTTTTAAGCTCGTAATTGACAAAAACAAAAAGTGTGAATAAATTCAAACAAAATCAAAAAATCAAACTTGTTTTTAATACAACAACAAAGTGTTCTGTAAACATTTTTTTTCTCTCTTTTTTCTTTTTTTACAACGGCATTATCACTTTGCTACTTTAAAAATAAAACAAAAACAATGGGGGCCAATGAGCCTCTTTAATTTAAGTAACAAAAATCTAGACAATTTTGATTTAAATAAAAACAAAAAAACTGAAAATAATTTGTGTTTAAACACTACGCCAGTTTTACGTGCCCAATCTTGTTCGTCGCTTTTGATAAGCGATGACAATAAAATAACTACAAACAAGTCGCCTTTTGTACAAAGTGTTACCAAAACTAATATGGATAGTGTAAAACCCAAGACGCAAGTGGGAATGGACAGATACATTACGGTATTAAAAAGAGGTCGAAGCCCTAAATCTTCGCAGCTTGGACCAATGTCTAAAGTATATAAAGACAAGGGCTCTAATGGAATAAATTCCCATAATCGTTTACTATCTTAGATAGTGAAACAAGTGAACATAAAACGGCAATTAATTCGTTCAAACCACCTCCAGTTTATTTAAGGGAGAAAAATTCGAACGACTTAATAAAAAAGTTAATTACAATTATTGGCGAGAACTCATTTTATGTAATTCCCATCAAGCGTGGTAACATTGATGAGACAAAATACAATTTATTTATGAAAGCAGTTATCGTAAAGATCGAAAACTGCAAAAAGAACTCTTATACCTATCAGCTGAAGAGTAGTAAAGGTCTACAGGTAGTGATTAAAGGTGTATATTCATACGTTGATCCAGCTGAAATAAGAGCCGGTCTCCAAAAAGCGGGTTTTAAAATAAAAAGTGTAGATAATCTCCGTAATCGGGAACGTGTCCCACAACCACTATTTCGCGTTGAACTGGAACCTGGAGATATCAGATTGAAGAAGAACGAAACGCATCCCATTTACAATCTGAAATACCTGTTGCACCGTAAAATAACTGTAGAGGAGCCGCATAAGCGTCCAGGACCTGTCCAGTGTCTAAATTGTCAAGAATATGGTCATACTAGGGCTTAATGTAAGTTGCCTCCGGTTTGCGTTGTATGTGGCGCGCTACATTGTTTCGCCCAATGCGAAAAGGTATGACTCGAAAGTTAATAAATGCAGCAATTGCGGTGAAAACCACACTGCTAATTACAGAGGCTGTCCAGTTTTTTCCATGGTAAGGAAAACCACTCTAAAACTAAATACTCCTGCTAAGCACCAACAATATCGAGCAAATGCTCATTATCCTCAGTTAGCCCAACCAACAACACAACATGTTTCATACGCAGATATGGTAAAAACCAATCATACTTCATTACATAAAGCGGCACCGACAACTAATTCTACTCCTAATTTGCAATCGCATCCTAAAGAACAAACACCATCTGGTAATTTTAATCGTCTCGAAGCAAGCATCGAGACATTAGTGCATTCGATAAACAGTTTTATGAGCTCTATGAGCAGCATGATGCAAGAAATGGTACGCATGCAATCTACTATGTTGCAGGCGTTACTTAACAAACCATGAACTGTTTAAAAATATGTTTCTGGAACGCAAACGGCTTGCGCCAACACAAAAATGAACTCGAGTACTTCCTTAAGAAGGAACAAATTGATGTCATACTGGTTTCAGAGACTCACTTAACAACAAATAGCTTTTTTAAAGTAAATGGCTATATCTTATATGACACCAAAGACCCCCGTGGCAGAGCATGTGGTGGTTCAGCAATACTAATAAAGGCTCGAATCAAACATTATTTACAGTGTGATTTTTGTGAAGATTACCTACAAGCAACAAACATCTGCATTGAAGAATTTCATCAAAACTTAGTAATTTCTTCGATTTATTCACCTCCTAGGTTTCAAATATCAGAGAGTCAATACAGCGATTTCTTCAAATCACTAGGTCCCTGTTTCATAGCATCAGGCGACTACAACGCTAAACATACGTTTTGGGGATCACGCCTAATAACTCCAAAAGGTCGTGTTTTGTTTGACACAATTTCAAAAATGCATCTGAATGTGATATCGAGTGGACAACCCACCTATTGGCCTACTGATCGACAAAAAAACCTGATGTTATCGATTTTGGCGTGATTAAGGGTATTCCGAGAGAAACGATTAATGCTGAAGCGTCACTTGAATTATCCTCAGATCATTCACCCACTATCGTCTATATATGGGACAAACTCAACATCATATCACCAATGACTATCACAAGCATTAATTGGTTGAAATATAGAAAGTATCTTAGTACTCATTGTTCGGAAAACATCCTGCTAAGAACACCTGAAGACGTAGAGCGGAGTCTTATTGATTTTCACCAAAACCTCAAATCAGCTGCCCAACATTCAACAATAACCCGACAATTAGATACAATCAAATTTATTCTGCAGATATCGAACGGCTCTTGGCTGAAAAAAGAAAAATTCGTAGAGAATGGCAATCACAGAGATCTCCTCAACTTAAAAGCAGACTTAAAGAATGCACGAACCGGCTAAGAGACATGTTGGAATCTCGAAGAGTAGCATCCCTGAAAACCTATTTGGGAGACCTAGGCGCAACACCTCAATCAGTTTATTCGTTATGGTGTGCTTGTAGAAACCTTAAAAGGCCAGTCTTACGTAAGCCTCCCTTGCGAACTTCAGCTGGAGGCTGGGCAAGGAGTGATACCGAAAAAGGAAATTTATTTGCTGGACATTTGAAAAAGGTTTTTACCCCAAATATATCGACCGATATAGTTGAGTTGCCAGTTGTCGAGGCTAGTGCTGCAGTCCCGATAAGATTTGAATTTGGTGATCTTGAAAAGGCAATAACGGATTTAAACACCAAAAAAGCCCCTGGCGTTGATAAAACCAGTAACGAGATGTTAATTGAGTTGCCCCGTATAGCTCGCAGAATCGTTCTTTTTATTTTCAATGCCATTTTACGTCTTGAGTACTTTCCCACAGAGTGGAAGGTGTCCTTGGTTACCATGATTCCTAAAGCAGGAAAAGACCACACAAAAATTGAATTATACAGACCAATAAGCCTTTTTTGAAATATGTCAAAGCTGTTTGAGAGGATGTTAATAACTAAGCTTAACCCTATTCTAATCGACAAAGGATGTATTCCAAACCATCAATTCGGCTTCAGGAAAAAACATAGTACGATCGAACAAACTCACAGGTTAGTCAATGTTGTTAAGAAGACTTTTGAAGAGAGAAAATACTGCTCTGCGCTTTTTATCGACGTTTCTCAAGCATTTGATAAGGTATGGCATGAAGGCCTAATATATAAGCTAAAACTGAACTTGCCCGTAAACCTATATAAGCTGCTAGATAGTTATTTAACCGAACGAAAATTTATTGTAAAAGAAGGAGATTTTTTGAGCTCACCCCAGCCAATCGAAGCCGGAGTTCCCCAAGGTAGTATATTGGGGCCCTTTTTATACTTATTGTATACTTCAGACATGCCAACTAGTAACCGAGTTCACACATCGACATTTGCTGACGACACAGCCTTTTTAAGCATTCACGAAAGACCCGAAGTAGCATCACGATATTTACAAGACCACTTATCCAATTTAGAAAAATGGTTGAAGAAATGGAGAATAAAAGTTAATGAACAAAAATGTACTCACATAACCTTCACACTGCGTAGAGAATCTTGCCCCCCTATTCGGATAAATAACCAAACGATACCTCAGCTTTCAGACGTCAAATATCTCGGCATACATCTTGACCGGCGCTTTACATGGAAACGCCACATAGAAACAAAGTTAACACAAATGAAGTTAAAAGCAGTCCAACTAAACTGGCTTATTGGCAGAAATTCTACTCTAGATTTAGATTGCAAACTTTTATTATACAAGTCAATTCTAAAACCAATATGGTGTTATGGCATTCAATTATGGGGCACTGCCTCAGCTACCAACGTAGAAAAAATCAAAGGCGCCAAAATAAGATTCTTCGAATAATTACATCTGCTCCTTGGTACATAAAAAACTCGAACATTCATAAAGATCTAAACGTGCCATCAGTTAAAGCAGAAATAGGTATTTAAGGAAGCTTGAAACTCATCATGAAGGAGGGACACTGTTTCTCTCATCCGTACATCAGAGGGATAACCCGCAAATTACAGTAACCGTGAAACATACATTTTTTTTTTTTGTCCAGCACTGGTTGGACTAAACAAGTATATTTATTTTTTTAGACTGAAGATATGAGTAATTATTGATAGTTCAATTATATTGAAGATACAATAAATAAAAATTGCGAAAAAAAAATATTTTAAAGCAATTTCATAAAAAATAAATACTTTATAAGGGATAAATTCATTAAAAATACAAATTTTAAATTTTAGCGCTATTTTTAGTATTTTGGAATTTTTAGCATTATTTTAATCCAGATTTTGCTGCAAAATATTTTTAGATATGGTCACATTGCCCTTGAGGGTCTGTGAGCACACACACCACAGACATCACCGGATATAGCAACTTTGACATGTAGAAAAGCCAATTATCATTTGGAATTAACCCTTAAATATGAGAAAGACAATAACACGTGGCCTCCACGAAACAGGGAAATGTTTTTATATACTGAAAAAAGTTTTGGTTTTAACTTTTATAATAGAAAATGTTATTCCTTTTTTATTTCTATAAATTTTATTTTAATAAATTAATTTTATCTATGTATATCTCAACTTAAAACAAAAAAGCTTCCGGAACTTTGTTGTCAAGAAAATGTTTTTATATATGTACATACATACTAAGATAATATGAAAAAATAAGATGGATATGGAATTGTAAGACAATCAGTAACTTGTAATGCAATAATTGGCAACAGTCATGGCTTGCAGACACCCTTTGATGGAATAAACTAATTTTTTCACACATTCCGTTAGAATTGTATTTATTCCTCCAAAATTACAGCTTTTAACTCATCTAGGCTTTTGGAACGCCTATTAGAAACGTTTTTTTATTTTTCAGATAAGCTCACAAATTTTCAACTGGATAACTAAGTCAGAACTCTGAGCAGGAGTATACAGTACATTGCATCAGATTAAGAAAATCACGTCCTTACCAGAAGAGCTTTATGTTTGGAGTTATTATCCTGCTATAACTTGAAATTCGGCTTTCTATCAATATAAATCCTATATTTATTGACCCATAAAATTAGATGACCATTTATTATATTCTGGTACTGATTCGCAACCATTGTGTTTACAATGAAACAAATTACTCAAACTCCCTTACCAGATATGGACCTATAAACTATTACAGAAAGTTTTCCAAACTTTACTACTGGAATTATGTTAATTCCTAAGGTTTTCCCTATACTCCGTTGGGCCCAATGTTATAAAAGTGCAACATTTTGATCTCTTCGTAAAATATAACGACATCCCAGCAACCGACAGGTTTAGAAATATGCGTTACAGCAAGAAAAAATCGCCTTTCTTTGTGTTGCATTCTTTTCTTTCAAGCTACTTCTGATGAATATCCGTTCCACTTAAAGACTTGTCCTACCATTTCGTGAAAGTTTTCTTGTGGATACCAAAGGGTTTTCGTCTAGCTTCTTCCTTAAAACACGTTCTGTTCTCTCCAAAATCTTGCGAGGGTGGCACGTTAAAATGTGTGCCTGTTTTGATTTTTATTGCGACTTAAAATATTGTAAATAGTAAGCCTTGTTATTGAACATATTTTAGACATCTCTTGCACAGTTTTGCCAATCGCGAGATTGTAATAAACCAGTTCAATCAGATTAGTTGATGTTATTTTACCAGATATTTTAAATTCTCGTTAATTTTCTCGTTTAATTTTTTAACACGTTTTAATGAAATCGAAATAAAATTTTCAATAAAACATATCATTTGTAAATAAAAATAAGAAGTACAAAAATTGTAAAAACCATTTCTTGACAAATTAATTTTGGTGTTTCTTCCTTTTCTTAATTATAAGAAATTTTTAGACACCAGCAGAACGGAATGCACATTTTCTAGAAAAGGAATACAATAAAACTGTATTCAATCATCAATCGTCAGTTGGTGAGAAAGATGTCTACCACTACCTAAAGATTTGTATACTTTCCTAATTTCATTTAAAATTGTTCTACGCCACGTATTTTTTGGACGACCGGAGCGCCGACTTCCTTGGGGGTTCCATTCTAAGGCGGCTCTCGTAACGCTGCCAATAGGCTTACGACGAGTATGTCCTATCCATCACCATTTTCTTTTTGTTATTTGGCGAACTATTGGTTCTTATTTTATTTGCCTCCAGAGCTCTGTGGTTGTGATGTTATTTGGCCAAAATATTCGACATATTATTCTAAGACACTTGTTAATAAATACTTGGAGTGTCTGTGCTCTAGACTTTGTCATCAGCCAAGTTTCGCTTCCATAGAGCAGTGTAAATTTTATGCAGGCATTGAATATGCGACCAAATGCTGACCTTGCCTTTTTAGTCTATTAGACACATCTTCTTCCACACCACTATCAATTGACATCATGCATCCCAGATAACAGAAGTGTTTTACAAATCCAATTCCTTGTCCTTGTATTCTGAATTGGTTATCAGTGACGTTATTAAATCGCATTGCATGTGTCTTTCCAATGTTTATTTCTAAACCAACGGCCCTTGCTAACTTGACTAAATCTTCCAATTTGCTTTGCATGTCGTTGAATTTATGCGAAATGAGGCAGATATCGTCTGCAAAATCCAAGTCTTCCAGATGTTTGTCAAAGCCCCACACAATGCCCCTTTTCTTCGCACATAGTTTTAATATTATCTCGTCAAGTACCACAGCAAAAAGCAATGGAGAAAGAGGACAACCCTGTTTTATCCCTGCGTTTGTGCTGAAGGGTTCACTTATCAACCCATTGTGACGAACGTGTAGGAAGGAATTGGTGTACATAGCCATGATGATTTTTATTAATTTTGATGGTACGCCCTTAGCTCTTAATGCGTCCCATATTGCGTCACGTCTTATAGAATCGAATGCTTTTCTAACGTCGACAAAGACTAAATAAAGCGGTGTGCGCCACTCTACAGACTGTTTTATTATGATACGAAGAGTATTTGTCTGGTCAATTTCGATGTGGCCAAAAACCAGCCTGCTCGTCTCGCAATGAGTGCTCAACGCACTGCAGTCTATTATTAATTATTAAAGCTATTATTTTATAAATAGTGTTCAGCAGGGTAATGCCCCTCCAGTTATCGCAGTTGGTCAAATCATTTTTCTTGGGAAGCTTAATGATAACTCCTTTTGTCCATGCTCTGAAACTCTTCATTTGCGCAAGCAACACGAATATGTGGTTGTAAAATTTCTGCTGATATTGCAGAGTTAACCTAAAGGAGCTCTGGCGGAATGGCATCTTCCCCCGGTACTTTGTTTCTTTTAATTTTTTAAACAGCGGCTGTAATTTCATCGAGACTGGGATCATCGTCAGATATTACGTGGTTAGAAATTGTAGTTGCTACGAAAGAAGATGAGGGGTTTTCTACAATGTTGTCTTCAGCTATGTTACTAATGCTTTCGAAATGTTGCTTCCATCGACGAGTTTTGTCTTCTATGTTGGTAAGTAGCTGCCCGTTTGTATCCTTTATGGCATGGTTACGGCTCATATATTGAATTGACAGTCGACCTATAAGTTGATGGAGCTCTTTCATGATATTCGCTCCTGCGGCTGCTTCAATGGCTACGTTTTCGAAGTATTTTCTTTTGTCTTTTCGGGCTGATGTCTTAACGGCCTTTGTTACGGTGTTGTAACGTGATTTCAGATTTGGGTCTTCCCATTTCTGCTGTTTTAAGCGGTTTCTTTCCTATTCCGTTCCTTGCCACATTTCTAAGCAGGTTCCTCGTTTCTTTCCATGTACTGTTATTTGATTGTAAACAATCTCTTATCAATTCCCCAACTCTATAATTTTTAGTTTTATCTCGTAGTCGAAACGTTTATGTATATGTTGCGTATTTTTTTTTTTTTTTTTGTATACAGTTTTAAGTTTAATTTTGATTGTGGCTACCACTAGCTTGTGGTCGCTGTCAATATCAGCGCTTCTTTTAGTGCCCACGTTTGCTAATGTTCCTCTCCATTTTCGACGAATGCAGATGTGATCTATCTGATACCGCGTATTACCATTTGGGGATGTCCACGTATATTTATGAATATTGAACCACCAATCACAATGTCAAAAGTTTGGCAGAATTCTATAAACTGGTCTCCATCGTTGTTTTTTGTGCCCATGCCATGTGTTCTAATGAAGTGAGATAGGCCATGGTTATCTATACTAATCTTTGCATTAAAATCTCCTGTCATCAAGAGAATATCACGATTTGGTATATTGCGAATTGTAGCGGTTAACTGATTGTAGAACTCATCTTTAGTTGAATCCTCAGCATCCTTAGTTGGTGTGTAGCATTGGATGATTGTGACACATTTTCCGACCTTGCTAAAGAACCGGGCTGTTATTATACAATCGGAGATTGGACTCCATTAGTTTAAGGATTTTCGTATGTCCTTCGATATACTAAAAGCTACTCCACTTTCGTTTCTATTTTCTTTCCCACTATATATCACAACATTACCTTTTGCGGATATTATTTCACCGCTACCACGCCACCGCATTTCACTTATACACAAGAATGAAACATTAAATTTAACCAATTGTGACTCTAATTGTGCGAGTCTGGATGTTTCTCTAAGCGTTCTTACGTTCCATTGTCCGATTCTTATCCGTTTTCGTGTAGTCAAAGGTCGTCATCGTAGTGGTGGATTCTTCAATTTCTGTTGTATTCATTGTAGTAGTTTCGTTAATCATTTCAGTTTCAGATAAACGGATGATTAGTCCATTGTATCCTATGATGTTACTGGGGCTGCCAGTTTATAGACGCCATCCCGACTAGAACACACGTTTATGTAGCGAGCCGCTTGCTACAAGACCGACGCCCGCTGTCAATGAAATCATTGACTGTAACCAGTGTATAGAACGCCATTTTCGTGGCTACCACTGCGCCGTCTGCTATCCATAAGTAACCACACTAGTTAAATCAACCCTTTTTGCCTACTAAGGAACCCCCTGCCATTCCTTAGGCTAGATTTTGATCACCCCTTGGTATTTTATTTCCCCAGTATCCGCCATATTTATAAAATATGATAAGCTTCCCCAATTCGCTAATGGAGGGTACCGATAGAGGTTCTAGCAAAATATAGTTTATCAGCTATTTCATATCAAATCCTAATAAAGTAACATAATCTGAATTCGCAGTATGCCAAGAAAATTAAGTTGATAAATTGAGTTTATCTTTTGGTTGGTAAACAAAATACAATAACTGTATATTTTAATAGTGGTATAAGTCAGTCTGTTTTCAAAGTTTGGCAAAATAATTATTAGTAATTTTGTCATGTCTTTAGATAGCGGTTCTGTTATGATCAGGTAAGCCTATTAATGTAAAAATTCACTATTTATAATTAATTGTAGATATTATACGGTGAAGAAGAATAAGTTATTTAATAGAATTATGTAAAAAGAGAAACTCATTTTTGGTACAACAAATGGCTCGGAAAGATTTCATTTCGACGAAATAACTGAGAGAATCAACGACTAATAGAAAGAGGAATACCAACGGAGAAGCCAAAAATACAATGGATTAAATTTCTAGAAAATTCTCCATATAAAATGTTTTATAAAACTTCTTTGGATGACAATTTCGAATTCAAAGTGTTAGACCTTTCAACCAAAAGAGGAAGGCCAAGAATATACGAAAATATTGATTTGCTTCTACTATATAGAACCATTAGACCAATAACAGAAGAAAAAACCATTATATAACAGAAGAAAAAAAGGTTTTATGGATTTACTACCCTATATCCCACCAATTTTCCACAAACTCTTTATTTTCCCTAAATACTTAATTACAATGTAATGAGTTTGAATAAAATGTTAATTTTTAATAAAAATTGTTCCTTGAAGGTTTAAGTCATTTATTAAGTCATGCAGTTGATTTTGAAAACGGTATACAGTAGTGGACTAAAGTGTCTACATAAATATCAAAATTTTTCAAATATATTATAACTTTTTTATTATTATAGAAAATTGAAAGATTTTTTAAGGTATAAAACTTAAACATTTCCTTTTATTAAAAACTTAAATATAGTACAGAATTTCAATAAGTACTAAATAAAAAAATAAACTTAAAATTGCGACCTCATTTAGCCAGTTTTGTCCATGTATAAAATTTTTAGATCTTCCTTCTTTTAATATTTTGTGCAAAGTCCTTTATGGTTCAAAACACATTTTATGCGATTTGGCATACTTTTCACGAGATTTTTAAAAGTTTGGGGTGGAGTACTAGCCCATTCTGCCAAAATTATTGACCAAAGATCATCTAAGTTGGTTGGTGCCCGTTCGTATTGCGAGAGTCTTCTTTTGACAATTGACCACAAATTTTCTATGGGGTTCAATTCTCGGCTTTGCGCTGGCAAGTCATTTCAACCTTTCAAAACCACACTACCTTTTAAAAATGGTTATAAATTTCAATATCATAATAAATGCTTATTTGTTGGCACTATTTAATTGTCAAAATATTTGATTCCATAATACAAAAATATTTTTTAATCCTTTAAAATGCAAACCTCTTAATATCTCGAAACAAAAAATATATGACTTATACCACTTTCATAATTATATACATATATATATATATTTATATATATATAAATAAATGTATATATATGTATAAATAAATAAATAAATATATATATATATATATATATATATATATATATATATATATACATAAAGACACCGATGATTACATAATTTATCCAAACAAAGAACATAGTCCCCGGTATGGTCTCGATATGTTTTTGATGTTTTCAATGTTTTCAAAAAATATGAGAAATGAAACTGTATATTAGGGGTTTTCACGATGGGTAGTGCCAACTGAGCAAAATGCATCGGTTTTATCAATTTACAATATGCAAATTTTCACTATAACCATCGTGAACACCCCTATCTATAACGAATTTTTCAAAGCAAATTACCAACAACATATATGAACTAAAATAAGTTGACGATAAAACCTATAACATGATAACAGGGGCTTGTGAATTGAACATATACATATGTATGTATATTAACTATCAACCAACAACAAACTAGAAAAAAACCGCAATTATAATTAAGAAAAGAAAAACAAAAGAAACACCTAAATTAATTTGTCAAGAAATGGTCTTTACAATTTTTGTACTTCTTGTTATTTTTATTGACCAATGATATGTTTTATTGAAAATTTTATTTCGATTTCATTAAAACGTGTTAAAAACGGAAAATTAACGAGAATTTAAAATATCTGGTAAAATAACATCAACTAATCTGATTAAACTGGTTTATTATAATCTCGCGATTGGCAAAACTGTGCAAGAGATGTCTAAAATATGTTCAATAACGAGGCTAATTATTTACAATATTTTAAGTCGCAATAAAAATAAAAACAGGCACACATTAGAGCTTTTGACGTGCCACCCACGCAAGAATTTGGAGAGAAAAGAACGTGTTTTAAGGAAGAAGCTAGACGAAAACCCTTTGGAAGAAAAGAAAAAAGAAAACTTTCACGTTAATTAATGTAGCGTGTAGTCCCACGAAATGGTAGGGCAAGTCTTTAAGTAGAACGGATATTCATTAGAAGTAGCTTGAAAGAAACCATTGCTTACAGTGCAACACAAGGAAAGGCGATTGTTTCTTGCTGTAACCCATATTTGTAAACCTGTCGGCTGCTGGGATGTCGTTATATTTTACAAAGAGATCAAAATGTTGCACTTTTATAACAGTGGGCCCAACGGAGTATAGGGAAAACCTTAGGAATTAACATAATTCCAGTAGTAAAGTTTGGAAAACTTTCTGTAATAGTTTGTAGGTCTATATCTGATAAGGGAGTTGGAGTAATTTGTTTCATTGTGAACACAATGGTTCCGAATCAGTACCAGAATATAATAAATGGTTATCTAATTTCCTGAGTTAATAAATATAAGATTTATACTGCTAGAAAGGGTGTTTGGAAGCCGTGATTGATGCCAGTGGTTGTCATGCAAATTACTGATTGTCTTACTATTCCATATCCATCGCAATTTTTTTATATTATCTTAGTGTTTAAAAACACTTTCTTGACAACAACATTCTTGAAGTGTTTCTGTTTTTAATCTCGTTGGTTATCCTTATTTTTTCTGGGTTTTCTTTATTGATGTTATTTGTAAGTTAACATATATGTAGATAAAATTAATATAGTAAAAAAAATTTTCAAATTGTTTTGGCGAAAAAGTACAACATGCTTTGTTTCTTTTATACTAGTAATGTAATTATAAAAAAAAGTAATGTTGTTATAAATAAGTTGCTAATATATAATTATTGTTATTAATGTGGTTATTGTAAAATTCAAGAATTAGGCGCCGCAGGCAAAAAATTGCGCGATTTTTCATATTTTATAAAAATATTTTGCCTGCGGCGCCTAATTCTAAAGCTTAACAATAAACAATAATTAAATATTTAAACTCACATTAGCAAACTATTTGTACCTTAATTATTTTTTTATTCACATATATATTCTTTCATATTTATTTTAATGAAAGTATACAATAATTTATTTGCGTACAATAGCAACAATATATTTAACTTGGTAGCAAAAAGCTTCCTAACAGACTGTGATCACAGATTACATACAACTTCTTCTCATAGCTTTCTCGATGAATTAAATCAACGGTACAATTAATTGAAATCAATGATTTAATTTAGTAATTGTTGTAGCGACCGTGATCAAGCAGAGTTACTTTGGCAGCACCCCCAGGAGCAGCAGGTGTCACAGCTTTCTTGGATTTTGATCAAAGATTACATACAGAAGTTGCAAGCTGAAAGCTTTCTCGATAAATTAAACCAATATCAATGCCCTTACTAAAACTATTCACATTTTTATTTTTGATAAGAAAAGAATAAATAAATTTGGGAGATAATTCATTTATAATTGGGTATTTATTTTTCACAATTTTTTGTGACAATTTTCCATTATTCTTTAACATAATTCTTATTGCCTTTAACACAAATATATAACTACATTTATATTTTTTAATTAATTAATAAATATTCAGCGCTAAAGAAATTATTTTTAGAAATTAAATCAAAAGTTGGCATAATCGATAACAATTATAATTTTCAGGTTATCGTGTTTCTTTAGAGGATTTAGCATTGGTGAATAAGGGTGAAGATGTTTGGTATTAGATTGTTCGAACATGTTAAAAAATTAAAAACCCCAGCCGATAGATGCTTATTTGAGTTTTTCAGTAATTTATTGCAAAATTAAACAAAAAACTTGCTTCTGGCTTAAATCTTTTCCTGATTCACCCAATAGTTTAGTTTGCAACTGTGTGAAACATTCCACCAATAAATGAACATTTTTAAGCTTCAATATAAGACTATTATAATTATAAACTTTAAACAGTTGTACTATTCGTGTTGAAGTTTTTCTGAGTTTGTCATATTGAATTTTACTGGTTTTCACCCATTTTACTATTTATTAGACTTTTTTGGACAAACATTGCAAATCCAATCAATGCCTCACAAGCAGCTTTCTTCACTGCAAAAACCATAATATCGCCATCGTCACAACGCAAGTAACTTTATGCAATGATATTCTCTACATTTCGCTTCAAGATGAATATCTTTCGAACAATTCCATTTGTTGTTTATTGTTACTCCGAGATACATAAAATTCTGTACACTGTCAATGTATGCGTTATGTATTTTTAAAGAGGTAGTATTATAGCTTTTTTTTCTTGTCCAAAAACGTATATTTTGTTTTTTGTACATATATTGATATTTAGACCATATGTATTACTGTGAATTGCGAGGTTTTTCCCCAGGTCTTGTAGCGCCGACATAGTGTCACCCAATAAAGTTGTGTCAGTAGCATATCTTATATTATTTAGAAAAATATCAGCTGAGCTCCTTAAACTATCACCCAGCACCAGCGCACAGTCCCTATAATCCAAAAATTTTGGAACTCTGGGTACATGTCCGTTGGCATTAAAGAAGGAGTCATTGTTAAAATGCCTACGAATCCCACCAAATGCCAGAACTGGAGAGGGATAAAATAATTGCAAGCATTATAATCTGTAGACTAACCACAGCATTGTGTGGTGAGTTGCGACAAGAACAAGCAGCACTAGGTACTGGTACATCCTGTGAGAATAATCATCGAGCAATGGCGCTCTACCATTTACCCTACGTTTATTGACTTCGAGAAAGCTTTTAATACTCTCTCACATACAGCAGTATTGTGTTACGGTACAAGGGTGTCCGGAGAAAAAAACAGAGCTCATAAAGAGTTCTTACCATGAGACACTGTTGCCAGATTTGCTGATTTCTCTGCATTTTGCTGATTTTTCTTCGTTAAATTGGCTAGGTGAGATTTGCCGATTTTCTTCCTCATATTGCAGATTTTATGAAGTGACTGTGTTTAGGTCACACTCTCTTTTATTGATTTTAGTCAACTTCATTTCGATGAATAAAAATTCTTCAGACGTTTAAACTTTACCTTGGACAAATTCATGAAATTCAAAGATTATTAGAAATAAAACATCTGAACATATTGTATCCCTGTCAATCTCATTGGCTTTGAATCGCAGGCGTTGTAGACTGTTTAGTAGATCTATACGAACCATCAAAGATTTATTTTTCATTTGTGGAAAACGTATACAATTTAAATTAAGAAGACAATTTAAATTAAAGTAAGAAGCCACACAGGTTGTGTTGTATTTAAAAAAAAATATTACGGCTGTTGAATTCTTCGATTTTTTGTGGTGTTTTCCAATTATGTATTTATGTAAAGATAAAACATACTTATAGTTTACTGTTGAATATTAATTGATAATTCTGAATGTACTTATATTACTTGTTTTTATTTTACACTAGCTGTGCCCACACACGTTGTGTGCGTCCTGACAATATTTTGTTCGATGTTGCTTTATAAGTAATCCACACCAAATTTTAAGACTCTTTTACATTACTTCACGTATACGTATTTTCTTTATATATATTTTATCCCTGGATACAATTCTAAAATTTATATAATATTCTAAAATTCTAAAAATTATTGAAAAGTTCTGTAAAAGGTGCATATCACTGCTTTTTCTTCTCTTTCTCTTGGAAATAATTTAATTTTATTAAAATCTATCCAGTAATTTTTACGTGATGCGAACACAGACACAGGAAAAAAGTTATTGTTTTATTATATGTATGATGATTTTGTGATAAATTTCTTAAAAACATTCATAAAAACCTCGTGTTTGTGTTTTGTTATTTTACCAAATTTTTTTAAAAAAATTTTATCCAGATTTTGCAGATTTTTTCTCTAAATTTTGAAGATTTTATATTTTTCTGGCAACACTGCTGTTGGTGCCACTGTCAAACCCTACTAATAATGCAACCCTAAAAGCTATCGATTATATTGTATCGATAATTCATTATTTGTACTTATGTATAAATTTATCATGTATAACTTCTTGCCATTTTGTAAATTAAAATTAAGCGCCATTACAATAGTAGTTGCGAACTAAAACGTCTCTATTTTGAAAAAGTTGTTGGTTTGAAACCAAAAAGTATGTAAATTAAAAATTATATTTTTCATATCTTAATTTTATATATTATTTTAAAGAATTAAAACACTAGGTTGTAAAACAATGAAGAAATACCTGAATTTCATCAAGTCTTGCCTGTGTTATTATTCTCAACAAACCATCTCGAATTACTATTGCTAACAAAATTTTTTAATTCTTTTTGCCGAAATTTCGATTCTCCTTGTGAAAAAATATTTCCTACTGGATTAAACTGGTATTGGAGTCGGGAACTCGTAACCAAATCCCATTAAAGTTGCTGAAAGCGTTCCGGCTAAATTTCAACATAACCTCAACCACACGTAAGTATTATGGATTCTTCTAATGACCACGTGCAACCACATAACATAGGAACTGCTTCAATAGAACATATGTCGAAAATATGTCACCTTGCCACGAACAAATTAATGGTACCGTAATATACTGCAATTCGTGCAAAAAACCTTACCATATAGATTGCGCAAGACTCTCTAGCCCACAAGATCTATGGCTGTGACCAACATGCAATCCCAATACAGCGAACTCTCTAAACTCTGCTTCTAGTACACATTCCTCAATTGCATCAAAAGATTCAGTAGCTAGGCAAAAGGCCCTAGAGTTAAAAAGGTTAGAAGAGGAACGTGAACTTACAATAAGACGTGATCGTGAATATCTCTATGAAATTCTCCAACAAATGGAGGACGAAAGTTCAGAGATTCAACCTACATCTCGATATCAATTAACTCAAACATCAAATACAATAGTTACCCTTCCGAATTTAACCTCACTTAACACATCTTTACACCAACCAATGACAGCAAACAGCGTCCCTATTATGACAACAGCCGCATCTAATTTGCCTTTAAGACACACCTTCAATCCAAACAATACTACAGATTATCAACCTTTACAATTTATTTATCCCAATTTTTCAGTACATTCCACAGTTAATCAAAATCACGCTCAAACACATTTCAGTCAATCACAAAATACAATCATTTATTAATGCCAGACGGGCAGAAACATTTCAGACATTGCCGGAGTTGCAGACTACTCTAGAACAAAGCAGACTTAGAGCCGACCAATTGCAAGCTCGTCAAACCGTGCCAAAAGATTTACCCTATTTTTCAGGTTGCCCAGAAGAATGGCCACTATTTAGTTCCACCTACGTCTGGTCAACTTCTGTTTGCGGGTTAACTGATGCAGAAAATCTTATAAGGGTATAACGAGCTCTTCGCGGTGATGCTTTAGAAGCTGTTAAAAGAATTCTCATTCATCCTTCGTGCGTACCCCATGCCATTTCTACTTTAAAAGTTTTATACGGTCAGCCAGAAAAAATATTGTTTTCTTTGAAAAGCAAAATAAAAACATTACCACAAATTAATCCCAACAAAATGGAAACAATTACCAACTTTGCGATCCAAGTTAAAGGGCTACAATCAACAATTGAAGCATGTGAGCTCTTTGACGAGCTAAATAATTCATCTCTACTCCAGGAACTTGTCGCCAAATTACCACCGTACTACCAAATTATTTGGGTTTCAAATAAACTAAATCTTCAACGACACAACAAAAAAGCAAATTTGGTGGAGTTTTTCAATTGGATATTTGACGTCGGATTGTCAGCCAGTACAGGAAATGTTGAAAATAATTCTAATTATCAGTCTGCTTGCCGTAAACAAAAGAACGTTTTTATTCACAATCATGCAGAAACAAGCAAAAAGAAAAGTCAAATTTGCAGTGGTGATTGTAAGAATGTTACAAATTGTACAAAATTTGTGTCATTTGATCGCAAACAGAGATGGAACTTTGTTAAAAAGTTCGAGTTATGCAAGCACTGCTTAAGAAAACATAATGGCATTTGCTACAACAAAGACAAAAATTGCAACGTAGAAGGTTGTCAACTTAAACATCATTATCTCCTTCACAAATATTTAGAGCGTGTAGATAGACCATTAAATTCAGCTAAAGAAACTTACAATGGGAAAGAAAAGGATAGCAATAGTGTTCAAAATTTAAACACACACAACATGAGAAAACAGAAAATTCTTTTCAAAGTTATTCCAATAAGAATTTATGGTAGAAATAATAAAGTGATTTCTACATATGCATTTTTAGATGATGGCTCGTCAATAAGTTTAATAGATGAAGAAATTGTAAACCAATTGGATTTAAAGGAGAAGTCGAACAACTTTGCCTGAAATGGACTTCAAATGTAGAAAGAGTTAACGACAATTCACAACGTTTATCGGTGTTGGTATCTGGTAATAACAACAACGTTCGCACTGTTAATGAAGTTTTATTGCCAGAACAGACACTGGAGTACGAATTTCTTTGCTCAAAATTTAATTATTTAAAATGTTTGCCAATTGATAGCTACGTTGCAGCTAGACCAAAAATTCTTTTAGGACTTAATAATATAAATATTACAGTTTCTAGTAAAATAAAGGAAGAAGGTAGAAATGAGCCAATTGCTTTAAAAACAGCACTTGGTTGGACGATTTTTGGGCCATGCGGCGATAATCAACCGACACAGTATAATATGCATATTTGCGAGTGTACTGAAACTGACAACAAGATTCATCAGCTTGTAAAACATTTTTATAAAATCGAAAGTTTGGGCATAAACTATCAAAATTTAAAAGTTAATAAAGAAGATGAAATATCAATGCAACTTTTAAATAATTTTACTAAACAACTCGATGACGGACACTATGAAACATGTTTGTTATGGAAACAATATCAAACTATTTTGTCTAATAATTATCAAATGGCAAAAAGTAGACTTTTATGCCTGGAAAAACAATTACAAAAAAATAAAGATCTTTTTGCAGTTTACGTTAAAACAATGCAAAACTATATTAACAAAGGTTATATAAGTAAGGTTGACATAACAACAAAGGCTGAAAGGACTTGGTATCTCCCAACCTTTCCCGTCTATAATAAAAATAAACCCGACAAATGCCGCATAGTGTGGGACACAGCGGCGAAATTCAACGGAATATCTTTAAACTCCATGCTTTACAAGGATCCAGATTTTTTAGCTTCGTTACAGGGAATACTGTATTAATTTAGGGAAAGATCAGTAGCTCTGTGTGGTGACATCGAACAGATGTTTCACCAAGTGTACATGCGTGAGCAAGACCGGCATGTTCAACGTTTTTTGTGGCGAAATTGCGAAGCGGAAAAAGACCCAGACGTTTATATTATGAACTTCATGATATTTGGAGCCTCATGTGCACCCAGTATTTCGCAATACGTAAAAAATACAAATGTCTCAAAGTATGATAGCAAGTTTCCACAGGCAGCTGCTGCTATTAAAAACAATCATTATGTAGAAGACTTTCTATTTTCTGTAAATACAATTGATCAAGCAATCAATATAGCAAAGGAAGTTAAATATGTATATTCAAAGCCAAGCTGGCTTTAATCTCAGAAATTGGAATAAAGCTGAGGTAGCTCATGAATTGGAAAACCTAAAATGTTTAAATGAAAAGCAGATTAATATGAACTTAGATAAAGCAACAGAAAAGGTTTTAGGTGTTTTCTGGAATCCAACAGATGACACTATAATATTTAAGATTTCACCTTATATATTGAACAACGAAGTTATTAGTCATAACAAATGTCCAACTAAACGCCAAGTTCTGAAAATTTTAATGACAATATATGACCCCCTAGGTCTAATTGGTAACTTTGCTATGTATCTCAAAATTTTTCTGCAGGAAATTTGGAGAAGCGGTATCGGTTGGGATGACTTTATCAAATACGAACAATTAATAAAATGGAACAAATGGCTCAAATATCTTCCGTTTTTAAGAAAAGTTTGCATACAGCGTTGTTATTTAAAATCAATTAGTAATTATAGCGATGCATACACTGCACATATTCGTGGATGCAAGTGAAAATGGTTATGCGGCAGTTGCTTATTTCCGCATAGTTTGTAATAAAGATATTGTTTGCTCTCTGGTGGGCTCTAAAACTCGTGTTGCCCCTTTGCGGACGACCTCCATTCCACGTTTGGAACTTATGGCCGCCCTCATTGGAGCGCGATTTGCAAATAGTATTATAAAAAATCATTCTATTTCAATAAAAAATAAATATTTTTGGACTGACTAAAAAACTGTTATTAGTTGGTTAATGAACAATATTAAAAAATATCATCAATTCGTTTCCCTGCGCATTAGTGAAATTCTCGAAACAACAGACCTACATGAATGGCATTGGATACCAGGAAAAGAGAATGTGGCCGACGAGGCGACTAAATCAAGTAGTCGTTGGTTTAAAGGCCAGAAACACCTGTAAGCGAGTGGCCAAAATTTGTAACCGTTTTAGATGCATGTGAAACAGAAACAATCGATTATGTACAAGTTCATAATCAAAAACAATTAATTGTGGATGCTAATCGTTTCTCAAACTGGAATAGGCTTTTAAGAACTGCTGCCTATATGCTTCGGTTTTGTAATATCTTACAAAAGAAACCTAATCCGAATATAGAATTTACCTCTACGGAACTACTTGAAGCCGAGAATTTATTATTTCGAACAGCACAAACAGAATGCTATAATGGCGATATTAACCTTTTAAAGGCAAACAAACGATTAAATAAATCAAGTCCTCTGTATAAATTGGATGAAAATCAAATTCTTCGTGTCGAAGGACGATTAGAAAAAGCAAATATTCCTGATTACGCAAAATCACCAATAATTTTGCCTAAAGTGAGCCGTATTACTCAACTTTTAATTATGAATTTTAACGTGAAATTTAAACATCTAAATCATGAAACAGTGATCAATGAAATTAGACAACGCTATTATATCCCGCAGTTAAGAACTGTGCTTAAGAAAGTACTAAAGCAATGTCAAATGTGCAAAATAAGGAAAGCCATTCCTCGTTATCCACAAATGGCAAAGTTACCACAAGCTAGATTAGCAGCATTTTGTCCACCGTTTACATACACAGGGGTGGACTATTTCGGCCCGATGATGGTGACTGTTGGTCGACGTACCGAGAAAAGGTATGGTGCTTTGTTTACATGCCTTAATATAAGGGCCGTCCATATAGAAATCGTTAACTCTTTAAATACATCATCGTGCATAATAGCAATTAGAAATTTTATAAGCCGTCGCGGAACACCCAGAGAGTTTTTCAGCGACAACGCAACAAACGCTAATCAGCGCTAAGAGGGAAATTCGAGAAGCCGTTAAAGAGGTTAATAAAAACGAACTTATACGTAATTTTACAACAGCCACTACAAAGTGGAACTTTATTCCACCATCGTCGCCCCATATGGGAGGGGCGTAAGAAAGACTAGTAAGATCAATAAAAACGGTTTTTTACAATACTTCATCTATACAAATACCAAGCGAGGAGTTACTCCGTGGAATGTTAGCCGAAGTAGAAAACATAATAAACTCGCGACGTTTAGTTTATGTGCCAATTGAACATGAAAATGCTGAAGCCATAACACCGAATCATATGTTGGTGTACTCATCGAACGGCATGATACCGTTAGCTACATACGATGATAGCGGCGTGGCACTTAAACATAGTTGGCTAAGCGCTCAACAGTACGCTGAGAGATTTTGGCGGAAATGGGTAAGAGAGTATTTACCATCTTTAACATTTAGTTCAAAGTGGCACGAGAAGACTAAGCCGTTGAAAGTTGGTGACCTGGTTATAGTGGTTGATCCGTCGAGTCCAAGAAATGTGTGGCCAAGAGGAAAAATTGTTGAAACAACTATTGCAGACGATGGTCAAGTGCGCAAGGCAAAATTTTTTACTACTGGCGGAATAATTGTGCGGCCTGCAGCTAGACTTGCGATGCTGGATGTAACTTCTTATTAGGAGTATAACTTCGAAAGCTTCTTGTTATACTGTGGGGGGGTGTTAGCGCCACTGTCAAACCCTACTAATAATGCAACCCTAAAAGCTATCGATTACATTGTATCGATAATTCATTATATGTACTTATGTATAAATTTATCATATATAACTTCTTGCCATTTTGTAAATTAAAATTAAGCGCCATTACAATAGTAGTTGCGCACTAAAACGTGTTTATTTTCTAATATTGAAAAAGTTGGTGGTTTGAAACCAAAAAGTATGTAAATTAAAAATTATATTTTTCATATCTTAATTTTATTAAAATTATTTTAAAATTATTTTAAGGAATTAAAACGCTAGGTTGTAAAACAATGAAGAAATACCTGAATTTCATCAAGTCTTGCCTGTGTTATTATTCTCAATAAACCATCACGAATTACTATTGTTAACAACTGCCATCAGACTAATTGCCGAGTACTGCACGAAAATACAGGGCTGTGTAATATCATCCTATTATTTAATATCGTTTTCGACGTTATTATGGCAGATGCAACACATACCAATAGAGGCATAAGCTGGGGTCTGCAGGGATGACTAGTAGACCTCGATTCCGCAGACGATATTTGCCTACTCGCTCACAGATACTCTGACATGTAATACAAACTACGTGTGATGGAACAAATGACGGCAAGAGTGCACTCAAAATATTATGTACGTTAAAATAACTGAAAATTTAAAATAAATTAAAAATCAGTTAAAAACCGGTCTACTCATTATCCGTTTAAATCAAATGAAAGGTGTTGTTAATTTTAAATGTTAAAAAATTAATTGGTAAAATCAGTAAAAACAAATGTTTTTCTTTTATTTTAACTCCAAAAATATTAACTACATATTCCGTAAAAATAAGCGATATTTCCGTTGATTCTGTTTTTTAACTGTAAAAAATTTAACTTTTAATTTCGTAAAAATAATCGATTGTTTCATTCTTTATGTTTTTTTAACTGTAAAAATTTAAACGACAAAATCAGTAAAAATAAATGATATTTCCTTTGTTTTTACAATTTTTATTTTACATACAAATAATTTAATACAAATTTAATTATCTTAAAGCTATAACTGATATAATTATATTTTAGATTAGATTAAATAAATTAAAAATAATTTTGCCAGCATTCATTCAAATCAAAGAACCACAATAAAGAGGTAATCTAAAAAGTAGAAATAAGAAAATACAAAAATATATGTATATATATAATACATAACTAAAAAACTGCCGAATTTTAACTTCTTGCCTTTCTATCGACTAACCGAACCACATTTTTAGGAAGTTTGCAAAGTATACTTGAATGCAATAATGAACTGATTGAAAGCAGTTATACTTAAAGTACAATGCTTTTCACCAAGTGACGAATGTACCGAGTTTCTGACTGCAGGAATGAAGAAAAAATACATGACATCATCTAAGAAAATAAAAAATTTGTTACAGGGTATGCAGAGACTCTGCATCATTCAATTGTCAAGCCTGTAATAAACAAAGAAACAGCAACCCTGGAATTAAAATCACAACTATTAACCAATAGGAAGACAGTTCTCGTGTCGTCATTAATCTAACATACTCCCAATGTTTTAAATTTATGTACGGAAATACGTAATATTATTGCCATCATATAGCTATTTTCCTATGGTACTTGTATTACGTACCAGATAATCTGTGACAGCGGTCGGGAGCTTTGCGATTTTTAACATGTCTTATTTTTTTTTTTTCTCAAAATACGTATTGTTATTTTAAATATTATTTTTCTAAAAATGTCTAATAAAATTTTAACACACATACTTTGTTACACACATTTTTTTCTTATTTTGGGTATAATCGAATTTTCAAAAACAAAAATTCAACAAAAATAAATGAAAATATTAACTGTAACGGAAAATCAGTATTTATACTCAGAATGTTGGAATCAGTAGAAAAATAATATGCCTTGCATTTTAAATGTTTATTCAGTTAAAAATAACTGTACGAAATACTTTTTAAATAAACTACAATCAGTTACTGTAAAAATATTCTGAGTGTGGGACTAAAAATTAAAGACTCCGCTCTTCGTCTTCAGGTGTCCTTAGCGGGATGTTTTCCGAACAATGAGTATTGAAATACTTTCTATATTTCAACACTCAAAAAATTATGTAGGTAAATTTAAATGAAAAATCACTTTTAATAACTGTTTTTTTTTTTTATTTAAAAAAACGGTGAACTAACATATCATTTAAATTAAATGTGATTCTAAATTGTTTTTGAATGTCGATTTGATAACTGGCGAAATATGTAAAAACAAATAATTTTTTGTTTATTTTAACTCAAAAAAATAACTTACCAGAACAGTAAAAAGTACTGTTTTTTCATTTATTTCAACCTAAAAAACAAGCTGCAAAACATCAAAAATTACTGTTTTTCATTTATTTTAATTAACAAAATTTAACATACTAAAACAGTAAATTTTACTGATTTTTTTATTTTATCATTTATTCTAATTCCTTAAAAATACAGATTTTTAATCAAAACTACTGATTATTTATTTTAATGCAAATTTAATAATTTAAAAATATAACACAATTATATTATTCTTCTTGCTCTCGCTCTATTACATAGATTTCCATCAATTTCCAATGGATTTCAAGATTATTCTTGGCTGAAAAAATAAATGTATGTATTTAAAAAAATTTATTCAACTTATCAATCAATAGTTATGATGCTTTTTAATATTTTTGCATTAATTATATTTTATTTTAACAAAATTAAATTTTTTTTTTCAAAAATATGTATCTGTTTCTTAACTTCATTTTTGAAGCTATTGTAAACTAATATTTTTCTACTGACTTACTTTTTTTATTATTTCAATTTTACTGAAAGAAGATAAAAATTAACTGTTAATTTTGACTGCACCGAAAATCAGTATTTTAATGTTTTAGTCTTTAATCTTTTAGTTTCCTTTGCTTTAAATACTTTTACTTGAAAACAATATATTGTAATTTAACTTTTTTGTCAAAATAAAAAGAACTTGGAAACTATCATTTCAACAGGTTATGGGCCCTGGTCCGTAAGAAAAAAAAGATGCCCTAAATTAAAGTTTTTTAAATAAATTTTTTTTGTCGCAAGAACTGTGCATTCATTTTTTCGGAAATTAAGAGGGAGTTAATATTTGCAATGTCATCGTTGTTGCAGATAGACAAACTTGGCGAAGCTAACTATTCTACATGAAGCATTCTAATGAAAAGTATTTTAATCCACAGCGATCTTTGCAGTATTGTTTGTGGACGAGAAGTAAAGCCCGAAGATTCAACATTATCGGCATCTTTGGCTTATGAAACAAAAGATGAGAAGGCATTAGCCACAATTTTATTATGTTTGCAGTCTAGCAGTTTTGAAGTCTTTATAATAAAACAATATTTTGTTTTGTCTTTAGACTTTTTATTTACGAATCAAAAATATGACTGACTTCATTTTCAATATTTCTTAATATTAAATACAAATCGATAAATGAAAATACTTCTATTCCAACAGTTTATTTTTCTAAATATTAATTCTTGGGAATTGTAAGTGTTTACATTGCTTTTTGGAGTTTATTGTTCTAATAAACTATATTTTGGAAACCTAAGCATTCTTTGGAATTTATAGGTCATTAAAAAGTACTTAAATGTATTTGCATGAATGTATGTTTGTTCATATTTTATGGACAAACGTACAAACGTTTAATTTATACAGTTTACATTCTAATCAAAAAAATAAAAAGAGTTTTTAATTTAATGACATACCTTGTTAAGAAAAAGAGCTTTAATGTATTTGTATGAATGTATGTTTGTTTATGTTTTATGGGCAAACATACAGATGTTTAGTTTTATATTTCTTTTCTTTACAAAAAACTGTTGGGGCGCTAAAGCTTATATTAAGTTACAATTAAATTATAAAAAGTAATAACTAAATTATTATTTTATTAGGGGTTATCGTAACTCCCCCTCCGTTTGATTGAGGCTCCGACGAAATATTATATATATTAGTTTTCTTTTTGTATATTAATGTTCCAATAATAATGATAGGAACAAATATAGTGATGTTTATTCCATTACTAGTTACATTAAAAATTTTATTTCTTTTGTTATCAAAATCTATAATCTTAAAACTGTTTTCATAGCTTATTTGTTTTAAATATAAATCTTCAAGTTTTACATCAAGATAAGTTTTGTTTTCATTTATTTCAGTTATTAAATTATATAAAATAATATTGTCTTTAAAATTGATTTCATTATTATAATATGTGTTATTTTCTGCAGACACTTTGCAGTTTTGAAATTTTAAAATAAAAGTACCTAACAATTCTTCATTTGTTTCACGTACACAATTGTGTGACACCTTACCATAGTAATTTTTAAATAGGAGAAAACCTTGTTTTATTTCCTTAATTAAATTAAATTAAAATTTTCTGAAGTTGCAGTCGGGGGTTTTGTTTTTTATAATATTTGCGATGCATTGATCATTGAATAGTTCAAGGTCTTTAATATTTTTTGAAGTTAAATTTGCATGATATAAGTTATTTTGTTCATCGATTAAAATTCGAGTTTCTGCCAGAGACAGGGATTTGTTCCCTTTATTTGGGATTGGCTCAAATAAGATTTGGGAAAGTAATTTATGGGAATATTTTGGGATAGACAACGCTATAAGACTATTCTCATTGAAATATGTGACTCCAATCTTGATATTATTATATGTTTCATAATCATCTATCAGTTCTATTTCTTTGTCGTCTAGTACGTCTGTAGGAATAATACCTAATTTACCTGTAAATATAACTTGTCCAATATCGTCTACGTGATTTCTTAAAAGGGTAATATCTGTATCTATTTGATATACGTGTCTTAGGAAAAGCAATTCATCTTCCAAGTCTTGGATCTTATTTTGAATTTTATTTCGGAATTTATTTATGTGTTTTGAAATAATATTTTGTTGTGTATTTATATGTGTCGTGATATTTGCGATTTGTGATGAGAGTATTTCGCTTACTTGAACAAGTGAATTTAATTTTATTGATTCCTCATTTTGATTTGTTGTAAGGATATCCAGAGCATTCTTGATTTCTATTTCATCATCACTATCCATATTACCGGTTATGAATTTTATTCCTTTTCCCAGCACATTAAGTCCACGTTTATTCCTGAAGTGAGGTGCTAAGTTGTTTACTTTTGTTTTTAGTAAAATGAAATTATGTTCAATTGTATTTAAAAGAGGTTTCATGTCTGAAATAGTTCCGTTTAATAAATTTATATTTTTTCCTATTATTTCAATTGAATGGTGGTAGTTTGTTAAATTTATCAGATATAAAATTCTATTGTAGTGGTCGATGAGTTGTATGTCATTTTCTTTTATTGGGATGTATCCTTTATTATCTGTTAACTTTAGTATGAACAGTCCTTGACATATTATTATTTCCGGAAGTAGAGCTATCAGTAATATTAATCGAGATACGTTCATCTGAAAATAGAATATTAGGAATTTTGAGTTGTTACGTTAATTGGATTTCTAAAATTGATTGGTTTATTACCTGTATTTGAGTGTATTGAGTTGTTATAATACATCATTATCCTGTAAATTTTTTCCTCAACACTCTCAGTGTCTTTATTTGGGTCATGTTTCAATATTCTCATGTGTTCGTTTATGGTGTTGTGTAGTCTTTCTATGTCGGAGTTCGACGTGTGGTTATTATTAGAAGTATAATGAATTTCGATATTTTGTTCCTTTAAGAATTCCATGAGTGGCAGGGATTTAAACCCTAGTTCATTGTCTACTACTATTCTTTTTATGTTTCCCATTCTTGAAAGATATTGCGTTAGTGCTTTTTTAAATTCTAACCAAGATCTGGCGTTAATTTTTATAGCTTGGGCATACTTTGAGAACTTGTCGATGAAGGTAAGGAATAGTGTTTTTCCTAGTGAGTAGAATACATCGATATGGATTATTTCATTTGGATTTTCTGGTGTTTCAGTCAATTTAAATTGTTGTTTGATGGGGTTTCTGTCATATTTTTCCTTATTGCATATATCACAATTATTAATGAATTGGATGATGCGAAGTTTTAGCTTAGGATGATAAATTTTTTTTAATTTAGCGAAATTTTCGGTTATACCTCTATGGTTGTTTTTTAAATGTTCCCTCTCTATCCTTTCGGCTAGTTCTGTTTCATAAGTGATGTCTTTAAGGATTATTTTACATCTCAAAATTTTGAAGTTATCACTTTCTCCAAAATATTTATTCGGTCAATTTTTCGAATACAGATTCGTTTTCTACGAATATTGCATTCGTTTTATCGGGGCAAAAATGATTTTTTAATAAAGTCTTAACAGTTTCTTCATCAAAGTTCTTAGCTGATATTGTTTTTCTCTGATTTTTGAATACTTGTTCGTTTTTCATTCTTAGTGATCCTGAAGCAATCTTATTGAAGATAATTTGCCTTTCCTCGTTCAATAGTATATTTACTCTAGATAGTGCGTCTGCGTTACCGTTGAGCAATCCCTTCTTGTATTTTATTTCATAGTCGTACTCCTGTAATCGGAGTCTCCATCGGATTAATTTAGAATTTGGTTCTTTAATAGAAAATAGCCACGTTAGTGGTCTATGATCGGTTTCAATTAAAAATCGCTTGCCAAACAAATAAGGTCTTAATTGTTGAGTAGCCTATTGCCAAGAGTTCTTTCTCTATAGTGCTGTAATTTTGCTCGTGATCGTTAAGTGTTCTGCTGGCATAACAGATGGGGTGTCCATCTTGTGAAAGTACTGCTCCGACTGCGAAGTTACTTGCATCTGTTTGCAAAACAAATTTCTTATCAAAATTTGGATAGACCAATACAGGGGAATTAGTTAATAGTTTCTTTAATGTTTCAAAGCTTTCTTTATACTCTGGATCCTTAACATTCATTTGGCTATCTTTTTTCAAATATTTTGTCATTGGTCGTGCTATCTTCGAATAGTCTTTAATAAATTTTCTATAGTACCCAGCAAGGCCCAGAAATTGTTTAATCTGTATTTGAGTTGTTGGTAGAGGAAATTTTTGAACGCATAAAATTTTATCCGGATTAGGTTTGATACCCGATTTGGTCACTATATGCCCCAAAAATCCAGTTTCCCTTTTCATGAAGTCGCTCTTATCTAACTGAATCTTTAAATTCACTTCCTTCAACCGATTAAACACTTTTGTAAGAGATTCCAAATGTTCCTGAAGCGAAGTCGAGAATTTTATAATATCATCGAGATACACAAGACAGATTTTATTAATCAAATCACCCAAGACGTTATTCATCAGCCTTTGGAAAGTAGCTGGTGCTGTCTTGAGTCCGAACGGCATACGAAGGAACTCGTAATGACCGCCTTATACGCTAAATGCGGTTTTATGTATGTCTTTTTCACTTATTTCTACTTGGTGGAAACCCTTTGCAAGATCAAGCGTCGTAAAGTATTGTCACCTTTCTAATTTTTCCAAAATTTCATCGATATTGGGGATAGGATATTTATCGTCGATAGTGACATCATTTAATTTACGATAGTCAACTACGAATCTCCATTTTCTCTTTCCGCTAGCATCCAACTTTTTTGGTATAATCCAAACTGGTGCTGAATACGGTGAGTGGCTGGGTCGTATTATACCATTTTTCAACATTTCCTTAATTTGGGATGTTGTTCAAAGTCCTTATATTATGTTTAATTGCATTGGTGAAAGTTAGGTCGCTGTCCTCTGCATCAAATATTTTCTTAAATCTATTTATTACTTGCAATAGTTTTTCTTTTTCTTCCATATTTAGATGGTTGGTCCGTATTTGTTCCGAGATAGGAATCTTTGGATTTCCATCTTCAATATTATATATGCAAAAATCATTACCAGTCACTTTATCAATTTTTTGAATATCAAACTGTACCTTTTTTTTGGGATATTATCAAACACCCTTATATAAGCAATAATTTTAAAATTTTCTGCCTCATACACTCCTCCCATGATCTCTACATTTTGGTGATTTATTATAGTTTTAGGCATATGCACTAGTCCATTTTCTTTATCAATGTTTAATTTTATATTATATATACCTTTTGTCTGAAAAAAGTATTCTACGTCTTCAAGAGTATAATGCAAAGGTATTTTCTTATCTCCTATTTCTAATATATTGTCTTTATAGTTCACTATTGCTTTTAATTTTTTTAAAATATTGTTTCCTATCAAACCATCACATCTAGTATGGAATTTACACACTAAAAATTCTACTTTATTTTCAGCATAGCCCAATTCCTCAAAAAGTGGTACTGACACCTTTTCCTTTACTACTATTACATGTTGGAGTGTTTTTAAATTGGTGGGTTTAGAATCTATTCTCCATTTTGGATGACATATTCCGGGATTTATTATTGAATGTGTTGCTCCTGTGTCGATAATAAGTTTGAGGAAACCTAATTTTGTTTGTACGACTATATGTGGTAATTTTCCGTAGAGGCTTCTTGCCGAAAATTTTCTGCCTTATTAACTTCCATTTGTTCCGGTTGTTGTTGATAATTATGATTATTTTGCCACCTTTGCTCGTGTGTATTCTTACTATAAGAATTTTGTTGTTGTGGTTGTTGGTATTGTTGTACCGGGTTATTCCGCCATCTAGTTTCTTGCGCATTATTTCTGAAAAAATTTTGATATTGTGGTTGTTGGTTGTATGCGTTATTTTTTCGTCTATTGTCTTGGTTGTTATTAAAATTTTGTTGATAATTCTTTTCTTTATGCCTAACAAAGTTTGAAGGTAATTCGTTTTTATTTTTCTGATAATTTAAAGTTTGTTTTGTGCGTCCTGGATGAAAACGGCCATCTTTTCCTCTTCTAGCAACTTGATTGGCTGCTTCACCTTCTCCTAGCACAGTTATCATTTTATTATTTAATTGTCTCAAAATTAATTTTATGTCATTGTAAAAGTCGACAACATTGGATTGGAAAGTCACGGCTCGCAATTCATCGTAGAGTTGCTCACTACTCTTTCTTTCACCGAAATTATTGTGCAGAGTGTTTTTTATATCTGCCCATGATTGAACTTGGGTATTTATTTCTATTATTTCTTTTGCTTTTCCGACTATTGTACTCTTAATTATGTCTGAAAACAATAATTGTGATAATTCATCGTAAGATGCAATAATGGGATGTACTCTGTCTATTAGTTTTGTAAATGTATAAAAGTCGCTAATGTTTCCGTTAAATACGGGGAGACTATTTAAATATTTAATGGGGTCTAGTTGTATTTGCGGAGGATTTGCCATTTTGCAAAGAAATTGAAAAAAAATTGACTCTTACAAATGAAAAATTGTTCGTACGTACAAAAATATAATAAAAAAAATATTTATTTGTTTAAATGTATTCTTTCCTTTTTTTATCAAATCTGGAGGGTCCCGTAGGAATCGCAGATTATGTGTAAATTTCTATAAATTATTTTGTGTGATTTAACAATTAAAAATTTACGTCTTATAGTGAATTTTTTAACTGTTTAGCTTATTATTGTATTTAGTTTTATAATATAATACAAAACATTTGACATTTATTTCTTATTTTACTTACTTTAACTACTTTTGTTTTTTGTATAATTATCGTATTTGATGTTGGTAGTGTTGACTTTACTTCTATTAACTGCTTTTCCCGTACTTGATGTTCGTAGTGTGGATTTTACTTTTATTAACCGTTTGTCCCGTACTTGTTGTTGGTAGTGTTTAAAACTATTGCTTTTAAGTTGTTATATTTTGTTCATATATAAAGGATTTTTTTTCACTTTCACTTAGTTTATTCACTAGTGTATTTTTTTTTCAAAGGATATAATTGATCAAGTTGCTTTTAAGTTCTAATATTTCGTTCATATATAAAGGATATTTTTTTTTACTTTTACTTAGTTTATTTCTTTTTATTTTATTCAAAATATTTAACTTAAAAAAAAATTCTATACTTATTTTTATTATTTTATTATCAAATGATATGACTTAAAAATTTTATCCTTATTTTAATTTTTTTTTTCCAAAGGATATGACTTAAAAATTTCATCCTTATTTTAAATTTTTTTGTCAAAGGATATGACTTAAAAATTTTATCTTTATCCTCGTCGCCAGTTTTGAAGTCTTTATAATAAAACAATATTTTGTTTTGTCTTTCGACTTTTTTATTTACGAATCAAAAATATGACTGACTTCATTTTCAATATTTCTTAATATTAAATACAAATCGATAAATGAAAATACTTCTATTCCAACAGTTTATTTTTCTAAATATTAATTCTTGGGAATTGTAAGTGTTTACATTGCTTTTTGGAGTTTATTGTTCTAATAAACTACATATATTTTGGAAACCTAAGCATTCTTTGGAATTTATAGGTCATTAAAAAGTACTTAAATGTATTTGCATGAATGTATGTTTGTTCATATTTTATGGACAAACGTACAAACGTTTAATTTATACATTTTACATTGTAATTAAAAAAATAAAAAGAGTTTTTAATTTAATGACATACATTGTTAAGAAAAAGAGCTTTAATGTATTTGTATGAATGTATATTTGTTTATGTTTTATATGTATATTTGTTTAAGTTTTATATTTCTTTTCTTTACAAAAAACTGTTGGGGCGCTAAAGCTTATATTAAGTTACAATTAAATTATAAAATGTAATAACTAAATTATTATTTTATTAGGGGTTATCGTAACTTCTAGCCAGCTAAACCAAATAAAAAGCTGTGTGTCAGCACCGAAAGCCTGGCGAAAACTGCTTGAAATCCACCACTCGAAAGGACCTGCTAGAAAAATAATGCTCTTCAAGAAGCTGTTATACATGTCGATGAGGGATGGTAATATAAGTGATCACATTAATCAATTTTCTAATTTGACAGACCAGTTAGCTGAAATTTAAGTAATGATACCCTATTATGATAATATTAGTCATATTATCAAGCTTATCGAAAGACTACGAGGGATTCATCGTGGCAATGGAATCTAAAGACTCCTTACATAAACTAACATCTTTAAAAATAAAGCTGTTGGAAGAGGTTTCAAGACAACGGGAAGGCTGCACCAATAGTAACAACAATACTGAAGTTTTAAATGCTACGAGATTAAATACTAAAAACCCTAAGATTGAGAAGAAGCAAAAGTATGAACAAAACAAATACAATAAAATAATGCTAAAGATAAAAAATGTTACAACTGCGGGCGCCGTGGTCATTTCGCCGCGAATTGTAGACAAAAAGAAAACAATGACAATCAGGAGCGCAGGCACGAATTCAATTGTTTCATGTCATTGGCAAACAGTCAATAACAGCAATAATAATGTGCAGTGGTGTGTAGACAGCGGAGCTTTTTCGCATTTTCCTTATGACTACAAATTTTTTGATGAATATGAAAAATACATGTATATTTACCTAATAATAACAATTTAAACGTCATAGGCCGTGGTAAAATAATAATAAATGACAACAAAACCAAAATCATTCTTAACAACGTTTT
This sequence comes from Phasia obesa, assembly GCA_949628195.1. Lineage (NCBI taxonomy): Eukaryota > Metazoa > Arthropoda > Insecta > Diptera > Tachinidae > Phasia > Phasia obesa. The sequence continues at coordinate 67,914,237 of OX451219.1, forward strand.
ACATGTGCCAGAATTAAAAAGAAATTTCATTTCAATTATCAAGATCAAAGGTATCGCCATGCCAATTTCCAATCTTTAAGAGATATGGAGAAAAACAACACAGTAAGAGGTTTAAAAATAAAGGATAATTGTAATGAGCCTGTGTGTGAAGTATGTGCTAAATGTAAAATTACAGTGACACCTTTTAAAAATTCTAAATTTAAAGCAAACAATTTATTAGAAGTTGTTCATAGCGATATTTGTGGACCAGTTAATGTGCCATCTATTATTGGATCCAGATATTTTGCAACATTTATTGATGACAGGTCAAGCTATACTGTTGTGCATTTTATTAAAACGAGGAATGAAATATTAAGTGTTTTCAAAGACTATAAATTATTAATTGAGAAGCAAACTGGCAAAATAAAATGTTTAAGGACTGACAATGGTCGGGAGTACATCAGTAATGATTTCAATAAATTTTTAGTCAATAATGGCATAAAAAGGCAGCTTGCCTAAAACGCCGTTTGAAGTATGGCACGGCTTTAAACCCTCAGTTGCCCATCTTAAAATATTAGGTGCAAAGGCAATTGCTCTAAAAAAAACTCATCATAAAAAATGTTTGCCCAAAGGTACTTAAATTGTGTTAGATGGTTACAGTGAACAATCGAAAGCATATAGGCTGTATGACCCCATCTCCAGAAAGGTTCACGTTATTAGAGACATGGTTTTCATAGAAAATCAATTTTACGATAAAGAAAAGCAGGCAGATGATTCAAGTCCAAATTATTTTGATTTTTTATTGGGTAATGATAAAAATCAAGTTGAACAACCACAAGATAACAATACTGAAATCGTTGCTAGTCCAGCAACAACAATTAAGCAACCTGAACATTCAGATGAAACCGATATTTCAGAGCAACAAGATGTCAGTTTTCCGAATGAATTGCCAAGAATAGGATGAGGCCGCCCCAAATTGATGAAAACGGGAACTAGAAGTCGTCCAAAAAAGGTATATAATACAGTAAACTCCATTTACGTGCCAGATAATATAGATGATGCCTTGACGTGTTAGAATTGTAAGGAATGGAGTGCTGCAATCAAAAATGAGTATAACTCTTGAGTAAAGCATAATACTTGGGAGTTAACTGATTTGCCGAAGGTACACAAACCTGTGGGATGTAAATGAGTGTTCACGGCAAAAAAGGATAAAGAAAATAATTTACAAACTTTTAAAGCTAGGCTAGTTACTAAAGGGTGTAGCCAAAAATATGCTAAACAAAATATGCTAACATACGATTATTAGTATCATTGGCGATAGAACATCAGCTATTTATGGACCAAATTGATGTCTCATCCGCTTATTTAAATGGTGAGCTCGAAGAAGACGTCTACATGAAACAACCTGAAGGGTTTGTCGACGAAGCGAATCCGAACCATGTTCTTAAATTAAAAAAAGTCATTATACGGACTTAAAAAAAGTGGTAGAGCTTGGCATACAAAGTTAAATAACGTTTTAAAAAACATTGGATTCACACAATGTGTCAGCGAACAGTGTATGTATACTAAAAATCTAAATGGTGTGATTAACATTATTGCTGTAATTGCAAGTTAATCAAAGAAAGAACTAAATTTTATAAAAGTGGCTATAGCCAAGAAGTTTAAAGTCGTACACGGTGGTCCACTAAACAATTTTTTAGGTATGGAATTTCATAGAGAGGGTTAGACTGGTGCGGTAGAACTATGCCAGAAACAATATATAAAATATTTATTGAATGATTGTGGAATGAATGATTCAAAAGAAGTTGCAACACTATTAGAGTCCGGTTTTCAGATGTCCTGCAGCAATAATGACTGAAAAAGAGTAGTTGTTACAGAATATCAGTCTGTAATAGGCTCGTTAATGTACCTCGCAATTTTAACACGTCAATTTACACTCAGTGTGTAAACTTGCACAACGTAACACCGATCCTCATTCAGAACATTTGTCATCAGTAAAGCATATGCTGCGATATTTGAAGAAAACTATCAATTTCAAACTGCACTTCCAAAAGACTGGAAAGCCTACAATAGGCTACGCAGATGCGGATTTGGGAAGCGATGGAGTAGACCGAAAATTTTACTCTAAATTTTCATTCGCCAAAGCAAGCTGTGTGTTTGCCTGGGAGGCCAAAAAACAAAATGTAGTGGCCCTAAGTAGCACTGAAGCAGAGATGAAGATGGTCCAATATTATTGTATGGCGATAACCTTAGTGCCCAGTGTTTGGTTAAAAATGCTACGTATCACGCAAGAAGCAAACATATTGATCATGTTCGTGATAATTATTCTAAGGGGAAAATTAATATAGGTCATATTCCTACTCAAGATATATTGTCAGTTATTTTTACAAAAAAATTATGTAAAATTAATCATCTTAAATTATGTAATAGTATGGGATTATATTGATATTCTATCTATGAGAAATGTGTTGAGAGGAAGTGTTAAATGGCAACATATTTAACAAAACTACTTTTATATAATTTCTAAATATTATATAGAAATAAGTAGGCTATGATTTTTCTATTCGTTTTGTTGAAAAATATTTTTTATATTCTTTAGTCTTTTAGTTTCCTTTGCTTTAAATACTGTTACGTTTTTACTTTACGTTGGGTTCTTTTAATTGCAAAATAAATACACACTGTTATTACTTTTACTGTAAGTCACTTTATTTATTAATACCACTGTTAAAAAAACACAGCTAACTGTTATGTAAACACTCTTAAAATTCGACAACTTAACTCTTTGACTTTTAAATTAATACTGCTATACTACTCGCCAGCACGATTCACTTATATAGGTGATTTAAAAGCACCAGAATGTTCTATTCCACACAGGTCTGGCAGGTTCGATTGTTATTGCTCTTGTTTTCTGTTTGTGTGGTTGTTTATTTCTTTATACCTGTATGTGTGGCTGTTTATTTCTTTATAATGGGTGATTTTTTTGAGGTTAGGATTTTCATGCATTAGTATTTGACAGATCACGTGAGATTTCAGACATGGTGCCAAAGAGAAAGATGCTCAGTATGCTTTGACATTTCATCATGAATAGACTTACTAACGAGCAACGCTTGCAAATCATTGAATTTTATTACCAAAATCAGTGTTCGGTTCGAAATGTTCAAATGTGACAAATTTTGTTCAGCGATGAGGCTCATTTCTGGTTGAATGGCTACGTAAATAAGCAAAATTGCCGCATTTGGAGTGAAGAGCAACCAGAAGCCGTTCAAGAACTGCCCATGCATCCCGAAAAATGCACTGTTTGGTGTGGTTTGTACGCTGGTGGAATCATTGGACCGTATTTTTTCAAAGATGCTGTTGGACGCAACGTTACGGTGAATGGCGATCGCTATCGTTCGATGCTAACAAACTTTTTGTTGCCAAAAATGGAACAACTGAACTTGGTTGACATGTGGTTTCAACAAGATGGCGCTACATGCCACACAGCTCGCGATTCTATGGCCATTTTGAGGGAAAACTTCGGAGAACAATTCATCTCAAGAAATGGACCGGTAAGTTGGCCACCAAGATCATGCGATTTGACGCCTTTAGACTATTTTTTGTGGGGCTACGTCAAGTCTAAAGTCTACAGAAATAAGCCAGCAACTATTCCAGCTTTGGAAGACAACATTTCCGAAGAAATTCGGGCTATTCCGGCCGAAATGCTCGAAAAAGTTGCCAAAATTGGACTTTCCGAATGGACCACCTAAGACGCAGCCGCGGTCAACATTTAAATGAAATTATCTTCAAAAAGTAAATGTCATGGACCAATCTAACGTTTCAAATAAAGAACCGATGAGATTTTGCAAATTTTATGCGTTTTTTTAAAAAAAAAAGTTCTCAAGCTCTTAAAAAATCACTCGTTACCTGTATGTGTGGCTGTTTATTTGTTTATGCTTGTATTTATGTATGTGGCTGTGTATTTAACTGATGAGTGTTTATTTAAGGCGTTACTCTTTATTGTTTGTTTCTTTCTTTCATCATTGTAAGAAAACAAACCATTAATGTTGTTGTTGTTCGATAGTATTGTGGTTCAGAGACTATAATGAATAAATTCTTCTTTCGTAGCAATACTTTTACTTGAAAACAATAAATTGTAATTTAACTTTTTTGTCAAAATAAAAAGAACTTGGAAATTATCATTTCTACATTTAACAACAGTCATGAAAAATTAAATACAAAATTTCTTCCTAAAACAACCATTTTTTCATTTATTTTTAACTTAACTGAAAACTTCTTAAATAAACTACAAACAGTTAATGTTAAAGTTTTTTGAGTGAACCAATTAATGCTTGCGCTAGTCGTTGGTGATACGATATTTTGTTTGTCCCATATGTAAACGATAGTGGGTGAATGATCTGAGGATAATTCAAGTGACGCCTCAACTTTAATCGTTTCTCTTGGAATTCCCTTAATCACACTAAAATCAATATTATCAGGTATTTTTTGTCGATCTGTATGAAATAGGGACCTAGTGATTTGTAGAAGTCGCTATACTGACTTTCCGATATTTGAAATCTAGGAGGTGAATAAATCGAAGAAGCTTTGATGAAATTCTTCAAGACAGATATTTGTTGCTTGAAGGTAATAATGTTTGATTCGGGCCTTTATAAGTATTGCCGTGCCTCCACATGCTCTTCCACGGGGGTCCTTAATATTATATAAAATATAGCCATTGATTTTAAAAAAGCTATTTGTTGTTAAATGTGTCTTAGAAACCATCATGACATGAAATTGTTGGTTCTTGAGGAAGTATTCGAGTTCATTATTATGTTGGCGTAAGCCGTTTGCGTTCCAGAAACATATTTATAAACAGTTCATGGTTTTGTATGTACTACCTGCAATATCATAGCATGCTTGTTTTACATTTCTTGCATCATATTACCCATAGAGCTCATAAAATTTGGTTTGGGTTAACTGTCGATGGCGCTTTATGAACTTGGTTGTATTTTAGCATGTCAGAGTATGAAACATGTTGGTGGTTGGTTGAGCTAACTGAGGGTAATCATCATTTGGTCGATATTGTGTTTAGGGGGAGTATTTAATCTTTCAGACGACTTCCTTACTACAGAATGAACAGGACATCCTCTGTAGTAAGCAGTGTGGTTTCCACCGTAATTGCTACATTTTTTAACCTTCGTGTCATCCTTTGACTTATCGCATTGAGCGGAATAATGCAGCTCACCACACACAACGCAAACAGGAGGCAGCTTACAGTAGGCCCTAGATTGACCATATTGTTGGCAATTTAGGACGGGTCCTGATCGTTTAAGTGTTTGCTCTACTGTAATTTTGCGGTGCAATAGATACCTTAGATTGCAGTTCAACTCGAAATAGTGGTTGGGGAACAAGTTCTCGATTTCTGGTTTTATCCAAACCTTTACCTTAAATCGAGCTTTGCGAAGGCCAGCTCTTATTTCAAATTAATCAACATATGATTCGACACATTTAATAGCTACCTGTGGACCTTTGCTACTCTTCAGCTGATAGGTATACAATTTTTTTTTGCAGCTTTCAAACTCGTTTACAGTTTTACAGTAACTGCTTTAATCAATGAATTGTATTTTTGTCTCATCAATGTTACCACGCTTAATGGGAATTACATAAAAAGAATTCTCTCCAATCAGTGAAATCAGTTTATTTTTGAACTCGTTCAACTTTTTCTCTCTTTTTAAATATATTGGAGGTGGTTTGAAGGACTTTGGTGCCGTTTTGGGTTCACTTGATTCGCTTTCTAAGATAGCAAAACGATTTTCGGAACTTATTCCGTACTTTTCTTTATGTACTTTCGACATTGGTGCTAACTGCGAAGATTTACAGCTTCGACCTCTTTTCATTACAGTTACGTATCTATGCATTCCCACTTGAGTCTTGTCGTAGGGTCGTACAGTCAGCAGGCAACCATGATTTACTTTTATTTTATTATCACTACCTATCAACAACGGTGAGCAGGAACAATGCGGTAAATTGGCGCAGCAGTTACAAACAAATCAAAACACCAACTTTGTTGTTCTGTATTTAAAATTCACTCACTAAATTTTGTTATTGCGAGCTTAAAAATACGTTCTAGTCGGCGAATAATATAGTTTATTTAAAAAAGCAGTGTCGTCAGCAAATGTTGAATCGAATGTATACAGCAAATATTAAATGGGTCCCAATGGGTATTCCCTTGGGGAATACCAGCTTAAAAACTCTCATTTCTAAGTATAAACCTACGACTAGTTAAGTAACTTTCTAACAGCTTATACAAATTAGTGGGCAGGTTTTGGTTTAACTTTTAAACTAGGGCTTCATGCCATACTTTATCGACATTTTTTTTCCTCGAAAGCCTTTTTTACTACATTTACTTATCTGTGCGTTTGTTCAATAGTTCTGTGCTGATTTCGAATTGGTGGTTTCGGTCAAAATTGGGGTTAGCTTAGGGATTAATATTTTCTCAAGTAGCTTTGAAATATTTGATAACAAAGTTATTGGCCTGTGAGATTCCATCTTTGCGTTATATTTTCCTGGCTTAGATATCATAGTAATAAGAGAAACCTTTCAGTCTGAAGCTAAATACTAAGGGCGTAGAATGGCATTAAAAATAAAAAGAATTATTCTAACTGCTATCTGGGGAAGTTCCATTATAATCTTGTTACTCGTTTTGTCGAAACCGTACTCCCTTTTAGAGTTTAAACTAGCAATTGCCTTTTCAACATCTTGTAAATTACATTTAAGGGGAATTGTTGCTCCAACATCTACAGGTGGTAACTCAGCTAAATATATCTTATATTCGGCATAAATACGGATTTTAGATGTTTAACAAATAAGTTGCCTTTTTCGATATCACTCCTTGCCCAACCTCCACATGTATTATGCAAGCGTGGATTACATAAGTATGACAGGTCTTTCACCATAATGAATAGTCCGCTTGAGGGTTTTCAAGTATTTTTGTAGAGATGCAATTCTTCGGGATTATAATAGATCTCTGAGCTGTTTCGTAATTTCTCTTAATCTATTTTTGAGTTGCATAGATGTGTGCCACTCTCTTCAAATTCTTTTTTCTTCTGTCAAGAGCTGTTCGACGTCTGTAGAACAAATACGATTATATCTTTTTTGTTGCCGGGTTATTATTGCATGTTTAACAGCTAATTTAAAGTTTTTATTTAGATCAGTAAGACACAGCTTTATGTCATTTGGTGTTCTTAACGTTATGTTTTCCGAGCAATAAGTACTGAGATATTTTTTATATTTAAGTAAATTTATGCGATTGCTTGCTGTCGTTAGGAATTCAGTCGGTGAAACTGGTTCAGAATATATATACTTTATGGGGTCGGAAATGAATACTGTAGATTATACACGGAATGACAAATTTATATATACCCTTTCAACTTGTGGTTAAAGGTATAACAACTAAAAAAACAATTACAACTGCTACTCCAATTTTCCGTACTCGTTCATGCTCACACTTATTGTTAAGTAGCGACAATAAAATTAATGAAAATAAGTCCTCGTCGACTACTGGCTAAAACTCATTTAGGTGAGGACCAAAAAACCAAGACGCAAGTGGGAATCGACAGATTAGTCACTGTGTTAAGACGAGAATGAAACCCTAAATCGTCGCAGGAAGCGCCAAAGCCAAATGTACCTAGAGATAGGGAAAATGCTGGACTACGTTCCCAAAATCGTTTTGCAATCTTAGATAGTGAAACAAATGAGCCCACAACGAGATAGTAAGATTCAAATGAGCCTATAAAAAGTTTGATTTCACGCGAAACAGGCGTTAAGGTAGCCCGTAATATTCTAAACGACCGATAACATCAAACGTAAAAATAAATTTTTGCCCGGCACTGGCTGGACCTAATTAAGAATACATAATTTATTTTTATTATTTTTGAAGTTAGTTCAATTATATTTGAAGATTAAATTAATAAAAATAAATAAAATGTTCATATTAGAAAACAATATTCTAAGAAGAAATAACATATTTTTTTCTGTAGAATCGGTCGAAAACATTTTCTCTCCTACTTGTTGTATAATAATACTTTGTAATATGCTTCTAATATTATAATTCTCATTCTAAAATTAGGAAAAAGGTTTCCTGAAGATCTGGCCTAAGCAACCAGTGAAATACGTATATTTTAAATTGTTATGTGTAATTACCATAATATTAAATAATTAATATTTAAATTCTTTAAATTTTATAAATAACATAATATTTATTTCATTTGAACTGTTTATTAAAATTGAATTAATTTTTTTTCATTTAAGCCTAATTTTCTAATGCAATTCGCTAAAGCGTAAAAATTAGAATTTTAAGATTTTAAATTTTGTTAACTAAAAAAATGTTTTTAATTATAAAAAAATATGCTAATAGTGCTTTTAATACAATAGTTCTAAAACAAATATTTATTAAAGTTGATCAGTTATCACTTTAAAAAAAAGTGCAGGGTAGTCGTTGGGACTGCCAATAGAAGTGAAAACTAAGAAACTCGTGATTACTTTTTTCAACGATTTTTTATGAAATACAAAGCAAAAGGATCATTAAAGTTTACACTGAATAATTAAAGACAAATATTGATAATAATCTTTTTATTATTGCAGTTAACAGTTTTACTTCCGTTTTCGGCTCTACAAGTTTTGATTATTTTTTAAATGTCCGCTTATTTCATACTTCTTCTAAAAATACACATATACATGCATACATATCTAAGTATATATGTATGTATAAATATATACAGTAAAACACGGTTATAACGAACTTGAAGGGACCGCACAAATTAGTTCGTTATAGACGAAGTTCGCTATATCCGTAATAAGAAAAAAATTTTACGTACATTGAAGTACTTATTTACGTATATACATATGTATATTATTATGATTTCATACATTTAAAATGTACATTTATTAAAAACCAGTCAATTCATTTACCACAAAAACAAAAAATTAATCATATATATGTAGGATTTCACAATACTGTTTAAATAAAAATGCGTTCTTTTTTAATTCAATGTAAATATAACAGTTTATTTAATTGTCATTAAAGTGACCGATTGTTCTGATATCCTAACTTAGACTAATTTCTTATTCTCTCTTATCCTATCTTATTCTATTTACATCGTTGTTTTTTATGGGAATTAATAAGGGAAATAATGTGGCCGTCAGTGTTGTCATATGTCCGTCAATTAAGTCGCTGGTTATCATTTAATCCCACAATCGGCCCTCCTGCCTGCAATACACCCCGAATTACCCATGGTTTCATACTTTCAGCTACTGAAGACGTACGACTCGGTCCTTCAGGATCCCCTACTTTCTCCAATTCATAACGTCCATGTTTCATAATTCTCGTGATTTTATAAGGTCCAAGATATTTGCCCTTTAACTTTAATCCTGAGCCGAACTGAGTTCGCTTAATGGCTACTAGTTCCCCTTCTTGATACTTTGTCTCTGCTTTACGATGTGAGTTAAAAGTACGGCAATTTTCCTTTTGAATTCGATCAATATTTTCTTTAGCGATTGATCGTAACTCCTCTCTTTCTTGATCCATTTCTAGAACTATTTCCTCTTCTAGTAGTTTTCGAATATCAGGATTATCCACAATTCTCATCTCCACGCCAGTCAACAACTTAAATATATATATATGAATATATGAATTAATAAGCATTTGCATCTTTCGTACATGTTTATACCAGCTTTTCGGGTCTTCATGACAGTACTTTGAAATCAGTGGTACAACAATTTTATGTATCCTTTCCACCTGTCCGTTTCCTCGAGGTACTCCCGTAGCTATACACAAATGTTGAATCGCTTCCTCTTCACAATACTTTTTAAACAACTGAGAAGTAAACGCCGTACCTCGGTCCGTTATTATTCTTTCTGGATTTCCAAAAGTGGTCGCTTGTTTCTCTAAACATTCTACTACAGCTTTCGCGTCTGTTGAGTTTGTTGGATAGAGCCAAACATATTTTGTGAAAGCATCAACGACAGTCAGAAGGTGATTATATGCCTTATTTGTCATTTCCATAGGACCCACGTGGTCAATATGGTAAGTCATTAACGGTTTATCTGCTTTGTTTATTGGGTTTAAAAACCCTTCCTTCTTGCCACTTTTTGCATCGGTGATAATGCACGCAACTTCGTACTATCTTCTGCACCTTTGACACAAGATAAGGAATGTAGTACTGCATCTCTACTAGCTCCTGTGTCTTCGAAACACCAAAATGCCCTTGATTGTGAGCTATTCTAACAATTTCATCTTCCATTTGATTAGGAACGACAATCAACTCCTTACTCGGATTTTTATACAAGATCTCATTTTTGATATAGAAATCTTCATAGCTACCTGCTTCTAAAGCCGCTCTTACTGCTTTGGTCCAATCATCACTTAACTGTGCTTGCTTTAGCCGATGCGCCAAACTGCTTTCAACCATTAAGCATGAAACTCGACTTAAAGCGTCCACATGCTTCATTCTGGAACCTGGTCTGTGCTCGATTTCATACTGGAAATCTTGGAGAAACAGGGCCCATCTGGAAATTCTGGGTGGTACGTCCTCCTTATCCATCGTCATTTTGAAGGCATTACAATCAGTAACGATTTTAAACGGTATGCCCAACAGATATACACGCTTCTATAATAGCCAGAACTTCCAATTCATATGAGTGGTATCTTTCTTCATATGGTTTTGTTTTTGTGGTCATAAACTGTACTGGATGCAACTGCTGGTCCTCACAGTCTTTTTGAAGAAGCACTGCTCCGTACCCAAACTTACTGGCATCTGAATGTACTTCCGTTTTCGCCTTAACATCGTACAACTTTAACACGGGTGAACTACATAATACTTCTTTCAGCTGTTGACAAGCCAAAACAGCTTCTACACACATCTTAAAGGGAATATTCTTGCGAAGCAAATCACTCAAAGGCTTTGCGATCGTTGCATGGTTAGGTATAAACCGCCTGAAATACGACGTTAACCCTAAAAATCTCTGAACGGTCTTCCTATCGGTGGGGATAGGAAAGTTTTTCACAGCTTTCGTCTTTTCGGTAGATGGTCTAATCGAACCCTTTTCAACAACGTACCCCAAGAAATAAACTTTATTTTGTAGTATTTGACACTTCTTCCACTTAATTTGCAATCCATTGCATGCTGCTCTTCCCAACACAATTTCTAGTTTATAAAGACCTTCTTCAACATCTGTGGACGGTATAATTATATCGTCCATATACACTACTAATGTACCATCTTGAACCAGATCCCTGAAAACTGCAGATATGAATCTGGTGAAAACTGCTGGTGAATTACTGATGCCAAATGGAACGTATAAAAACTCATATTGTCCGGTTGCTGTTACAAAGGAAGTATACTTTCTTGATCCTTCTTCCAAAGGCACGTGGAAGAAACCATTCATCAGGTCTAAAGTGGTATATACTCTAGCTTTTTGTAACTTATCTAGGACTTCATCCATGAGAGGCATAGGAAAATGATCGCGTACTATTTTCTGGTTCAACTTTCGAAAATCACAGCACAGTCTCTTAGTATTATCCTTTTTCGGAACCAAAACCACAGGTGCTGCATATTCTGAACTACTTTTCAGGTTCTAATTTTATTTCTCCTAATAAGAACAATGTATCTACTCGCATAAGACAAACTTCGCAACCTGTATCTATAAGCGCCGATAATGTTTTACCCTGAATAACGATATCTTTAAACAAAAGTGTTGACCCGTTCTACACCATATTCGCTTGTTTAACATCGTTTTTAGCATTAACAACTTTTTTGCATTCATTCGCTTTATGGCCATACTCATTGCACTTAAAACATTTGAAATCTTTCTCAGGACATTCCTTCACCATATGCCCGTTTCTCCCGCACTTGTAACATTTCTTTAATTTTACAAAATCTTCCTTTGTTTCTTTCCCTTTTGCATAAATCGTTGTGGTATTTTAGGGGTTAATGCCTCTTGTGTACCTTTTATTTTTTCATACACCTTAATTTTTTCTTTAAGATCATCGATAGTCACGGCTTGATAAAGAATACTTTTATTCTGCCTGGAGTCTGAAATACCGTCAACAAAATATTGAATCAAACTCTCAGTGTCCAACTTTATTGGTTTTCCTATTTCAGCCAACGCATACAAATATTCTCTATGAGTCTCACCTGGCTTCTTAGATCTATTTCCCAACATTTTATGTACTTCTATTGCAGACAACTGAACTCCAAATTCCTTAATCAAAACAGCTTTTAACGAGTTCCAACTCTTTATACCAGTTTCACTGCGAATAAACATTTTTGCTGCACCCTTCAAAAGTTGTTTAGCGTAAATGAACTTTTGTAAATCATCCCAATTAACAGCGTCAGCGTTATCTTCAAACTCTTCAAGCCATTGATGAATTCGAACATGATCAGAACCATTAAAAGATGTAACGGCGTCTTCGATATCTCTTAGCGTAAAAGTACTTCGTGGGACAACTCTGGACGTAGCTTCAGCATAACTATCTTCCGAAACCTCATCGTCTTTTTTGGTAAAATGATCTAAAAGTCTTGTCTGTAATTCAGCTTTTACCCCACTTGTTAATAAATTTAATTTTTTTAAATTGTCTTTTAAAGCTTCAACAGTCAAACTTAAAATCTCTGTCTCGTCCATATTTCCAAATTAAAAAAAAATCTTTTGATTTATAAAATAATATAAAGTTATATGAAATAAATTGTATAGTAAAAATATTAAAATGTAGTTACTCTAATTTACTTTTTAGCTTTTACACAGTTTTTAATTCTTTACAGATATTCTCTTTTGAACTTTAAAATATTACTCTACTATTTCATTTTTCATGTTTAAAACGTTTCTTATTAGGCAAAATTCTTATTAAATTCTCAAACTGTAATAAAATAATTTCAAACTGTAAAAGTTTGAAAAGTACTACGCATATTTTCAAAAATAACGAACAATTTATCTTATCTGCTTTTTCTTCGAGAAGTTTCTGCACGCACGTTCTTGTTGTTTTTATTGTTGTCTTCTTGTTTACACCTTCTTGACTAAGTGACTTGCATTTGATTCTCTGCTACTTCACTTCTGATTTGTTTCACAGCTATTGATCTTCACTGAGTTTTATTTGGCTTTTGCTTCTTTTCTCCTCTTCAGCTTTGCATATGCATATCAACACTTTGTGTGTATTGCATTTTTGTTGTATTTACAACACAATTTCACAATTTTATTTCTTTTCTTTAAAAGAACACAGTTAATTTTTTGGTGAACAATTAGTCTGTTTCTAATAATTTTGGGAATCTTCTGCTTTTCTATACACACAGTTTTTATTGCTAGAAACACTTTTCTTTCTTTGGCACTCAGCCTTCCCAAAGCAAACACACAGTTTTGTTTCTTGGCACTCAGCCTTTTCCAATTTGCAGCTTACAGTTTTGATTTTCGGCACTCAGCCTTTTCAATTTTAAAACAAAGTTTTTCTCTTTTGGCACTCGGCCTTTTTTAATTTTTTAACACACAGTTTTCTCTTCATAAGCTCATCCCGGTTGAGCCCCCAATTTTGTAGGATTTCACAATACTGTTTAAATAAAAATGCGCTCTTTTTTAATTAAATGTAAATATAACAGTTTATTTAATTGTCATTAAAGTGACCGATTGTTCTGATATCCTAACTTAGACTAATTTCTTTTTCTCTCTTATCCTATCTTATTCTATTTACATCGTTGTTTTTTATGGGAATTAATAAGGGAAATAATGTGGCCGTCAGTGTTGTCATATGTCCGTCAATTATCATTTAATCCCACATATATATATAAAGTAAAAATAAAATAATTCAAGGTACATGGCTACAGAAGTAGAAAATTAACAAATTGCTAACTTAAATATTTAATTGAAAAAATCAGTTATTTTTATTTATACTTTACTTTTAACTATTTCATTTTCCATAGAATTCTCCAAATCTATCAAACTATGAAGAACGTTAAACGAATTTTCTTTTGAACTCAAAAATTGCCGAATTGTTTTTAAACTATTCCTTGCAGATTCATTTGAAGGAACTGGCAATTCGTCTTCCTCATCAGATTGATTTTTCATCTATTGATCTATTGATTTTGTACCATGTCAATTATTTGGAGGTCAGTTAGAAACTCTGTTGTAATTACAAGATCATCAACACTAGCATGTTCTTCAAAAGTAAGGCCATTAGGCAACTTATCAGACCATTCCATTAATTCAATATATTCATCATTTTCCATATTAATCTGAGGAATAGATTGTTGCGCAGTTTCTGTAATTTTAAATCCACAGTGGCAAAATCAATTTTCAATGGTTTGTTTAGTTACTTTATCCCATGCAAATTTAAAAATATGAAGTGCGTCTAAAAGTGTTATTTTTGGAAGATCTTCATTTAACTCAATAGATGTTAAATATTTTTGCAAAATTTTTTTCCGGTAGTGATGTTTTAAGTTTTTTATTATTCCTTGGTCACTTGTTGTGTTGGGCGGCAAGAAACAAAGCTTAATATTTTCAAAAACCATTGAAGGATAAGCGGTGCAGTTGTCTAATATAAGACGCACTTTTCTATTTTGAGCAGGAAATTTTCGATCAATTCTTTCTAACCATCGGCAAAAAAAATCAGCTCCAAGCTTTATAATTAGCCATATAGTCTATTGGAAGTTCTTTCACATTTTTAAAACATCTGGGTCGTTTTGATTTGCTAATAACAATAGTGGCATTTTTTCTGAACCATCTGAGTTGCAGCAAACAAGAACCGTAAGGCGTTCCTTCGACTTTTTTCCCCCATGACAAGGGACATCTTAGAAGCATAATGTTTTATCAGGAAGGAAACGAAAGAATAGTGCACATTCGTCACAGTTAAAAATATCTTGTGCAGCATATGTTTTTAAAATATCAGGAAACGTTTTGTTTTCCCACTCATTTGTCATTTGAGGTGTTACTAATTTTGATTCTCCACATACTGTTCTATATTTTATGGCTTGTCGTTGTTTAAAACGTTCAAGCCATCCTGTATTTGGACAAAAATCTAAATTTAACTCCTTTTCTAGAGATTCTGCTTTTTCTTTTACCAAAGGTCCGGAAATTAGAATGTTTTGGCCCCGAGATTGTGTAAACCATACCAAAAGCGCCTTCTCTAGGTCTTCGTGCTTAGCACAGCGAATCTTTTTACTAGAATTGTTTATGTTGTAAGTGCAAAAGATGTCTCTTATTTTTTCTTTGTTTTTAATAATTGTGGATAATGTTGATTTTGGAATTTTAAAATGTTCACAAATTTGTTTTTTACTTTTGTTTGCTTTGTCAATTTCACGAATAATTTCCATTTTAGTTTCAATTGATAAAGAATTTATTTTATATATTTCTTTCTTTTTTTCTTCTTTTACACTGTTTGTTATTTGTATATGAAAACAGTTGACCAGTTTGTTCGTTTTATGTGTATTCTGCGTTTTTTATAGATTAGGTAAATTAGGAGTGTTTATAAGAAGTCAAGTCTAGCGTTTTCGTGCTTGGGACTTTTAAAAACTGTTCGATAAAAGTAAAATTTGTTATAACCGTTTTCGCTGTAAACGTATTTTACTGTATATATATATGTATATATATGTATGTATATATATATGTATGTATATATATATATATATATATATATATATATATATATATATATATATATATATATATAATAAAGTACAAAAACACATTTGTTTTGTTTTAACAGAGAAAAAAGAGTCAACATCACTTTTAACTTTTAAAAATTAATTTAATTCATTTAGTTACTAATTTCAGAATATAAAAAAATAATAACATACATAACATATGTACATATCAAAAGTAAAACTTTTCTACAAAAAGCTAAAATTAGAATACTCCTTGCTCGCGGTTGGACAGAATAAAGTGCAAAAGTAAACCACTAAATGATAACAACAAAAATTTTTCGAAATAATATAACAATCAGTACTTAGTAGCTCCTCCCTTATTAGCTATGACCTCTCGAAGTCTTTTAGGCATACTTGAAGTTAAGTTTTTCAAAGTTTGTACAGGAATCTCTCTCCACTCGGCTTGCATTTTCTCCCAAAATGTTTCGAGTGTTAGTTCGAGATTCCATAGGAATTTTATCGTCTAGTATGGTCCATAAGTGCTCAATGGGGTTCAGATCGTGGTTTTGAGGTGGCCATTCCAGTACTTCAATATTATTTTGTTGGAAAAAGTTCTTTGTGGCCTTGCTCGTATGTTTGGGATCATTATCCTGTTGGAAGATAAAGTCCCCCAAGCCCATATCAAAAGCACTGCCGTTGAGATTTTCTTGCAAAATTACAACGTAATGCTCACCAGTCATTTTTGTATCGATTCTGGCTAGTCGACCTGCCCCAAAGAAGAAAAGCACCCCCACACCATGAGACTTCCTCCACCATGTTTTACAGTATGTGTGATATGTTTAGATTTAAATCTTTGTGAAGGCTCACACCATATTCTTTTGGCACGTTAGAATGATTCTGGGATCGAGTAATTTGGTCAGATGAGTCGAAATATGAGCTGAAAAATCCAAAACGTGCCAAAAGAGTATGGTGTGAGCCTTCACAATTTATTGCGTTATTGCGTTATTGCGTTGGTGACGCAATAATAATATGTGTTACAGTGAGCAAAATAAACATGCTGAGTGAATCAGCACAAAATTTGTATCAGAGAGAATCCAAACATGTTTTGTTTAGTTTGTTTTTTTAACTAAAACATTGCAATGTTGCTAACGGTTGTGTGTTAAAATTATCATTGTGCCAATAGAATGAATGAAATTAGAGCTTTCATTTGTTTGCATAAAGACAAACTGAATGGCAGGAATACCGATGGACAGAACAGTCACGCGGACCATCTGATAGTCAGACCGTCAGTCAGACAATCCAGCAGACAGCCAGTGACACCATCAGACAGTTCGTCAGATCGTCACACAGTCCTTCTGACAGTCAGTCAGCCAAACAATCAGTCAGACCGTCAAATAGTCAGACCGTCAAATATTCAGACCGTCAGTAGTCAAATAGTTAGAATGTCAGACCGTCATTTTGTCAGATCGTCAGATAGTGAGTAAGACCGTCAGATCGTCAAACAGTCAGGCAGTCATACACTCAGATCGTCGGACAATCAGACCGTCAGACTGTCTAACAGTGAGTCAGACCGTCAGTTTGTCAAACAGTCAGAACGACAAACCGTCAGACCGTCAAATAGTCAGACCGTTAGTCAGTCAGACAATCACACAGTCACTCAATCTATCTATCTATAGAAACCAGCAGAACTATCTATAAAAACCAACGTTATGTTGACCATGGTGAAGAGCGATAATGTTGCAATAATGATGCAATAATAATCAATAAGGGTGACGACGGTTTATGGTGACGACGGTTTTTGAAATCAGTATTTTTTCTTCAACCAAAAAGTGCTCATCGTTCCTAAAGAAGTTTTCACTTCAAAAATGTTTTTAGTTAAATTTGTTGTTGCGTTTGATTTCTTATAACACCGAAAATACATGATCTAAATTAGGGAGCATTACGTTTACAGTTGGTGTTGTCCGTTTATTATCACAACATTTATAAAAATAACTCAAGCAACAGAATAATATTCGGTTGTGCCGACTTTCGTATGCCCTTTATCATAGACATTTCTTTATTATCTTATAATCTTAAGCTTTTTAGTTTTATTGTTCAATCATTATATAAACAAATAAGAGTGCTATGTTCCGCCTTGCCGACTATTATATAGCATTCACCATAGTTATGATAAATATTCCCTTACTCTTTTATGTTTCCCAATTTCACAATAATATACATTCGGTTTTTACTACTATGATTTTTAACTTCATTATTAAAAGTATAATTTAAAAATATACAGGCATGTCACAAATTCCGTTCGGAATTGAAATGATTCCGCAGTTACCATTCCGATCTGAATGGTTTTAGCTGCTTTAGATTCCATTCGGTTTCATTAAATCGAATAAAATACAAAATCACTTTTAATGTGGCAACGTAAGAATGAATGTAGAAAACAATCTCACATGTTCCAGAGCTATATTTCGTCCGGAAGTGGAATTGATTCCGTATTTTGCTTCTATAGAAAACGTAAAACGAAAAAATTTTTCAGAATAAAACCACTTTCAATTTGCTATGTGGAATTGATATTTTAAGCAATTTATAGCCATTTAAACTTTTTAGAAAATATTTTTATTAGTAACGGATATTATTCTGGACCATACCTTAAAACTCTGCGACGCACAGTGGTCAAAAATCCATAACTATACTAATTTTAATTTTTATTAGCCAAAATATGAACTTTCTCTATATCTTGATAAAATGTCCAGCCAGATCTGTGGGCATATCGGGTAAAAAATATAACTATTATTTAAAGGTATTTTTATTTAACACACAATTATTTTTCGGTATGATTTTTATATTAATTACTCTAATATTGAGTCACATGTTGTTTTTAGTGTCAGGGTCCGCCAAAAGTAATAGGACCCAACATCCAAGAAGACGATTTCATAAAAAGTGTTTGTCTTTAGATTTGTATTAAGAAGGCCGAAATACTTCAAAAAGCAACGTTGCAAATCTGTGCAGAAAATAATTTGTTTTGTAAAACTTGTCTATTCATTAATTTGTGCAGAAAATATCGGACCTTGGGTCAGAAAAATTGTTCTCGTGCCCACGTTCGCAACCCGGCACATATATAATGGGGTATACATAGGTATAGCTGGTGAAAGATTTATTTCTTGAATTTTTATTATCTTTCATCTATTTTTTGTTTTGTCACATTCGATCTTATGTTTCAATATTGAATATGTACATAAAATGTGGTTTTGTATTTTTTCGATTTACTAAAACCGAACGGAATCTATAGAAGCTAAAACCATTCCGATCGAAATGATAACTACGAAATCATTTCAATTCCGAATGAAATGTCTGACATGCTTGAATAAATTAATTTAATTAAGACAATAAAAATATTTGTGTTGTTAAGTCAGAAAAAATGTAACAAAAATGCCCGAAACATCTTAAATTACAGCAGTAATTAAAGATATACATCGCAGAATTTTAATAAAACGATGTCGTGAATAGTTTAAACAGTTAAAAAACGCTAAAAACGCAAATTGCAAGTGGTTTCATTCCGAAAAATGTTTTCGTTTTCTAGAGAAGCAAAGTACACAATCAATTCAATTTAGCTCTGTGACATGGCTGATAGGTAATTTTTTTGTAAAATATTATCGAAAATTTTTTGTAAAAGTTAGGACCTGAATGCAATCTATATTGCTTCAGAATGATTAGACTAAAGTCAATATGACTCCCCAATATGCCTATTGACTGCTCCTGTGGGTCTATCGGCCACGTCTATGTGTATTGCTTTCTAAAAAGGTCTTTAATGCAAATCAAAGCAGAAAAACCATATCAACCTAAAAACCAACAAAAATCGGGTTCGGAAATGAATACTGTATAAATTACACACCGTGACAAACTTTTATGTATTTACCCTTTCCACCTGTGGTGAAGGGTATACAAATTGTTTCATTAAAAGTAATATAATAGAAACATACGTAAATATTTTTTTGACATTGATGAAAGTTGGTTATATCTTGATTTGCGCAGAAATAAGAGTATTTAGATTTCAAATTTAGATAAATCTATCTTCCTTTTTATGTTAAATTTCGTGAAATTAATTTATTTAAAATATTCATCATCAAGGTACATACATATATGTGTGTATCGATGCATCGGCAAGTTAATACAACAAAGCAACTTTTTGGTTCAAATCAATGTCAAAAGCGGGTGCTTAAGGCAATAAAAGATTTAAATTGTGTTTGCGAAAAAGACATACTTACATACAAAGCCACACAAGTGGGGCTACAAATTATTTGTACTATCCGGAGTATCAGTTTTTGCATATAATTTTGAAATATATACGGGTCAAGACAATTTGCCGCATAAAAGTTTGCCAAGTGAGCCTGATCTAGGAGCTTCTGCCAACGTTGTTGTACGACTATTACGAAATGTCCCAAATGGATGTAACTATAAAGTTAATTCGACAATTATTACACTGCCGTCCCATTGCTTGTCTATTTAGGTAAAAAAGGGCATACATACAGTTGGAACAGTCAGACGAAATAGAATACAAAATTGTAAATTACCAACTGATCAAGAAATAAAAATGTGTCCTAGGGGATCATAATTTCAATTCGTTGCTGACTTTGAAGGTTTAGAGCTCGCAAACCTCTTGTGGAAAGATAATAAGAACGTAACTCTTCTGTCCTCATTCGGTGGCGTGGAACCAGGAAGTGATATTAGCAGATTCGACCGCAGATTCGAGTGCCCAGCGATTGTCAAAGAGTACAACCGTCATATGGGCGGTGTTGATCTCTTAGACAGCATGATGGGGCGGAACCGAATCAAAATGAAAACCAGAAAATGGTATATGCGTTTAGTTTACCATCTACTGCATCTAGCAGTTACAAATGCTTGGTTTTTGTATAAGCGAGCAATAGGGAATACAACTCTTACACTATTAAAATTTCGTAAAGATCTGGCATTGACACTTTTAAAAATAAACACAAAACAGAAACGTCCAAGAACCAACTATTCACCTTCTGTCGAAAGATTTTATGTCCAAAAGCAAAAACGAGGTCCAACATCAGCTATACCATCCGAAGATATCAGGCACGATCATGTGGACCACTTACCGGAATTCCAAGCAAATAGGGTAAGATGCAAGCTGCCGAGCTGCTAGGACCAAAGTCAACTGATTTGTAGCAAGTGTAACATAGCTTTATGTCTAACAAAAACCAAAAAATGCTTTGTAAAATTTCATAAAAAATGAACAAAATTCAAATGTTATCTTTTTTTAAATGTAAAATTTCATAAACAAAAAATAAATAATACGTTGGTTTTTAAAAAGAAACAAAAACATTGTCCATTTAAATCACTATTGAAGTATAAAAGTTTTAGATTTTGAATTTACAGCTAAATGCGCAATGATGCAAATTTGCATCAAAGGATTTTTCGCCTCCTGGGCCCTTATAAACGATAATTATACAAACTTGTTTTTTAACCGACTTCAAAAAAAGAATGTTGCTTTTTTTTTATGTATGTAACCGCAGAACTCAGCCATTTCTGAACCGATTTTAAAATTTCTTCCTTTATTTGAAAGGTTATGCTTTCAGGTTGGTCCCATTTTAAAAACAGTTCATTATATTAAAAATTAAAGGGTGTCCCCATACAACATACATGTTTTTTACGTGTATTAAGAACCGCAAAGGGCACCAAATTAAAATTTAAAAAAATTGCGTGTCGCTATAGCTCTCAGCAGCAGAAATGAATAAAAAAATAAATTTAAAATTTAAAGGGTGTCCCCATAGGTGACATAATTTGACCTATTTGGGTCTATCTTTTGAACCGTTATAGACAAAACCTTGAAAATTTGACAGAATGTCGATTACTATGACCGTTATAATAAAATGTATAAATATTCAAAATTTTAAATTAAAGGGTGCTCCAATAGTTCATTTAATTTGATGTATATGGCCATACTTTTGAACAGTTGTACACAGACCGCTGAAATTTACAAAGAACCTGTAGTGCTAAGTAAGCTATAACAAAAAGTATAAAATTTGAATTTAGAACTAAAAGGGTGTCCCAATAGTTAATGTAATTCTATGTGAGTGACCAAACTTTTGAACTGTTAGAGACAGACAGCTGAAATTTACAAGGAACCTGTATTGCAAAGTCCACTATAGCAAGTATACAATTTGAATTTAGAAATTAAAGGGTGTCCCCATAAATTATATAATTTGATCTATATGGCCGTATCTTTTAAACCGTTAAACACAAACACTTGAAAATTAGGCAGAATGTCCACTACTATTTCTGGTATGATAACAAGTATAAATAATTGGAATTATAATGTAAAGAGTGTCCCAATAGTTCATGTAGTTTGATATATGTGGCTAAACTTTTTAACCGTTATGGACAGATAGTTGAAATTTACAAAGAATCTTTCTGGCCAAGTCCCGTATAACAACAGGCCTTTAATTTAACATTGTAAATTAAAGGGTGTCCGAATATGTGATGTTATTTGATCTGTGTGCCCCTATCTGTGAAACCGTAGACAAAGGCTTGAATGGTGCCCCTATAAAAGACGGATGCTGATGAAAAGAGGAGAGGCTTGACATTCAAATAGTCTTCATTTTTCCCTCTAAGTTTGGCGCATCTTTTATTTGATTCAAATCTAATTCTTACAGATTACTTCTTACATTTTTAGTTTAGAATTTGTGCCCTTCTATCTGTTTTGAGGTCGGTTTTTTTTGCAAGAATTATTAACTATTTTCTTTCGTTTAAGTAGTATTTTATTTAATTTGGTTTTCTTGCGCACTAGAATGTTAAAAGCTTTATCTGGAACGTTTGATTAGTAATTATGTTCACAAGTTTCTACGTCAACACAGACCTGCGGTCATTGTCATCTGCATATAAGGATCCAAAATATACAAAGTTTGTGGATTCGAAAATGAATACTGTAGAAATTACAAACGGAATATCGTTTGGTGCAGGGTACAAATCAACATTGTCAAGTTTATTTTCCAATCATTCAGAAGTGTTATTTTGTATTAGAAATAAATTATAACAAAAAAATTTATTCTATTTTCTAATTTGTTTGATTTTGTTTAGTTCTACGATTTATGTATGTAAAATGCTAAAAGAAAAAAACTAGATTAATTTGTTTTGTAAATTGTAAAAAAAGCAACGTATTTGCAACAAGAACGTACATATTTAAATACAACAACTTCAGCAATATTTGTAGAAGGTGACAATATCAATAATAGGGAGTCTAATAATTTACGCCAGATTTGAATTTAATAATAAAACACAGTTTGTTTTCTTTAGAGTTTTATTTTTTTCCTGAATAATAAAGTCCACAGGATTGGGTTACGATGAAATCTCCCATGACCGTTTTACATAAATTATCTGGTTATTATTTTATTTATTAAATATTATATTTAAGAGCATGTATTTATGGGCTTGTTGACATTGACCCTTGACTTCAACTAACCCCATAAAAACAAGTCCAGTTGCTTTAAAACACACGATATAACGGCCAGTTGTTATCAAAGGAAAGTGAGAGAATACTATCAGCAAATGTCTCATGAAAACAATATTTTATTTAACAGGAAAACCACAAAAAGTGAAACGTTATAGATGCGGGTACTGTGGTTCACAAATCTTTCAAAATATTGTTGAACAATCAAAACGTTTTTTCGCTTGTGTTGTTCTATAGTTCTATTAATCCTTAGCTTTCAACTGTCACATTCTGTTTTTAGGGTTTCACAAAGCTGGTATGTAGGTGCAAAAGGGGTCTTGATGCAATTATGGACAATAATAACACAAGCTGGGTGCCCTACTGGTAAAGCTAATTCGAGTACGCTGAATTCAATCGTTTTAGAAGTTAGCGCTCGTATTTGCGATTTTCGCGATTTAAAATTTGTAAGCTAAAGTACAAAAAATGGTATTTTTATACTTTTGAGATAATTTTTAAATTTAAATCAATTTAACTCTGTTGAATAAACACAAGATTACATGGCAGTCTTATTTTTGGTGATTGTGCAGCAAACTTATTGGTATGAAAATGCAAAAAATTAATCTTTAAAGGCATTTTAACATTAATACGATGAAAAGCGGTAAGAATTTTTTCTATATGAATGTGCCAGTTGACAGACCGATTAATTCCTAAAACGTTGTTAATAACTGCTTTTACAGAGTTCCATGCCTCAAGCTCATCCATACTGGGGGCATCTTCAAATAACTTATCCTTCATCAAGCGATGAATATCCGGCCCATTAAGTATTCCTGTGAAAAACGAAATATGAATTCAAATTAATACAAACCTTCTTTAATTTTCATACTACTCAATCTTGCAAAAATACGACATAATTCGTTAAACGAATTTCCATCCGGATTAAATACTTTAATAAAGTTTTTCACTATGCCTTGTTTTATGTGTAGCGGCGGTAACAAAACTTTATCAATTGTTACAAGTGGATTTTCAACAATGTTATTTTTACGCAAAATAAATTTTTCACGTTGAGCCCAGTCATGTTTGTTGTACTGATCACCACTGTATCGTGTATCCCATAGACACATAAAACACATATTCCTAGTGTAACCCGTTTGCATACCTCTTAAAAGAGTTATCACTTTTAAATCAGCACAAATTTTCCAATTATGGTCGATGTATTTCACTACATCGGGGATATTTTCCAATGATAAATAAGTCAGTTTTGTGTTAGTACTTAGAGCGATTGGAATTGAATTTTTAGAATTTGTCATGTGGAGCAGTACTGCCTTTAAGCTGCTTTTAGATGCATCGATGATCAATCGCCAATCTTCGGGTTTTTACTCATGATGTATTGTTAAAATTAAACCGCGGATGTCAACACAAAATGCGAATGAGCTATTATTAGAATTGGAATATTTTCCGAGTGTGGCAACGGTAGTTGTGTATATCGTTCCCTTAATAAAACAATAGTGTATACGCATGTACATAATTTTGCATAATAAGAATCTACATAACTGATTCTAAATGTGGTAAAAATTTGGTGAAATTCTACTTCCACAAAGTGGGTCAAAAGATCAATTGAAATATTAGTGTATAATTGCAATTTTTCATTAATAATTGTATAAGTGCAGGTATACTGTTTTAACTAGTTGTTACTCTGAATATAATTTCAAAGAAAAATATTGTATAAAAAGCATACACTACTTTTATTACTAACTATTTTTATTAATTTATAACAAAATAAAATCATATATTGATATACAATATTATTTAACAATATATTATTTGGAGTCAATTCAAATAAAATAGTGTATACCATACAAAATAAAATAGTGTATAATGATTTTTATACATATTGTAAAACAAATAAAATAGTCTAAGTGACATCATGGTACTTTGAATATCATTTATTTGCAATTAAAGCACTTGTAAAGTAATGAAATATCATCTACTAGTAGCCTGATTATTCTACAACATATTTAAATGACCTCAATTTAAAACCATCGATTATTTTCTGAAATGTCACTGTTTTCGCCGATGTCTAATAAAACAAAAACTTTAAACTCCATTATATCGATATGTCGAAAAAATTATACACTATTGTTTTATTAAGGGGACGATATTTTGTTTCTGTATATAAAATTTGTTTCTATTTGTAACAGAAATAAAATTTAAGCATGCAATACAATCATCTGAACTATGAACTTGGGGATCCGACCAAATCATTGGAACACCAAAGGGCATACACTCAACCTCACCTTTCTTCCATATATTTAATAAAGACAAGCATTCACTACAAACGATAGATGGAGCTCACTCCACATTACGAAAAAGTGGCTGATTAAAGTATCGGTGATATAATTCTGCAAAATCATCGCTGATTTCCCGCCAAGTGTGTAATTGTACGTTTTCCGCAAACATAACAAAAATTATTAAAATCCACGTCCTACGGCTAATGCCATTGAATTTTGCGTACTTATTAGCTTTACCAGCAAGGTGCCCAGCTTGTTAAAATTTGCGACTAGCACAGTGTAATTTAAGATTATGCTAGATACCGGGTAATTGCAACATCGAAGATAAGCTAGCGAGGTTGTGTTCTGCAATGCAATAGTTTCCTTTTAGGTGGAACTGCAGAAGAAGAAAGGATTGCAGAAATTGATTGAGGAGGGAGAAGGGACACCGGGTTTTTTCAGAACGTGGGGGAATAAATAACATCGTTATTGCTCGAAATTGCGTTGTCTGGGCGATGATATTGCAAGATGTATGCCTGATGATGTATAAGTTATGAAAGAAGTGAAATCTTTGGACGCAATTGCTTGAGACTTTGAGTTAATGCTATTTTTGAAAACTGCATCAAAAGATATTCCTATAATAGTATACCATGTGAATATGCATGTTCCTACAAACTTATTATTTTGTCAAAATAAAGGTGAGTCTATTAATTTTATGTAAGTTTTTTTTCAGGTTGCTTAACTTAATATTTTATTAAGCTTCATCCCTCTCCTGTAAAATCGAAGTGCAAATACATAGTTTTATATGACGATCTGAAAAGTAACCCAAAAATTGTGGGAGCTTATTCGACGTTTTTGGAGAATAATTAATTTATATATTTTTTCATTATGAAAAGTTGCCCAAATGTTTTAATGAAATATCACCCATTTTTTAACGATTTTATTTTATGAAGAAAATTTTCAATAGGAGTGTAAAAATGATTTATGTCTTAAAAACTATATATTTTAAATAACAAATTACCACTAATAATAAGTAGCTATGAAGTTTACCTTAAACTGCAAAGTGTAAGCATTAAAAATTTATCACAATTAAAACTGGGAAAATTAGCAATTATTTACTGTATGAGTGGGTATATTACTCTTGACAGCTTTACTCAAATTCCTGAAGAAGAACACCGAAGTGGTTCGAAATGTAGTGTGTTTTAATAAAACAAAAAAGAGTTTTATTTAAATAAATATAATGACATCGAGCCCAAATTAGGAGTTAATAGAAATTAAATAAAAAATAATTTTAAAATGTAAAAAAACTGACATATCCATTTCATATTTTTTAACCATACTATAAACGTGAATTTAACCATATTATTATAATGTACAACAATAACCTGGTTTCATTACAACCATTTAATTTAACCATAATATGTTGCTCTTAGATTATGGTTACCTCAACCATGTTTTTTCTTTGCGTGTACTATTAATGAATTTTATTTTATTAAAGTAACACTTTACAGCTTTAGGTTACTTATTTTTTTATCTGACTCACTAAATCTTATTATCTATTTTGAAATGTCGTAACAAATTTAAATTGAATTGATAATGGGAACATGGTGACTCAATGAAGAAAGTTAGGTTT
This sequence comes from Phasia obesa, assembly GCA_949628195.1. Classification (NCBI taxonomy): domain Eukaryota; kingdom Metazoa; phylum Arthropoda; class Insecta; order Diptera; family Tachinidae; genus Phasia; species Phasia obesa. Next base: position 67,941,159 of record OX451219.1, read on the forward strand.
AATAAGGACATCACAATCACTGTTCTTTCTCCTACCCTGTTTCTTATTTTTCTAAATGACCTTCTCTGTCAAACTTCCAAACCTATCTACTCTTTTACAGATGATAGCAGCATTTCCCATTCGTATTCATTCTGCAGACGGCCGAGCCTTTTAGAGATTGGGGCCAAGCAGCAAAACATGAATGATACGCTCAATCACGATCTCGTAACAATATCTTTGGGGCCGGGCAAATAGAGTCGACTTTAACGCTCGTAAGACTCAATGTTGTATGCTAACGCACCGGCTTTCGGCCGAAAATGGTGCTACATCTGTAATTATGGGTGGTATAAGTATTAAGGAATCAGAAGCTCTTGATGTTCTTGGCATGAATATCCAGTGTGACGTTCGATGGACTAAGCACATTTTTCAAGTCTCAAAAGAAGCTTTCAAGGGTCTCGGTTTTCTCAAACGGTGTAAAACATATTTCACCTCATCTGATCTCCTTACTATTTATACCACTTACATCCGGCCTAAAATGGAATACAACTCTCATGTATGGGCCGGTGCTCCAAAGTCTTTTTTGGAACTACTCGACCACGTGCAGGAGAAGGCGAAGAAGCTCATAGGCGACAGTAGGATATCCAACTCTATTGACTCCCTTGAACATCGACGCAATGTGGGTTGTGTTTCGCTGTTTTATCGCTACTACAATGGAATGTGCTCTCATGAGATTAGGGAACTAGTTCCCGATATCCGCACGTTTTCGCGCACAACACGCTTTTCATTAAGAGCTCATCCATTTGTGGTCGGTTGGCCAGTGATTCGTACAATGCATTACAGAGAAAATTCGTTTTTTAGCCGCACAGTTCGCTTGTGGAATCATCTTCCTACAGAGGTCTTCCCTGTCAACTACAATGTTGGAAAATTCAAATCGAATGTCCACAAACATTACTCCCTCTATCCTCCTTCCCATAACATAATTTCCTAGTTCTGGCACAATGCTTTGCATGAGTAGGGGTCATCCTCTGAGTACTGGTCCGAAATATAAAAAAAAGGGAAGTCTCCGAGCGGAGACAAATTTAGATATTGCCAGATGTTGGTAAGACCCTTTAGATACAAACGAGTTCACATGTATAAGTGATCGAATCTATGTATAAATAGGTATATGTATAATGATGTGTATGTACATACATATATGTATGTATATCAGTTGTTATAAATGCTATTGTTAGGTGGGTTGTCTACGCTGGTGAGTTTTTATGATGAATTTTCTTTCATTTCTCTAAATATTTCTCGTTGATCTTTGACTTCAAATTGCGTCAGGCAACTGTTTGTGATATTTGCGTCAATTATTTGCTGGTCTCAATTTGGGAAACATTAATTTGTTAAACTTAAACCAATATATTTAAATAAAAATATTATTAGTGTTTTCTATAATCTATCTTTTTCAATTGTCTATTATAAAAAAAATTTTAGTCACGGTTTGGTAGACAAATAAAATACACAATATATAGTACATACAAGTATACATACATACGTTTGTACATACATATATTCTGAACTTTTATATTTTAATTAAGTAAAAAATATAGAAATCATTTCGTGCAAATTTAATTAGACAGAATGAAAGAGGCGTCTCTAGGGTTGCCAGACACAAATCCGGAAAAAGCTGGACATTAGGGGAAAAATAGCTGGACAACCCGAAAAAAAGCTGGACATTTTGAATAAAAAGCTTGTTTTAATTTTTGTTACTATAGGTAGATCTATAATTTTATTAAAAAAAAGAATACAATAAATACGAAAAAAAACTCGTATTTTCTTTTAATTCATTACTCTTGCTATATGAAATAATAAAATATTGAAAAAAATATAAAAATAAAAAACAAAAATAACAATTCAGTCTCATATTTTTCGTACTTTAAGTAAAATAAGAAAATCTGTTTTCGTTTTTTGGTTATTTTTTCTGCCACATATACTTGGTATTTGAACAAACCGATTTTGTCAATTCAAAACCTTCAGAACTTTGTAAGAACCTTTGAAAATCGTTACACGATTTCTCTAAATTCGTTCGAATTAATATTTCTGCTTTTATCAAGTCGAATGACATTCTGTTTCTCTCTTTAGTATAAAGATTGTTTAATATACTAAACACTCTTTCACAAAATGCATTGCTTACTGGTATTGAAAATACAAAACATATTAATTTTCTTAAATTTTCGAATTCATTCCCCTCAACTTTCGTAAAAAAATATGACCATATTTTATCACTTGGCAAATCTTTTGGTAATTGCTCGTAAACCTCACGAAGACAACAGTAATCAATATATAACTTATCGTTGTCTATTTGTTCGGATATTTGAAGATCTTGTGGCAGCCGTTGTAAATCTTCCCAAGAAAATAATTCTTTCTTCAAGTTTAAAAATGTGATCTTTTTGAGGAAAGCATCATTTCCAAAATCATAACGCTTTTCTAAATAATTGATTGTTGTGTCTAAAAAATCTTCTGCTTCAATCTGAAAAGTAATCCGTTCATTAGGAGAAAGGTTTTTAAAAATTGTATTAACTTTACTGCCAAAAAAATGGTCCTTTTTTCTACATTTAAGGCTATTCATAAATCGAGTCATTATATCGTGTAACTCTAAAACTGTACAAGAATCATTTTCAAGTGCTAAAATAGTTGTGTGGTATTCCTGCATTATGTTTTGTAGAAAAAATAAATATGCTTCCGATAAGCCTTCAATTTTACATTCATCAGTTTCGTTTATGTCGACATCCGAAATTCCATATGAAACGAATTCCCATAAATTTTTTTGGCATTTATTTCGCCCTTTTTTTAAGAAATACATTTTGACAGCAGGCCAACAAAAAGTTAAACGATCAATAGCTGGTTGTAGAGAAAGCCATCTTGTTGGAATATGTCTCAAAAGTTCTTTATATTCTATACCAGCAAACTCAAAGCAATGTTTTAATTTCTCACTGGTCATTGCAGACGAACTAAACTCATTAAATATTTTTATAATAATGTTTTCTATATCAATAGACAACGCATTCAGGGATTTTTTAATGCAGTTGTTTATAATATGGCACTTACAGTTGGCTTTAACAATTTGCTTTGATGAATCTTTCAGTTTTTGATAAACCGAATTGTGAATACCGTAGTTCACTGCAGCGTTATCAGCACTATATGCAGTAATTTGTTTGTTCTCCAAATTAAATTCTTTAGTTATTCTCATTATATTCGAATAAATATCTATCGAAGCTTCATAGGGATCATTATAAAAGTCTAGAACTCGTTTTTGAATCCCATTCTCTGGGTCAAAATATTGCACAGCGTATGGGTAGGTCTTTACATTACCAATATTCGATGCGTCATTACTTACAGAAAAATAATAGTTTTTCTTCAGAGCATTGACTGTCAATTGCTGAGAGTAGGGGGCTAAGACATTTCTTGAAATAGCTGCTGCTTTTGTTCTACCACAAGTGATTTTATTAGCAATTTTGCTATCGCAGTATATTACTGCGCTTAGCTTCATTTGGCAATCGAGACTGTTGTAGCTTAGTCCGTGTACAACGTTATGGTAAACACTAACCAATTCAGCTATAGAAATTTGAGTTTCAATTTTAGTCTCTGTTGCCACAGCAAACTTGGAAATAGTTTGTGACATCTTTTGAGACATTTCGATTTTAGCATGCTTTTTGGTCTTAATATGCTTATCAAGAGATCGGGAACCTTCATATTTTATTAAGATTTCTGCTTGACACCATTTACATTCTGCCGTATAGTTATCTATCTTTCGTATCCAATTGCAATAAATTGGATTATTTTCCCATGTGACATTAAAAACCGTCATTCTGCGTTTAGAAGGACCAGGTTCCTTAGTATCCATATTCCCGTTTTGCTGTAGAAACTGAAAACTTTTTTTTAAACCGTAAATAAAAATTTATTTGCAAAAAACTTACCTGTCTTCAGAAGATTTGTTATTGTTATGAAGTCATCTGTTCTAGTGTTGAGCGATGTTAATAGTGATGACGCAATGGGGAAATTTGATAGAGGGAAATTTTATTACAAAATGAGCTTTATCAAGCAGTCTATCAATCAATGCATAATTCATTTTAGCAAAAAAGAAAAAAATTACACTTTGCAAAATTTTTTATTGTTTTTTTCATAAGGATATTTTCATTTTAAGATTATAACAAAATATGAATACTTAACCGTTTAGCTGGACAAATTTATTTTTAGCTGGACACTGGACAATCCCAAAAAAAGCTGGACAATCCAGCCTAACTGGCAACCCTAGGCGTCTCACAGAGGAGTATTTGGCCTGAAAATCTGGCCAAAATTGCTAAACGTGTTTTTTGAATTAAAAGTTTTAGTTTTTTGATAGTTTTAGGTGTAGTATGATATAAAAAGAAAAAATTACACTGCGCAACAAAAAAATTTTTCTCTACCCTAGAAATAAAAGTATGTGGACTATATGGATTTTGATGCCCTTAATTCAAATCTGTTTTCCGGTTTTCTGTAGTACGTAAGGATTTTCTTTTAAAGGCTAGGTATAAATCGCAAAATTCAATTAACAAATGTTGATTTTTAAACTCATTATTGACAGGCTATATGTACATACATACATATGAGTTTACAGTTCCTTCCAGCCATTTAGCGTTTCTGCTAAAAAAAGCGGTCCTCTTTTCGTTGTGCCGAAAGCCAATATCTTTTGAAACAATTTTTGAAATTTTTCAAACACTGCTTCAGTGCTAATATGTCCCCATCCCCTTTACATTTTGAAATTTCGCCCTATTTTCTGACCAAAAACTCCAATTTCTCGTCAATTGTTCCAGCATTAGATTTTTTCACTATTTGGAATAGCTGTAATCTTGTGTAAACTTGTTCCATGTTGACTCTCGAAGTTACAAAACGGTTTTGATAAAAATTGTGTGCAATAACCCTTTATACATAAGTATTTTCAAGCGCATGCTTTTATGCCTTAATTGGATGATAGCCTGATACCTGGGTGCCCATGTATTTTTTGTGTACCTGTATTTATTTTTTGTAAACTTATTTTTGTCATTAATGTTTTTAATAATTATTCTATTAGGTACCTACATATATTTATTTTTGTAACAAATAATGTTTTGTAGAGCAGGTATATAAAAATATCTTTTATGGGGATGTGTGGGACATTCACTTAAAACTATTATGGATAATTAAGAATTTTTGCAATTTATAATTAGGCAGGTATTAATATTGTGAAGTGTTAAAAGTGATGTGAATAAGAGTTGAAATCAATAATTCAAAATACATAAAAGTTTATGACGATATAAATGTATAAGAAAAAGTGCCCGATGAGCACTTATAGAAGAAATGTGAAATTTAAAAAAAAATCATCAAAAATAATGGCGCAAATTTGTCACACTTTTTTTGTTTCTATAATTAGAGATTCCAAATTTTATTGTGGTAACAATCATAATTCGTAGACATGCTAACCTATAATTTTGTATAATTTGTTTTTTTTTAGCTTTTGAACGAAATGTTTCAACATATTTAAATTTTTTTTTCTTTTTTAAATAACTTTTGATCAAACCTTTCAGCGAAAAAAATTATCTTTGTTAAACCTTTATTCGTTTAGCCGCAAAAAAAAAATATCATATTAACATCCAGAAACCGAAAAAAACATTTAAATCTCATATAATTTTCTTCACTTTCCTGACTTTAGCAGGGTCTCAGAGCTTCAAATCGCAACTAAAAGTCTTCTAAATTTACAATATAATGTAAAATATTGTTGTCTGTAGAGCTGCGTTTTGCCTTTTTGGCCAGCTTTTTGGGTGAAATACTCCTCTGTGCGTCTTTGAAATGATACTCGAAATCATAAGCAAATTATTTTTACTACCAAGTTTTAGTTGTCAAATATTTTCTATTACAAAACATTCTTCAAGTTACAAAATATAGTAAGAATGTAATAAAATAATCTAAGAAATCTATTAAAATTTTTCGACAAAATATTATTAATCTACACCTTTCTTATTGCTTTTTTACTGTGTTTGACAGCCAGAGTATTATCTTTTTTTTAATAAAAAAATATGTAAGAGTTTTATGGATTTATTTATGAAAATAATTTAAAAAAATATGTAAAATAAACTGAAACCATAAATATTAAGAATAATTTGTTAGTATTCAACAGGTGCAGGTGCAAATATTGGTTTTGTGCCATGTCAGAAGTTCAGACTTATACTTTCAACGAAACGGACTTCTAGTAGGTTAGGTCTCTGCTATAGGTTTGGCTAATTACGTCGAGCAAAACTTAATCTACGGTGGAACAGCATACGCCAGGGATGCTTGGTCTTTAGTGTGCGAAATCTGGATACCGGTTGACCTCCAGGAGCTCTGTGTGGGTGGGCTTTTTTAAATCTCTTGTCGAGATCATTTAAGAGTTCTTCTTTGTACTCACTAAGTTTGTTATGCATGACTTTTGCAATTTGGTCAGTGAGTTTTTCGAAACGTTTATCCATAACTGTCATAATCTTAAAAGGTGAATTAGTGTTAGTTTGGGTTTCTCTTATATTTTTTTGGGCTGGAGTTCTTAGAGAAAGTGAATTTGTTGTATCCATATTTGTACCCAAGATTTGCAAGTTAGTGAGTTTGTTATTTTTTACCTCAGAAGTTTTAGTTTTCGTTTTTTTAATTGTTTTAGAATTTGCCATATTATTTCTTTTTAAATTGTACATTGAATATTCCAATATGTTGTTTTTGTTTTATTGAGAATTTAAGTATGAAAAAGTATTAAATATTGGTGTTTTAGTTTTGAGTATAATTTATTGGTAATCTGAGAGAACAATTTGTTTGGAAAATTTTAAGTTATTGTTTGATATATTGCCGTTTCTTTTTTATATATATTTGCAAGCAATTATCTGAATAAATTAATTATTTAGGCTTAAGTTCTTAATTATAAAGAGATAAAGAAAAAATTAGACACCAGCACAGTGGGAATGCATTTTCTAGACAGCTACGTTCGTCATCAGCATTCTTCGTATCTATCTACTAGGTAGTTTTAATTGTTATTAATTTTCTATTTAAACAAACTTATCAAAGAAATAGGATATGAGAAATTTAATTTTTTTTTTATATATAATATTTCATTGGAGATAGAGCTTTTTGTAATTCTTTTACACTTTTAAACACTATTAATCTTTATATTATACTATCAAGCAAAGACACTTATTAAATTTTCGTGTTCTTTTCTACAAAAAAATATCAGAGTGTGAATAAACATTATGTTTTTTTCTAAATATGTCGCACCAAAACCATGTTAATATGCTACATTTTGTACACTCAAATTTTATTAAGGGTGAGATATTGCCCTTTTTTGTAAATATTTTTTTTATTGAAAGCAAGAATTTTCTTTTGAATTAAAATTTTTATGTGAATAAATATTTTATTTTATACTTCACATAAGGCATAAATGTTAAATGTAAAATCAGTTTGCTTTTGTGTTCTTTTGAAAACATAAAAAAGATCACATTTTTCAAGGGCTGGGTGATCCATATTAATAAGGCAAAATATTTTTTTCAGAAAAGAAAACGCCAATAGTGTTTAAAAGTGTAAAACAGTTTTAAAAAGCTCTATCTCCTATGAAATATAATATACAAATTAAAAATTCTTATATCCTATTTCTTTGATAAGTTTGTTTAAATAGAAAATTAATAACGCGGTTCTACTGAGGGTAGGGCCACCATCCCGAAGAGACTGCAAAAGCAAAATGGATGCGTGAAGGATAATTCCAGTTAGACAAAGACGGGGTAGTGCTCAAGGTCTGGTGTCTGAAGGAGGATGCGGAAGCCTTAATCAGGCCGTCGTAAAATTTAATAGGAATGGCAAGTGAGCAAGACGTCCTCGCCGCTGCGGGGGTAGGCAACTCTGAAAGGAGAAAAACTAAGTACATACCAGCTTAATCTTCATCACAGTAAGGCTGCTTCAGCGATGTAGTTGTCTCCATGAGGATATTGCGTTGCTACAGGAACCTTGGATTGTTCATAACAATATAAGGGGCCTGTCTAAACAAAACGTCAATCTGTTCCACTCACATACAGATAGTAAACTAAGGTCATGTATCCTGGTACAGCATGCTGTACAAGCAGCACCTATGCAGCATCTATTCTCGCCGGATCTTACTGTGGTAATGATACGCAGTGGATCATTATTGCCTCAGCATATCTTCCCTATGAGACGCCAGGGCCACATCCACCACTCGAGGTGTAAAACCAGGTCAGTTTCTGCAGGTACTATGCTCATCTGTGATAGCTCCTAGGATTTACGGCCTCCCTAAAATTCACAAAGAAGACACCCCTCTCCGTCCGATTATATCAATCAATGTAGCTTGTTACCAATTATCCAAATATATTGGGCAAGTAATTAAAAATATAATATCTTTAAAGTATAATATAAAAAACTCGAAACAATTAAAAGACCAACTAAAATCAGTAAAATTTCAGAGCAATGAGGTTCTAATATCATTTGATTCTGTTTCACTTTTTACTAACATTCCAGTGCATACTGCCATTAAAAATATAATGAAAAAATGGAACATTATTGAATCTTTTACGAAAATACCAAAATCGAAGTTTCTTCAAATACTTAAATTTTGTCTTACTGATAATAATTATTTTACATATGATGGAAAAGTTTATAACCAAACATTTGGAATGCCAATGGGAAACCCACTCTCGCCCACCATATCTGACATAATGCTAGATAACCTTTTAGATGAAGCATTAGCTGAACTGGAAAACAAAAACATTAATTTAAAATACATAGTAAAGTATGTAGACGACGTTTTAGCTATAATTAAACTTGACGACAAAGATGAAGTTCTAAAATCCCTCAACAGTTACCACCCAAAAATACAATTTACTGTTGAGTTAGAGAAAAATACAAAGCTATCATATTTAGATACAACACTACAACGGAAAGATGACAAAATTATTTTCGAAAGATATAGCATCTGGTAGACTTATGAATTTTAATGCCACAAAACCTATGGCTCAAATAATAAATTATCTTTAGAGTTTTAAACATTACTGACGAACAATTTTACACCAAAAACATAGATAAAATTTCAAAAATACTTAAACGTAACAGCTTTCCAGTAAAACTTATTAATAATTTGATAAAAGAAGCACAAGTTAAACTAAAAACCAACCATCCTCAAGATAGCAACACTAATGATAACAACAACCAACAAAAAATTGTTCACGGTGTAACATATATACCAGGTTTAACTGAAAACAAGCATTTAAAATCAATAATAAAATCAGACAAAATACAATTTGCATACATATAAGCCAAACAGCACATTATGAGTGTATGAAATTAAGTGCAAAGGCAATGATAAAGAAAGCTGTGATTTAATATACATTGGAACAACAAAACGAACATTAGAAACATGGATGAGTGAACATCAAAACGGTATTATGAAACAGAAAGAAATAACAGCATTATCACAACACATACTTAAGACTGGACATGAAGCGGATTTTCAAAAAGTCAAGATTTTAGATGTAGAAAGAAAGGAAAAGAAAAGGTACACAATAGAAAGCCTACGCATTCAGCAAAACATCAACAAAAACATGAACATAAAAGATGACACAGACAACATAAACGCAAACTACAGTGTTGCAATAAGGAAAATTTAAAACTGTGATATTAAATTTAAGTTGATTTTTATGTTTAGTTGTTTTGTAATTGTTAAAAACATTTATTGATAATGTGATCTATGTTATATTGTAAGTAAATTATTTTGGTGTATATTTTTTAATAATAAAGATTTAAATTTTTAATAGACGAACCCTTGAAAAAGTCAACAAATATTGAGGAAACGTTGGGTAAAAATGCAATAAATTAGTTGTTTATTGACATTAACTATGTTAGGCCTGACTAACTTAAATTATCCAATCAACAATAATAAATTTATATAATGCAGCAAATTTTTTACCTTTATTAGAACAAGTTCAAATATAAACTACGTTTTAAATAAAAAAAAGTGCAAATAAAGAGATCACGTGAAGACGATGTGAAAGAACGAATATTTTTTTAAATAAAGGGAAAAAACACGAATCATTTTTAAACCAAAGGAACAGGACATTCCTTCTTCTGAAAATTCGGGAATATACGACGTAATAAATGTTCAATTTTTGTGTACGATTAAATTACCTTCTCTATTCCAAGGGAAATTATTATTTGTCTTTCTAAGTAATATATTACATTTTTAGCACGTGTACGGCCTTATCTTTTAATATATAGATAGGCACTTGAAAATTTCATAGTATATCTATTGCTATTAACACTATAATAGCATGTACCTATTAAAACTAAATGGTGTCCACATAATATACGTATTCTTATTTTTTCTTATGCATACAGCATAACTTTTGAACGGTAATAGGCAGATACACATTTTTGCCGAAGGACATTTTAAATTTACACAGAGTGTATATTACTACATATGTCCGCTATTACATTATGTACATATAAATACAAATGAATTTGTTGAAATTAAGCTTAAGTTCGTTATATTCTCTTTAAGCGAAAGAATATTAATTACAAATAAGTTGATTAATTTTAAATATAAACTAGAAAATTTAATTTGTAGAAAAAGAAAAAATACATTCCATCATTTTCTAGACAGCTACGTCCGTCTTCTGCATTCATAGGGCGATAAAAAAATGATGCCTTCTATCTGTCTTTTTCAAACAAGTGCCCTTTTGTGAATACTCTTTTGTTCTATTTTCTGGCGAATAAAAATTAAAAGTGAAAGGTAAAAATAAGGTGAAAACCAAAGAATTTTCAATTAATTTAATAATTTTCATGAAATATTTACTTTTTTCAGAAAAATAAGAAGCAAGCATATTCAAAGTAAGTTCGAATTAAAATTTTCATTTAAAATATGATTATATTTGTAATTGTATTTTGCAGAAACAGAAGCCAAAGAAGTTGTGGAAAACAGTGTGCAAGTATTAAAAACAAAACAACTTGCTTATTTTATTTGTTAAAATTTTTAGGAATGTCCTCCAGGGGAAAAATGTATCCCAAAGGATCCAAAGAGTGAATAACTTTACACATCTATCGTGTAATTTATGACAGACAATATGGGATATGTTATTGAAATTCCAATCAGATTCAAGAGCTATATCAAGTAGAGTGTATTACCAACACCGGCTTCATTTACTGAAAATTTCATGCATATCCGCCCTTTGGCCGAGCGCAATGATTTGAACAGTTGTATGACTTAAGATTTACTGCATACAAAGACGACCTTCCGCCGGCCGCATTAATTATATTCTCTTATGTATGTCCAACACTGCTTTCGCTGACTACATGTTCCCCAAATTACAGGCAACAAGATATATGTATGTATGATAAAAACAAACATCGCTAACTTTTAAAAAGAGAAAGTTTAAATTTATGTGAAAGCATTTACTTCAACGGATTAAAATCCCCGTGGCTAAAGCTATCGAATTTCAATAACATTTCCACCTATCATCTTATTCTGAAGTAAAATTTTCAGTAAACAAACTTTTTATTTTCCTTTTTCGAAGAATGCTGAATTATCTAACACCGGACGAGAATATCCGTTTCCCAAACCTTTGAATTAAGGAAGAAAAAGCCAATACTTGAGTAAATTTATTTTTACTATTTTTTATTTTTGCAAAAGTTTACTTATACCTAGTTGTTTAATAAATTAAATTTACAAAACAATGAATTTATGTACATATATTATTTCCGAATGTCAGTTTGCTATTAGAGGAGGATTTTTTTGAACACATTCAAATAAAATTATTTAAAAATAAAATTATATGTTTGCCTAATAATGTGTTTGATTGTTGTTAATCTTTCAAGTCCTCATTGTCATCACCGTCTGTAGGTGAACACCATCAGTACTTTGATACAAAATTAGGTTGGACAATGGCATCCTAGTCCTTCTTCTGTTTCTTGAAATCTTCGGGTTCAGCATCGGCATTTTGTTCCAACCAATTGATAGATTCATCTATGTATTCTACCATCCGGCTGTGGGATTGCTGGCATCGCTCTGGGCGTGACTCATGTTGGCACCCAAAACAAAGAGCATACTTTTTGAGGCACCAAATCCTTTTTACAATTGATGTTATAATTGCCTTTAGGTGGCAATAAAAAAATTGTTGGATAAACATTCTTTACCTTTTACCAACAAATTCGCAATTTGTTTTTTAAGGAATTGCTTAATTACTGTTATTGAATTTCACACCACCAACGAGGAGAGCAAAATTTTTTTTATTTTAATAATACTTTGTAGTTTTCATGGGTTCTCTTTGGTTTTATTCACAATTTAATTTTAACAAATCGTTCATGTGCTTTTAATGGAATTTTCACAATTTTTAGTTTTTGTTTTGTTTACATTCCCATTTTCGAATAAAATGGGTACTATATTTGTCTCTTTCTTGACAAGATGCCCTAAATGCTGATTTTCATAAGTCAGTTGTTACATCGCTGTATACTTTGTGTAAGTCCCCTTTCACAATAGACAGCAAGGTTCAGAAAGAACACACATCGTACACAACGTGTACTGTTCGAAAGCCACGAACACAAATTTTTATTTACATAACATTTATGTATGTTTGTAATTTTTGTTCGTAGTCTAACACAATCATGAATGTGTTTTATTTTAATATTTGGTTGCGTACACGAACACGTACAGTTCACGAATTTTTCGATCACAACATGTTCGTGTGTAGCTATATATTAAGTACGCGTACGGCAAAAAATACATGTACGAAAGTTTTAGTACGTGTACGGAAAAAATGTACGTGTACGATAGATGTTCGTGTACGACAAAATGGACGTGTACGATGAATGTTCGTGTACGTGTACGAAAAAATGAACATGAATGATAGACAGGTTGGATTTTATCTATAGAGGGTTTAAAAATTGTAGTATATTTTTTATTGATTTTTGACGACTTATGCTTTTGAAAGTTAAGAGAGTCCACACAGGTGATATTATTCCATTGTACATAAATATATGTCATTATTTTTTGTGTGTTGCCTGTTTTGTAATGCCTGGAAACGTTTTGCTTCAAGACTTTCTTCATTTTTGGAGCAGGTAATTATGTTGGCAACTGTCGTGAGTTTGAGGAAAAATATGTTAACCCAATAAGAACCGATGTCATTTAGTGATGTAAATTTTTATATAGGAATAATTTAGTAAGCGAAGCTAGTGTTTGTCATACCATAGAGGATATGCAAGAATTCTTTAGTAAGTCGGTGTTGGTCATACCATAGAGGAGAAAATCCTTGCGCCTTGCCGAAGTCCGGCTATGCAGTAAATCTTTAGTAAGCCGGTGTTGGTCATACCATAGAGGAGAAAATCCCTGCGCCTGGCCGTATTCCGGCTATGCAGGAAATCTTTAGTAAGCGAAGCCGATGTTGGTCATACCATAGAGGAGAAAATCCTTACACTTAATAGTGTAGTAATAAAAACATATAAAAAATTGTTTCGACTCTTAATAGGTTAATTTTTTTTTTAAATTTTAGCACCTCCTAAATAATATTTTCAAAAGCTTTTAATTGATACCCATATTGACCTAATATGTTAATATGAAAAATGTATCGTAAAATCACAGTTTCATATGAAAAATTCCTTAATCAAAAAATGTATAAAACGATTTTAAATCTTTTCTGAACAATCATTTTCATAAATTTTATTTAAAATTACATCAATTGAGTTGAAATGCTCTCCATGTTAGCTCGCAAAAAGATTGGAATTTTTGTTAACTAAAATAACCCAAAGATGTTTAATGGGATTTAAATCGGGGCTTTGAGCAGGACAATCTAATTTCTCAATGTTATTCTCCTTATTATACATATGTTTTTGCTGGTATGCTTGGGGTCGTTATTCTGTTGTAATACAAAATCACCTAAGCCCATTTTCTCAGCACCACTATAGAGATTTTCTTTCAATTTTGACGAGTTTTCTACCCCTGAAACCGAATAACATCCCCATACCATAAGGTTCCCTCCACCATATATAACGTTATGGTTTATATTTTTTGACTTAAGTCTTTGCGATGGCTCACACCAGACATTTTCGTGTTTTCATATTTTTTAGTTCAAATTTAGATTCGTCCGTGTAAATAACTTTAGTCCAAAATGTTTCTGCCATATTTTTGTATCTCTTGGCAAATTTCAACCGCTTTCTTATATTAACAGCACGTAGGAGGGGCTTTTTCTTAGCGTAGGAACTTCTTAAACTGCTTTCGATTAGTCTTCTTTGGTCAGAACGCGTTGAGATGCTCAAACCTAAATCTTCTTTGATTTCCCTAGAAGACGTAAAAGGGTTTTTCTTTGCGAGAATGGCGATGTGATCATCATTTGTCTTGGTGGTTTTACGTTTTCTGCCACATAATTTTTTTAAACTTTCGTTTGACTTCTTTATTTTTTTATAATGAAATAATTTTAATTTATATGTCACCCTTTTCTGCAGTTCCGGTTTGTTACCTGCGGTTTGCAAATCTAGCTTATTCAATCCTTTTTTCGGCTTTTCAACTTTCAGTTCTTCAAACTTCATTGTTGTTTATTGTCTGTTCTCTTTTTTTTAATTTATTCAATTCTATTTATGTATTTTTGCAATTTCACATCGGTCACCTATTGTTACGATTTTACTTTACGTTGGGTTCTTTAAGTTGCAAAATAAAAACACGCTGACTTTAATTTTACTGTAAGTTACTTCATTTATTCAGCTTTGAATAACTTGCAAAAAGCTCACAAACTGTATAACACTCTCTTAAAAACACGACAACTGAACTCTTAGAAGTTTCAAATAATACTGCCATCCCACTCGCATGCATGAATTCTGTTTATTAGCGAGTAAAAACGCCTAAAATGTTCTATTTGAGAAAAATCAGACTAGCTTTTATTCTTGTATTTATATACATTGTTGTGTGTAACTTTATTGTGTTCTGTAGTTACCCTGTCGGACAATGAGCAGCTGACTACAAAAAAAAAAACTTTAAGTTAACGTTTATGGACTAATTTTAAGCCAACTACTATGCAATGCAAAATTTTCTTTAACTAAAGTGTATATTCTGGACAGTAAATTGGTTGTGTTTGGTTAGTCATTGTGTTTTCCAATTTTGCTTCTTATTTTTATTTTGAAAGAAGTCAAAGTTGATTAGCAGTGGAACGCCTCCAAGGCTTTGTTTACTAAGTAACGTCGGCTAAGACTTCGGAATACAGTGCACTTGCGTACGTACACATTTTAGTTTTATTATTATATTACAAGTAAAGGATTAAGTTCAATCTACTTAATTCATAAAATAAAATTATTTTAAATTTGTTACTATTACATTATTTCAGCTGCCGTCCACTCTCACCGACTAGTTGTTGACGCCGCCGACTTCAGTTAACAGCTTAGTTTTAGTAAATATTTTCGCGGGTAAAATTAAAAGTTTTTTCATAAATAATGAAAGAGGTTTAAAGTTTAAAAATAAAAAGGTTTTAGGTGGTTTAAAGTTATTATTTGAAATTTGTTGATTTTTGGCTTAAGGTCCTGGTTTAAATAAATAATTTTTAAAAACTTTTGGTTTTTATAAAATTATTTTATTCTCCGATATTTCGGCCAACTTTGTTGGTCATCTTCAGGGATTTTTTTATAAAGTTTTGTAGTGTCGTCACTTGTTTTTCTTCCAAACACTTGTCACTAACTCTTATTTTATTATTTATGTAAAATAATAAAAAAAGTGTCGTTGATTGCTTTAATTTTAATTACAAGTGTTATTGGAATTTGTAAACAATCATGAGAGGTGTTAAGGCCGGGGTACATCGAATCCGTCATTCGTTATACTTTGACGTATTGAACTGAAATCAAAGTAACGACGGACGGTTAAATGACGGATATTTAATGAGGAAATTGAACACCTAAAAGCTTTTTTCTATTTTACTTTATTTAATTTGTTTTATTTTTGCTGCAACTCAACACAAAAATTTTATCAAAACAAAGAAAAAACCAATAGATAACAATCAAACTAATTAACGTATGTTAAAATTGTGACCACGATCATAAGAAAACCTGTATTTGAAAAGGACGGCGTATAACGTATGACTGATTCTACGCGCCACGGCCTTTAAGGATTTTTAAAAATTGAATTTTTGTTTTTTTTTTTAATTTTTTGAAATAATCTGTAAACACATAATAATTAAATTTTTAATAAATGTAATTTTACCAATAAATTACAATTAATAGTTTAAAAATTTGTTTCTAGTTATTTAGTTAGTTGTCATGTTAGTTTTTCAAAATAAAATTTATTCAAAATTTATTTTAACATTTTTAAATAATTTTTAGTTTGAAAAACAAAAATGACAACTGACTAAATAACTAGAAAAAAAAGTCTAAACTTTTAGTTAGGTTGCAGCTAGCTACAAAAGGTTAGTTTTCAACTAACGTCTGAACTATTAACGTTTAGTTGACTTAAATTTAACTAACTTATAGTTAATTAAAAAAACCCACTTACAGCCAACGGAAAAGTAGTTAGTTTACAGCTAGCTACATAAAGCTAACTGAAAGCTAGTTTTTAGAAAATTAACTTTATGTTAGTTGCAAAGTAATGCAGAGTTAAAATAGTTAGTTGTTTAATTAAAAAGTAATCCAAGTGTCAGTAAACACTAGTTGCGAAATATTTAGTTTAAAGTTAACTCAGTTTCCGACAGGGTATGGACATATGTACATGTGTTTATTTCTGCTGAAGAAAATCAATATGCGTGTGTGTATGCGCTAATCGTTGTATATTTGCAAAAAACATGTTTTCAGGGTTCCGTACACAAAGTGAAAAAACGTAACCCTATTGTTTTCGCTACAATGTCTGTCCGTCTGTCAGCGCCTTTTATCTCTGGAACCGTTATAGGTAGACTCTTGAAATTTTCACAGATGATGTATAGTTGTTGCCGCTGTAGCAACAAATACTAAAACTTATAGGGTGTTCCGATAGATACGTGTTATTCACGAATATGTGCCTATTTCGTGAACTGTAGGAGGCATAGACTCAAGATTTAAAAACAGTGATTAAAACTTAGTTCGCTATATAAATAAGTATACAAAAATAAACCTAAAAATTAAAGGGTGTTCCGATAGTGTTGTGATTTGCATGTATAAGGCCTAAGTTTTGAACCATAATCACAGAAGGTGTATAGCAGTGGCCGCTGTAGTAACAAATACTAAAACTTAAAGGGTGTTCCGATAGAGAGGTGTTATTCACGAATATTTTTTTTTTTTTTTTTTTTTTCATAATTTATTTATTGTATCTTCAATAATTTTTGAACTAACAATAATTACTCGTATCTTAAGTCTAAAATAAAATATTCTTTTTAAGTCCAGCCAGTGCTAGACAAAAATAATGTTTGTTTCACGGATTTCGAAATCATTTGCGGGTCATCCCTCTAATGTACGGCCAAGAAAAGCAGTATCTCTTCTTTTTAGTCGAATGTAACCAGGTTCATTCAGTATGTTACGGGCCAAAGGGTTTGGATGAGATTCAAGCCTCTTCAGATATGTGACTGCATGTTCCGCTATTTCTGATTTAACTGATGGCATGTTTAGGTCTTTGTGGATGTTCGAATTTTTTATATACCAGGGAGCAGATGTAATAATACGTAAAATCTTATTTTGGCGCCTTTGAATTTTTTCTACATTGCTAGCTGAGGCAGTGCCCCATAACTGAATCCCATAACACCAAATTGGTTTGAGGACCGACTTGTACAGTAGCAGTTTACAATCTAAGCTCAGGGTGGAGTTTCTGCCAATAAGCCAATTTAGTTGTACTGCTTTTAGTTTCATTTGTGTTAACTTGAAGTCAATGTGGCTTTTCCAAGTAAGGCGACGGTCAAGATGTATACCCAGGTATTTAACGTCTGAAAGCTGTGGTATCATTTAGTTATTTATGCGAATAGGAGGGCATGAGTCCCTGCGCAGTGTGAAAGTTATGTGAGTGCATTTTTGTTCATTCACTTTTATTCTCCATTTTTCTAGCCATTTTTCCAAATTGAGTATGTGGTCTTGTAAAAGTTGTGATGCTTCTTGGGCACTTTCATGAAGACTTAAAAAAGCTGTATCATCTGCAAAAGTTGATGTGTGGACTAGGGTGCTAATTGGCATATCCGATGTGTACAGTAAATATAAAATTGGTCCTAAAATACTACCTTGGGGAACTGCGGCTTCATTGAGCTCTGGCGAGCTTAAAAAGTCACCTTCTTTTAATAAAAACTTGCGATTCGTTAAATAATCTTTTAAGAGCTTATACAAGTTTTCGGGCAAGTTCAGCTTTAGCTTAAATATTAGGCCTTCGTGCCAAACCTTATCGAATGCTTGAGAAACGTCGATAAAGAGCGCAGAACAGTATTTTTTTCTTCAAAGGTCTTTTTAATTACATTTACTAATCTGTGTGTTTGTTGGATCGTACTATGTTGTTTTCTGAAGCCGAATTGATGGTTCGGAATGCATCCTTTCGCGCTAAGAATTGGATTCAGCTTAGTTATTAATATTCTCTCAAATAACTTTGACACGTTTGATAAAAGGCCTGTATGATTCTACTTTTGTGTGGTCTTTTCCTGGTTTAGGAATCATAGTTATCAAAGAGACCTTCCACTCTGTGGGAAAGTACTCAAGACGTAAGATGGCATTAAAAACAAACAGAATAATTCACGAATATGTGTTTATTTCTTGAAGTGTAGGAGGCATGGACTCAAGATTTAAAAACATTAATTAAAACTTAGCTCGCTATATAAATAAGTATAAAAAAATAAACCTAAAAATTAAAGGGTGTTCAGATAGTGGTGTGATTTGCATGTATAAGGCCTAAATTGTGAACCAAAATAGGTAGACGCTTGAAATTTTCACAGAAGGTGTCTAACTGTGGCCGCTATAGTAGCAAATTGTAAAACTTATAGGGTGTTCCGATAGAGAGGTGTTATTCACGAATATGTGCTTATTTCTTGAATTGTAGGCGGTAATTAAAACTTAGTTCGCTATATAAACAAGTCTAAAAAAATAAACCTAAAAATTAAAGGGTGTTCCGATAGTGGCCTGATTTGTATGTATAAGGCCTAAGTTTTGTACTATAATAGGTAGACTCTTAAAATTTTCGCAGAAGTAGTATAAATGTGGCCGCTATAGCAATAAATATTAAAACTAATAGGGTGTTCCGATAGGGAGGTGTTATTCACGAATGTGTGTTTATTTCTTGAACTGTAGGAGGCATACACTAAAAATTTACAAACAGTAATTAAAACTTTATAAGCAAGTCTAAAAAATAAACCTAAGAATTAAAGGGTGTTCCGATAGTGGCGTGATATGCATGTATAAGGCCTAAGTTTTGAACCATAATAGGTAGACTCTTGAAATTTTCACAGAAGGTGTACTGAACTGTGGCCACTATAGCGATAAATACTAAAACTTATCGGGTGTTCCGAAACTGAGGTGTTATTTGTCGTTAGGTCTTTATTTCTTGAGCTATAGGAGGCAACCACTTTAAATTTGCAGACAGTAATTAACTCTATGTTCGTTTTCTATTAAATTAAACTTTAAAATTAAAGGGTGTTCCGAGAGCGACGTGCTTTGCGTGTATATGGCCTAAGTTGTGAACAATAATAAGTAGACTCTTGAAGCTTTTACAAGAGGTTTATTACTATGGAAACTATAACAAATAATAAAAATTAAAGGGTGATCCATTAGTGACATGTTTTTGACGTATATTACCTTATTTTTGAAGCGCAATAGGTAGGCCTGATATTTTTATAGAAAGTGTATTACCATGGCCGTTATAACAACAATTTCTAAAATTTAAAGGATGTTCCAATAGCGATGCAATTTTCGCGAATATGACTTTGATTTTAATAAGAAAAGGGTGCCCCATAAGGCATGAAAAAATTAACAACTTGAGTTTTTAAAGGCGTACTAGACATATTACGAAACCCTACGTGTGTGAGACTAACTCGCACTTGACTGATTTATTTATAAATGCTTGCATTTGGAGTATTTCTAGAGAGATTGACAACATCAACTACTACAGGCTTCGCGATGTTCTTTGTTGTTTTTTTTTATTTATTCATTGTTGTTTCATACAAAATTATTAAGTATTTTTTTTCAGAGCTTATAAAGAATAAACTCTTTTTTCGTAACATGGAGAATAAATATTAATGAACAAGAATAGTCACACAACATTCGTTGGTATTTGAAAACTTAACAGTTTATGTCCTATAAAATTGCATTTGTTTAGGCAACATTTATGTATAGCAGGAAAAGAGTGCTTTAACAGTTATAAATATTGTCTTCAATACTTTGCTTGGTTTTTAGGCAAGACTGACGTTGTTAGTTTTGACCGTTTCCATTATTTGTTTTTATCAGTAAGATCTGAAATACATATATTTCACACTGCCAACAATTTTGGAATTTATATCCGCATGTTATTTGAATAAATGTTTGCTTTATTTTTTTTATTTTATAGTATGGCAATTAAATGAGTGGTGATTTTTAGCGGTATTTATTATTTTATGTTTTGGTTGTGAAGAGTAGAAATTCATTATTCTTTCAGAATAATGAGTAACAACACCTAGCCTTCCAATCCAGTAAAGTTTTTGTTCGGCTATGCACATTAATAAGGGAGTTGCTCGCACAAAATTTCAAGACTTTACCTGTGATAGTTCCCTTATTTCAAAACTTTACATATTATTGTTCATAAATCACACCCACTCCTTCAATGCGGGTTCTTTTTGGCTAGACTATGCATATTGATATGTGGATTACTTGTGCAAAATTTTAAAACTCTAGTTATTTTAGTTCCTCAGACACACGATAAAAGTATTCACTTTGTATCGGAGGTACCACGCCCTCCATTGGCTAAACTATGTATATTAATATAGAGGTTTGTGCTATAAAATTTCAAATCTCTTGCAGTTCCTCAGTCACATAATAATAATTATTCACTTTGTATGGTAAATACCACGTCCACTGTTTTAATATAGTCTGTTTTCCTCTATATATGTAAGTATATGTTTCGCATATACACACACAGATTAAATAAATACTCTTCTGTTAAATACACAGCCACATACATAAATACAAGCATAAACGAATAAACAGCCACACATACAGGTATAAAGAAATAAATAGCCACACATACAAGTATAAAGAAATAAATAGCCACACATACAGGTATAAAGAAATAAACAATGACACAAACAGAAAACAAGAGCAATAACAATCGAACCTGCCAGACCTGACTGCAATAGAACATTCTGGTGGTTTTAAATCACCTATATAAGTGAATCGTACTTTAAAAGTCAAAGAGTTAAGTTGTCAAATTTTAAGAGTGTTTAACAGTTTGCTGTATTTTTGAACAGTGGTGTTAAATAAATAAAGTGACTTACAGTAAAAGTAATAACAGAGTGTATTTATTTTACAATTAAAAGAACCCAATGTAAAGTAAAAATGTAACAATTGGTGACAGAAGTGAAATTGTAAAATAAAATAACTTAAAAAAATAATAAATAGAAATGAAATTTGAAGATCTGAAAGTGGAGCAGATGAAAAAGGAGTTGAGTAAGCTGGATTTGCCAACAGCAGGTAACCAAACAGAACTGCAGAAGAGGCTCATAGATGAATTCCAGCGTCGTCGCATGGATATTGGCGCATATGAGTTCAAAGAAAAAGAGGTGACAGAGGTATGTAGCCGTGAAACAACAACAGCAAATAGCATGGACTTCAATACGATGTTTGCCGCTATGATGGAGAAAATGGGAGAAAACTCTAGAATGCTAGTCGAAGTACAAGAAGCTTCTAAGAGAAGTGAAGAAGCTTCTAGAGCAAACAGCGAAAAACTGTTAGCTGAAGTACAAGAAGTTTCTAGAGCAAACAGCGAAAAACTGTTAGCTGAAGTAAGAGGTGAAGTACAGGAAGCTTCTAGGGCTAACAGTGAGAAACTAGAAAAAGTTAACGAGAAGCTCCAGGAAATTTTTAGCACGTGTTGACATCTTAGAAATAAAAGTCTGCAAGTTCGATGAACAAATCTCTGCCGTAGAAGTGCAACTGTCTAGTTTAAACAGAAAAGTGAATCTTCTAGAAACTAGTGGCGTCGAAGTACAGGTGAAGGATGTCGATGTAAAGCCGCAGGAGCTTGAAAACAAAATTATGAGCCTGGAAATAAGAGAAGGTCCAGTACGAGTAGTGACGGAAAACACAAATAGGATAAAAGCTCCCAGTTTCGACGGCACTATACCCTTCAACGTCTTCAAATTTCAATTCGAGACAGTGGCCAGTAAAAATCTATGGAGCAATGAAGAAAAAGCGATTGAGCTGACTTAAAGGATCTGCAGCAGAAGTCCTCGAGAGCCTACCAACAAGCTGCAGAAATAATTATGAGGACATAATGGTGGCGTAACAGCGCAAATATGGCGGCGATCATAAAAAGGAGCTGTATAGAATGGAGCTACGTGGCAGGGAGCAGAGAGCAAATGAAACGCTTCAGGATTTCGCCATGGAGATAGAGCGCTTGGTGCATCTGAGTTACCCTGGAGAAAACCATCCACTTCTAGAGCAGTTAAAGGAGATGCGTTTGTAAATGGTATCCGCGACTATGACATAAAATATGCGGTGTGCGCTGAGCCGAAGTCGTCGTTTCCGGAGACAGTCGCCTATGCGCTGAAGCAAGAAACAGCAAAAGTCATTTCGAGGCCACAGTCATACAAAGTGCGAAAAGTTGAAGTTGCTGCTGAGCATGAAAAAAACACAAGGGGCGAGCTTAAGCAATTACTAGAATCGCTAAAGGAAGTATTGAAAGAACTCCAATGCAGAAGAAAAGCTAAGTGCTTAAACTACGGAAAAGTTGGTCATCTTCAGGTAGATTGCAAGTCCCCAAGAAAGACTGGATTTGCTTCGCCTAGGGACGAAACGGCATACAGTAGATTTTTCAATTGCGGGAAAGTGGGCCATTTACAGCGATACTGCAAGGCATCAAAAAGAGTAATGAGATCTGCTTCGCCACCAGAGAATGACAAAGTTATGAGCAAGCCATCACAGCAGCCACCGTTGGAAGTAAAAAGTGCTAGCATCATGGATAATGGGCCAAAATCCGAAATTGTGGGACCATTAATTTCCATCTCGGTCATGCAGAAGGAAAACAAGAATCTGACTGCTCTGGGTTACATTAACGGCAAAAAGCACATTCTGACGATAGACACAGGAGCGTCGCAATCAATAATCAGGCGCGACTTGGTAAAAGGAGAAATGGAGCCGCTAAGTTATGTCAGACTGCGTACTGCCACTGGAGAATTTGCAACGGTGTATGGCAAGATAAAACTAAGGGTATCTATCGGCAGGCTAAGTGTGGAGCACGTATTTATTGTGGCTGATATTTTGGATGAAGTAATTATCGGAGTCGACTTTATGATTTATAATGGAATCGATTTGCGTATGAGTCAGCAAATAATGATTTGGGGAAATGTGAAGATGCCACCTAAAATCGGGTATAAGAGAAAGGCTCCACCAAAATGCTTCAACTGCAGTAAAGAGGGACATTTAGCGCGTAACTGCAGGGCGCCGAGGAAAATAAAAGAAATACGCCATCAGAAAAGCAGAAATAGTACGAAGGACGTTAAACGACACCACATCGTAAATGTGCGACGTGTATACATAGATACGAGTAAAGAATGTAGTAAGGCGCAGAAGGGTGACCACAAGTTGTCAACAGGTCTTCTGGATAAAGTGGACAGAGAAATATCTCTCCAGAGACGAAACCAAGTCTCCATGAATTTGTGCGTAAGAGGATTGAGCCCACAAGTGATAAAATGAAGGCCAACTTTGAACGTACTGCAAACTCCGAGGGATTTAAAGAGGGAACGATGGATCGAGGACCGATGATTAGCCCACAACAGAAGAAAGTTCACTGGGATGGAACTTATGAAGTAATAAAGCAGGTAAACGATTTAGTTTACAGAATACAGAAGTTTCAGAGCCCAAGATCAAAAATGAAAGTTGTGCACTTGGAGCCGCTAGCCAACTATGGAAAAGGTACATCTGTGCCTGTTCGGGACGAACAGGTTTGAGAAGGGGGTAGTGTTACGAAAGAAGAATTTATTCATTATAAGCTCTGAACAACAATACTCTCGAACAACAACAACAACAACATTAATGGTTTATTTTGTTACAATGATGGAAGAAAGAAACGCCTCATACAAACATTCGCATTTACGCATATACACACACAGATTAAATAAACACACATACAGGTATAAAGAAATAAACAATCACACAAACAGAAAACAAGAGCAATAACAATCGAATCTGCCAGACCTGACTGGAATAGAACATTCTGGTGCTTTTAAATCACCTATATAAGTGAATAGTGCTGGCGAGTAGTATGGCAGTATTAATTTAAAAGTCAAAGAGTTAAGTTGTCAAATTTTAAGAGTGTTTAACAGTTTTTGAACAGTGGTGTTAAATAAATAAAGTGACTTACAGTAAAAGTAACAACAGAGTGTATTTATTTTGCAATTAAAAGAACCCAAAGTAAAGTAAAAACGTAACAATATGTAACAAACTATATTGTAAACAATGTTGTCGTGTTGAATATGAAGTGGAGTTTTTCAATATTTAAGCTCTTCGTCCATCAATGTCAGCGTTTATTTCCAAAAGTACTATTATATCAATAGACTGCTATAGGATTATTTTTCTTCTGCATATTTTTGTTCATTATTCATTGTTAGCTTGATCTGCGCCATTGCAAACCCGTTGAAAATTGAATTAATTTCTCTTAATCTTTCTGTGAATTAATTATAATCTAAAACCTGTTGTGAAGCGCACAATCGCAAAGTACATTGGCGTCATGCTGACAAGTACCCGAGTTTACACATCGACATTTGCTGACGACACAGTTTTTTTAAGCATTCACGGAAATTTTAGAAAAATAATTGAAGAAATGGAGAATAAAGGTGAATAAACAAAAATGTACTCACATAACGTTTACACTGCATATGGGCTCATTCCACCCAATTCGTATAAATAACCAAATTATACCTCAATTTTCACAATTTAAATACCTTGGTATAGATCTTGATTTGAATTAACTTAATTTGTGTTAATGGCTTATAGGCAGAAACTATACCCTCAGCTTGTGTTGCAAAATTTTACCTTACAAGTCGATCTTTATTTTTTTTTTATTTTAAAGATGTAAGATTATACGAATGATCGAAGTTGTATATTAAAAACTCGAACATTTACAAAGATCTAAACGTGCCATCAGTTAAAGTAGAAATATAGAAGCATCTTGAAACACATCCAAAGCCGCCGCTACAAAACATACTATTATTAATTTAGGGGGAATACCGAAGCACGCCGCTACCTAATGGGTCATGTTTCTGTCCTCAATGATTATAGGCAACCGATTTATTATTCACTGCTTATTTTCATAACGTGCTGCCACCAGTCTTTACTCTTGACTTTAGTGGCTTCAGACTGCCGACTGGTAACTGCCGGCCTTCTTTCTCATCACGAAGTCTCCAGTAATTGCTAACACCAATTACTGGAGACTTCCAAAGCTTAGATCGCCCATGAAATCCACATATAACAAATTTTTGACCGTGGTCCTTCCTTTCAGCTTTTTCAGGTACAATCTACAAGTATCATTTGTCTAGATAATAAAAGTTTAGTTGCTGCATGCGTTGGATCGCCTGCAGCAACCTAAGGAATTCTAACTGATAAACGGAGACGTACTCCCCCAAACGAAGAATACAGGACAGGTTCCGCTTAGCTGAGTATACACCTGCTCCTGCTGTTCCATATAAGAGAACCAACAGTAAAAATGGTGTTGTCTTTTGCATACACTCATTATGTATAATGCGTTCAGCAATGAATGATGCAGTCTGTAGAATATTTGTTTTCTTCTCATCCGTTATATCGGCGTTAGAGCTTCCCTAAGCCCCTTATGCTCGATGTTCGGCCCACAAATGGCATCGCTCTTCATACGCAAAACTGACATTGCAAGCGTCCTATTGAATAAATCTTGCGGAAATTCCAACATTGTCTCAATTGCCTGTGTTTGTACCTCAAACGTTTGAATCCCATCTAACTTATGCTTAATTGTAATCTGAGAAGCTTTTGGCCACCAGTCCTTAAGTCCGACTGGCATATTGAAATAGCACTGTGTTTTCGATCACCTCTGCCCTTCTTGAATCTACAAAGTTGGGTTCTGATCCCTGTTTGCTGGTTGCCTCGATTTGTTGGTTCTAAGCAAATCTCATATTTCTATAAATTTCACTAATTGTTGTCCAATATTATCAGCTGTGCTGCCTCACACTGTATTGTGCGAGTTAGAATCACAGCCTTGGCTCACTTCATACCCCTCTTCCTGTAGAAACTCAGAAGGTTTTTCAAATCCTGTGACGCATGTGAATCTGACGTCTCATAGAGGAAATATGCCAATGCAATAAGAAATAATCCGGAAGCGCTGCCAATCATTACCAGATTAAGATCCGACAAGCAGAGATGTTCCATAGGTACTGTTCATTCGCCAGGATACATGGATTTAATTTATCATTAGTCTGTTAATGATACAAATTGGTGGTTTGTTAAGATAGGCCCCTGATTGTTATTAACAATACATGGTTCCTGTATCCTGATTGTTCTATCGCCTATCTGCAATGCCACTCTCTTTTATGATGCTTCCCATTTATCCACATTACTTTCCATATCCGCAGGAGTATCTTCGGAGATTGACCAATCCACCCCTCTTTAGCTTTTTAATACCCCAATTGGTCAATAAAAACCGCTCCACCTCTGGCGAGTCTTTATTGGCCTTTTCTATCGGAATTTTACGGCTCTACGCCTTAGGAGTACCATTAGAGATTGACCCGTCCCCTCCTTGCGAGGCATAACTGTCTATCTCCTAAAACCGGAGTTTATAGGTAAATAAACCGTTCCACCTCTGGTTCATCCCTGTCGGATTCTCACGGTATCGTTTATCTATATATAAAGCACAATGTGTTTGTTTGTATGTATGTTTGCGTGTTTGTTTGTGGGAAAGCTATAGCTGCCTATACGAGTGAACCGATCTTTCTGAAATTTTCACAGTTTGTTACTAGATATAAAATTGGTAAAATAGGTAGTGCCTTAAAATTTTGCACCCGTCACTTCTATTTACATACATAGTTTAGAGAAAGACCAGTATGGATTAGAATACAAAGTGAAAAAATATTATCCTGTATTAATTGCGGCAGTTGGCTTGGTACCTCCCATACAAAGTGAAAATTTGTTATCCTGTATCTAGGGAACTAAAATAGGTAGCGCCTAGGAATTTCGCACCAGTAACCATCATATTAACGTACATAGTCAAGCTAAACACAAGCATAATTGGAATCGTGGTACATCCCATACAAAGTGAAAAATTATTATCGTGGTCCTGGTGAACTTCAATCGATAACGCCTTGAAACTTTGCATGAGTAACCCCTCTGCTAATGCGCATAGTCTACCAAAATTCAGACTGGATTGGGACAGTGGGCGTGCTACCTGCCATATTAAGTAAAAAATTATTATCGTGTACATGGAGAACTAGAATAGGTAGAGTCTTGAAACTTTGCACAAGTAACCTTCAGAGTAATGTACTAGCAAAATACAGACTGGATTAGGATAGTAGGAGTGGTACGTCCCATAAAAAGGAAAAAAAATATTATCGGGTTACCACGAGGAGGTATAAGTCAGAACTTTGACAGTGCGTAAGCCAGTTACGACAGACCACTACCTTTGTGCCTGCCACCAGATTGCCGCGTAACATGAACGTGGTTACATTCGACAATGAAGGAGGGAAATGGATTCTCTCGCCCGCACATGACACCAGCAACCCTGAAACGTAAAATTTTTTGTCTAGCACTGGCTGGACTTAACAAGTATATTCGTTTTTTATTTTAAAGTTTAGATGTACATAAGTAAAGTGAACACATTTTTATTGATACAAAGTGGGACAAGTAAGATGAAATGAAAATATATATATATATATATATATATATATATATATATATATATATATATATATATATATATATATATATATATATATATATTTATTGAGACATTATATATATATATATATATATATATATATATATATATATAATGTCTCAATAAAAAAAAAAAAAATATATATATATATATATATATATATTTTCATTTCATCTTACTTGTCCCACTTTGTCTCAATAAAAATGTGTTCACTTTACTTATGTATATCTAAACTTTAAAATAAAAAACGAATATACTTGTTATATATATATATATATATATATATATATATATATACATATATATATATATATATATATATATATCTTTCGTGAATGCTCAAAAAAGCTGTGTCGTCAGCAAATGTTGCTAGTTGGCATGTCTGAAGTATACAATAAGTATAAAAAGGGTCCCAATATACTACCTTGGGGAACTCCGGCTTCTATTGGCTGGGGTGAGCTCAAAAATTTCCTTCTTTCACAATAAATTTTAGTTCGGTTAAATAACTAACTAGCAGCTTATATAGGTTAACGGGCAAATACAGTTTTAGCTTATATATCATGCCATACCTTATCGAATGCTTGAGAAACGTCGATAAAAAGCGCAGAGCAGTATTCTCTTCAAAAGTCCTCTTAATAACATTGTTAATTTGAATTGAATTTGTTCGATCGTACTATGTTTTTTCCTGAAGCCGAATCGATGGTTTGGAATACATCCTTTGTCGTTTAGAATAGGGTTAAGCTTAGTTGTTAACATCCTCTCAAACAGCTTTGACATATTTGATGAAAGGCTTATAGGTCTGGTTTAGGAATCATGGTAACCAAGGACACCTTCCACTCTGTGGGAAAGTACTCAAGACGTAAAATGGCATTAAAAATAAAGAGAACGATTCTGCGAGCTAAAAGGGGCAACTCAAATAACATCTTGTTAATGGATTTATCAACGCCAGGGGCTTTTTTGGTGTTTAAATCCGTTATTGCCTTTCCAAGATCACCAAATTCAAATCTTATCGGTACTGCAGCATCAGCCTCGACAACTAGCAAGTCAACTATATCAGTCTATATATTTGGGGTAAAAACCTTTTTCAAATGTTCATCAAATAAATTTCCTTTTTCGGTATCACTCCTTGCCCAGCCTTCAGATGAATTTCGCAAGGGAGGCTTACGTAAGACTGGCCTTTTAAGGTTTCTACAAGCACGCCATAACGAATAATCTGATAAAGGAATTGCGTCTAGGTCTCCCAAATAGTTTTTCAGGGATGCTACTTTTCGAGATTCCAGCATCTTTCTTAGCCGGTTCGTGCATTCTTTAAGTCTGCTTTTGAGTTGAGGAGATCTCTGTGATTGCCATTCTCTACGAATTTTTTTTTTCAGCCAAGAGCCATTCGATATCTGCAGAATAAATTTGATTGTATCTAGCTAGTTGTCGGGTTATTGATGAATGTTAGACAGCTAATTTGAGGTTTAGGTCAAAATCAATAAGACTCCGCTCTACGTCTTCAGGTGTTCTTAGCGGGATGTTTTCCGAACAATGAGTACTAAGTTACTTTCTATATTTCAACCAATTAATGCTTGTGCTAGTCGTTGGTGATATAATGTTTTATTTGTCCCATATATAGACAATAGTGGGTGAATGATCTGATTATAATTAAAGTGAGGCTTCAACTTTAATCATTTCTGTCGGAATACCCTTAATCACGCCAAAATCAATAACATCAGGTATTTTTGGTCGAGTAGGCTAATAGGTGGGTTGTCCACTGCCTGATCCCCAAAACATATGTTTAGCGTTGTAGTCGCCTGATGCTATGAAACAGGGACCTAGTGATTTGTAGAAGTCGCTTTACTGATATTTGAAATCTAGGAGGTGAATAAATCGATGAAATAATTAAGTTTTGATGAAAATCTTCAAAAAAAGATATTTGTTGCTTGAAGGTAATCCTCACAAAAATCACGCAGTAAATAATGTTTGATTCGGGCCTTAATAAGTATTGCTGAGCCTCCACATGCTCTTCCACGGGTGTCCTTAGTATCATATAATATATAGCCATTGATTTTAAAAAAGCTATTTGTTGTTAAGTGTGTCTCAGAAATCAGCATATCAATCTGTTGGTTATTGAGGAAGTATTCGAGTTCATTTTTATGTTGGCATTAGCCGTTTGCGTTCCTGAAACATATTTTTAAACAGTTCATGATTTGTTTAGTACCGCCTGCAATATCATAGATTGCATGCGTACAATTTCTTGCATCATGCTGTTCATAGAGCTCATAAAACTGTTTAACGAAGGCTTGCTTCGAGGCGATTATAGATACCAGATGGTGTTTGTTCTTTATGTTCTGGGTGCAAATCTGGAGTAGAATTTGTTGTCGGTGTCGCTTTATGTACTGAAGTATGATTGGTTTTTACCATATCTGCGTATGAAACATGTTGTGTTGTTGGTTGGGCAAACTGAGGATAATGAGCATTTGCTCGATATTGTTGGTGCTTAGCAGGAGTATTTAGTACCATGGAAAAAACTGGACAGCTTCTGTAGTTAGCAGTGTGGTTTCCACCGCAATTGCTACATTTTTTAACTTTCGAGTCATCCCTTGCTTTGTCGCATTGGGCGGAACAATGTAGCTCGCCACATACAACGCAAACCGGAGGCAACTTACAGTAAGCCCTAGTATGACCATATTCTTGACAATTTAGACCATAGGTAACCAAAACTCTCAATAAATGAAATGCGTCTGTATTGGATCAAATAATATTGCCCAGCAAACAAAAAATTAAGCATTACAAAAACAATAAATAATTTTGTCATTATAAATGCTTTTGGTAACATGCAATGCATTTTATGTTACCAAACATTTAAAACAAAAAAAAAAACCTTTTTAATTAAAAGGCATTTTGACCTTTTTCATAAAGAAATAAATAAGTTAGAAGAGGAAAAAAGAAAATGTTTTTTATTGACCTTTATATGCAAAAAATAGGTTCTGAAAGAAGAGCAAAATAAGGAAATTTTGCAAAATAAAATATAAAAAATGGAGATTTCAAGCCAAATAAGCTTGGAAATCGCTCAGCAAGGCAGATCATTTATTGATGGAATGCCAGCAAAAAATATTTTACAAAAAACTTTTCAAACGTTAAATTATAGAACAGATTTCATAAAGTCAATTCTCTTGTCACCCCAAACTGTGGCTAGGCGTATTGCCCAAATAAGAACTTCGGTGGAGTCTTCTATTAAAGAAAAATTGATAAATTGCAAATTTCTTTCGTTTTGTTTAGATCAAAGTACAGATATCAATGATCTTTGTCAACTGGTTATCTGCGTAAGATGCATTGATGAACATTTTAATGTTTTTGAATCAATGTTGACAATGGAAACCTTTTATGAACATGTAACTGGAAAGCTTTTGATGGAAGTTGTAAGTGATAAAATTTTTTCTATTGTTGATGTAAACAAAATTGTCGGTGTCTGCACAAACGGGGCAAATGTAATGGTAGGAAAAAACACAGGTAATATAAAAAAAGTGAAATGACAATGCAAACCTTTCACTGCAGTATCCATCAAGCCGCGCTTGCATCAAAA
Organism: Phasia obesa; assembly: GCA_949628195.1. Lineage (NCBI taxonomy): Eukaryota > Metazoa > Arthropoda > Insecta > Diptera > Tachinidae > Phasia > Phasia obesa. The sequence continues at coordinate 67,972,763 of OX451219.1, forward strand.
TTTATTACTCAAGACTCTACTATGAAGACCGCAGAGCGCATTATAAATAAAATAAGAGGAGGACACAATGCCCTCACTCATCGAAAATTTGTAAAAATTTTAACATCTAAAAACGCAGCTTTCAATGATCTTAAAATGTTAATTGAGGTACGTTGGCTCAGTCGTGGCGACTGTCTTAACCGGCTATATGATTTAAAAGAATGTATGCTGATACAACTTCTTTGCTTAATGATTTCAACTTAGAGCTTCAAGGAAAAGGTAAGATATGATATTTGTAAAATTTTATTTACAAAACTTTTTGACTTTTCCAGTTTTAAAAAAACATCTCTATTGCGCGAATTGCTCTAAAACTCTAAAACTAAGCGAGTTGAGATTTTTGATACACTGCTCAACAGTTTTGAAGACAGGTTTGCAGTTTTTAAGAGAATACAACTGCAGTTGGATTTATTTATAACCCTTATAACTGTGATGTTACTCAATATAAGTGCGATTTACAATCAGAACTTCGAACCGAAGTCCAAGCTCCGGGAAAAATGGGAATAGAATTCTGGAAAAATCTAAATTATTCAGATTTTCCAGAGTTAAAAAGAAATGCTTTGAGATTGTTATCCCTTTTTCCTTCTACATATTGCTGCGAACAAATTTTTTCCGACTTAAAATTCATTTGTTCCAAGCAGAGAAATAAATTCTGTGACAATAAGGAAAAAGTGCTTAAGTCTGATTTTTAAGTTTTGTAGGAGAGCAATTTTAAACTTTCAAATAAATTTTTCAAAAAAATAACTTATCTTTAAAGTTTACCTATGGGAGTCAAACGTATGATTTAAAAAAATATTTTATATCTACCAAAAGTACGCAGGCGTTGCAAGTAATAAGTTGTGAAAAAAGTTTTTATGATTTCGAAAAATAGCTTCTACTTTCTTAAGATTTTTTCAAAATGCGATTCGACATTGAAAAAAGATAAGCAGAAAGTTATTTTGCTATAACTTGCTGAAAAATGTTACTAAATAATTGAAAATTTGCACATGGGTACTTTGAAGTACGCAGATTTCAAAGGTATCAGTAACTAAATTTTTGCTTAAGTGGACTTAAGCACTTATTCCTTATTGCCACAGAATTAAGTTCTTCAAATTTAAAACATATTTTGTTAATAAGAAATTGTTACCAACTCTTAAATTTGGAAAACTTAATTTATAATGCCTAAATACACTTAATTTTTTAAGTTTTAATTGTAAATTAAACTCGAACAATCAAATATGTTTAAAAAAATTGCCTAATTCTGTAAAAACTGAGGCATATTTTTGTATTTAATTTTATTAACTTTTTTCACACTTTATTTCCATATTGCTTTTAAAAGTAAAATTCATTACATTTTAAAAAATTAATTTAGGAATTATAAATCAAGAAAAAACATTTTCCTTTTTTCCTCTTCTAATTTATTAATTTCTTTGTGAAAAAGGTCAAAATTCCTTTTAATTGAAAAGGTTTTCTTTGTTTTAAATGTTTGGTACAAAAAATGCATTGCATGTTACCAAAAGCATTTTTAATGACAAAACATAAATTTATGTCTGTCATTATATAACTTTGTTCGCTGGTTTATTTTGAAATTTAATCACAGCTGAAAAAACAATAAAGCTGAAAAAAAGCAGCAGGCATCCGCATATCTTCATTCGTTAACACTGAAATCAAACTGAAATAGAAGAGAACAAGCGTCGCGTGTGAGTTTTTTTTTTATTGTTTTTGTATCATAATTGTGTATTGAAAATGAAGATTTGGATACCACTGATTTAGACACAGGACAGGTCCTAGACTTTATGCGGCTCCTCCACAGTTATTTTACGGTGTAACAGGTATTTCAGATTGTAAATGGGGTGCGTTTCGTTTATTTTTTAATCTGATATCTCCAGGTTCCAGTTCAACGCGAAATAGTGGTTGGGGGACACGTTCTCGATTACGGAGATTATCTACACTTTTTATTTTAAAACCCGATTTTTGGAGTCCGGCTCTTTTTTGGGCTGGATCAACGTATGAATCTATCCTTTAATGACTACCTGTAGACATTAGCTACTCTTCAGCTGATAGGTATAAAAGTTCTTTTTGCAGTTTTCAAACTCGTTTACTGCTTTACGATAACTGCTTTCATCAATAAATTGTATTTTTGTCTCATCAATGTTACCACGCTTGATGGGAATTACATAAAATGAGTTCTCGCTAATAATTGAAATTAACTTTTTTATTAAGTCGTTCGAATTTTTCTCCCAAAATAAACTGGAGGTGGTTTGAACGACTTAAGTGTCGTTTTATGTTCATTTGTTTCACTATCTAAGATAGAAAAACGATTATGGGAATTTATTCAGTTAGAGTCCTTGTCTTTATGCACTTTAGACATTGGTGCAAGCTGCGAAGATTTAGGGCTTCGACCTCTTTTTAATACCGTTATGTATCTGTCCACTCCCACTTGCGTCTTGGGTTTTTCTATACTATCCTTATTGTTTTGGTAACACTGTGTTCAGATGGCGACTTGTTTGTAGTTATTTTTATTGTCATAGCTTTTCAAAAGCGACGAACAAGATTGGGCATCTACAACTGGCGTAGTACTTAAACACAAATTATTTTCAGTTTTTATTTAAATCAAAATTGTCTACATTTTTGTTACTTAAATTAAAGAGGCTCATTGGCCCCTATTGTTTTTGTTTTATTTTCAAAGTAGCAAAGTGATAATGCCGTTGTAAAAAAAGAAAAAAGAGAGAAAAAAAATATTTACGGACAACTTTGTTGTTGTATTAAAAACAAGTTTGTTTTTGGCTTTTGTTTGGATTTATTCACATTTTTTGTGTTTGTTTTTGTTAATTGCGAGCTTGCAAAAAAATCGCGTCCGCACTTATTAACGCACAAACTAAACCTGAAATAACATCTTGTTACTGGTTTTATCAACGCCAGGGGATTTTTTGGTTTTTAAATCCGTTATTGCCTTTCCAAGATCACCAAATTCAAATGTTATCGGTACTGCAGCATCAGCCTCGACAACTAGCAAGTCAACTATATCAGTCGATATATTTGGGGTAAAATAAATAGCCTTTTTTGGTATCACTCCTTGCCCAGCCTCCAGATGTAGTTCGCAAGGGAGGCTGGGCATCATGACATCAATTTGTTTGTTCTTCAGGAAGTACTCGAGTTCATTTTAGTGTTGGAGTAAGCCGTTTGCGTTCCAGAAACATATTTTTAAAGAGTTTATGGTTTGTTAAATACTGCCTGCAACATCATAGATTGCATGCGAACCATTTCTTGCATCATGCTGCTCATAGAGCTCATAAAACTGGTTAACGATTGCACTAATGTCTCGATGCTTGCTTCGAGACGATTGTAGTTACCAGATGGTGTTTGTTTTTTTGGGTTCTGGGTGTAGAATTGGTTGTCGGTGTCGATTTGTGTGCTGAAATACGATTGTTTTTTACATACCCGCGTATGAAACGTGTTGGGTTGTTGGTTGAGCTAACTGAGGGTTATGAGCATTTGCTTGGTATTTTGGCTGCCTAGCAGGAGTATTTAATTTCTGAGTTGACTTCCTTACCATAAAAAAACTGGACAGGCTCTGTAGTTAGTGTCATTTCCACCGCAAGAGCTACATTTTTTAACCTTCGAGTCATCCTTTGGTTTGTCGCATTGGACGGAACAATGTAGTTCTACACACACAACGCAAACCGGAGGCAACTTGCAGTGAGCCCTTCTATGGCCGTATTCTTGGCAATTTAAGCACTGAACGGGTCCTGATCGCTTATGTGGTTCCTGTACACTTATCCTGCGGTGTAACAGATATTGTAGATTATAAATGGGGTGAGTTTCGTTCTTCTTCAATATAATATCCCCAGGTTCCAGTTTAAAGCGAAATAGTAGTTGGGGGTCAATTTCTCGATTTCTAAGATTGTCTACACTTTTAACCTTAAATCCTGCTTTTTGGAGGCCAGCTCCTATTTCTATTTTCTGGATCAACTTATAAGTCTACACCTTTGATAAGTACCTGTAGGCTACTCTTCAGCTGATAGGTATAAAAGTTCTTTTAGAAGCTTTCAAACTCCTTTACTGCTTTACGATAACTATAAATTTCATCTCTAAATTGAATTTTAGTATCATCAATGTTACCACGCTTGATAGGAATTACATAGAATGAGTTTTCCCCAATAACTGAAATTAACTTATTTATTAATTCATTCGAATTTGTCTCCCTTAAAAAAATTGTTGGTGGTTTAAACGACTTTGGTACCGTTTTAGGTTCACTTTTTTCGCTATCTTAAATAGCAAAACGATTTTGGGAACTTATTCCGTTAGCCTTCTTATCCTTAAGTACTTTAAACATTGGTGCACTCTGCGAAGACTTAGGGCTTCTACCTCTGTTCAATACATATAGTCCATTCATACTTGCGTCTTAGGTTTTTCTACACTATCCATATTAGATTTGATAACACTGTATTCAGAAGGGGACTTGTGCGACTTGTTTGTAGTTATTTTATTGTTATCGCTTGGCAAAAGCGATGTACATATAACTGGCGTAGCATTTATACACAAATTACAGTTTTTTTTTTATTTAGTTCAATATTTTTGTTTCTTAAATTAAAGAGGCTCTTTAGCCCATATTGTTTTTGTTTTAGTTTCAAAGTAGCAATTCAATATGCTGTTGTAAAAAATAATGAGAAAAAAAAATATTTTACAAACAACTTTGTTGTTGTATTAAAATATGTTTGTTTTTTGTTTTTGTTTGAAATTACTTACATAATGTATGTTTTATTTTTTGTTAATGCGAGCTTAAAAAAATTGCGTCCGTACTTATCAACGCCAAAACAGAACATCAAACTTTTTAATATCTTCGAATTAAACTGTCCATTCCTCAAGATATTCTAAGCAGTTATTATACAATTTTTTCACATGTTTCAGAAAGTCAGGTCGTTTTATGGCACCTTGTTTTTCCAGCCTAGTGATGTGTTTTCCAATAATTAAAGTAATATAATCGTTATTAATTCTTTCAAGTAATTTTGATTTTAAATTATTGATTTCATTTGACACTTCCGTAATTAAAATTGTATCCCCTTCAATAATTTTCACAGCATTATGAAATAATGTACATACATATCTTGTTTGTGTATGAACTGAAGCCAAATTTGTGATGTATCATTTTCAAAAAAGAGCTGTAATATTTTTGGACATTTATCTTGTAATTAAAAGTATGATTTTAATGGTTCGTATATTTTTAAAATATTTTCTACAGGTAATAATTCCTGTTTCTGGATGAAAACATCTAAAAATTGTGAGAAATAATTTTAAATCTTTGTGGTTGGAAGCATCAGAATGCATGGATATATGTAAATGTGCATTTTTCTAAGCCTTTCTGCAATTTTAAAAACGAATATGGTGAAAAATATTACAAATAATTGCTTCGCTTTTGTCCCTGCATGTTTTGATATGTGCGACGTACAATCCATTGATCTGAAGCTTTGCGGCGTTATTCAAATACTTTTGTGCATCTGTTAATATAGTTGTGTCCACCATGTGAGACCTAAAATTTAGTATTGTATTTATCACACCCCACCATATAGTCTATTTTTTGTGTGTGTTTTTTTTTTAATAAAAGGAAATTCTCTGCTTAGCTCTTCATTAAATTTTCACTCTCTTTTTTTAATCATCTTTTATTCTGTGGGTAAATACCAGAAATAAATAATTTACTACAAAGGCTAAAAAGAGTATTGCTCTACCTTCGTCAATCAAATAATGAGTCCCAGGCGATTTGTGAGCACATCGGCAACAACTACAAGTAAACAACAACTTTGACTATCTAAAGGGCTATCGCCTCCACTTAGTATGAATTCGCCTTGAATGAGTCAAACTGAAAACAGCAAACCGCACTGTCTAACCACTGTTGCCAGTTTTGTTTATTTCTCCACATTTTGCAGTTTTTTCATTGTAAAAGTGTGTGTTGGGTGAGATTTGCAGATTTTCTTCCTCAAATTGCAGATTTCATGAAATTACTATGTTAACGTCACTTTTTCATCTCTGTCAGCTTTATTTCATTAAACAAAACATTGAAAATTTAGAAAGATACATATGTCGTAAAATAAGAAATTCAGATATTTTCTAAAATGCAGGACATTTTAAAAATTCGGCGGGAGGCAGGACAGTCCACCAAAAAGCGCAATTTTCCTGCCAAAATCAGGACGTGTGGTCTCTTTAGATATAAGTAATTACTGTTAGATCAAATTTAAAATAAAAGAAATAAAAGTCTTCTGAAAAATAACAATTTTGACAGACATACAGAATTACATATGACAGTAACATGTAAAAAACATGTCATGTCTGTATATGTGGCATTGTATACCATTTTAAATTAATAAGTTCTCTTGTTATATATTTGAAACATATGTATATGTACATGTACTTCATTTCAAAAATATTGTACTTCCAAGTTTAGAATACAATAAGTTTATTTTTAAATAAAAATAATTTTATTTTCATACATATATCAAATACGGTTCAAATTGATCTTGTTTAGAATTATATTTATTAAAAAAATACAAATATATGATAAATCTTCATACTTGGAAACACTGTCTACAATAAGGGTGCGTACAGTGTTGCCGAGCCGAGCCGACTGACGCTTATTGCGAGAAAACTGGTACTATACAAATTTTATAGTATAGGTCATACTGGGCGCCGAGCTGGTCAGAGCGCAAAGCGCAAAACATTGTTCATGTTATGTTGTTATGATTTCAACTGGTTTTGAAAACATTAAAAACAAAACTTAAGAAAAAGTAAATAAAACATGCAATCAAAAAACTAAAAAAAAATAATAAAAATTAAAAAGAAAATAAAAATTAAACAGAAAAAAATTCAAATAAATCTGTGGCAATATGGAAGAGTAGCTTAAGTCGAAAATTGAAGTTTTGAGATATCATCAATTTTGTGTAATTTTTATTCTGTTTGATTTTTGCGAATAATTTATGAATTAATATATTTGTAACATGTTTATTAGAGAAGAAGGATTTATTTAAAAAACTTCTGTTGAATTCAGAAGATTTTACGCCTTTTCTACTTAAGGGCTTTTTCTAAACTGAAAGTTGCGCTGAACTGGACTTTAAGTAACTTAAGCGCTTCTGTTTAAATTAAAAGTATGTATTGTGTAGTTTTAAGTAAACATAAGAGGTTTGAAAATAATGACTTTATTTATTCAAGGTTAACATTTATACAGCTTAAGTGAAGTTAAGCGATACAGTTATATGATGAATGGAAAATCTGATGATGTAAACAAAAGTATGTGTACATACATAAGTTATTTTGATCAATGCATTATTGATTCAAAAAACTTAAGCTAATAATTCTTGCAAAAAAAAAACCGACTTCAAAACAGACAAACTTAAAATCATGTTTCTTTAAGACGGTAACTATTGCGACACCTTGTAATTTCCGAATTCAAATTTTATACTAGTTATAGCGGTCGTAGCAATACAGGTTCATTGTAAATTTCAACCGTCTATATGTAACGGTTTAAAAGTTTGGTCATATACATCAAATTTCATAAACTATTGCGACACCCTGTAATTTATAATTTTAAATATTTATACTTATTATAACAGACATAGTAACGAACATTCTGTGCAACTTTCAAGTGTTTTCCTATAACGGTTCAATAGATAGGAGAATAAAGGTGAAATTAAAACACCTATGGGGTCACCCTTTAATTTTTAATTTTATTTTTTAATTACTTTTTGTTATTGGGAGCTACAGTGATACGCACTTTTTTTAATTTTAAATTGGTGACCTATAAAGTTCATAATACACGTAAAAAACATGTATGTTGTATGGGGACACCCTTTAATTTTTAATATTTTCAACTTCTTTTAAAATGGGGCCAATCTGTAGCCATAACCTTTCTAATAGTGCAAAAATTTTTAAAATCGGTTCAGAAATGACCGAGTTCTGAAGGCACAAACATACAAAAAAAAACAGCAACACACAGACGAATTGATAACCTCCTTCTTTTTTTGAAGTCGGTTAAAAAATAAACGTACATAACATTGATAAAAAATTTAGTTTTTTAAAACGGACTAAGCGCCTTTGCTTTTTTAGTGCGCCAAGCGCCTTAACTCATTTCTCTCTCATGTCGACATAAGCTACTCTTCTATATTGCCACAGATATAATAAAAATTAAATTATAACAATTATAACGAAAAATTAAAAAAATCAATTTCACAAACGCGAATGAACAACAAACCCAAATGCATACATACATGCATAAAAAACAAATAATAGATAAAATATCAGCGCAGATTCTCGCATCCACTATGCACCAGTGTTGGGATCTGACAATGTTTAAATTGTACCACCGCAATGATAAAATTGTACCAAATCTACATCAATTGTACCGAAATTTGACATTTATAAAAAAACAAATAATGTATGTTTTATATACATGCAGTAGCTCGATATTAAAATAGGACAAATCAAACTTTTATTATATTTGACCTTGATTCCTTGTGTTGCTTATTTACTAACACTTATTTTGCCAAAATACTTAACCATTTCATAAGCAAAGGGCTTCTTTAAAAACTTACAAGGAAGTGCTTGAAACTTCACCAAAGTATTTTAAGAAAGGAATTATTTCGAAGAGTCGTCTAATTACACTGGTCTGCAAAATAAAATTGTACCCTGAACATAAATATGTGGAATATAGTGATCTCGACTCGTGAAAATCCAATCCGATTTCAGTTTTCGCGTATCACGTATGGGCATGTCTAATATTTTTCTCTAAACAAGCCGACCACGCTAACTTATTTCTAAATGAATCTTTAACGGATTGCTTGATTTTAATAATTGAAACACCAAAAGATGCAGGATAATTTACCTTTAAGTCAACTTTACATAATTTTGTTTTCATTTTCAACTGTTTCGGAGTTATTCAGAAATTGGTGGAGAAAGAAATAATGTTTGTAATGAAAAAAATTTCATTTTGTTTTCAAAAACCCGTAAAAACTTGAATCGTGAAATAATTTACATTTTTCACCTTATTCGAAAAGCTAGGTATACTAGGAATAAAATAAGCCATAAATGATGAAACTTGATGCACAAATGTATGTAGTTTTAAAAAATTTTTATTTAATTATTTTGCACGACAGTAAATCATTATTCACACAACACAGAAAAAATTATTTTTCAGATTCAAACAATTAATTTACATAATCAGCCATTTTTTTGTTTGAATATGGTCCTATAAACAAATTTGTAAATTGAAACAAAATAAATTTAAAATTTTTTTATTAAAAATATTCCACGATTTTTTCAAACAATTATTTATGATATTTGGTAAAAAAAAATATTGTCTTTAGAAAAAATTAAAAAAAAAATATTTCTCGGAATCAGACAAAATAGTTTACTGAAAATTATAAAACAAATTGTCTAAGTCAGACAAAAAGTTTACTAAAATTTGAAAAAAAAAATCAAAGAAATAAATTATCTGAAACAAATAAAAAACTTTACTGAAATAACAATCAGTTTTCAAACAAATATTTAGCCTAAATCAAGAACAATTTGCGCTAATTGTGTTTAAAAGTAACATATTTTTGACTAAATAACTGACTAAGACGAATCAATTTACAAGGTGGTGGCAATGGCAAATTCATTCAATTTCGGCGTTTCTTGAAATATCAAATTCTATATATTAAACAAATCTTATAAATATGTGTAATTTGACATTTTCAGCAACACTCAAAGTTAAGAATCCGCCATTGCGGCCAATAAGATAATTGATTCCCCTTTTTCTTTTCACTAAAGTTTTACGTTTTTACCTTTTCTTCTGTAGCCAATGTTCTTGAATGTCTCAATATTTGGGCATTATATAATTTTTTTATTAAAAAAAATAATTTCTTTTTGAAGTCTTGAAAAAATCAATATAATTTTTTTTATTAATTTTTCAATGCATGACATGACAGTGTTGCCGTCTCTTGCGAATGAATAATTATTAATAAATGTGCCAAAATAAAATTTCTTGGATAATATTTGCAAAATTGTCGTGTTATTAACCGACTTCATTAAAGATGAAGGTTATCAAATTTTTTGAGTTAATTCGTAGAAATCAGTTACTTCTGAACAGATTTTTATTTATTTGTTATTAGAAAGGTAATGTTTAAAAAAAAATTTACTAATTAAAGAGCATCCTTATAGTTGATGTAATTTACTTATATATCCTAATAACTTGGAAATGGGGTAGAATGTATATTTCCTATTATGTCCGTTATGAACGTAAGAATAAATATTACAAATTAGAAATTAAACAGTGTACCGATAGGTGGTATTATTTTATGTATATGGCCGTATCTTTTGAACCGTTAAAGGCACACTTGATATTTGCACAGCCTTCATATTACTATATCCGCAATAATTAATAAAACTTAAAATTAAAAGATGTTCTTATGGATGACTTAATTTGACGTATAACTCCTTATAGACGTATAACTTAATATACAGATCTGAACTTGTAAATTACATAGTATTTGTATTGCTGTGCGTTTTAAACTTTGACAAACATAAAATTGTGTTTATTAATATTTTTATTTATTTTAAAGTACATACATATGTACTTATAAAACAATTTTAGGAATTCAGCTATTATTTAAATAATATTATGCTAATAACCTATACTATTTTAAAATAAACCAATTTATTATTTAAACATATTTCACTGGTTCCTCAAGCAAGACCATGGCATGCTTTCCGTAGGCGTCTTATGTCCATCCAATTTTTGTGGAGACCACCTAGTCAGTGACAAAAAAGTCACTGAATATCACAGATTCAAATTCATTTCTCCAAAATTTATACTTTTCATTAAATACCATATGTTTATTTTTTAGGAGATTTTTTGACATGGTTTAGACACTCCATACTCATATTTAAGGCCTAATTATTATCCTATTAATTGATGAAGTTCCAGTTTTATTTGTCTACAAGTCATGTGGCCATTAGTTTCTAACTGCTGTATGCGCCGTTTTCTGCTATCATCAATAGCGCATATCCGGGCGCTTCGTTTATTAATACCGAAGTCATCTGGATTTTTCTAGAAATTTTTGTTTTCGTGTTACGGTTTCTCTTTACAGAAATAGCAATCTGATCAACTTTCATGCCGGATTGACTTATTCCCTTGATTAATCCGCATTCTTCATCTGTTAATTTAGGTTCAAGTGGCATTTTCCTCAAAATTAAAAAAATTTGATTTGTTTTTTGTTACCTTATATATTTGCTTATCCAATATACTAACTTATATGTAGATCGCTTTCTCTGCTTTATGTTCTGCTATCGCACACTAAATAGAAAAGGGTCACAACTCAAAATACTAAAATTTTCAGGAGAGACAAAAAACTGCAACACACTTACGATAAAAATAGACATATATATGACAACATATTACGCAGATTTTCATGAGATATTTATTTTACAATTTATTTTTATTTTACAATATTTCTCTAACATATAAATGACTATGGTTTTGTTATTTTAATCTGATAAAAAAAGGTTTTTAAATCAATCATCCATTAATTCATTCACATCATTTCGGATAAAAATGTCATGAAAATATAAAAAATGGATTTGATTTTTTTTTGTATTATGGTTATAGGCTTTTCACACTGATCAAGATCTAACATCTACCATCATTTTGCGAAGATGTTGACATCTTTCCATAAGAAATACACAGGCCTAAAATTCAACATCTTTACAAGATGTTCCTATCTCAGTTTATTCCATTTTACATCTTTCGATTATTTGAGTGTCATCACTAGAAAAATGGCAATAATAAACTAGATTAATTTATTCGCATCACTGAAAAAATGTCATTTATGTGGAAAAAATATATACCGATATTTGTTTAAAAAAGGGCATCACATCTTTTACATCTTTCTTTAAAATTTCAATAACTTTCAATAACTTTAATACTCTACATTAATACTTGGGTTTGTTCTAGCAATTATTCCAATTATAAATATTTGTTGTTTACCCATATTTTTATTTTTTTATTAGCTAAAAGCGTCTGCTTTTAATTTTTCGACAGTTGAGTTTATGATAGATGTTAGATGTAAGAAGATGTTTGAAATGTAAACTGATTTTCACATTTTCAACATCTTCCAGACGTATCACTAAAGGTGTGTTTACATTGCGTGTACAAGTCATATGGAATGTCAGGTTATTTTTGAGAAAATTCCAGTTTAAAAAAAAATTAAAATAATTCGCCCACTTTTACGCCCACCTCCCATACAATCGAAATTTATAAAATGCCGTATTGTCCGTAATACTTTAGGTATAACTTTCAATTTTGGTGTACTTGAATGTTATATTGTTACAAACATTATCCGAAAAAAATGTGAACTTTGGCCCATTTTTACCCCCGCCACCCATACAACCGCAACATAAAAGATGCCATATTTCCTAAAATATTTTAGGTACAACCTTCAAATTTGATATTACTGTAATTTATATCATTTAAAATGTTTCATGCAAAAATTACAGTAACACGCCCACTATTACGCCCACCTACCATTGAAATGCAATAAAAAAGAACAATTTTTTTTCATTATCATTCTAAATGAATTAATATAAGGATCTGATGATATTTGCAAATAGTGCATTACATCTTCATTCGTAGAAATACGTGAATTTTTACGAGAATGGAATAGCCTACAGTTTCTATACTCCTTATTCATAGCTTCTTGCGCTTCTTCGGATACATTCCTGTAGCAAAAAAAAAAAAGTTAATATTAAATAAAATTTAAAAAATACTTTCAAAAATAAAAATTGCAAACAAACCTATTGGCAATATAGCCAAAGATACAATTTTGTACCGTGAATGAGAGCTTTATTAACAGTGATAGGCATGTAATACCAACCAAAAAGCTCTACATACAATTTTGCGGTGTCCATGCAATACGTATGGAATTTACCAACATCTATATTTTTACTAGTATTTAATATAATTTTAAAGCGCTGAATTAAGTCTACATTTACACCAGTTATGTCAGCGGTTATTTCTGGATTTTCAAAAAATCTAGAGACATTACCATCATCAATAAATAATGCAACAACTAAATTCAATATATAACAATTAAACTAACCACATTAGAAAGTGAAACAACTTAGATGAGAACAACAGTTTGCACAATCAATTTAAATTAAAAAATATGCAACTATCTAACCCAAAGTCAATGACCTTCAAAAAAAATTATCAATCAAATGAATAATGTAAATATAATAATAAATAACAATAAGTGAATAGTTGTAAACAATTAAAAAAATAAACGTAAAAAGTTCTAAACATGCTATTGCATGCTAACATACGTATAGCGACAGAATGTGCGCGTTGCGTATTTTTTGTAGTATTTTGTATGTTTAAAGTACTTTTGCAAACTTTTGCTATATTTCCTTTACTTCAAATGAAAGCTGAGACTTTAATCTTTCATTTGATATAAGTCTGCACCTAGGGCGAGGGGCTGCTCTATATTTCCTAGTCCATTAACATTTTGCATGTTCAATTTTTACACCACAATTCTGTTAAGAAATTTTTTTTGTGTTTTTTTATATTTATTTTTTCATCTACTCATTCTACAACAACTAAATTAATTAAAAAAATACTTTAAAGTTATATTTATTATGTATTTTTTTTATTAATAAGCTTTTGAACATTACATATTGAACTAACATACTTCAAGCGCGTTGGCATACCTCAAATTTGACTTGTTCTATACCAAAAAGTTATGAAGTTATGAGGCTGAAATTTCTTACTCATATATCTGTTAATATACTGTGAAAATTTCATACAAATTGGACGCCAAAAACCATTTTTTGCCGCGGTTACTATAGAGCAGTCTCACTGTGCGACAATCGTGCTATGTTTTGTATAAATCCGATTAAGGTAAGAGTACGAAAATATTTTTCTGTCTATATGTAAATGCAATAAAACATATTATTAACAAACTTAAATTTTGGTAAGAAATTAATTGTATATACTTTTTTGGTTTTGAATTTCAAAAGGTCCCCTACCCAAATATAGGCTATTTAAAAGTTCTTAAAATTTATTTTTTAATATTAATAAATTTAGTTTGATCAATAATTTTTATTAAGGCAACACTGTTGGCAGCAAATTTGAAATTGGAAAAAATATAAAAAAAACATTTGTTTGGAAATATTTTGGTAGTCATTTTTTCTGTGAATATAATTAATTTATAATTTAATTTAGTGTTATCTTAACAAATGTGTAACTAATGATTTTTACATATGTCTAACTAATGATCCATGCTTGTTGTTTAGGAATTGTATAAATAAATAAATAAATAAATGTTGATTTTATTCTCAATTAAGTGCAGCTACTTTGACAAACATTATGTAACACATTAGGATTATTAAATATTTCAATATCAGTATTTTATTTAATTAAGAATATCTCAAAATCTAGACGTCATAGAATCAATCTGTAAATAGATTTAGATTCAGCACATAAAACCACATAACAAGGCTCAAGCCCCCGACTTATTTTTGCCGAACATTTTTATCACAATAACTACATATCTAATAATGTTTTTAACTAGGAATATCTCGAAAAGTAGACGTGATAGAAAAAATCTGTAAACTGATTTGGATTCAGCACATAAAAGTCAATTAAAATCACATAATAATGTTTTTGCTTTCAACTTTGTTTTTTACGACCATTGCTATCATAATAACTACGTATTTAATGTTCCAATATCAGTATTTTATTAAAATAAGAATATCTCGAAAACTAGACGTAATAGAAAAAATCTGTGAACAGATTTGGATTCAGCATATAAAAGTCCATTAAAATTACATAACAAGGTTCAAGCTCCCAACTTCCTTTTATGTTTTGCCGACCAGTGTTACCAAAAAAGACCTTACGGTTTCTCACTAGAAAAAAAATGGAAAAATATATCAGCCGAATACTGCTGGAAACTAATTAAGGTGATGCAAAAACTTTTAAATGCTGTAGTTCAGCAAAAAGATCTTGCAAACTAAATTACCTATCAAAGGTTATCTAAGTAAATAATAAAAATCCTGAACATAAATCAAGAATGTTGCAATTTTGAAATTACAAATGTTTATTATAGTTAGAAAGAATATACAAAAAATATTGTTTAAATAAAAAAATTATAAAATAAATTTTATATGAAATTGTACAAAAAAAGCATGAAGTGTACTAGCTTACCACTGATCTTTCGATTGTACAAAATTTGGTACAGTTGTATCACAAATCCCAACACTGCTATGCACACTCAAACTTATTTCTCGCAATAAACGTCAGTCGGCTCGACTCGGCAACAAGCGGCCACTCTGTACGCAACCTAAAATACACGACTGGTCTACTGAAAAATCATCATTTATTCAAATGGTTTGAAAAATAAGAGTTACCATCCGCTTGCCAAATATCTATCCGTGTTTTTATTCTTCTACTCATTACAATTTGCTTTTACACTATTCTATTTTCATCATTCGACAGCAATTTCTGTTGGACAATGTAACACATCCTTAAGTATGTACGATTTTTGCAAATTTTATACTTACTATTGAGATATTATTAGACATACCCCAAAAAAAAGAAATAAAAATAGTATTTTTGGCCGCTATGACCAAAGCAAATTGTCTCTTTAACTTTCAAGTTCCTATTTAAAAAATACCAAGGTGACAAGTTAGGGCGCCATTTTTTTTTTGGTTTTTAAACTAGAGAGTTTGATTTTATTATGGTACTAATAATCCAGCTGAACTCCTATGAACAGGGTTCCCAGATTTTTTTCGAGTCACATCCCCAATATTAAAATTTTCATCCCCGAAATTCCCCAAAAATTATTTAAACTATCCCCAAAATTCCCCGCTAAAAAGGATACTGTTTTCATTGAAATTAACACATGAATATTCTATTTGTTCTCTAGTTAACTTTTTTTAAAAATATAGTGTTCACTATTTTGTATATTAGACTGATTGGTAGCGCGCTAGTTTATCAGTCTAGAGGTTGCGGGTTCCATTCCCTCCAAAGACTGGGTGTTTTTGCAGACAAGCAAAAAGCTTAGCAGGTACTGTGGTCTTTTTATTAACAAAAAAAAAAACGAAGTTGATTGAGGTTTTACCTCACTATTTCTCGGGATGGATCAAAAGATTTAAAACTAATTTCAGTATTTTTAAAATGAATATTAATTCTTAACAAAGATTTGAGTAACTAGTTCTGCAATTTATTTCTTATTTAAGATTTTGTTTGTGCCGAAAAAATATTTAGATGTATAGTTGATTTAGGCCTGCAGTTCTTTCTTAAAATCGTAACGAAGATAAAAAAGAGTAAGTGCATTAAATCAAGTTATATTGCTTGAATTATTTTCGGTACTTTTTTTATCTTCTTTTACCTGTTTAAATTTTAAATAACCACTTTGTTGTCACATTGTATGGGAAACACTTAATTTTTTGAGTTATTCCTATTCACATTTTCTGGACGAATTGTTCAATTGGAATATAGAAACATTATATTAAAAAAGGAATTATTTAATAAAAAATATGTAATCCAAAAAGTAATCTCCCAAAAATCCCTAAAACATTGAAACTATCCTCAACGAAATCCCCAATCCCAAAACCGAATTTTTTATCCCCATAAGTAAATAAAAATCCCCGATTTGGGGATAAATCCCCTAATCTGACAACACTGCCTATGAATGTTCTTTAGTTTTTTTTCTTTTAGTGACTTTTTTCTTCAATTGGTTTTTGCCAAAATTATACATACATATATATATATTATATTTATATGTATATATTATACATACATATATTATACAAAAACAATATTATTTAAAATGTATTAAATTTTAAGACAAAAAAAATAATTTAATAAAAATATACAAAGAAAAACTTTTACATCAATAGAAAATACTCCAAAATTGCAAGTTTGCCTATTTTTTCGGTGTTACGAATCTGAATATTTGACAAATATTATATTTATTAACTAGCGGTGCCTGATTTGCAAGAAATTCACACCAAATTTTAAAAGCCACTTACTTTTATAGTGCTTCAGATATATCTTATGTATTTACTAGGGAGGCTTACGTGTGTCTAAATACACACCATAATGAGTAATCTGGCTCTGCAGTTGCGTCGAGGTCTTCCAAGTAATTTTTCAAAGCTGCTACCCTTCGAGATTCTAGTAACTGTCTTAGCCGTTTCGTGTAATATTTAAGTTTATATTTGAGTTGAGGAGATTTGTGTGATTGCCATTCTATCCAATTTTTCTTTATTCAGACAAGAGCCGTTCGACATCTACAGAATAAAGTTGATTGTATCTAGCTGCTGCTTAAGGTTTTGATCGAAATCCATTAGATTTTGATCCACGTCTTCTGGTGTTCTTAGCGGTATGTATTCTGAACAATAAGTACTGAGATACTTTCTTTATTTCAACCAATTAATGATTGTGCTGATTCTTGGTGACACAATAATTTAGTGGATCCATATATAGACAATAGTGGGTGAATCATCTGAGAATAATTCAAGTGACGCTTCAAATTTAATCATTTCTCTCAGAATACCCATTTTGTCGATCAGTAGGCCAATTGGTGAGTTGTCACTCGATATTACATTTTTGAAATTGTGTCAAATAAAACACGACCAATTGGAGTAATTAGTCTTGATTCTAAAACGTATATTGACTAGAGATCACATAAAATGAGTTTTCCCCTATCAGTGTAATTAAACTTTGTATTAGGTTATTTGAGTTTTGTCCCCTCAAATAAATTGGTGGTGGTTTAGGCATTTTGGCTGATTTTGTGGGCTCAATTGCTATGCCATCTAAAATTGTAAAACGGTTTTGCGAAGTTCTACTATTAGCTTCGCTACCTTTTAGTACTTTTGATACTCGTGCTGCTTGCGAAGATTTTGGACTTCGTACACGTCTAACACCGTAATGTATCTATCGATACCAACTTGTGGGATTTATTTTCGATTATTTTTTTGTCGATACTTAATAATAGTGGAGGGCAAGAAAGTGTTCTAAATAAAGTTTTGCGTTTAAAAATAAACTATCATGGTTAATTATTTTTTCTACTGTTCACATCTGCATTTATTGTAAAATAAGTATTTCTGCTATTTGCACTGACTGAATTTTCACTTCTGTTTAAATTGTTAAGGCTCACAAGAGTCTATTTTTTTGTATTTTTTATACCCTTCACCACAGGTGGAAAGGGTATATATAAGTTTGTCATTCCGTGTGTAATTTCTACAATATTCATTTCCGACCCCATAAAGTATATATATTCTGGATCCTTATACATAGAGAAGTTGATTAAGCGATGTCCGTCTGTCCGTCTGTCCGTCTGTCCGTCTGTCCGTCTGTCCGTCTGTCCGTGTTAGTGTGGTAATGTCATTTGCCAAGGCATCAGAAGAGATACAAAAAATTTAAGCACACCAATCTGTCAGGCATAGTTTCGAAAATTTTGGTATTGCAATTCAGCAACATCGGATCATTCCTTTGGAGGCTACGGGCCAAAAACCACGCCCACCTATATTTTTTTTACGTTTTTTTTACGTTTTTTTTTAATTTTTTTCGGCTTTAATGATTCTGTTTTGCCTTTTTTTGTCAAATAAATATTAGAGTGTGACAGGTAGATCGCAAGGAGTGCATACAGATCTCGGGGGATCAATAACCCCCTGCGAGGGGCGATTTTTGTTTGTTTTTAGATTGGTAGGGTTTTTCTGCTTTGATTTGTATTAGAGACCTTAATAAAAAGCAATACGCATAGAGGTAGCCAATGGACCCACAGGGTACCTACTGACAAATAGGAGCAGTTAAAAGGGCCCCCCATGTGTCAATATGATAAATTTTTTTTTTTTTTGTAAGGATTTCTTTTTGCTTTAGTCTGACCATTCTAACTCAATATATTGGAGAAAGGTCCAAAATTTAACAAAAAAATTTCAATCAAATTTTTAAAAAAAAAATTTTTAAAAAATTTTTAAAAAAAAATTTTTTAAAAAAATTTTTTTCAAAAATATTTACAAAAAAATTTACAAAGCATTTTCAAAAAGATATTTTACAGAAAAATATTAGAAAAAAAATTTTTTTAAAAAATTTTCCAAAAAATTTTCGAATAAAATTTTACAAAAAATTTTTAAAAAAATATTTTTACAAACAATTTTTACACACAATTTTCGAAAAATTAAAACAAAAATTTCAATATTTCTTTGAAAATGAAAATCATGACTGTAACATAACATATATTTAATATTAAGAATATACATATGTATGTATGTGTGTATATAGAGTAACATATTTTTTTAAATGCGTTTGATTTTTTTTTTTTAAATGCGATTGA
This sequence comes from Phasia obesa, assembly GCA_949628195.1. Taxonomy (NCBI): domain Eukaryota; kingdom Metazoa; phylum Arthropoda; class Insecta; order Diptera; family Tachinidae; genus Phasia; species Phasia obesa. The sequence continues at coordinate 67,992,133 of OX451219.1, forward strand.
TTTAAAATAGATGAGATCTTTGTTTAAAACCTAGGTGCATTAAACACATAGACATCATCAGGATACCGGGTAAAAACTGCCAAAAATAAAATACACACGTTTATAGGTAAACGTTTTTTTTTTTTGAAGCCAGTATAGCTACATGGCTACACGACCACCGTTGTGGATGTCGTCAACTTAGGCTAATTTCTATTTTATTCAACAAAAGAAAATGTCACAAATTACATTATTATTGCAAATTACAAATTCATATACAAACAAAAAGTTTTGGAGGAGATATTTAAAAGTTTTTGAAAAAGTTATTTAATTTTATAAAAGCAAAATAAGTATTTCTACAACAATGTCAGAGTTTACGATGTAGCGTCGGCTTCAATATCATTAAGTAGCTGACAACACGGCGACAATTGTAGCAAACGGAATTTGTTTTCATTTGTCTTCTATTTCTTTAACTCACGAATAATGATTTTTTCTTATACGACTTTATTTAAATAAAGAGTCAACAATATGGATAATGCTGTACATGTCTGTATAAATAAAATCACCGTGGTGAAGGGTATAGAAGATTCGGCACGGCCGAATATAGCACTTTTACTTGTTTATTTTAGTTTTTTTAGCAAACTAGTTTTGTTCTTGTTCTGCCTATTGTCATGAATGCGTGTACCTGTTTGTTTTTGTAATATACATACATGAAGAGTGATAAATTAGCTTCTTCTCATTTATGTTCTTTTTCATAAATGTACATGTTCATTTATGAACGTTAAAAATTTATAAAATTTCTGAAAATGATAAAATAAAAATGGGTACATTTATGTATGCGAATGCTTAGCGAACCTTTTTCTACGATCTTTTCATTTATGTAAAATGATCAAAATGGTAAATTCTCAAATATGATCACTTGAGTGAACATCAAATGTTTTCTCATTTATTCACTTTTGAATAGAAAGAGAAAAAGAAATAATCGCATTCATAAATGAAAAAACACAAAATATTTCGTAGTCTCTCACACATGTATGAGAAGATGTACGTAAAAAATAAAATGTATGTTTGCAAATGCAAGTTTATATCCCATTTCTTTCAAAAAACAGGAAAAATACAACAAATGTGCAAATCGAGTGAATTTTATTAATACCGCCTTGAGTAGAATATTTGCTTGACTATAGCAGTTGTAGTCAATTAATGGTATTAACAAAACTGGGATGAAAAACGGACTTCGCACAGTACGACGAATTCGACGAATAAAATCGTTGCGTAAATTCGTCGACTATAACACAATGAAGACGTACCAATTTTTTGGAACAATTATCCAGATCTCTGTTTTTATCTGTATATTTTTATCTGTTTTCGAGTCAGGTTATAAGAATTTTTGCATCTTCGAAATTTATTTCAATGTCATTATGTACAGTGTATGCAATTTTATTGATGTTTAATAACTCTTCAAAACTAGTCTCGTTATTCACTAAATTTTTTTGAAAATTCGTTACCCAACAAAACAGTGACAGTTTGACAGATCATTCGATAGTTACTGGATTTGCGCATGAAAAACTTTCCATCACGTTCTTAAGGGCAAATTTAAAAATCGTGAAATGTTAATTAAATAAACCCGTTCAAAAAACATCAAAACCTACACAACAAACGTCAAGGATACCGAAAACAATTTTTTTACACACACTTTTTGTATTTGTTAACGATCTATTGAAAGTATCTAATAAAAAAAAGGTGTCCGCGTCCGGCCAGTGGGATGTCCCTCTTGAAGATAGTAATTTGTTCTAAAAATTCTTGGTAAATAAGGGGACTTGGAAAATTATTCGTTTAAAAGAGGTGATCGCCTACGATAGGTGTCCGTTAGTAGAGTTTTCACTGTATAAGAAATTAAATCTTTATTTTTTCAAGTCTTACAGCACTTTTATGAATAAAAAATTTCGCACTTGATCAGCAAGAGGATATAAACTCAAAATTTTTAAATTTTCAATTTTTGCTAGAAATTAACCAACAACATCAATATATATATCTACTATAAAAAATTCAACGTATTCTGATTACTCTTCCATCTCGAAACCCACATCTGAGACCATTTCCGTGATAGTGTCTTTATATCAACAAAAAGGTATTATTTTGAGTTAATAGCAAAGTTAAAATGGAAATGCATTGTATATTTTTTATAGAAAAGGGATTATTTTGATGAGCATTTATTCGAGTTAAAAATAATCAAACTGTTTTATTTAAATTTTTTTGTACTATGATTATTTTTAATGATTTTTTAAGTTGATACTATGATTATGATTTTAATTTAAAATGAGACTCCTTTTATTATAAATTTGTTCACATTTTTTTGAATCTTGGACCTTTTTATGAAATTTTGAACCTTTTTATGAAATAATTCAATCGTTTTTTGATAATAACCATTTTTATGATATCTTGCTTAGAATACATTTACTTTAAAATAAATATTTGCTGATAACGTAATTATTGCTTATTGCAGTAATAATAAAAAAGTTAATTAATAATATACAAAATTATTGCATTTCATATCGTGCGAACAAATAATGGTTAATTAAAATTTAATATGACGAGTCCAAACCAACAACACTATTATATGTCTTTGCCTCTTAGAGGATATACACAGTGACAATAAAAGTTATAGCTCTGCAGATCCATTCAGCTCTGATACGAATGACGATTTCGCACATAAAAATTGAGAAAGTGGTTGATGAAGTAAAAAAACGTACTAAGTATTAAACACAAAGTGACTTACAGTAAAATTAAAATCGGGTGTTTTATTTTTGCATTTAAAAGAACCCAACGTAAACTAAAAACATAGCAATATGCTATGCTACCTAATCCTACACGAAAAACAAAAGAAAAGTGATTGCGAACTAATTGTGGAGAAAATTGCCATTATATGTGCAACGAAAAAATTACTTGAACATATCAATTAAAAGAGACTACTCGTAGTAATAACATGTATTTAAGATATTAAAAAATGTTGAGCTTGTTGATAGAATATCACTAAAAGGTAAGATAAAAATTTATTTTTTCGGGTTAATACCCTAAAGCGTCACAACTTAAAATAATATATCGAGAAGTTTTAGATAAATGGTATTAACCCAAAAAATATATTTATTTGGCAATAATTGCAAAAAAATTTAAAGAAAAACAGTGTAAATGTATTTTCAAATGGAATTTGCTTACTATAATATGTTCGGATTTTTAATTTATCTTAAAATGTAATCACAAACAGTTTTTTACCTCTTCTAAAAATTTTGAGTTAATACCCTCTTGTTGATCAAGTGCGATTTGTAAATCAGCTAAATTTATAACCTCAACTAATGTGCTTCTGTACATTTTGTTTACGTACAAATTAAATGATTGTTTCATGAATAAATGCACGTTTGCAACACAAAAAAATTTTTTTTGTTTGTTCTGCGCTCATACTGGTATGCATGTTTTTGAAAAATCAATCAGAGAATATCATCTTAAGATTTGACGGTGGTTATAATATTTTGTTGTTGTTAAAATGCTAAAACGCTAATGATCATAAGGTCATTTATTTTAATATCACAAATACTGTAAAAAATATTTTGTACGTTTTTAATCCGTTGGATGAAATTATTGTTCTTCACATTTTGTTTTTGTTTAGTTTAATGATCAAGGAGTTTTATTTATACATATGTATATCTTTTTTAAGGGTATAGAGCCAGTAAAAGGCATCCGTATATGCATGTATGCACATATGTATGAATAAACACATGTTTCTTTTAGTATCATATTCGTTATTAAAGAGTGATTTTAAACCTAAGAGGAAATCAATCAAAAACAGTGATCGACATGTTGATTGAAAATATTTAAATGTGTTTTTATTTCATTTTTATAGTTTTTTCTTTTTTATGAAGAAATAAATATTTAACAGACACACATCTTTAATTTATATTTATACATACCAATTCCAGGAATCAGAGATCTTTTCATTTCAAGCAGTTTAAAGGTTGGATGGATATAAAATGCATTTATGAAAAAATCAATCCGAAACTCATTTAAATAATAATTTTAATTAAGATTTTATTAATAAATCACAATATAACAAAATAAATTTTTTTTTGGTTTACGAAAAAAATTAATATTTGTTTCAAAAACGCTAAAAATGTTAAAAACCGAAATTTTATTTAATAAAAAATTAAAAGTTATTAGTTAGAACATTTTAGGGGTTTTCTTATTTTTTTCTACAATTTTTTAGAAATGTTAGTATGGATATATTTATGTTAGCATTGCGACATATTTGTCGATTTTGAATTAAACAATTTAAACTCAATTTTTCCTTACTTACGTTTCCAATATAAAAATATTGTGACATCTCTCTATAGCTTTTTTCCGGCCTGTAGGTCCAATCTCAACGCAGGAAGTAATTTCTTAAATCGAATGGGTAGTTTTGAACATAAAACCAGAAAACAGGGTTCTCTCTCTTGACATTAAAAATAAAACAGACGTGCATATTTTAAGTACTAGCTTTGCCTGCCACGTCGTAAGTATCCTGACAATAATTTGTTCGATTTTGCTTTGGAAGTAATCCACACCAAATTTTAAAACTTACTTTTATAGTCCTTTTATTAAGTCCCGTTCCACACTTGCCATTTTTGTTTCTGAAATATTTTTTAAATTCTCTTTTAAAGTTGCATTCGTGTCCATACTTTCAAAATTGTGTTTCTGACGACTGTATACTTTTATACAGTCATTCTCATGTCGAAAATAGCAAACCACAATAATAGAAATTCGCAGCAGAGTTTCTGCTGCCATTTTTATTTCCTCTCCCAACAAAAAAAAAAATTTGTGTTGCAGAAACAACAATTGCAAGTGTGGAACGGGACTAACTTTATTACTAAGGGATAGTAGTAGATAAGATGGTTTGTGTGATAGTAAAGCTTCACTTATAGCAACACTGCAATTGCACGTTATGATTATTTTTAGAACAGTGTTTCATCCCCTCTGGTGTTATGTAGGCGTAGGAGTAGTTATTCGTCAAATAGAACGGACGTGTATTTTTTAAGCTCGCAATAACGTATAAACAAAATTATTCAGTGAATTTTAAATAAACAAATAAACAAAAACAATAGAACGTGTTTTATACAGAACAACGAAGTTGTTGTATTTTTATTTTCTTTTTTACAACGGCATTATTAGTCGAATAGTAAAAGAAACTAAAAGAACAGTGCGAGGGCTCATTTATGAGTCACTCAAATTTAAATTCTTCTGAAAAAAGTGTGAACATATGCAGTATAAATGCATATGTTATACTGAATGGTGATGAAAGCAGCGAAATAAATGAAAACAGAAAATCTGCTGTTTAAGGTAAAAAAAAAAAAAATAATCTCAGAAATAGAGACCTTGTGCCCCAACCAGTTTTCCGAGTTAAACTGGAACTCGGAGATTTGAGATTAAAAAAATTAAATCTACAATATAAAGTATTTATTGCACCATAAAATTACAGTAGTGGAACCACATAAACGTCCAGGTCCCGTCTAATGTTTAAATTACCAAGAATATGACTATACTAGGGCATACTGTAAGTTGCCACCAGTTTGTGTTGTGTGTGTTCCGCCAAATGCGAGAAATAAAGGGATAACTCAAAGATTAAGAAATGTAGCAATTGCGGTGGAAATCACACACAGAGGCTGTCCAGTTTATGATATGGTAAAAAAATTGTCTCAAAACTTAAATACTCCTCCTAAGGAATCACAATACCGACCAAATGCTCATTATCCTCAGTTAGCCCAACCAACAACGCAACATGTTTCATATGCGGATATGTAAAAAACTAACAACAATCCTGTTCACCGTAGCTCCGGCCCTGCATAAATACATAATTTTGTTTGTCTTGTTATTAAATTCTTTTTGTTCTACCTACTTATTTTGTATATGAATAATTTGTATTGCAATTAATGTATGTATGTACATACATACATACATATTATCTCTCTTTAAAAATTTAACTGTAATAAATTCTTTAGATTTTTGTATTTTGCTTTATTAACTAAATAACTTTAATTTTGTTAGTTGATACATGTACTGCAAATAAAGAAGTCGCTTTGCTTTGAAAAATATTTAATTCGAATTTTATTTTGCACTAATCTGTAAAAAACATTACAGATTCTATACATTGGTGACCTCGACGTGATCAGTTTTGATTTGTAGTGCATCGTCAATCAATAAATCGTTTTTGAACTTTTATATAAATATTTTATTATTTTATATAAAATATTGTAGCTTTTTGTTTACCATAGTAAAGCTTAAAATGAGTAACAATGATGAAACTGCTGCTGAAGGCAATACAGAATTATTGCTGTACCAAAATAAGGTCATTGCTATTACCAAACAGCTAGTTAATCTGAACATGGCACTTAACGTAGTGCAATTGAGGGAGTACGATGCTGCCGAGCTTTTGGTTCGTCTTGAATTCGTCGAGAGTCTTAACAAAAGCTTTGATCAGGCTCAAAGTATGTTGGAAGAATTGGACAACAGCATTTTGGAGAGTAATACTCGCTTCAGTTTTGTAGCTATTTATTTTGAGGTAAAAGCCAAGCTTACACGCCAATTAAATTATACTAAGGAAGGGCAACTACAACAACAACATTCTTCAACACTTCACCAATTATCTTTAGATGAAGCTCAATCGTATTCTGTGTCTAATCGTAGATCACGTTTGCCAGAGTTAAAAATGCCAACATTCGCCGGATCATACCTCGATTGGCCGGACTTTTTTGCTATGTTTTGCACTGTTGTTGACAAAGACGACATATCTAAAATTGAAAAATTTCAACATCTACGTGCTTGTTTACAGGATGCCGCCTTGGACACCATTTCGTCGTTGGAGCCCACTGAAGCCAATTATGACAAAGCTATCGAGTTATTAAAAAGGCGCTTCGATAACAAATTAGTAACTTTTCAAGCACACGTAAAGGAGATTTTTGACTTAAAGAGCGCTGAAAATGGGTCCGCTGTAAGTTTGCGTCAACTTAGTGACAAACTTAATGCTCATATGCGTGCTTTACAAACTATGACCACCAAGGAACAAATAGCTGATGGATTTCTTGTACACGTAGTGACTTCAAAACTCGATGTAAAGTCTAAAGCGAAATGGGAAGAAAACTTGCCTACTGATACTTTTCCTACTTGGCTGTCCCTAGAATCCTTTTTAGACAAGAGGTGCCGTTTTTTGGAGAAAATCGAGAATTCCATGCCAATAAAATTTACAAACCAAAATATTAAGAAATCCGTACATGGTCGAAATGTACTAGTATCCTCAGCATCGACAATGGCTTTATGCACTTTTTGTAACTCTAGAGAACATTTTATAACAAAATGCTCTCGTTTTGAAAACCTTTCTCCAAATTTTTGCTTTAAAGAAGCAAAGAGGTTGCAGCTATGTTTGAATTGCCTAAGAAAGGGGCATAGATTAAAAAATTGTAACTCTGGACATTGTCGTCATTGCACAGCAAAACATCATTCGTTATTGCATATTGATAATACTCCTTGTATTGAAAAAACATCTGTTTCTTTGGCAGTAGAACCTTCGACGTCATCGGCAGCGCAGTCTGCACTTGTATCATCTTCGGATTTGCATAGTCTCCCTAAGTCGCATATGCCCTCTACGAATTTCAACGTATTGTTGGCAACGGCTATTGTGTTAGTAAAGAATAGCTCTGGTTCGTTCATTCCTTGTCGTGCTATTTTGGATTCAGCATCCCAACTGAATTTTATAACAAATCGTCTTGCAAATCAACTTCAGCTACAAACAAACAAATCGTGCATAACCATTTCTGGTATAGGTGATGGTACATTCGTTGCTAATAAAACAGTCGATATTTTTGTAAAATCTCAAACTGAAAATTTCTCAACATCATTTTCCGCTGTTATAGTACCGTCCATAACAGACTACAAGCCTAATGTCAGTGTTAATCTCACCGGTTGGAATTTTCCACAAAACATACAATTAGCAGATCCTCTTTTTTATAAACATGGCCGCATAGATATTTTGATTGGTGGTGAATTATTCTTCGAGCTAATGTGTGTTGGGCAGATTCGTTTAAATAAAAATTTACCTATTTTGCAAAAAACTTTATTTGGATGGGTAGTATCTGGTGGTGGACCTAGTAAATCAAATTCCCTGTCGTTGGCCACAACCTGCAAAAACGTTGATGATGAAAGAGAACATAATATCGATATTCTCATTAAGAGCTTTTGGGAAGTAGAAAATAATTTCGATGGTATTTATACTCAAAAAAGTGATGATATTTTTTGTGAAGCTTTCTTTAAACAAACAACAATTCGTCTTAGTTCTGGAGAATATTCGGTAAGTTTACCAAAAACAAAACCTAGTAATGTGCTTGGTGATTCATTTGAGCGAGCTTTACATCGTTTTAAATGCTTAGAAAAAAAAAACTAAATAAATCTCCAGAAACAAAACAACAGTAAACAGCTTTTATGAAAGAGTATGAAAGTTTAAATCATATGTCGCTACTTTCTACACCGCCTATTGAAAAAACATATTATCTACCTCATCATTGTGTAAAAAAGGAAGATAGCACTTCAACAAAATTGAGGGTTGTTTTTGACGGTTCAGCCAAAACGTCATTGGGTTTTTCATTAAATGATATACTTCATATTGGACCTACAATTAAGCCAAAGCTTTTTAATACACTTTTGCGTTTTCGTTTCTTTAAGGTTGCCCTAAGTGGAGATATTTGCAAAATGTACAGGTGCGTAAAAGTATCTCACCCAGATGATTACCTACAGTGTATATTATGGAGGGAAACCCCAAATGAGGACATCAACGTTTACAAACTAAACACAGTCACATATGGCACTAGACCTGCTGCGTTTTTAGCAATTCGTGCTATGCAACAGTTCGCATTCGACGAAGAAAACAATTTTCCATTGGGCGCAAAAATTGTAAAGCGGGATTTTTACGTTGATGACCTGATTTCTGGAGGCGACTCTATTGATGATGTAAAAGAAATTAGAAAGCAAGTTGCAGACTTGCTCAAAAAAGGCAATTTTGTAATTCGAAAGTGGTGCTCAAATGAACCTGCAATTTTACGTGATGTTTCGCCAGGTGATTGTGAGCAGTTTTTGAAATTTCATGATGGAACAGATATAACGAAGACTTTAGGACTAGTTTGGTGCCTAAAGGCAGACAGCTTTATTTTTTCATTTTCACCTGTAACAAACGATGGGATTATTTCGAAGCGTACTATATTGTCTACAATTGCCCGCATCTACGATCCCTTGGGTCTAATTGGTCCAATTATTACGAAGGCGAAGATATTTATGCAGATGTTGTGGAAGAATAAATTGCATTGGGATGAAAGTTTGCCGCAATCGCTACATTCAGCATGGTGTAACTATATTTCGAATTTTCCCATCGTACACAGTTTAGTGTTTCCTCGTTTCATTTTGATACCAAACGCACTTGTGCAAATTCATGCATTTTGCGATGCAAGTTTATCAGCGTACGGCGCCTGTGTGTATGTGCGATCTGAACTTAATGGAGTTGTTAAAACAAACTTGTTATGCTCAAAGTCAAGAGTATCGCCTTTAAAAACTATTACAATACCGAAATTAGAATTATCAGCAGCTTTGTTATTAGCAGAGCTCGTAAATGTCGTAATAAGTTCGTTTCCTACGAAATATAAAGTACATTGCTGGTCTGACTCTATGATTGTACTCTCGTGGTACGTGAAGAGTCATCAAACTTTAACGTTTTTGTGTCCAACAGAGTAAGTCGCATTCAATCGCTTACAAATCAAATGACATGGCATCATATTCCAACTGATTCGAATCCAGCGGATATCTTATCCAGAGGTGCTTTACCTGAAGAGCTTTTGTTATCGAAACTTTGGCAAAATGGCCCAGACTTTTTAAACAATGGCGGCGAAACCTGGCCAAAACTTTTAAATTTTTTGTCTGACTTGCCAGAAAGAAAACGAGCCGTGTAACCGAGCCGTGTAACCGAGCCGTGTAACCCCTTTAACTGATTGGGCCGTAACGTGTAAACATCATAATTCGTTTCTCCAGATGCAACGTATATTTGGCTACGTTTACAAATTTGTTATTTTGAAATTCGCAATAAATAAAGAAATAAAAATAGGCCCATTAACCCCTTTAGATTTAAAGATGGGTACGTTCCTGTTAATACGTAATATACAACAACTTCATTTTGCAGCTGAGTATAATGCTTTACTCATTGGCTCCTTTTATGGACTCAACGAATTTAATTAGAGTAGGAGGAAGACTTGAAAACGCAACTTTAAATTTTGAAGCGAAGCATCCCATTATATTACCAAAGTCTCACCCTTTTACTCGAGCTTTAGTAATGAGCTTTCATCAGAGGCTTATGCATGCTGGGCCGCAGTGTCTACTTGCTACAATTCGGTTGCAGTACTGGCTGCTTGGTGGACGTAAAGCTGTAAGTACGATTATTTCAAAATGTATCCAATGCTTTCGTTTGAAACCAAAATATGCACAGCATATTATGGGCAATCTTCCTCGTGATCGCGTACAACAGTGCAGAGCAATTTTTACTACTGGTATTGATTTTTGTGGTCCTTTCTTTTACGAATCTGGTGTAAGGAAGCGGCCACCTATAAAATGCTACATTTGTATTTTTATTTGCTTCGCTACGAAAGCGACGCACTTAGAACTTGTTTCGGAATTGTCAACACCATCATTTTTATCAGCATTAAAAAGATTCATTGCTATGAGAGGAAAGCCGCACACAATTTGGTCGGACAATGCCACTAACTTTGTTGGTGCCAAAAACGAGCTTGCAGAATTAAAGCAATTGTTTCTGAGTCAACAACATTTAGAAATGGTGCATCATGAGTGTCTTAATGACGGAATTTCCTGGAAATTTATTCCTCCTAGATCTCCTCATTTTGGAGGCCTTTGGGAGGCAGCAGTTAAGGCTGCTAAATATCATTTTTATCGTGTTGTAGGCCTTTCAACACTCACTTTTGAAGAATTACGAACTTTGGTATATCAAATTTCTGCTATATTAAATTCTCGGCCTTTGTGCCCAATTTCGGATAATCCAAATGATCTCGAGGTTCTTACACCAGGTCATTTCTTAGTGGGAGCCCCATTAACTTCATTCGTAGAACCCGAAATTACTAATGTTAATATATCTCGCTTAAATATGTGGCAAAAAATTTCATTTATGCAATAAACATTCTGGAAGAAATGGAGCACATCATAGCTCACACTCTTGAAAGAACGTTCAAAGTGGCGTTCTTCCACTGCAAACATTGCTAAAGGCGATATGGTTTTGTTAAAAGATGAGAACCTTCCTCCTCTTAAATGGCAAATGGGACGAGTTATTGAAACTATATGTGGTGAAGATGGAGTTGCACGAGTCGCGGTGGTTCGTACCAGCAATAGAACGTTGAAACGAGCAGTCGCAAAAATGGCTGTGTTGCCAATAGAGAATGCTTTAGTTGAAAGCTGCTGGCTTCCAACGGGGGGAGAATGTTCACCGTAGCTCCGGCCCTGCATAAATACATAATTTTGTTTGTCTTGTTATTAAATTCTTTTTGTTCTACCTACTTATTTTGTATATGAATAATTTGTATTGCAATTAATGTATGTATGTACATACATACATACATATTATCTCTCTTTAAAAATTTAACTGTAATAAATTCTTTAGATTTTTGTATTTTGCTAAATAACTTTAATTTTGTTAGTTGATACATGTACTGCAAATAAAGAAGTCGCTTTGCTTTGAAAAATATTTAATTCGAATTTAATTTTGCACTAATCTGTAAAAAACATTACAGATTCTATACAAATCCTTTACAAAAAGCTACATCGACAACTAATTCTGCTGCAAATTTCCACCCAGAACCTAAAGAACAAATACCATCTGGTAACTAAAATCGTCTCGAAGCAAGCATCGAGACGTTAGTGCATTCGTTAAACAGTTTTTTAAGCTCTATGAGCAGCACGATGCAAGAAATGGTACTATGTTGCAGGAACCACATACCATAAATCATACCAAACACAGACGGCTTGCGCCAACACAAAAGTGAACTCGAGTACTTCCTTAAGAACCAACAAATTGATGTCATGATGGTTTCAGAGACTTAACAACACATAGCTAATTTAAAATCAATGGCTATATATTATATAACACTAAAGACCCCGTGGGACAGCATTTGGTGGTTCAGAATTACTAATAAAGGCTCGAATTAAGCATTATTTTCTATGTGATTTTTGTGACGACTACCTTCAAACAACAAGTTCAAGCGTCACTTGAATTATCCTCAGATAATTCACCTACTATTCTCTATATATGCAACCAGCAAAATATCGTTTTACCCAGATCTAGCAAAAGCATAAATTGGTGAAATATAAAAAATATCTTTGTACTCATTGTTCGGAAAACATCCCTCTTAGAACACCAGAAGACGTAAAGCAGAGTCATTGATTTTGATCAAAAACTTAAATCAGCTGCCAAACATGCAACAGTAATCCGACAACTAATTATAAACAATAAAATTTATTCTGCGGACGTCGAGAGGCTATTGGCTGAAAATAGAAAAATTCACAGAGAATGGCAATCATACAGATCTGCTCAACTTAAAAGCAGACTTAAAGAATGCGCGAAACGGCTAATTGAATTACTGGAATACCGAAGAGCAGCATCCCCGAAAAACTATTTAGAAGACCTTGACCCAACTCCTCAATCAGATTATTTATTATGGCGTGCGTGTAGAAACCTTAACAGGTCAGTTGAACATAAGCCTCCCTCGCGTACTTCGTCTAGAGGGCAAGGAATGATACCGAAAAAGGCAATCTATTTGTTGGACATTCGAAAAAGGTTTTTACTCCAAATGTATTGACTGATGCAGTTGAGTTGCCAACTGTAGAAACTAGTGCTGCAGTACCTTTAAGATATCAATTTAGTGATATTGAAAAGGCAATAATTAGTTTAAACACCAAGAAAGCCACTGGATTATACAAAACCAGTGTAGCTCGCAAAATATTATTTTCATTTTTAACATAAATTTACACCTTGATTACTCTCCTCCAGATTGGAAGGTTTTGTTAATAACTATGATTCCTAAACCAGGAAAAGACCTCACAAAAGTAGATTCATACAGGCCTATAAGCCTTTTATCAAATATGTCAAAGCTGTTTAAGAGGATGTTAAAAACTATGCGGAACCCCATTTTAAGCGACAAAGGAGACAAAGAAGTATTCCAAACCATCAATTCGGCTTCAGAAAAACTCATAGTACAACCGAACAAACTCAACGTAGTTAAGAACACCTTTAAAAAAGTAAATACTGCTCTGCGCTCTTTATCGACGTTTCTCAAACATTCGATAAGGTGTGGAACGCTGGCCTAATATACAAGTTAAAACTGAGTTTGCCCGCTTATGTTAGATGGTTATTTAACCGATCGAAAATTTATTGTGAAAGAAGGAAATTTTGTAAGCTCACCTAAGTCAATTGAAGCCGGAGTTCCCCAGGGTAGTATATTGAGGCCCATTTTCTATTTGTTGCTTACTTTAGATATGCTAACTAGTGACCGAGTCCACACATTTGCTGACCACACGGCTTTTTTAAGCATTAAGGTAAATGAACAAAAATGTATTCCCATAACTTTCACACTGCGTAGGGAATCATGTCCCCGTATTCGCATAAATAACCAAACGGTACCTCAGCTTTCAGACGTGAAATATCTCGGCATACATCTTAACCAGCGCGTCGGTTATATCGTATCTATTAACCAAACCGACAGTTAGTTAATTCTAAATTAAATATAAAATAATTCTTTCAAAAAATACCGACTGTTGAAAACAAACTTAAAATCATGTTTCTTTAAGACGGTAATTATACAATGATTATATTATATTCGAGAAAGATTGTAGCGGGATTTTTTAAATGGCAATTCAAATAAAAAAATTAATTTGGAACTCAATAATCTACATCAAATATCCATCGATTTTCTACCGGGGGAGCAGTGCTTCCGGAGTATATAGGGCCACAAGACCCCAGAGTTCTTGTAAATATCAACTGTCTATCTATAACAGTTTATACGTTTGGAAATATATATCATTTTAGTTTTTAAATTTTATTAGTCGAACTATTTATATTACATACATATGAAATTTATAGTCAAGCTTAAGTTCTTTATATTCTCTCTAAGAAAGAATAATTTAAATTACAAATTAGGTGAAAGTATTAAAGAAAAATTGGGAAAATTAAATTTTTAGACACCAGCAGAGCGGAATGCACATTTTCATCAGCACTCTTCGTATCTACATAGGGTAGTATTTAGTTGTAAGCATCATCTATACAACTAATCAAATTCATAATTTATACTTGTTATTATATAGTTCTTAGCAATACAAGTTCTTTGCAAATTTCAACTTTCTGTCTATAACGGTTCAAATTAAACCAACTAATGGGACACCCTATTCAATTTTATTTTTTTAAAACGGAACCAATCTGTAAGCATAACCGTTCTAATAAAGAAAAAAATTTTTAAAATCTGTTCAGAAATTACCGACAAAAAAAAAAAACAAGCAACACACAGACGAATTGATAACCTCCTTCTTTTTTGAAGTCGGTTAAAAATAGATACCAGCAGAAAGTAATGTTTTCCTGAATCGCTACATCCGACTTCAGCCGTCTTTATATCTATCTACAACGTAATATCAATATAATTAAACAACATAATAATATCAATAATTAAACAACTTTATAGAGTAATGGAATTAGATAAGTATATTATTATTTATTTAACACAAAGGGACAAACATATGAACCCAAGTGAGCTGCATATAGAACTGCCTGCGTAACTTTATTTATATAAAATGTTTACAGTTGATGGTAATTCGTAGATAAATTTACAGACTGCTGAAGACTAGCTGTGCACGCACGTCGTAGGCGCCCTTTGAATGTAATCCAATTTAATTTAAGTTTCTTAATTTTATAGTGCTTCAGTTATGGTTTAAGTATTATCTTTATATAGAGGTATCCATCCCGGGATAAAATTCTAAAATTATTGTAGAGTTATGTAAAAAGTATTTGAAATATCCCGCTGACAAAAATTAAGGTGCTAGCAAGTTTGCAATACCTTTAAATCGGTAAAATTGCGTAAAAAGTACCCTATATTTGAACCAAGATACAAGGGTACTTCCTCACAAAATGGTATTAAAATTCATACAGTAGTTTTTACGTGATGCGAACACAGACAGAAGGACGTCCAAAAAGACAGACAAAAATTCTGAAAATTGCTCTTTTGTATTCCATTACTTACTGCACCAACAACAAACTTTTTCTCAATATTTCATGTACCGAAATGGTCCTGCAACATTGTTAATTTACTTGTAATTAAAAAGTTCAAAGAGAATAAAAATAAATAATAATTCAAGAAAATATTTATTGAAGTTAGCTTCTTGTTTAAAACTAATATTTATCAACTGAGATAAAGTAGAAGTATTAATAGGCAGGCAGTTTTTCGTTAGGTCATGTCCAAACCTTTTACATTAAAAAAATTTTTAGTCTTACTTGGGTTAAACAAATCAAAAATAAATTTTTTGGTAGTTTTATTTTCTTATAGAACCAATTGCGTTTCTTTAATTTAATTAGGCTGTATGGTTAAGAAAACCAAAGGACAATAATTTATAAGTTTGAAAAATATCTCTTTTTAAATTTTAACAGTGGTCCTAAAAAGTACCGATTTTTAAGAGTTTGATGTTATAAAAAAGTTATTCTATTACAACCGAGGCCTAATTTGCGACTTGTTTCTTTATTTTAGGCTATTGATCTGTTACAAGGTGCTGCTTTACATTGTTTTTCATTTCGCTTGCAAAACGAATTCTATCGTGGTTTGAGGTGGTAAACGATTTATAGTTTCAGGAAGTTGTAGAGAGAGTCCGTCATCAGTATTAAGTGGTTCGGCTATATATTTTGTAAAAATTATGTAAAATACAACAAGCCTGTATGATGAATTTACTGCAACAGAAGTCGTTGATAGCTCTACTTCAGTTGGTCATCTTAGAATTTCGGTTATAGACTTTCATCAATATTGTGTCCAAGCTAAATACTTATATCATCTCCTATAAGAAAGAATGTCCTATTAAGGATAAGGCTTATTTTGTTCCATTGCCTGTTAGATGGAACTGTTTTTTAAAAATCAACGTCAATATACAAAATATTGATACCATGATAAAAAAGGCTTTATAATTATGCGTATGTGCTTCATGTATATTGCTCCTAGAGTATGAGGTAATTACCAGTTCGGGTTTACTCTTCTACACTTTCCACTTTTGGTGTTTTCTGCAGACAAGCAAAAAGTTTAACAGAGGTAGTGTTGCCTTTTAGAAAAAAAATTATAAAGTCAAGTCCTATAATTACTTCATCTCTGATATCGGCAAAGATAAATACATGCTTCACACATAGCCTGCCGATAGATAATCATACTTTTATTTTTGATGTATCAAGATTAACGGGGACTGGTTTGTAGAGTTTGACTCGTCTCCATGTCGCTAGTCTTCTGCAATGCCTGGTGATTCATCCATTTGTTGTTTTATGGAGGCGAGGAAGATCTAGTTCCTCTTTCACAGTTTCGCTGGCCCATTCTACCGAAGTTTTTTGTGTTGTATTCTCAGCTACAACCTTAATGTTCACTTTTCTCTCTGCGTTGGCGTCAACACGTTTGTTCTAGAATCTTTAACAAGAAGTTTTTTATATTAGCTCTAGATGCATCCTTTATACCTGCACAATTTTAGGCTCTTTAAATTTCATACCTTTTATTATTGCAAATTTAACTTCTGTCATCAATATTTACGTTTCACTCCTTCGTTGGGTTTTTTAATGCAAAATAAAACACTCCCGTAATAATTTTACTTAAATATCATTTTATTTATTCAGCTTTCTATAATTCTTAACAGGCACACTGTTTAAACAATCACACTGCGTAATACCTTTAGCTTTCATTTCAATTAGCAATTAAAATTTCACAAATTAATTTATCACAAAATTTTAAAGAAAAGCAGACAGACAGACGGAAATGAGTTACTATTTTATTATATGTATAGATAAAGCGGAAAATGTATTTCTTTGTTTGTCACAACGCTATAGCTGTCTACACCAGTGAACCGATCTTTCTAAATTTTTCAGTCTATTACTAGATATACGGTTGGTAAAATAGGATAATTATTTTTTTGATACTCGATGTGGACGTGGTACCATACAAAGTAAATATTTATCATCGTGTAGCTTGGTAACAGTAATAGGTAGCGTCTTGAAGCTTTGTACCGGTAACCTCTATATAAAAATAAAAAGTTTAGAGAAATATAGACTGGATTAGAATAGTGGACGCGGTACCTCCTATACAAAGTGAAAAGATATCGTGTATCTAGAGAACTGAATTAGGTTGCACCTTGGTATTTCTCACCAGTAACACCCATATTAGCGTACATAGTCAAGCTAAAGACATGCTGAATTAGAATAGTGGGCGCGCATAGTATAACAAAATATAGAATTAATTGGGGCGGTGGGCGTGGTACCTCCCACACAAAGTGAAAAATTATTATCCTGCATCTAGAGAACTGCAATATGTAGCGCCTTGGAATATCGAACCAGTAACCACCATACTAACGTACATAGTTTAGCTAAATACAGGCTGAATTGGAATAGTGGTCGTGATACCTCCCATACAAAGTGAAAAATTATTATCGTGTTTTTGGCGAACTACTATAGATAAAGCCTTGAAGCTTTGCAGTAGTAACCCCTATGCTAATGCGAATAGTCTACCGAAATACAAACAGGATTGGGGCAGTGGGCGTGGTTCCTCCTACACAAAGTGAAAAATTATTATCGTGTACCTGGAGAACTACAATCGGTAGAGTCTAGAAACTTTTCACAAGTAATCTCAGAGAAATATGCATAGTCTAGCAAAATACAGACTGGATTGAGACAGTAGACGTGGTACCTCCCATATTAAGTGAAAAATTATTATCGTATATCTTGAGAACTACAACAGGTAGAGTCTGATTGGATGAAAACAGTAGGCGTCGTACCTTACATATAAACTAAAATATTTTCGATGTGAGAATAGCGTGCGTTTTCAAGTTAAATTTAATAATTAAGTTAATATTTTAAATTATTTACTGATATACTTACAAATACTTACATATGTTTAACAATAATAAATTTTACAATAGTATTACAATACCACAACTTTTTGCATTGTATATAAATATGTATGTACATTTGGATGTAAAAACATATTATGTTTTATTATCCACAAAGGCATTTACATACATATGTACATACATATTTACTTGACTAGCAGGCTTAATATGAAATATAAAATAACAGTATACAACCTAATACGTTGAATTAAAATATTACTCTATTCATTCATAAGTGTACATACATATGTATGTATGTATGTATGTATGTATGTATGTATGTATGTATGTATGTATGTATGTATGTATGTATGTATCTATGGATGTATGTATGTATGTATGTATGTATGTATGTACATGCAAGTATTAATGTACCTGGGTAGATTTTATATTCTAAAATATTTAAGTATTTTCTGTTATAAGAAGAATATTGAAAAGGTATTTCATGAAATTAGTACTTTTATGGTTTCAAAAGTGCCAATGAAAAAATAATGAAAAAAAAAACTAATCGATTTTAATACCAACAAAATCAATTTTGTAATATTTTTACACATACATACATACATAATAAAATAAGTAGACTAGTTAGTTCAACCTTTTCAATAAAAATATGCATTAATGGTATGAGAAAAAATCTATGTATTTATATTATTACTTATAAAAACTTTTTTTTAATGTACAATTTTACCATTCAAGCTAAAGCGTTTTATATGTAAATAAAAAACGAGTTGTATTACATACATATGTATTTCCCCAACGTTTCCTGAATTTTATGTTCAATTTCTCAAGGGGTCTATTTAATTAAAAAAGAAGAAAATTTAACACAATTAGAATTTAAAATTATGTTTAAGAAAATTAAAGGAACTTACAATATGGACTCAGGTTACATTGGTATTAATAACAATATTTTTACAAATAACAATAACAAACAAATAAACATAAATATTTTCCACCCACCAACTTAAAAATTAATATCACAGGCGGTTGTTTACAATATTGCGATATTGTAACTGACGCTTAAACTATCTGTGTCCTCTTTGATGTTCATTGTTTTGTTTATTTTTTGCTGGATTGTTAAGCTTTCTATTGTGTATCTTTTTCTTTCATTAGACACTTTGTCCAGTATTTTTATATTCTCGAAATCAGGTGTATGTTTCGTTTGTGCTATATGTTGAAATAATGCCGTACCTTTATTTACATCAGCTTTGTGCTCATTTATTCTTGTCTCCAAACTTTCCTTTGTTGTTCCAATGTAAACAAGATTGCAGTTATTGTTATTGTCTTATTTACATAGCGTAATCTTGGGATGATATCTTGTATTTTTATCTCAACAAAAGTCAAATTCAATCCCAGAGAGAATTTTGTTTTATGTATACCTTAAGCTGAAAGTCCATTCCACGCGTTATATGCACACACGCTTTACACGCGTTTGTCAAAAAAGTAGGATCAGTGTAATTGTATCAGACAATTTACAAGCACATCGCATCCAAGTGGTAAAAAGAAGGAGTAAAGAGACCTTCTAGAAGGCCTATTTACTGCAGGAGTAAAGGCCTCTTTACTGCAGGAGTAAAGAAGGTCTCTTTACTCCTGCTTTTGGAGGCCATCCTTCCACTGTCGCTTCTGCTGGCAAGCGTTCCAGAAGGTCTTCCGAAAATTGTCTGCTAAAAGGGCTTTAATTTAATGCCTTTTCGTAACAAAAAGTAAAAAAATTTCTTGGACTGTTGTGTCTTCTTTTCAAGTTCTTTATTAACTCCACAATATCAAATTACAGAATCACTTAAATACTATTTGTTAAATAAAATAATAAAGCAAAATATGTAAGCACCGTTAATACTGGTTTTACTTGTTACATATAATTTATCTATATTGTAATGATCATAATTAAATGATCAATTTCTACAATAGGCTGTTTCACTTACATCTACTTTTACAGTATTTGTATATAACCGTTTACACTACATATCGTCCCTTTTTTATAATTCTGTATTCTAATGGGATATAAATACAATTATAAATTAAATGTGTAACAATACCATATGTACTTAGATGTATCTTTTTATATACGCACTTACAATTTGTAATTAATATTTTCTTTTTTTCTTAATCTTTCTTTTAAAGGTATTTCCTCTTTTACTTTATTTTCATTATTAGGGAAATTCTGTGCATCGAAAAATTCTTCCTCGTCACTAATATTCTGACTAACTTTTAAATCCTCAGGGATTTCTGATAGTGTAAAATTTTTCTCAATTTTTTTTTAATTGGTTTCTGTGTGCTATAATTCGACGCCTATTAACTTCAATTAAATATAATGTTTTATTAATTCTTTTACAAACCAATCCTCTAATCCATTTTACTATACTTTTTGGATTAGCATTCAAATAGAAAATTTTTTCACCAACCTTAGCAAAATGTTATAATGTGGATCTAGGCTTGCATTGGAAAGGCTTGCCATATTATATAAATTGCTACTCATTGTGACTGTATCACACACAAAAAGCGATTGGTGGCAATCGTAAAGTGTTGTTATACTACACAATGGGGGCGCTAGTCTACGCCTAAGTTTCACTCGGTGGTAAGACCACCGTGAGGTTAGGCCGAGTAGGCAGGTACTCACGTTAATCTTGTTCCACAATCACTTACTGGTGTGGAGCAAAATCCGAAATTGGAAAAAACTATTTTCAATTTTTCTATTACAGAAATTGCTGTGGTTTTCGGTAATATTTCAACATCTATCCACTTCGAATAATCGTCGACGACTATTAAAAAATCACTACTCTGAAATTGAAATATCAACGTGAATACGTTCGGGCAATCTTTTGTTTTATTTCCAATTTTCTGGCACGTACAACAATCCGAAAATATTTCTCAATTTCTTTATCAATTGATAGCCACCAAACTGAAGTACGAGCTAATAATTTCATACGTACGACGCCAATATGTGTTTCATGCAGTAGCGATAACAATTTATTTCTTAAAATTGTTGGTATTATTAAGCGGTCTGCATACAACAAACACTTTTCTTTAACTTCAAGGGATATTTTTACACTGTTATACGGAATCAAAAATTTATTTCCTTTCGCCTCATTTGGCCAGTGATTTTGTTCCACAAATTTTATGACTTTACTGATTACTGGATCCCTTTCTAAATATTTTGCAACATCTTCTAGAGAAATCAGAAACGCCCTATCAAAATTAAAAAAATGTACGTTTAAGTTGTTAACATTGGTGTCGGCTTCTTGAGGTAGACGTGATAATGCATCAACGTTTTTTTGTTTTTTACCCGGCCGCTATTTAATTTCACAATTGTAGTTCGACAAAAACAAAATCCATCTGTGAAAACGAACAGAGACTATATTAGCTAACGCCTTTTGATCCCCAGTAGTTTTTCAAGTGGTTGATGATCGGTGTAAATTTACGAATGGCAAAAACTACTACAAGAGCCTACCTGTGAATATGAGAATAGTTTTTCTCAGCTTTGCTTAAAGTGGACGAGACCATATAACAGGGTCGCTCCTGACCATCTATAACTACGCTAAGAATAGCCCCTACTCCGTATGGAGAAGCATCACAGGCAACTACTATTGGCCTGTTTGGGTCAAAATGAACGAGTAAGCCATTTTCACATAACAATTTTTTACCGTTTTTAAAAGCACCTCTCATCCCAGCACCATTTCTCGCTCTTACGTAATAATTTATATAAGGGTGATAGTACTGTTGCACTGGATGGTAAAAATTTTGAATAATAATTAATCAACCCTAGAAAACTTTGTAGCTGATCAATATTAGCCGGATCTGGCGCACACATTATGGCCTCCATTTTAGACTTTGAAGGTCTTATGCCTTCAGGACTTATAGTATGGCCTAAATATTCAATAGTGTTTTCCAATAGTTTACATTTATTCCAATTAATTCATTTTCATTTTTTCATTTATTTATTCATTGGTAATATACGTAGCCAATTTGGCCAATATAAATATTACAAGTTAAAAACTATGAGAACAATATTCTAAAAACTAAAAACCAAATTTAACCTAAAACCGTACGACTCCTCTAAAATTATATTTATATATAAACATTTAAATCTAATTACAAAAGTACGAACCCAAAAATCAGCACTTAGGAATACGAAGAAGTGATATATTCACGAACCATTCGTTTAAATGTTGTTAGAGAACCAATGAAAGTACGTAAAGCTATAGGTAAGCTATTCCCAAATCTAGCAGCTCTAATTGTAAAGGAGTGTTCACAAGTCATATTAAAAATTAGAGCATACAGAATTTGTGGATTTCTTTTAGAATTGGAAAAGGATATTAAACGTGAAATAGCCTCCGGTTCATGAAATTTAATAATTTTATAAATATATATTAGCAAACGAAATTTTAGGTAATCTTTAAATGTAAAATTCAAAAAATTTCTTAAGTGTAAGGATACATGTGCCCTTAAACGTAAACGTAACGAACAATTCTATGGATAATGTGCTTGATTTTGTTACTGTTGTTCTCAGAGCAACCAGATATTACTTCAATGCAATAATTTACTTGAGACATAAGCAAGGCATGTGCAATTGTCCTCTTGACAGATAACGGTAGATATAAATTTAGATGGTATAGTCTGCGCAAAGTAAAACAAACTTTAGAGCATAAATTGTTAATATGCGGCTCAAAAGACAATTTGTCATCAATTATAACTCCAAGACAACGCAAATTATCAACAGTATCTATGGCAGTATTACAAATGCTTAAGTTTAAATTAATTGTACCAGACCTGTTACTTTATAAAATGATAGTTTTGGTTTTATTGGGATTAACAGAAAGAGAGTTAGTCTCCATCCAATGATCTAAGGTATTTATATCATAATTGATCGTGGCTTCAAGGGCATCCAAAAAATAACGATCACTTGACCACAGTAATTGCAAATCATCTGCGAATATGAAGGCTTTACATGTGCTATAACTAAGGAATTCAACAATGTCATTTAAAAACAATGTGAATAAAATGGGGCCAATAACGGAACCTTGTGGTACTCCTGATCTAACATCAAGTAAACTGGAATTCAACTCACCACAAGAAACATACAGTTTCCGACCAGATAAATAAGACCATATCAATCGACAAGCAGATCTTGAAAAGTTAAACTTACGATTAAGTTTATTGACTAACAGCAAATGACTGATTTGATCAAATGCCTTAGTTATGTCAATGGAAATTAAAACATTGTCCTTCCCTTTATTCCAATTATCTCTAATAGTTTCTGTCAAAGCCATCAACAACAAATTGGTGTTCCGACCAAGACGGAAACCATATTGGCAATCATGCAATATTTTTTTACATTCTATTAAATCCAAGATCTGTTCTTTAATTAAATGTTCAACAGCCTTAGATAAAGTAGGCAAAATACTAATAGGCCTCATGTTATCAACATAAATTTCATTCCCATGTTTTGTGATAGGCAAAATTCTTGCAATTTTCCAACCACTCGGGTAAACAGACGAGGTCAATAAATTATTAATGAAATAAAGAAGATGTCTACTGATATAGGGAAAAATTATTAGTAAATATTTTATTGAAATACCACCAATACCAAGGGATGTCGACTTTATTTTAGAAATTGCAGTAAAGAATTCTGTTTCAGTTACATTTGAAAACGAAAACGTATCAGGGTCATTGACATAATTTATAAAATCAGGTTCATCATCAGCAGAATCTAGCTGATTGCAAAATTTTGATTCACATCAACATTATTATTTGCATCGGAATCACCTAAAGCACCAGCATTTCGCAAAGTTTTCCACATTTGCTTTGTACTATTTAAGTCGAACAATCGTTTATTTTGTTGTTTCTTCAAGTTTCTGATCATTTTTTTAGTTTGATTTCGAAGCTGTCGATAAATTTCCCAATTATGATCATTTCTATTGCAAAAATATGTCCTTAGTGCAATGTTTCGTAAGGATCTTAAATATTTAACTTCATTAGTTAATTTTAAAAAACTACTTTTATTGTTATTCTGGGAGACTCTGGGAGAATAGATTATTAAAGAAATTAAGCTGTAGATTAACATCGCCAGATAAGTAAAGTTGCGAACAATCAGTACCAAGTATATGTTCTTCTATACCTGCTACATCTGTACTGTTATAATCCCTATAAACCACAGTATTAGAAGTAAAGGTAACAGGTATTTGTAAAGCCAAAATTATTAGAGAGTGATGTGAAATGTCTGGAATCTGAAATTTGGCAGAGGTACTGATTGACAAATTTCTACTCACTGCAAAATAATCAATTAGAGAAGTTGAATGATGGTGTGGATCATAATGGGAGGTAAACAATTATGCTTGCATTTTAAGCCAAAACGTGTACAAAGCGTATATAATTATTGTGCTTTGGACGTTACAAAGAGATCGTTGTTAAAGTCACCTAATAAAACAATGTAGTTATATCGAACAAGAATATCACCAAGAAATTTTTCAGCTGAATTAAGCTGTCCTCTAGGAAGATATATTGCTCCTATTAATACCGAAACCGACTCTAAATATATCTCAATAAATAAAGCTTCACAAGTAAAATATTCTGTACAACGATAGACTGGTTTAAATTTAATACTCTTGGAAACATATATGGCAACACCGCCACCTCTAAAACGAGATGGTCGGTCGTTTCTGCATAAAGCATAACCCGGAATATCCAAAGTAGCATTAGACATAATAGGATCAAACCATGATTCTGTTACGCAAAAGATATCAAGAGGTTTATTCTGCAAAATCAAACGTAACTCGTCTAATTTAGAAGATCTATCAGAGCGGCATAAACTTTGTGTATTCATGTGTCCAATTTTCAAGTTACTAAAATTATTGTAATAAACTTCTTCTAAATATCCCTCACTGATTATTGTGGCATCAGAAATTAAAAAAGTAGTAAAGAGGAGTCGTAAAAGTAAATAGCTTAAAATATAGTTCTTAAAAAATAACATATTTAAAACAAATATTTCAGATAACATTATGTTAATATGAGTTTAGTAAGGCCAACTAAATTACAAAAAAAAATATAAAGAAACTAAAAACTTCAAAGAAAATTTAATGGAAAATATTTAATGAAATAATAAGTGCGTAAGTTAAGGTATAACAAGAATATGAGCTCCAATTAGAAAGACAAGTTAGACTCCTTTGCCATCACGCAAATCACAGCACTGTTGAAAATTAAGTTGTTTTAATGTTCCATCAGGAAGTTTAATTTTAGCTGAGGGCACATCTCCATTTAACACTCTGAACCAAGATATTTTAGCGTCTTTTCGCAAATTCCAACAAATCATCTGTAGTTTACTATAAGCTGGAGTAAGGTGGTCATTCAGATAAACTCTAGCAGCAATTTGAGTACCGATAATCTCACTAAGTTGCAAGGAGCGCGTTTTGAAATATGCCTTCATAAAGTCATCACGAAGATGAACATTATTAAGCTTCAATAACACAGATCTACCTTTTTGTATATAGATGCAATGGTTTATGTCTTTTATATCAGCACTGATCTTATAGTGTGCAAATATAGAAATTACTGTTTCATGAAGATTGTTAATACCAGAAGGCAAACCAGAAATAACAATGTCTGCACGATTAATTTTTCTGTGAAGACAGTTATTTTCCAACTCCAAATGGGTAATTTTATCAAGTGTATTAATTTCAACTTTTTAATTGTGTCATTACAAACTGCAATATTTTCTTGTAATTCCTTAAGAGAAGATGCTAAATCGGATCAAATATCTAAGGCGGACGACTCTATTAATTTTTTAAGATCACATTGCTCAGCTCGCAGCTCTACAGTAAATTTTTTGAAATTTTCACCAATCCTCTTATCCAATTCCACAATACAACGATGCACCTGAATCATGAATCAAAATTCAAAAAACGGTGTTAAGAATCATTCCTAGGAAGTTCATATGTTCTAGAAAGTTGTTTATTGAGATCTTAGGTTTATTTTTGTAGTTGATTGTTTCCTTGAATTTTGAACGGTTTGCTACCTATGGACCTGAACAGGGGAAAAAAGGTAAAAAAATTGAATTTTTTAATTTTTTGCGATTTTGACTTTGAAGATGAAGTTTTTTTGATTTTATATGTTCACAATTTTTGTTCTTTATGACAAGAGCTACAACTTTGCCTCAGAGAGTATATCAAAATTCCAAACGGTTTGCAAAATATGAGCTTGAGTAAATGAACATTTTTTTGCAAAAATGACATCAAGGCCCCACATCTTTGAGGGCCCATAAAAAAAACCTGGAGGACTTTGGGCAAAACTGGGAGACAGGGGTCTTTTTTTTGGTCTTTTATCACGTAGTGGTGTCCGTATATGGTTATTTTTTCCGTGTTGCACTGTGTTATTTACCAATAATTGTAAATAAGCTTTACTCAAATCAAGAATGCAAAAACATGTTTTGCCTCTTAAACTTTTAAGAATGTCATCGATAACAGGTAACAGATATACATTCTTTTCGATTACGGTTTATAGTAATTTTAAAATTTTCACAAATTCTAATATTAGAATCTTTTTTTATTACACAAACTATGTGCGCACTGACTTAATTATACCCTCGTAACACATACGATTTAACTCTGCCTCCACCGATTTCCTTAAACTCAACGGTAAAAATTTAGGTTGATAAAAATGTCAGCCGAAAAATTTTTAATAGGGTTTGAACCATAGATAACACATAGATAGTCAACTGAAACGTCAAAAACCTAAGTTTCTTGTCATAAAACCTAAGTTTAAGAATGTATTGGTAGGCTAAATTGTATAAGTGTTGGTTTTTAAAAGAAATTCCCCACAGCACCTAAACTGCACATAGTTGTATAAAAAATTTGAAAAAACAGAATATTTTTTTACATGCAATTTTATATGTTAAAATAAATAATTCTTTTGCTTTTTAATAAAAATATGAACTTTGTATTTTTTGCTAATATATTTATGTGCGAAAAACGTTAGATTGAATGCTAATTTTAAATATTTATTATATTGATTTGAAAATTTTCATCCCCTAAAACACAAAAAAATACAATACTGTGTAGAAATAAATTTCACCAAAGAAATGTCAACAAAATTAAATTTATTTTGTATTAAAAAATTTAAAATACAATAAATTGTTAAATAATTTTTTGTGCAAAAATTCAAAATTGTTTAAATATTTGTAAAGTGAAATGGAATAACGCGTAATAGTGCCTAAATGTGAATAACAATTTTACTCCCCTAAGTGTGTTGAATCCACATCATACCCGTATGTGTGAAGACATTTGTAGCCACGTTTTTGACATTTGGATAGTTGACCATCTATGTGTTATCTATGGTTTGAACAAGTCATAAATAATGACGGAAATCTATTTTTCAGCTCGTCAGTTGTACTTGTATGGCAAACAGTTTTTACTGAAAAAATATCTCGTGACTTACCAAGTGGTACGCTAAAAAAATTTTGCCAATCTGGAAACAAAATATCTATCCAATTTCGTCCCATTAATGGTCGTACCGATTTAACCACTACTAGATTTAAATTCTTATCACCATTTATCGTTACAGATAGTTCTCCAAACACATCTACCCTATTTCCTGTTAAAAATTGTAGAGGAGTATAATTAATAGTTTTTAAATTAACATTATTAAAATAAGATTTATAATCTACATAAGAAATTACGGACACGACTGCTCCGGTATCAATTTCCATGTTCAACACTTTACCGTTCACCATAAGACTTTTCATCAATGGTGACTCAGTTCTATTTATCCAATTTAACGATCCCAATTTAAACTGCAACTCATTGACATGGTTATTTTTAGTTTGATAGTTTTGGGTTAATTGCTTTCCTTTCTTAGAAAAGCAGGCTTTCGCTGAATGGCCTTTTTTGCCACATGCGAAACAATTCCATTCTTTAGCCGGACATGCACCATTTGCATGTTTCGAGGCACATGCTGAACACTTTTCGAAACTCTTATATTTCTGAGAGCGACGGTTTATTTTATTTAATTCGTATGACGAAGAAGGCTGCATACTTCTCTGTTCTTTATCAACCAATTCAAATGATTGTGCTAACTTGCAAGCTTGTTCCCACGTCAACGATGATGTTGATAATAACTTTGTCTGTAGTTGACTAATGCTTACTCTGCAAACCAAACGATCACGTAATGCCTCATTTAAAAACCTTTGAAACTCACAGCGAGCTGATAATAATTTCAGATTTATAATATACTCGCCTCAGGTGTACCAGGCTTCTGGGAACAATTATAAAACTTAAAACGTTCGGCAATTACATTTTTTTCTGGGCTGAAATGTGGTCAAATTATTTTAACCAAGTCCTTAAAGACCTTGCCTGTAGGTTTATCTGCCAGAACAATCGATTTTATTCTTTTGTACGTCTCAGGGCCCACCAGTGTTAAAAATAATGCCACTTTAGTTTTTTTTTATCCACGCTGTTAATTATAAATAATTGTTCTACACGCTCTATGTATTCACTAAAATCTTCCCCAAAAGCAAATTGCTCTATTGATCCAATGAGGGACATTCTATCAATAACAGTGATCTTTACAACTTTATTAATTTATTTTATTATACACTGGGTTCTACATTGCTTGTCGCCAATTTGTTGTGTCTTCTTTTCAAGTTCTTTATTAACTCAACAATGTCAAATTACAGAATCACTTAAATACTATTTGTTAAATGAAATAATAAAGCAAAATATGTAAGCACCCTTAATACTGGTTTTACTTGTTACATATAATTTATCTATATTGTAATGATCATGATTAAATGATCAATTTCTACAATAGGCTGTTTCACTTACATCTACTTTTACAGTATTTATATATAAGCGTTTACATTACAGGGACAAGTTTTTTTTATTGTTGTTCTAATTTTATTATTATTTTTTTTTATTTTCAATTGAAATATTCAAATTTTTTGGGATTCGAACCGTCAACCTCCAGGCTGATAGACTAGCGCACTATCAATCGGAGCATCTCAATCGCAATCAGCAATGAAGTAGATAAAGGGCATTTCAATGTACTTTTGTGTTTTATAAACATAGAGACCCACGCAAACCCCTGAGTGTTCCGTGTACACACACACAATCTCAACAAGACTCTCACAAAGAGAACAAAACATATAAAATTTTCAATCAGTAGCATGCCAATTTTTAACATAGCAGGTTTATGTCGCATTGCGTAATAAAATAACTACACCGAAAATATTTAACCATAACCAAAAATTTTGTCAGTTTGAAATAATATTTATTACTTACTTTTTTCACAATATACTTATACATACATATGTTTTAATTCATTACTATTTCTTAATACTAAGAATCGTAAGAACACTAATTTAATTATACATTACCTTAATATTCTACAAAAACCTTTTGTATAGAATTTTCACAACCATAAAATATTCACATGCTACCATTTTTGCTACTTTTTAACTCTATCTTAACAAAAAACTTAAATTAAAATTTGGTTAACTCATTCAAAATTAAACGCTTTTGTATTTACTAATGCTAAACAATGTGATTTTTTTCAGTGCAAAACACCAATACATTCTCATTTTAACCAGCTTTCTCTGGTTGGGTATGCTTGTTAATAAATGAGAAATCTAAAAATAGAAAATTATGTTTTTGCCATACAAAATGAGTACACATTCCTAATTCCCTACTAAGAGAAGCGAAGTAGGAATGTGTACTGGATCTTTTAGTAAAAAGAGACAAGGCCTTCTAAAAGGCATTCTTTGGAAGGCACACAAAAATGAGGATTGTATCCGAGAGAAGGTCTAAGCATGCCTTATAGAAGGCCTGAAATGAGAAGGCCTCTTTAGTTTTACTACTGGGATAGAGTGCTTAAGGCGCATGAAGTTTCTACTTTTCTACGCTTCGCAAGTGTCAGCTGTTTTCATACCCAAGGATTGTAAATTATATTCTATTTAGAATGCTATCGATAAATATGTTTGTGTCATTGATTACTTTTTTATGTATTTTTGTATTAAAAATGTTTTTTAAAGCATTTTGTAATAAAGTTTACAAATATTTTAAAGTATAAAATTCATTAAAGTAAATTTTTACATCAATTCTTTCGTCAACAAAATTTTAATTTTAGTTGTCGATTACTTTTACGTAGTCTCATCTCTATTATGTTTATTTAATTATATCAATTTATTAAACAACCGCAATTCAGAAGCTAATTAACGCATTGCGTAATAAACATAATAGCATAAACTTAGTGAAATCCAAAAATTATTTTAAAATTCCACTCTCTATTTTAGCAAAAATTGTTTTTATTTCATTTACACTACAGCTGTGCAAAAAACAAACCTAGCGCATAAAAAGCGTTGCATGTAACTAGAAGTTTAAAATGCATAGAACGCATATAAAGTATGAAAAGCATAAAAAGCACGTGCGCGTAGAACGCGTGGTATGTGCCCAAAAGAGAAACCAATTATAGCTTTCAACGAACGTCAAAAGTTGCCCAACTTTCGTACTTTGCGTTGGCGGAGACATACTGATTGTGACAACTCATTTAGAAAAGCTGTATTTCAACTTTCTTGTACGTTGAAAAAGAGGACGTATAACGTATGACGGATTCTATGTGTCCCGGCCTTAAGCATCAGATTTTTAATCAACCAAAGTCAGATAAAGGAATACGAGAAAAACTGTATTCGATTATCATCGCCAGTTGGTGAGAACGAAGTCTACCACAACCCAAAGCTTTCCTTTTTTACTAATCTCCCAGCGGGAAAAAAGGCATTTATTACATTTATAATTAAATATGTATGTAATATATTGCTTTAGAAAGATATTACTCAGGAATCGAGAAGGTAATTTCAACCCACACAAATTTCCCAAATTTTCTTTGTTTCTTTGTGCGACAATTGATCGTGTTTTCCCCTACATTTTGTTAAAAAAGATTCGTTGTTTCACATAGTCTTCATGCGTTTTTTGTTGTACTTTTTTTTATTTAAAGCGCAGTTTATGTTTGAACGCGTACTAATAAAGATCAAAAATGCAGCAAGTAAAATTATATAAATATTAATTATTTAATATTATGCTAATTACCCATATCGTTTTATAATAAAAATGCAATTTATTTGTTGGGGGAAAAGAGCTAGTCCCTATACGTATTTCACTGGTTGCTCAGGCCAGATCATCAGGAAACCTTTTTCCTGCTACTTGGGCGTACAGCAGGTATAAAACGGGTCCCAAAATACTACCTTGGGGAACTCCGGCTTCAATTAGCAGAGGCGGGCTTAAAAACTCTCCTTCTTTCACAATGAATTTCCGATCAGTTAAATAATTTTCTAACAGCTTATTATTAAGTGATGGCAAAAATCCATCCAATTGTAGACGGACAGTAAGGAAAAATAAAAAGTAGTTTGATTGTTGGTGTTTTGTTGAAGCTTTAATAATCGTACACTTCTCATTGTGTTTTGTAGAATTTTATTTCTTATAGAGTATTATTGGCTTCTCTAAAATTAGGAAAAAGGTTTCCTGATGATCTGGCAAACAGTGAAATGCGTATAGGAATTAGCTCTTTTCCCCCAATAAATAAATTTCATTTTTATTATAAAACGTTATGGATAATTAGCATAATAATAATTAATAAAGAATATTTTTTTTTAGCTACACGGGACAATTGGAATAACATCTTGTTAGTAGTTTTATCAATGCCAGGAGCTTTCTTGGTTTTTAAAACAGTATCCTTTCAATATCTCTAAGCTCAAACCTTAGGGTAACTGCCGGACTAACATCGACAGGTGGCAGCTCAGCTATATTAGTCGAGATATTTGGAGTAAAAACTTTTTTTTAAATGACCAACAAATAGATTGCCATTTTCGGTATCATTTCTTGCCCAGCCTCCACAAGAAGTTCGTAAGGGAGGCTTACGTACGGCTGGTCTTTTAAGGTTTCTACATGTACCCCATAATGAATAATCTGGTTTTGGAGTTGAGTCCATGTCTTCTTTAGTAATTTTTCAGATATGCTTCTCTTCGAAATTCTAGTAGCGTTCTTAGCCGCTGCGTGCAATCTTTAAGTCTGGTTTTGAGTTGAGGAGATATATGTATGTGATTGCCACTCCCTCCGAAGTTTTCTTTCTTCTGTATGTGATTACATCTGCCTAGTTGTCGGGTTACTTTTGCATTTTGAATATCTGATTTGAGGTTTTGGTCTAGCGAATAAGAAGGTGTTCTAAAAGGGACGTTTTCCGAACAATGCATTCTGAGATATTTTCTATATTTCAACCAATTTATGCTTGTACTAGTTGGTGATACAATATTTTGGTGGTTCCACACGAGTATATATACAATAGTGGGTGAATGATCTGAAGATTAATCGAATGATATTTCAACTTTAATCATTTCTCTTGAAATACCTTTAATCACGCCGAAATCAATAAAATCCGGTATTTAAGATGGTCAGTAGGCCAATAGGTGGGCTGTTCATTTGAGATTTGATTCAGATGCAATTTTGAAATTGTGCCAAAACGTATTTTTAGCGTTGTAATCGCATGATGCTTTGAAACAGGGACCTACTGATTTGAAAATATCGCTCTACTGTCTCTCTGATACTTGAACTCTAGGAGGTGAATAAATTGAAGAAAAAACTAAGTTTTGATGAAATTCTTCAATGCAGATGTTTGCTGCTTGAAGGTAGTCCTCACAAAAGTCACACAGTATATAATGTTTAATTCGAGGATTTATTTTATTGCTGAACCTCCACATGATCTGCCATAGGGGTTTTAGTGTCATGTAATATATAGCGATTCATTTAAAGAAAGCTATTTGTTATGAAGTGAGTCTCTGAAACCAGGATGACATCAATTTGAAATTTTTTATTTGTGTGTTATTATATCTGTATTTAGTACACAGACGCAAATAACGAATAGAGAAAGTTATAATAGAGAATTAAAAAAAAAAAGAAAAAAAAAATGAACTGCATTTGATATTGTCGTTATAACGGCTATAATAACACCACTGCACCAGTTGCATTGAAAACATCAACTGCTGGCAGGATAACAAAGGGATGTTACTTGCTATTATTTAACAGCATGTTTTTTAGATTTATTTGCTTTCGAGTATATATTTTAGTTTACATCGAAATTTAGCCTATTTTCTAAAATACCAAAGCTGGGTTCGGAAAAAGGAAATATAGGTTAAATTGAAGGACCTCCATCTTCTATAAGGTTGACCAATTTTACACGACATTTTTGGAAAAGTATTTGAAACAATTAGTTGTCATCAAATGATTGATTTCATCAATGTGAATGTACAATTAGGATTTCGTTCTAGCCATAGTTGTACAACCGCAGTCCTAAATGATCATTCACTTCTTTGCAGAAAACTAGAATGCTTTTTTGGCTTTGATCGTAGCGCAGTGTTCCGAATAAGCAACTATTTATCTCAGCTGGTTCAAGGGAGCCATGCTTTAAAGATGTAAACTCTGGTGTTCCACAAGGCTCAGTTTTAGGACCTTTGCTTTTCAGCATTTATATAAATGACATATTTAGTGTAGTCAATTTTGTTAATGTTCATGCATATGCTGATGATGTACAATTGTACATATCTAGCCGTATTGGTCTTGTTGGACATGGACTAAGGCAAACGGGCTTATGCTCAATCCTAAGGCTACGGTAAACGGGCTTATGCTCAGTCCAGCCAAATCGGTATTATTACCCATTAGCAGGAACAAACTCCATTTTAACCAGCTTCCAACTGTTAGGTTGGGTGACATCAGGCTTGTTTATGTTGAAAAGGTTAAATAATTAAATTTTTAATATCAACTCGTCCTTATCATGTAGTGACCACATTAATAATATAGTACGCAGTATGTACCTAACATTGCGTAATTTACGATTAACCTCAATTTATACGCCTTCTGAAGTCAATTAACGTCTCGTTATACAACTACTTCTACCTCTTATAACTAGTTTTGCGGAGGTGTATAGCAAATTCGAATCGTCCTCACTGCATAAGTTGCAAATCTCATTTAACAATGCTACACGATATGTGTATGGCATACATAGATACAGTAGTATTTCATGCTGGAGAACTACGATTCTTAGTTGCGACATAGTGGACTACCTCAGCATTCGCAATCTGCCATTTTTGCACAAATTAATACATACCCAGTCGCCGGCATACTTGTACAACAAAATTTCATTCGGAAGGTCATCCAGAGGTGTTACGTTAGTAATACCTAGATACAACTACTTAGACACTAGCAGACTTTTCTTCGTCAATGCCATAAAACTATGGAATTCAAATAATTGTTAAAAGACAGAAGTTTTAATAGAACTTACGAAATATGTTACGCAAAATAACTAGCCTTATACTTTATATTTCTTTATTTGTTTTACTTTTAATTTCATTGACTGAATGACCTGTATTTTATTATATTTTTAATTTAATCATCATAAAATTGTTTTTATTAATTGCAAACTTTAATATTTATTATTGTTGTTGTTATAATTATTATTGTTATAATTATTAGTTTTTTCCATTACTCTTTTTGTCATATTTTTTGGACTATAAAAGAATTTTTTTCTTAAAGTCCTTAAACCTAAATAAAATAAATAAATTTAGTTGAAACGTACGGACGTATTTTTAGCTTACACAAAGATATTAAATTTTTATATATTCCTTAAGAAATTTTTTTTTCTATTAAAAAAAATAAGATGACGTCGATTTTTAGGCTAAAATACACAAAAATTCAATAATATTGGAATTTTTAAGTTGAAAACCGTCTAGTTTTTAACTCAGAAAAGATATAATCTTAAAGTTTTTCCAAAATATTTTAAATTTCACTCACTAACTATGGAAAAAATTAAAAATTTTTTTTTTTAAATATTAAAAAAAAATCGGGACCAGGGTATTAAAAAAATCAAAAATTTCATTTTAAAATGCTTATAACTTGCTTATTTTAAAATATAATTCACATATTAAACCATAATTTTATAGGTATTCAAACAAACATTTAAGAAACAAGGTCTAAAGAAGGTCTAAAAAAAATTTGCAGGCGCAAGATATTCTACTTTAAGATCGCATAGCGCCAACCCTGGCAAGTGGATGGCGACCACCGTCGAAACTTGGGCTGATATACTCTTCTGCTATGCTCAAATGTTGAATCAATCGGCCAATCCCTTTACAAATGGCTGAGTTATTTATTAGTTATTTATTTTGATTCTGCCCCACTGTGCAATGCAATGAGGTTATCTATATATAAAGCACAAAATGTGTTTGCTTGTTTGCGGGAAAGCTATATTTCACAGTTTATTATTAGATATACGGTTGGTAAAATAGGTTACTTATTTTTTTCGTTATTCGGCGTGGGTGTGGCACCTACCATACAAAGTAAATATTTATCATCGTGTAATAGGTAGAGCCTTGAAACTTTGCATTCCTAACCTCTATATAAAGATTAGAGAAAGATAGAAATTTGAATTATGTAGAAGCGTGGAATTTCGCACCAGTAGCGCCCATATTAATGTACATAGTCAAGCTAAACACAAGTTGAATTGGAAGAGTGCGCGTGGTACCCCCCGTACAAAGTGAAAAATTATTATCGTGTTCCTGGCGAACTACAATATATAGAGCCTTGGTAGCGCCTTGAAACTTTACATGAGTAACTCCTGTGCAAATGCATATAGTCTACCGAATCAAATATAAAATAATCAAATTATAAAATAGTTCCCAATATACTACCTTAGTTCTTAAGGAAGAACTCGAGTTCATTTTTGGCGCATGTCGTTAGCGTTCCAGAAACATGTTTTTAAACAGTTCATGGTTGGTTAAGTACCGCCTGCAACATCATAGTTTGCATGCGTACCATTTCTTGCATCATGCTGCTCATAGAGCTCATAAAACTATTTAACGAATGCACTAATGTCTCGATACTTGCTTCGAGACGATTATAGTTACCAGATGGTGTTTGTTCTCGGTGCAAATTTGGAGTGGCTTTTTGTACTGGGTTGTTGTTGGTTTTAAGCATTCCGCTTATGAAATATGTTGAGTTGTTGGTTGGGCTAACTGAGGAGTATGAGCATTTGGTCAGTATTGTGGTTGCTGTATAAACTGGACAGCCTCTGTAGTTATTTCAGTTATTGAGCAGAACAATGTAAGGTCCCGGTGGGAGCTTACAGTATACCCCAGAGTGTTTATATTATTGTCAATTTAGACACTGGGGGCGTCCTGATCGTTTATCTACTATAATTTTTTGGTGCAATAGATACTTCAGATTGTTTATAGGGTGGGTGCGTTTCATTTTTTTAATCTCATATCTCCTGGTTCCAGTTCAACTCGGAAAAGTAGTTGGGGCGCATGTTCTCTATTTCTGAGATTATCTACATTATTTACCTGTAATCCCGCTTTTTGAAGGCCTGCTATTATTTTCTTCCTTTAGACATTGTGCTAATTACGAAGATCTACGGCTTCGTCCTCTTTTTAATACTGTCACGTATCTATCCATTCTTACTTGCGTCTTGGGTTTTTGGGCACTGTCCATTATTGTGTTGGTCGTACTACATTCAGATGGCGCTATGATTTATTCACATTTATTTTATGGTCGCTACTTAAAGTGCTTTTACACGTCGTGTATTTGTCGTATGACTTGTCACTTTTCCATGTGTCAATTCTAAACACATCATGTAAACCTTTTGAAACATAACATGTGTGTTTTCCATGTGTACAATACATATGACATTTTTCATTTAGAACGTGTCAAGGCGAAGGTGGAGTTGATAGCCCAGATGATTGTTTTTTGCTCTCGTTTTTTTGCTAATGTCTTATCAAAAATACATTGTTTCATATCTGCTAATCTAATGTCAAAGATGTTGTTTTGTTGTAGTTGTTGCTCTACTGCTCACACCTGGTATGAACGTGGAACGTGTTCTATTTTGATGTGACAAAGCATCTGACATCCTGTAATGCCAACTTGATATTTAGCTATTTTAGGTTTTTTGTGGTACCAAAAGATCTAAAAGCGTGGCAAAAGCACTACGGTTATACATTTGCATCAGCTGTGGTTGGCAATACAAGACTGTGTGGCGGAAAATTATATATTATAGGTTATGTCAGATGTAATTACACATGTACGTTTGAAAGCAAAAATTATAAACCGTATGTAAAATGTCTATTTTGACAAACACATGAAATTACATATGGGTTATCAAACTGACAAGTCATTTGACAAACACACGCCGTGTAAAACCATTTTTAGCAACAACGATGTATAATAACGTGTGCGGTAAATTTACGCAGCATTTAAAAACATCAATTTTTTTGTTTTTATTTATTTCTGTGTTTTCACTATTTTCATCAGCATTTACTATAACAATGCATTTATACTGCTTCTGTTCGCACTTTTTCCAGAAATATTTAAATTTGAGTTTTTTTCATAATTTATTTATTGTATCTTCAATATTTTTGAACTAACAATAATTACTCGTGTCTTAAGTCTAAGTCCAGCCAGTGCTAGATAAAAATAATGTTTGTTTCACGGATTTTGCAATCATTTGCGGGTCATCCCTCTAATGTACGGCCAAGAAAAGCAGTATCTCTTCTTTTTAGACGAATGTAACCAGGTTCATTCAGCATGTTACGCGCCAAAGGGTTTGGATGAGATTCAAGCCTTTTTAGATATATGACTGCATGTTTCGCTATTTGTGCTTTAACTGATGGCATGTTTAGATCTTTGTGGATGTTCGAATTTTTTATATACCAGGGAGCAGATGTAATAATACGTCGAATCTTATTTTGGCGCCTTCGAATTTTTTCTACATTGCTAACTGAGGCATTGCCCCATAACTAAATTCCATAACACCAAATTGGTTTGAGGATCGACATGTACAGTAGAAGTTTACAATCTAAGCTCAGGGTGGAGTTTCTGCCAATAAGCCAATTTAGTTGTACTGCTTTTAGTTTAATTTGTGTTAGCCTGAAGTTAATGTGGCTTTTCAAAGTAAGGCGACGGTCAAGATGTATACCCATGTATTTACCGTCTGAAAGCTGTGGTATCATTTGGTTATTTATGCGAATAGGAGGGCATGATTCCCTACGCAGTGTGAAAGTTATGTGAGTACATTTTTGTTCATTCACTTTTATCTTCTTCGGCACTGTCATGAATACTTAAAAAAGCTGTGTCATCTGCAAAAGTTGATGTGAGGACTAGGGTGCTAATTGGCATATCTGATGTATACAGTAATTATAAAATTGATCCCAAAATACTACCTTGGGGAACTCCAGCTTCAATGAGCTGTGGCGAGCTTAAAAAGTCACCTTCTTTTAGTAAAAACTTGCGATTCGTTAAATAATCTTTTAAGAGCTTATACAAGTTTGCGGGTAAGTTCAGCTTTAGCTTAAATATTAGGCCTTCGTGCCAAACCTTATCGAATGCTTGAGAAACGTCGATAAAGAGCGCAGAACAGTATTTTTTTTCTTCAAAGGTCGTTTTAATTACATTTACTAATCTGTGTGTTTGTTGGATCGTACTATGTTGTTTTCTGAAGCCGAATTGATGGTTCGGAATACATCCTTTCGCGCTAAGAATTGGATTCAGCTTAGTTATTAATATTCTCTCAAATAACTTTGACACGTTTGATAAAAGGCTTATAGGTCTGTATGATTCTACTTTTGTGTGGTCTTAGGAATCATAGTTATCAAAGAGACCTTCCACTCTGTGGGAAAGTACTCAAGACGTAAGATGGCATTAAAAACAAACAGAATAATTCTGCGACCTATATGGGGCAACTCAACTAACATTTTGTTACTTGTTTTATCAACGCCAGGGGCTTTTTTGGTGTTTAAATCTGCTATTGCCCTTTCAATGTCGCTAAATTCAAATCTTAGGGGTACTACGACACTAGTCTCTACTGATGGCAACTCAGCTATACCATTACATACATTTGGGGTGAACACCTTCTTCAAATGTCCAACATGTCCGTATCATTCCTTGCCCAGTCTCCACAACAAGTTCGCAAGGGAGGCGTTCGAGCGGTCTTTTAAGGTTCCTATATGCATGCCATAATGAATAATCTGATTGTGCAGTTGCGTCAAGTTCTTCGAAGTAATTTTTCATAGATATAACTCTTCGAGATTCTAGCAGCTGTCTTAGCCGTTTCGTGCAATCTTTAAGTCTAGATTTGAGTTGAGGAGATCTGTGTGCTTGCCACTCTCTTTTAATTTTTTTTTCAGCCAAGAGCCGCTCGACAGCTACAAAATAAATTTGATTGTATCTAGCTGGTTGTCTGGTTTAAGGTTTTGATCAAAGTAAATTAGACTCTGGTTCACATCTTCTGTTGTTCTTAGCGGTATGTTTTCCGAACAATGAGTACTGAGATATTTTCTATATTTCAACCAACTAATGCTTGTGCAAGTTGTTGGTGACACGATATTTTGCTGGTTCCATATATAGACAATAGTGGGTGAATGATCTGCGGATAATTCGAGTGACGCTTCAACCTTAATCATTTCTATCGAAATACCTTTAGTCACGCCAAAATCAATAACATCAGGTATTTTTTGTCGATCAGTAGTCCAATAGTTGGGTTGTCGACTTGATATCACATTTAGACGCATTTTTGAAATAGTGTCAAATAAAACACGACCTTTTGGAGTAATAAGTCTTGATCCCCAAAACGTATGTTTAGCGTTGTAGTCGCCTGATGCTATGAAACAGGGACCTAGTGATTTGAAATCTAGGAGGTGAATAAATCGAAGAAATAACAAAGTTTTGATGATATTCTTCAATACAGATGTGTGTTGCTTGAAGGTAGTCCTCACAAAAATCACACAGTAAATGATGTTTAATTCGAACCATTATTAGTATTGCTGAACCACCACATGCTCTGCCACGGGGTCTTTAGTGTCATATAATATATAGCCATTGATTTTAAAACAGCTATTTGTTGTTAAATGAGTCTCTGAAACCATCATGACATCAATTTGTTGGTTCTTCAAGAAGTACTCGAGTTCATTTTTGTTTTGGTGTAAGCCGTTTGCGTTAGTGCGAATACACTAATGTCTCGATACTTGCTTCGAGACGATTGTAGTTACCAGATGATGTTTGTTCTTTAGATTCTGGATGCATATTTGGCATAGAATTGGTTGTAGGTGTCGCTTTTTGTGCTGAAACATGATTGGATTTTAACATATCCGCGTATGAAACATGTTTGGTTGTGGGTTGAGCTAACTGAGGGTAATGAGCATTTGCTTGGTATTGTGGCTGCCTAGCAGGAGTATTTAATTTCTGAGTTGACTTCCTTACCATAGAAAAAACTGGACAGCCTCTGTAGTTAGCAGTGTGATTTCCACCGCAATTGCTACATTTTTTAACCTTCGAGTCATCCTTTGGTTTGTCGCATTTGGCGGAACAATGAAGCCCTCCACACACAACGCAAACCGCAGTAAGCCCTTGTATGGCCGTATTCTTAGCAATTTAAACACTGAACGGGTCCTGACCGCTTATGTGGTTCGTCTACACTTATCCTGCGGTGTAACAGATATTTTAGATTATAAATGGGATGCGTTTCGTTCTTCTTTAATCTAATATTCCCAGGTTCCAGTTCAACGTGAAATAGAGGTTGAGGGACACGCTCTCGTTTTCTGAGATTGTCAACGCTTTTAATCTTAAACCCTGCTTTTTGGAGGCCAGCTTATATTTCCACTGAATTAACATATGAGTCTACACCTTTGATGACTACCTGTAGGTCTTTGCTACTCTTCAGCTGGTAGGTATAAAAGCTTTTGCAGCTTTCAAACTCCTTTACTGCTTTACGATAATTACTTTCGTCTATAAATTGAATTTTAGTTTCATCAATGTTGGATAGGAATTACATAGAATGAGTTTTCCCCGATAACTGAGATTAACTTTGTTATTAATTCATTTGAATTTTTCTCCTTTAAATAAATTGGAGGTGGTTTGAGCGACCTGGGTGCCGTTTTTTTTTGCTTGTTTCGCTATCTAAAATAGCAAAACGATTATGGGAATTTATTCCGTTAGAGTCCTTGTCTTTTAGTACTTTAGCCATTGGTGCAATCTGCGAAGATTTAGGGCTTCGACCTCTTTTCAATACAGTTATGTATCTGTCCATTCCCACTTGCGTCTTGTGTTTTTCTACACTATCCATATTATCTTTGGCAACACTGTGTTCAGAAGGCGATTTGTTTGTAGTTATCATCGCTTTGCAAAAGCAATGATCAAGATTGGGTATAACTGACGTAGCATTAATACACAAATTATTTTTAGTTTTTTTGTTTTTATTTAATTCAATATTGTTCGCATTTTTGTTGCTTAAATTAAAGAGGCTCATTAGCCTTTTTTGTTTTTGTTTTTGTTTTATTTTTAAAGTAGCAATTCAATATGCCGTTGTAAAAAATAAAGAGAAAGAAAAAAAAAAGATTTTACAAACAACTTTTTTGTTGTATTGAAACAGGTTTGTTTTTTTGTTTTTTTTTTTTTTAATTATTCACACAATGTATGTTTTGTTTTTTGTTAATGCGAGCTTAAAAAAATCGCGTCCGCACTTATCAACGCCAAAAACAGAAATTTGAGTAACTCATAAACGAGCCCTCGCACTGTTCTTTTCGTTTCTATTATTTGACGAATAACTACGCAATCCGTAGAAATATTTTATCTTAATTTTAATATTGAAATTACTTACCCTACAGGAACAGTGACCATCAATTGAGCAATCATTTGAGTGTCACTGATGAGAAATTTTTCCCATTGCGTGGTACAGAGCTACATCACGTTATTAAATGCATGGTACAAAAATGAGGCAAACATTTGTGTACGTGCGATTTTGCATCTCTCTCGAACTTATTAACTCTTTGGACTAATTAGCATATCTGTGTACTGCTCAGTCTACTGGTTTTTACTAACCAACTATGCTGTAAAAATTAATCAACGATGACTACTCAAACTAGATAAATGAACACCTCACAACTGACTAAGCAAAATTGTGCAGAAACAGATTCAATATTTTTATATTTATTAAAATACATTTTAAAATTAGTTTATAAATATTTATTTAATATATAATTTTACATATTTAAATATTTTTATTCGCTCAATAATGACTGCGTTCTACTGCCATTCGTAGGCTTTCTTGAAATTCAATCGCTCCCTGCTACCGTAAAGCATCTGAAATATGAAGAAATATATAAGTTATAAAATATTTTAAGTGGATCAAAGTATGTATGTATATACCTCGAGGATGATTATCAACTCACATAAGCTTCCCGGAAGCATATTTTTCTCATCTACCTTCCTCATTGTACTTCTCCAGCAGGTCTTCCGAGCAGAATGCGGGGATGTCAGCAGTATTCCCCGACGTTGATTTTAGCTTATGCAAATATGTATGTAGTCTGTGTAGAATAAAATAATAAAGTAACAATTTTAATTAGTTACTATTGCTTGAGTGAAATTTACTGTCCTTAATTTCAGCCCTATCTCTTCCGCAGCAACAAGTGTCTTCAAGGAAAGAATGCTGGCGACTTCATGTTAACACATTCTTTATTTTTAATGCACCAAACTACTTTTTACATTTATTTTCTTTTCATATTTCATATTTATTTTAATATTTTAAAAACACGCGGATATATTTTAAAATTTACGACTCAAATTACAGTAGCGGAGTTGTATTTTACAAAAAATTCAACTCTGATAGTCACATTCATTTTTTTATTTTTGTGTATGTATGAGTTTTTATTGTCATGTGTTAGTTTCAATC
Organism: Phasia obesa; assembly: GCA_949628195.1. NCBI lineage: Eukaryota > Metazoa > Arthropoda > Insecta > Diptera > Tachinidae > Phasia > Phasia obesa. Next base: position 68,035,063 of record OX451219.1, read on the forward strand.
ATCCATTTCTTTTTTTTAATAATTTAAATTATTTTTTCTATTAGTTTTAATAATAAATAAAATAAATAAAAAAGTGTATATAAATAATATAAATGTATTAGGGTTTGGGATTTCACGGTCTTTATTATTTCCCGGGAAACGGAAAAAACATATTCGCATACCTGGGAAAAATTCATAGTTTTAATAAAACATAAAAAAGAACGCCTCTACTGCAACTTTAACAGGATTTAAAACAGCCACTAAATTTTCTAAAATTTGAACATATTCTTCTACCCACAACTCTGCGCAATTGAAGTCTATCAGTTTTTTATTTCAACTGAAAATTGCTTGCACGTTGAGCACTTTTTGGTTGAAGAAAAATTATTGAATTCAAAAACCGTCGTCGCCATTATTGATTATTATTGAAGTGAAAACTTCTTTAGGTACGTTGAACACTTTTTTGTTGAAGACAAATTATTGAACTCAAAAATCGTCGTCACCTCTAACACCGTCGTCAAGTTCTGATAGTATAATTGTCCGACGATCTGACTGTCTGACTCACTATCTGAAGGTCTGAGTCGCTATCTGACGGTCCGACTATGTGACGGTCTGCCTGATTGTTTGACGGACTGTGTGACGATCTACCGGACTGTCTGATGGTCACACTGACTGTCTAATGGTTTTTCTGACTATCAGATGGTCTGTCTGACTGTTCTGTACATCGGTATTCGTTCTATTCAGTTTGTCTTTATTCAAACAAATAAAAACTGTGATTTCATTCATTCTTTTGTCAAAATGATAATTTTAATACACAACCATAGCTGCGGGGTTTTTAAAAGTAATATCGTCATATTTTGGGGAAAAAATCGTCATTATCGTCAAAATAGCTTATTGAAATCGTCATAAAAACGTCAAACTAAGAAAACGCTTTTTTTATCAATAAAACATATTCTATTAAAGACTACACATAGCAAAATAAACTGTTAAATCAACAAATCTTACAGCAATATTATAAATATAGAGATCAAAAACTTTTAGAGAATTCACAAAATCACATGTAAAGAGAATGAACGTTTTTTAATACTTTTAAATTAAAAAAATGAAATCCTCTACTTTAGTTTGTTTAACTTTAAATAATCCTTTGTATATAATATTTTTCCCAAAGACAACTTATTTATTGAATTTCTTAAAGACCAAATACTCATTCCTAATTTGAGGAATAACGTGGTAAAACAAGGATTTTTGTAATAAATTTAGTCAAAACGGGAAACAAAAGACTAGAATCCATCCTTTGCATCTCAAACCCAATACATATATGTTTTTAGCAGGATAAGTATCTTTTAGGTATAATAATTGTAATCGCCTGAACTCAGTTTCTAGCTCTTATCTTTTACTTTCTTCAACAAAATAGAAAACGTCGAGAAAACTATTTTTTTTTATCATTAGTAATATTATAAGAATTGATTTGGCCTAGAACTTTAAATTTATTTGATAAATTAAATCTTGATAATATCTGATTACAAAGCTGTAAATAAAAATAAACATAAATTTAAATAATATCGCATTTTTCTTTTGCATCTATTTGTACTTCTGACAAAATTCTCTGGTATATTCCTAACTAAAAGTCTTCATAATCTAAAAATAATGTTTTCGATTTTATAATCAATTAAATAAAGGTCTTCAGTTATAAGCAAACTAGTTTTTAAAATTTTTTTTTTCATTACATTTTTTAGCATTTCATTATACTTTCAAATTTTTCTATTTTATTTATGTTGTTAATAATTCCTAGAATATATCTTAGAAAACTTAAGATAGATTTTATCAATGTTTGCAGCAAATGAAAAAGTATCTTTAATGGTTCCTACATCTCTAAAATTCTAATAACACCAGCTTTTGCCTTTTATTTCTTATAGACTTAAATAGTGTCAAATTGGTTGCGCCCCTTCGGACTATTTAACAAATAATTGTGTCAAGTTATTGTTAATAATAAAATATGTCTGTCAAAGTAGCTTTAAAAGTACAAAAAAATGATGCAAACTTGAATGATTTAAAATCGTCAAAATTAGGCTATAAATCGCCCCATCGTCATTTTTAGGATCCAAAATCGTCAAAATGACGATAAATCGTCAAATCTGGCAGCTATGCACACAACCGTTTGCAACATTGCAATGTTTAAGGCCGGGGCACATTGGAAAGGTAATTAAAAGTATAATCTAATTAAAATAAAATTAATAAATATAAATCAGCCAAGTGCGAGTCACACTCACACACGTATGGTTTCGAACTATGTTCAGTTCAACTTTAAAAATTCAAGTCTATAATTTTTTCACGTTTTATGAGGCACCCTCTAATTTTTATGTTTATGAGACATTAAGGGAACACCCCATTATTATTAAATTTATTTTCGTTTCTTGTTGTTACAATAGATATGGTTAAATATAATATGTGTAAATTATTTAGTATTATGCTAATTACCCATAACGTTTTATAATAAAAATGCAATTTATTTGTTGGGGGAAAGAGCTAGTCCCTATACGTATTTCACTGGTTGCTCAGGCCAGATCATCAGGAAACCTTTTTCCTAATTTTAAGTGTCAATATAAGGTTATATATGTAAAATCGAGTCATCGAAACACCCTTTAATTTTTGGTTTTGTTATTTGTTCTATTTTTATATTTTTGCCATAAATTTACACACTCTCTATATACTCGCGTTTAGAAAATAACAGTCATATTTGCAAAAACTGCATCACTATCGAAATACTCTTTATATTTGATTTAATTATTGTTATTGCTTTATATGAAAATAATAAATAATCTCCTCACTATTTATTTATATAAATTTTAATTTTATTCCTTCTACTGATTACGAAATAAACACATACGCGTCTCTTTCGGAACAGCCTAAAAGTTTTAGTAGTTGTTGCTATATCTGTGAAAATTTCAAGAGTCTACCTATTACGGTTCCAGAGATAGAAGGCGCTTACAGACATTTTAGCGAAAACAATTGGGTTACTTTTTACATTTGGGAAATATTTTAGGTGAACAAAATAATATTTTTTTTAATTTTCATTCTTTTTTCCAGAACATAGACAAGAAACTCTTTTTAAAAAAATACTTTTTTTGTGCTTGCTTGATATTTTATAATATTTTTATTAATTTCAATTTAGTTAGATAATACTTTTAATTACCATTCCAGTGATACTAATATTATCTCATTCCATTAAATAGTTGAGCTATACAAAACTTTCCATAAAAACTTTAGGGGTCCGTAACTCCGAAACTAATTAAAATTAATTTTACACACAATACAATACTTATTTTTAAATTTTTATAGTGTGGCCGTAAATTAAATTTATTTCATATATATATATATATATATATATATGTGTGTGTGTGTGTGTATGTGTATGTATGTGTATATATGCATAAACATAATATATTAAGAATATTTGCATATACATTTATTTTCAATTTGTATCTCTAAGAATGTTCGCTTAATCATAATAAAATACGTTTAGTTGGCAATACAGTTTTTTGTTTACTTATTAATAACACTGAAAAACATAAAAAAAATCTTTAACAAATAAATATTTTGAACAAATTCAAATGTAAAAGAAAACAAGGTTTCGAAGCAACTTTCAAAAAGAATAGGAAAAAAACTCGGCGTTTGTTACAAGGTGTAAATACGATCTAAGTATAATGATTTAATGTGAATTAAAAAACGAATGAACTAATGCAGACCTCTAGTATTTACTTTAATACTCGTTTACTGCGTTACCAACGTTAGGTGACAATGATGCGAGTTCATATACATATGTATATAGATATATACATATATGTATATTTTCAGAAAAAGTTTGTAATAAGCGGACATTTAAAAAAGAAACAAAACTTGTTGAGCTGAAAACTGCAGTAAAACCTTCAACTGCAATAATAAAAAGATTGTTATCAATATTTGTATTTATGTAATTATTTTGTGAAAAGTTAAATGATCTTTTTGCTTCGTATTTCATAAAAACATGGTGAGAAAAAGTAATCACAAGTTCTTAGTTTTCACTTCTATTGGCAGTCACAACGACTGCCCTGCACTTTTTTTAAATGCGTTCTTCGACTTAAGAAACGATTAAGCACTCAAAATATTATGTAACCCACCAAACCAAATGTTTCGATTTTTCTGAAGTCAGACTTGACGTAACGAATTCGTTAAGACATTTCGGTAGTTTGTCGGAAATCAGACTTGTCGTAACGAATTCGGTAAGACATTTCGGTAGGTTGTCTGAAAATTCAAAAAATAACGAATTTGTTAAGACATTTCGGTTGTTTGTCTGAACAAATAAAAAAATATGTATATAAAACTTTGATATATATTTATTTATATGTAAGAAAATATAAATCGAATTTGTATAAAAGAAAAAGAATAATAGTATATGCGAACAAATTTTATAAATATAACCAAGATGGACAATTGAAATTGAATTGATTACGGTAAAGTATTGCCTTCAATACCAAATCATTAACTAATCGTAATATTCACTTAACTTTCAGAGAATGAAGTTCTAGCGTATACTGAGGTACTGACAGAAAACACAGTCGTTGCGATTTTGTACCTACATGTCGTTGCGATTTCGTACCTACATTTCGTTACGATTTCGTAACTATATATCGTAACGATGTCGTTACTACATATCGTTGCGAAGTCGTGTCAACCCCTTCATATAAAAATCGTTATGATTTCGGTTCCGAAATCGGAAGATTTTTTCGAACAGTCGTTACGAATTCTTTACGAAATCGAAACATTTGGTTTGGTGGGAAGTTAAAATAACTGAAAATGCAATTTAAAATAAATGAAAACTCAGTTAAAAAACGGTCTACTAATAATTCATTTAAATCAAATGAAATGTTTTAAATACTCAAAAAAGAACTGATAAAATCCTTAAAAACAAATGTTTTTTTTTATTTTAACATCATAAAAACTAACTGAATATTCAGTAACAGTAAATGATATTTCCGTTGAATTTGTTTTTTTTTTAACTGTAATAAAATTAAACTTAAAATTCAGAAAAATAAACGATTCTTCCTTCCGTTGTTTCAGTTTTATTAACTTAAAAAAAAAAATAAACTACAAATTTCGTAAAAATAAATGATAAATCCTTTATTTTTACTATTTTTTTATTTTGCATAAAAATAAATTAATACAAATTTCTTAATCTTAGGACTATAATTTTTTTAACAAAGATACATACATAAGTAAATATAATGTAATTTTATATCGTCATATTAAATGCAAAAGGACGTAACTACAAAAAATTTCGAAATTGAGTTTTTACCGATTATGCTTCATTTTATCGAAATACATGTTCGAGCAAAATTTTAGAATGCTGCGATCAAAAATGGCGATTTTATTAACGAAATTCAAACGGACGTAACTACAAATGCGTGTATTTCCAAATTCAAGAAGACGTTACTACACATTTATATATACTCAGAGAATTAAAATATCAAAGAAAAAGTGGCAAAATCTCCAAGACTTAAAACCATTAATACTAGCCGATTGCCATAATTTTTATGACAATATTCCATCGAAAATTAACTATTTGTTTTCGACTTCTTTTAAATGTATTTTTTTTATAAAATGATCTGAATTTTTTATATAAAATTTCTTACTTTCTGTAGTTTTTATTTTAAAAATTAATTACATAAGTTCTTAATTATAAAGAGATAAAGAAAAAATTAGACACCAGCAGAGTGGAATGCATTTTCTAGACAGCTACGTCCGTCATCAGCACTCTTCGTATCTATCTAGTAAGTAGTTTCAATTGTTATTAATTTTCTATTTAAACAAACTTATCAAAGAAATAGGATATGAGGACTTAGCTATCAAGAAAATGCATTCCACTCTGCTGGCGTCTAATTTTTTTTATCTTTATAATTAAGAACTTAAGCCTAAATAATTAATTTATTCGTTTAAAAATAGTTTAAATAAAATTAATATAAAATTACATAATTACATTTTATTTTAGAATAAAATATGTATAAGAATTTAATAAAAAAGTTAAAAAAAAACATATTTTTATTCAAAAGTGTAAACAATTTAAAATGGTAAAATTCAAAAAAATAGGTAATGTTTTTGGCGGATTTCTGGTATACTATAAAAGATAAGACAAATAATAAAGTCAAATATCTCTTAAACTGTAAGAGACTAGAATACTAGTATATAGTGGGAATATTTTTTCTTAACTTTTTAAAGTAGTTTTCGAAAATTCAAAATTATTTTTAATCGGAAATTTATACGGACCAATAGATTTTACACACCCGATTGACAACTTTGTTCCATTGTAAAATCCACTGTGCTAGAAATACACAAGTACCAAAACATAACTTGGAAAGTCTAACATCTCTTCTGCTGAGTCTCCAAATTTCGTCGAAATCTGTTCAGTAGTTTAGAAGTTAATGAATTAATCGCAAAAGAAAATCTTTCACCCACTACTGTGACTTTTTGTAGTTACGTCTTTTAGTTTAAAAAATCGGAAAGTCAAAAGAACGTAACTAACATAAAAACTTAAATGTTCGAAAAAAAATTAAAAATATCTTCGCCAATAAATAAATCCCCAAAATTTAAGTACAATTTACAAAAATTTCAAAGAAACCATAATATTTGTTGATTTTAGGTTTTATGCTTCTCCTGTAAAAAAATAAAGAGTGTAGTTACGTCCGTTTGCATTTAATATGACGATATGTACATATATATATATATATATATATATATATATATATATATATATATATATATATATGTATATTTAAAGTAAAATATATTTTTACCATCATTCATCATCAACTAAAGAACCAAAAACCACAATCAAGAGTTTATCTAAAAAGAAGAAATTATAAAAAATATATAACAAATAATCAAAAAAATTGATGAATTGTAAATCACTTACCTTTCTCTTGAAGTACCAAACCGAATTGTAAAATATCCTAGCTATCACTGAAAAACAGTTATGCATTAAGAACCATCTTAACAATCTTAACAATGTTTTGCAAGTAAAGAAGAGTCCGAAGTTCTGCCTCTAGCAATGAAAAAATTACATGACGTTATTTTAAGTATATCTTTTAATACTATAATCTCTAATACACAACTATTCCAAAAGGCATAAGAATGGGATCTAGTCGAAAATTGTTGAACTTGACTTGTCGCTGATATTAAAGCAAGTGTTGATGTTGATGAATCATACTTTGGGTTTCAGACTTTGCAATTGACTTAACAGAAGCAAATGGCAACTTTGTACCGCTATTACATATTGAAATTGAAAAGAATATTTGTTTGTTCCACCCAATTATTATGTTACTGTTTATTTGTCATAAAGCAGTGGTGCACATTTAGTGAAACAATTGTTTGTAAGCTCCACTTTTCTCTTTAGTTTAGTCGTTCAACAGACATTTGAAACTTATATTGCTTTTACGAAACTGTCATAACAGCATTAACGTAGACAATTTCCATTGATTTAATTTTTCAACGAAAATCTTTGCGGTTATTTTTAAAATTGCGGTATTTTAAAATTGCTCTCAAATTCTCACCAATACTAGTACAAAATAAATTTGTGCATCACTGTCATAAAGCAACTTTAATATATGGACAAGCAATGATGGAAAAACAAGGGTTCAAACAGTTGCCAGGAACGATAAAAACAAAGTTATACGTAGTTTTCCCACCATAAGGGTTGCCAAGCCTCAATAAAATTGGCAACCCTACACTTAAAATCACAGTTGGACAAGAAGATTGGCTTAATTTTGTTTCTATTATTTTTGACATACAAATATAGCTAGTATCCTGTAGTACTTGAATTACTTACCAGATAATATGGTACAGCGGTCGGGAGCATTAAATAATTATTTTACACAATTTATATATGTATGTACAGTGTCTCACAGCTTATTTGATGCAGTCACATTTATTCGAAACAATTTTCAATATTTCGAAAAATATTAAGACTAGATTAAAAAAAAAGAGCACACGTGTTTATTAATTTATATATTATAGATTTTATAAAAAAAAATAACAAAAATATACGTCATTAACTAAATTTCTTAAATTAAAACAAATTCATTGCTTTTTTTAGGTCACAGCTTAAATGATGCACAAAATTTAAAGTTTAATTTAAAACTAAATTTAGCTTCTAATTTAAATTTTTTTTATAACTAATATTTGGTGGGATATCCTTTTTGGTCTAGAACGGCTTTTAGGCGAGATCTCATTGATTCTTTTTTGTGTAATTGGGCCTAATTTTGCCCCATTCCTCAAGAAGTGCATTTTTTAGGTCAGATGAGTTGGAAATTGTATGACTTCGGGTGTTTTTTTCGAGCACAGATCATAGATTCTCTATGACATTGAGATCTGGACTCTGAGCAGGCGTTTGTACAACATGCGTGCAGTTCCAGATGAGCGAAGTCTTTACTATGCCTGAAGTGTGCTTGGGATCGTTGTCTTGGTAGTATCTAAAGGAATCTTTAATACCAAGTTTTTCTGCGCTTTATAATAGATTTCCCTTCAGCAGATCCAGGTACATGTTTTTATCCATGTTCCCCTCAATGAAGGCTAAATTTCCGACGCCTGAAGACGACATACAGCCCCATACCATTACACTGCCTCCACCATGTTTAACAGTGCTTCGTAAATTACGTGGGTCTAGGGCTGCATTTGATTTTCTCCACACGTAAGACTTCCCATCTGACCGAAATAAATTAAACTTACTCTCGTCAGCAAAAATAACTGTTTCCCAGAACGACATATCCTTGGAAATAAGCTCTTTGGAAATTTCCATTCTGCGTTTTCTATTTCTGGTATTAATCAGTGGCTTATTTCGGGCAGTACGCCCATGAAAATTGGTTTCTCTAAGGACTCTACGTATAGATTCTGCACTGGCCGACTTACCCAAGAACTTTTCCGCTTCGATTTGCAATTTTAGCGTGCTCAGATGGGGGTTTTTCTTAATCTACCTCACAATCCAACGTTTTTCGGCGTCCGAAAAAATCTTATTTGGAGCAGATCTGCACTTGTTTACTATTCTATTTTCATGCCGGAACCTTTCTATAATATGTTGGACAGTAGAGGAACTTAATGCGACAAGTTCAGCGATATTCCGTTGAAATCTTCCCTCCTTAAAGAAGTGAATTACATCCTCCCGTTTTTCAATAGAGGTTCGTTTTCCCATTTTAAAAAACCAATTATCAAATATTCTATTTTTAAATTTTTTCTTTGCAAATAATGCTTGCTAATGATCACTGGCACTGAATAAAACTAAAAATATGTAAATTTATACCGTTATCATTCACACACATGTTTTGTTTACTGCATCATTTAAGCTGTGACTTCATTTTAATGGGTATTTTACTATTTTTAACCGACTTCAAAAAAAGAAGGAGGTTATCAATTCGTCTGAATGTTGCTTTTTTTTATGTTTGTGCCCGCAGAACTCAGTCATTTCTGAACCGATTTTAAAAATTTTGCACTATTAGAAAGGTTATGGCTACAGATTGGTCCCATTTTAAAAGAAGTTCAAAATTTTAAAAATTAAAGGGTGTCCCCATACAACATACATGTTTTTTACGTGTATTATGAACATTATAGGTCACCAATTTAAAATTAAAAAAAAGTGCGTATCACAGTAGCTCCCAACAACAAAAAGTAATTAAAAAATAAAATTAAAAATTAAAGGGTGACCCCATAGGTGACTTAATTTCACCTTTATTCTCCTATCTTTTGAACAGTTATAGACAAACACTTGAAAGTTGCACAGAATGTTCGTTACTATGTCTGTTATAATAAGTATAAATATTTAAAATTAGAAATTAAAGGGTGTCCCATTAGTTGGTTTATTTTGATATATATATGGCCAAACTTTTGAACCTTTATAGACAGACAGTTGAAATTTACAAAGTACTTGTATTGCTAAGTCCGCTAAAATAACAAGTGTAAAATATGAATTTGGAAATTAAAGGGTGTCCCAATAGTTAATGTAAAAGTAATATATATGGCCAAACTTTTCAACTGTTATAGATAGACAGTTGAAATTTACAAAGAACCTATATTGCTTAGTCCGCTATTAAAACAAGTATAAAACCTGGATCTATAAATTAAAGGGTGTCCCCATTATTGATGTTATTTGACCATTATGTCCTCATCTTTGGAACCGTTATAGACAAACACTTGAAAAATAGACAGAATGTTCACTACTATGTCTGGTATAACAACAAGTATAAATATTTAAAATTGGAAATTAAAGGGTGTCCCAATAGTTAATGTAAAAGTAATATATATGGCCAAACTTTTCAACTGTTATAGATAGACAGTTGAAATTTACAAAGAACCTATATTGCTTAGTCCGCTATTAAAACAAGTATAAAACTTGGATCTATAAATTAAAGGGTGTCCCCATTATTGATGTTATTTGACCATTACGTCCTCATCTTTGGAACCGTTATAGACAAACACTTGAAAAATAGACAAAATGTTCACTACTATGTCTCGAATAACAACAAGTATAAATATTTAAAATTGGAAATTATAGGGTGTCCCAATAGTTGATGTAATTTGATATATATGGACACAAAGTTAAAATTTAAAAAGAATCTGTATTACAAAGTGTTCTTTAAAAAGTATTTATATTAAAATTTGAATTTAAAGGGTGTCCCAATAGGTGACGTCATTTGATATATATGACCCTATCTTTTAAACAGTTATTGATAAACACTTAACAATTAGACAGAATGTCCATTACTATATCTTTTATAATAAGTATAATTATTTAAAATTATAAATTACAGGGTGTCGCAATAGTTTATGTAATTTGATGTATATGACCAAACTTTTAAACCGTTACAGACAGAAGGTTGAAATTTACAACGAACCTGTATTGCTACGACCGCTATAACTAGTATAAAATTTGAATTCGGAAATTACAGGGTGTCGCAATAGTTACCGTCTTAAAGCAACATGCTTTTAAGTTTGTCTGTTTTGAAGTCGGTTTTTTTTTGCAAGAATTATTGTGGTTATTTTTGAAAAGAGGTTGTTTTGTTTCGTTTTTTCTGCTGTAATATAATAATGAGATAACTGTTTTAATGATCATTGCCTTTTTTACTTTTTAAATGCAACAGATTTCGGAATATTTATGTTTAAAAAAATATTTATAGCCTGCATCAAATAAGCTGTGAGACACTGTATGTATATGATTTTTTCAAACAAATATTGTTATTTCGATTTTTTTTTCTAAAAGTGTCAAACAGTTTTAACATACATACTTAGTTTTATTATTTTCGATATAACCACATTTTCAACTTAAAATAAATGAAAATATTAACTGTAATGGAAAATCAGTATTTATATTCAGGTTTTTAAGAAATGAATGTTGGAATCAGTAGAAAAATAAAATGCTTTGAATTTTAAATGTTTATTCTGTTAAAAATGACTGTACGGAATACTTTTTAAATAAATTACAATCAGTTACAGTAAAAATATTCTGAGTGAATCATTTCAACCATACTTATCTTGTTTTTAGATCTTATATTTCTCGTGACAGGCTGTTTAAAAAAAAAACAGTTTTACATTTTCTCTTGTACGATGTATAGCATATTTGTAAATTTCTAGAAATATTGCGATCTTTAAAATTTTTGTTTTTTATTCAGCACAATAACGATTAAATATTTGTGTGATAGCAAAGAAATGCTTTTTTAAAAATAATAACCACTGAAATTTTTTGGAATTCCCAAACCCTAAAATGTTTACATTATTTTATGCTTTAGAAATAATGAATTCTGAGATTCGTTCGCAGGATGCATTGAAATAATGTATTACTTTTCTAGTACATGCCCCGTGTTAAGAGCAATGGATACTGGAAGCAGAATATTATACATTCTTTGTATTACCTATTAATTTCTCATTGCTTACCTGTTCCCGCTGGGCTAATATCAAACCAAACTTTGTTAGGTAAACATGTTTGCACGATGCCTTGTGATTTTTAATATTGAATATTTAAATTTTAATTAGTCGAAATTTTTATTTTCTTTATTTACTGATTTTCCGTTGCAGTTAATATTGTTACGAAAGAAGAATTTATTCATTATAGGCTCTAAACAACAATACTCTCGAACAACAACAACAATATTATTGAAAATATGAAAACCGAAAAATCATAAAAAAATCATTAAAATGGACCTATATGGACATAATAAAATTTTATATAACTATTACTGGCCTTTCTGGCTGCCGAATTTTAACTCTATCATGAGGGTAGCTGCATCCATTACGAGGGTAGTTTTATAGTTCCAAGACGTTTTGTATTTCCAGCGCAGTAATTTTTGACGCAAAACTAATTCCGTTAAGTGTTAGCTAATACTGCCGAGTTCTGGCAAGTTGCGTCTATTACGAGGGCAGTTTGATAATCACATGACATTTTTTATATCTAGTGCAGTAATTCCCAATGGAATCCTGATCTCATTAACAGTTATCTAATACTAAACCACTGTCTAATTTTGGGGAAGAACTGTAATACTATCTACGGTTCTATTTAGAGCAAGTATCTATTACAATGACAGCTTGCTAATTTCTTGACTTTTTGTATTTATAGTCGCAGAAGTTAACTGTTATTAAATACTGGACTGCTGTCTTGTGTTTCCAGCAATGCAACACTTTTCCCGTTAACTTTTTCTGTCTGCACAATTGCTCAGCGAAACCAATGTTTTAAATTTTTTTTTTTTTAGCAACGGTACCTGTGAAGCTTTTTTGCTTGTCTGCAGAAAATACCCAGAGTCTGCGGCGGGAATCGAACCCGCAACCCCCAGACTGATAGGCTAGCGCGCTACCAATCAGTCTATCAAGGTACTCATAAAAATTAAAAGAGAGAAGAGATTCCCTCATCAATATTGCCAAAACCCGGTAAGAAAACTTTTGTAAATAATAAAAAGAAGAATGTGAAAATAATACCCCTTCAATCCCCCCACCACTCAATCAAAATACAAACAATGAACTTAAAAATACTCAAAATCAATTAAAACAAGAATCAGTAAGTCCCGTTCCACACTTGCAATTTTTGTTTCTGCAACACATGTATTTGTTGTTGGGAGAGGAAATAAAAATGGCTGCGGTAAAATGTTTCATGTACTTGAAACTCTGCTGCGACTCTGTATTGTTGTTGTTGTTTGCTCTTTTCGGCATGAGAATGACTGTATAAAAGTATACAGTCGTCAGAAATACAATTTATAAAGTATGGACACGAATGCAACTTCAAAGAAGAATTTAAAAAATGTTTCAAAAACAATAATTGCAAGTGTGGAACGGGACTAAATACTGATATTAAAAATAAAAACAATCAACTTTAAACAACAACAACCCCTCCTTCTCTCTCTGTTTCTCAGAGTATCATTAATTAATTCCCTTATTCTCCAAAGTATACAGTTAACTTAGCAGAACCTAGTTCTTATGTTGATACAGTAGGAATTGAGTTTATGGCTACAGAAGATGAAGAGTCAGATAATAACTCTTAAATTTCTATTCTCTTAGAAGTTTTAGCAGTTATTTTGTTTTTCTTTTCGATTATATGATTGATAGTTCAATTATATTGAAGATACAATAAATAAAAAATTGCGAAAAAAAATATGTCAGCTTTGAGTCTAATCTCATTCCTAGGTAGTTTATTGACGGCTTAGTTAGAATGGCTAAGTCCCCTATATTCATTTCGATTTCGGTAGAAATGTGTCGCCTAGTAAGGAGCAGCAGTTTGGTTTTTTGCATGGCCAGCTGAAGGCCATGGGAATCCAGCCAGCACTTAGCGCGAATCATAGTTTGGCGTAATCTCCGTTGGGCCTCCTCCGTGGTTCTCGTTTTGATTACTGCCGCGATGTCATTCGCATATCCTACGAGGAAGGTGTCCTCAGGCATCTCTATTTTAAGGATCTCATCATAGGTTGCGTTCCAAAGATCTGGCCCCAGTATAGATCCTTGTGCGGCCCACTCACATTGGAGATTATTGTGTAATGAAACAGATATCATCTTTGATTTCGACACTTGGAGAGAAAATTTTTGGCCCCATCAAAATATCCAAAATATCCACAATTGCAATATCACATATAACCGTATTTTTGTGACAATTATTCAACTCATTTTGTAACCTTAATAATAAAAGCAAGAGGAGGTTTACTCCAATTGGGGGCCCACCTGTTTCAAAGAAATAATTTTAACATACTATGTACCTGTAATGAACCGGAAAATACATTACATTTTATTGGAAGATGTCCCATATTCTGCAACTATCATATGAATTCATTTGGTAAACGATTTCTTTCCTCGGAAGAGGTTAAAGATATTTTAAATGGTAAAAATTTTTTTGCGTTTGTATACATACATAATAAATTGTTTAAAATACCGAAATATCATACTAACAGAATTCTACTAATTTATAAAAATACTAGCTATCCCCGGTGCGCTTCGCTACACCCACCCACAAAAAATACAATAAATACTTGCAAGAAAAGTATAAAAGTGTGACCAACCTTTAACGAAAACGTACGCTATTCTCAAGTCAAAAATGTTCCCATCCAACCTGTTTTTTGCTAGACTATTAACACGAATACAATTTTTTACTTTCAATAGGATGTGCCACTCCCAGTGTTCTTATCCAATCTGTATTTTGCTAGACAATGCACATTTCTTATAATTTATAGATTGCAGATTACAAAAATTAAAATGAATATTTTTATTGTGGAAAATATTTTAAGAATAATGAAAAATCACATATATTATAAAATTAAAAGTCACAACTCATGCGATTGAAAATATAATTAAATTATAATATAAAACAAGTAATTTAGAAACAAGTGAAATACAATACCCCCTCTCAATCGCTGAGTTAAAGATCTTTGCGAAACTTTATAAATTTCGTTGAATCTAATGATTTAGTAAAAATATCAGCAAGTTGTGCTTCTGTAGAAATTTCTTCTAGTTTAATAATTCCTTTTGAGACGTAGTCACGTATAAAATGAAACTTGACATCTATATGCTTGGAACGTTTGCTATCAGCGTTCTTTGCTATTCCAAATCAATCTCGATTATCTTCATAAATTGTTACTGCATTATTGTCTTCCGAAAATATATGTAGATCAGTTAAAATTCCTCTAATCCAAATAGCTTCTGAAACGGCAAGGCTAAGAGCAATATATTCGGCTTCACAAGATGATGTTGCCACCAGCGTTTGTTTCTTACTACTCCAAGATATAGGACAACCGAACACTTTAAATAAATAGCCGCTTACAGATTTTCTGTCTTCAGCATCTGAAGCCCAATCGACATCTGCCATTCCAACGACTTCTCTTTCATCTAAATAGCTTGTATAAATTAGTTTAAAATTTTTAGAACCTTTTATATAACGAACTATTCGTTTCAAAACTGTCCAATGCATATCACTGGGATTATTTTGAAATCTACCCATATATCCAATCTGATAACATATATCTGGACGAACTCTTAACATGAGGTACATTAGACATCAGAACATTTCACGATAGGGATTATTTGTTGTTTCGTTGGATGTATTTTGAGAAAGGTATAAGCCTTTTTCCATTAGAGTCTTTGCTGGATTGCAATCGCTTATTGAAAATCTTTTCAATATGCGTTCAACATTCGAATGTTGACTTAGTTTCATTATACCATTTCTTCGATCATATTCAATCCTTGTTCCTAAGTAATATTCAAGAAGACCACAATCCGACATTTCGAAAACTGAATTAAGATTTCTTTTTATATTTTCTATCGCATCTATATTATTTCCTGCGATTAACACATCATCAACATATATTAGCAAGTATAAAACATAGCTATCTTCAAATTTTGTGTACAAGCAGGAATCATGTTTTGATCGATTAAACTTGAATTGAATTAAAAAATCTTCAAATTTTGTGTACCAACATCGTGAGCTTTGCTTAAGTCCATAAATTGATTTATTGAGTTTCCATACTTGAGTAGAGGATGCTTCAATGCCATCGGGAATTTCCATAAAAATATCTTCTTTTAAATTTCCATGCAAAAACGCAGTTTTTCATCAAGTTGATGTAAATAAAAATGTCTTTTAACACTAACTGCCAAAACTATTCGAATTGTAGAAAGTTTAGCTACAGGTGAATAAGTTTCCTCATAATCTATTCCAGCTTTTTGCGGAAATCCTTTTGCTACTAAACGAGCTTTATATCGGATTGGGTTTCCATTTGAATCCTCTTTAAGCCTAAAAATCCACCTTGACTTAAGAATCTTTTTACCCTCAGGACGTGGAATTAACTGCCATACTTCGTTTTTCTTCATGGATTCTATTTCGTTATCGATTGCTTCTAACCGCTGTAATTTATCTGGGGGGTTACTCTGTAATGCGATGCGTTAAAAAAAAAACACCAAAACCGTTCAGTTGGTACTCTTTAATGCGTTAGCGGATTTTTCTTGCGCATCTTATTTTTTCTTTCGCAAATTTCTGGCATCACCGTACTCTGTAATGCGTATACATACGTCAAAATCATTTGTTGAACGCAAATATCTTGCGCTAACAAATTATCAAACGCAAAGAAAACGCATCATGTAAGTAATAAAAAAATTAATGTTTATATTTAGTCTAAATTGTTATATTTTTAGGGAGAAGTCGAAAAAATTACAAACACAACAAAGGCAATTCGAGATAATAATAGACTTCATGGTGCAACATAGCGATTTGGCCAAAGGGTTGTTGCAGTGCGGAAATGCTAAGCAACGCGCCAACAGTTTGTGGGTAAATTTAGCTGACGACCTTAACGCTAATGGACCTCCAGTAAGGGATGTAGCAGGTTGGAAAAAGGTAATGTGTAATGATATTTTCAAAATAAAAGTGCAACTAATTGTATTAATATGTATGTGTGAATAGGTTTGGTCTGATTTAAAAACCCATACAAAGGTAAAGATGCGGAAAAATAAAGTTAGCATTTCCGGCACGGGTGGTGGTATCTCGCAATATTGCCCGCTTTCTTCTATGGAAGAACAAATAATAAATTTGTTGCATATGGAAGAAGCCGTCAACGGGCTGCCAGCAACAAGCTGCTTTGGCACAAGCGCTATTGCTGTAGAAAATGTTCCACAAGAGCAAGTTATAGAAGAAGTTTTGTTATCTTTGCAAAAGGAAAATAACAATCCCTCTAAACCAACGCCTTTTGCTAAGCGAAGCTGCTTGGATGAAAGTTTTCAGGCAAGTAAACGTTCGCGGTTTTCAAGCCAAAATGATCGCGATATTTTGCTAAAAACACAAGTGGAAAACCAACAAATATACCAACAGGAATCTGTCAAACTTTTGGGCAGCATTTCTAATTCTATAAAATATATAGGTAGGTATATTAGAAAAAATTATGATTTAAAAGAAAAACAAATGGAGTTTGAAAAAAAAAAATTTGAATTTAAAGAAAAATACAAACTCCAAAAGCAAAAAGCAAAAAATGCAATTGGAAAAGCTGCAATTAAAAAAGAAACTCTTAGAGTGTGAAATTGAAAAACTTAAATAACTTTTTTTTGTACTATTTTACTTTTTTATTTTAATGTTAGTTTTTAATTTTTTAACGTGATTTTTATGTATATTAATTTTTTATTGATAAGTATAGAATTATGATCTCAAAAACGCCAAGGAAGCCTTAAAAGTCTAGTTTGTAAGTTTTTTTTTGTTAATGACATGAAATGTTTTTTGTTTTCATTTTTTATTGTTAATGTTTTTGTTCTTTATTATTAATAAAATGAAATGTTTTTTGTTCTTGTTTTTTATTATTAACAAAATGTGTGTTGGCAACTGAATATTAAAATTGGCACAAATATTGTGTAGAGCACAGCAAACGTTCATTATTTGAACAACTCTTTTTGGTGAGTAATGCAACTCCCTTGCTGCTAAGAGGCACCGAAATCTACCTTTTAAAATGCCAAAAACTCGCTCAATAATGGACCTTCCTTTGCAAAACTGTTTGTTGAAAAAAGCCTCTGGAGAATTTTCCGTTGCGTTTCGGTAAGGAGTAAGCAACCAAGGTTCCAGAGGGTAGCCTGAATCGCCTTTTAAAAAATACAAAAATTAATAAGAAAAAATTGTTCATATTTTAAGTTTATTACCAATTAGCCAAAATCCCTTTTCTCCTCTTTCAAACCTTTCTTTCAACTTTTGTTTTGCGTTGGAAAGGGCCCAAACGTGTGAGTCATGGCTTGCTCCGCCGTATCGGCAATCAACAAATCGGATGATCATTTTGTGATCACATATCTGAAAATTTAATGTAAAGTAATATAATTAATAAGCTAAATGAATACATAAAAACTAACATACCACCATAGCGTTTAAGCTGTGTTTTAATTTCCTATTAAAATATAAATGTTCATTGCTGGCAGGTCGTACCATTTGTATATGGGTGCCATCCACTGCTCCAATTACCCCAGGAATTCCACATGAGTTAAAAAACCCCCTTTTGATATCCATTTCTTCTTGGGCAGTAATATCAAAATGTATATGCCTTGGACAAAGTATTTGCTCAATCACTGTGCAAACTTCTTTTAGACATCGCGACATACATTGTTGTGACAATCCTAAAAGATGGTCTTGGCCAATTTGGTGTTGATAACCACCTTGTCCAAGCAATTTCACAGCAGCGGCCACTTTTATTACAGTAGGAATTGCTGTGGATCTCTTTGGGACTGTCAGGTTATCTTTTATACTATTTAATACGTACATAAATGCATCTTTATTTAGCCGAAAGTTTTGTATAAAGCTATAAAAATAAAAACTTGAAACTTTTTGCTAATGATCGTTCTACCATTGTTTTACCTGTGGTCATTCAGGGAAAGTATATCGGAACTGTCTCTCAAAATCCTTCTTCTAACACGTTCGATATGATCATTTTCATCATCGAACCATAATGCCACCGAATCCATTATTTAATTATTATTTTTTATTATTACTGAAAAAAAAAACACAAAACACAAAACAGCACAAAAAATTTATTACAATATTTTTGTTTGCATTTTTTGACATTTTATATTTTATGTCGTAATTTTTACCAATTGTATATGTTGTCGCACAGTTGTTGCCACTTTTTCAATGTATTTTGCGAAAGCGTTTGCGTAAGTGTTACCAAATTGCACTCTAAACGCATTTACCTTACGCATCGCAACTACTTTCGCAACGCTTTACAGAGTAACCCCCCTGGTCTATTCTCTATATCTTTAAAACATTGTGGTTCAATGCTATTGGACATTGAAGAATTAGCGTGACCTGTAATGTATCCTGGACCTCTACTTTTTAAACGTTCACTCTTTCTTGGTTCAGCCCTACCTTCATTTCCATTTTCACAATAGTCTGAACTATCCTCAAATACTGTAGTAGAGTTTTCATTAGTATTATCACTTGTACAGGGTGGGCCAAAAGAAACCAAGGGGTGTAAAAGTTTAATAACTTTTTTGTTTATTAACTTTTTTTTATTTTTTCTTTCAGATTATATAGACAACACTTGGAATTGTATTATTTAAACCAGAGATCAATTATTTTAACGCAAAGAGCATATCGCCGACATTATTGAAAATTTGATTATGAGTGATGAAGCTCATTTTCATTTGAATGGCTTTGTTAATAAGCAGAACTGTAGGTTCTGGGGTTCTGAAAATCCAAGAGCCATTCATCAACGCCAATTGCACCCCATCAGGTGTACAGTATGGTGTGGGATCACATCTGAAAATGTCATTGGGCCCTACTTCTTCGAGAATGAAGATGGAAGTGCTGTAACCGTAAATGGAGAGCGGTGTCGGTTTATGATAGAAAATTTTTTACGTCCTGCTCTTGAAAACAGACCTGGTATGTGGTTTCAGCAGGACGGAGCCACTGCCCATACTGCCCGAGACACAATGGCACTTTTAAGACAAATTTTTGGAGAGCCCTTGGTTTCTTTTGGCCCACCCTGTATTATCTTCCACAGAAACGACATTGACGTTATCAACAATTTCCCCTTCTTGCTCGTTTCTTTCATACAAAATGAGGATATCTGATTTTAAAGTCTTTTCTTCTTTGAATGGAAATGTTGACTCATCAAAGCGAACATCTCCAGATAGTACTATTATTTTCTTATCTGGATTCCATAATCTATAACCGTTTGCAGTATACCCCATCATCACCATCTGGACGGATTTCTTATCTAATTTCTTTCTCTTTTGTTGTGGGACCCATACAAAAGCTTTACAGCCAAAAATTCTTAATTTAGAAACATTTGGCTTACTATTATGCCATATCTCTGAAGGAGTTTTTAGAATTTTAATAGCTTTACTTGGGCATCGATTAATTAGGTAAGTTGCTGTTAAAGCAGCTTCACCCCACAAAAACTTAGGTGCATTAGCCTCAAGTAAAATTGACCGTATCTTTTCGACTAAAGTACGGTTAAATCTCTCTGCAACTCCGTTTTGCTGCGGAGTAAAAGCCATTGAAGTTTGAATTTGAATGTCTTTTCTTTTAAAATATAGTTTTGCCTCATTGGGTGAGTATTCTCGACCCTGATCTACTGTAACCATTGAAATATTTATACTATGTAAAGCGGTTGCCATGGCTTCATATTCAACAAAAAGTTTAAAAACCTCTGATTTCTTTTTCATCAGATAAATATAAGTGAAGTGACTAAAATCGTCTATGAAACTAATGAAATACTTATAACCATCCCAAGTTTGAGGATGAAACGGTCCACATACATCAGTATGTATTCTTTCTAAAACACGTGTTGTCTTTGGACGAATTCCACTAAAGGGATTACGGCATTGCTTACCTTGAATACATGTATCACACACACCAACGGGAGAGAATTTATCTATACCTTCAACCATCTTATTACGTACTAGTTCTTGTAAACTCGTATCACTTACATGACCCATTCTAGAATGCCATAATTTGTTATTTTCCGTGGTAGTTAAATTAGCTTCTTTGTTGTTTTCAGTCCTTAATTTTATTTCATATAGACCACCGTTCTTATTTGCTTTCATAATTATATTATTATTTTTCTTGAATACAGCTACTTTTTCATAGAACTCGACATTTATACCATTTGCAGTTACTTTTGGAACGGACAACAAGTTATCTCGAAGCCCTGGAATATATAACACATCTTTCATGTTAACTAAAGTATTACCGGCATATCCACAAATACTACCACGATAGGTTGCAATCAGTTTCTCTTTATCTTTAGCTACACCAATACATATAGGATTCCTTAATGTTTCCAAACGATCATAACACCAATCAAATTTGCACATATAATCCGTTGCGCCAGAGTCTATTTTAAATGCTAAAAATTTTTGGGAATTTGAAGAATTCTTGTTCAAATTACCAGACATTAAACAAATTGATTGTGAAGATGACACAGAATTTGCTTTTTTATTAATTGTTCCTAATTTAATTAATTGTTCCATTTGTTTATGACCCTTTTTCTTACAACGAAAACAAAAGCCAACAAATTTTTTATACTTCTTCTCACTGCTAAACGGTGGTTTTGTTCACTTCGGCATCAAAACGATCTTGCTTCTTTGCATCTTTCGCAAGTAATCGCTGCTTCACTATTTTAATAGTTAATCCGATTCCTTCATATTTTCCAACGCAGCCACTACCGAATCAAAGCTGTCTGGTAGTGTTACAAATAGTTGAGCCACAACATCATTTTCGGATAACTGTGCACCTGAAGTTTTTAATTTTCTTATAATGTCATCGAAAATTAAAAGATGTTTGCGTAAGTCATCGTCTGACTTCATTCGCACTAAGAGCAAGCTGTTTCCTTAACAATGTCTGGCTTGTAATTGACTTCTTTGCGAATGTATCCTGCAGAGCCAACCACATTTCTTTAGCTGTATTTTTATCTCGAACACATTCCAAATATTCATTAGCAATCAGACTAACCAAAGCCGCTTTGGCTTTCTTATCTTTTACCACTAAAATTTCACCTGATGCAGGCTCAGCTGGCGGAATATCATTGATACAATCAAGGACATTCAAAGAATCTAAGTACATCAACACACCAAAACTCCAGTTTTCAAAATCATCTCCATGGAATTGTAAGATACCATGGAGTGATTCACGCATGCTATCGCCCATTACCTCTTATAATTTATAGATTGCAGATTACAAAAATTAAAATGAATATTTTTATTGTGGAAAATATTTTAAGAATAATGAAAAATTACATATATTATAAAACTTAAAAGTCACAACTCATGCGATTGGTAATATAATTAAATTATAATATAAAACAAGTAATTTAGAAACAAGTGAAATACAATACATTAGTATGAGGGTGACTTGTGCAAAGTTTCAAGACTATACCTACTGTAGTTCCCTAGGTACGCGATAATAATTTTTCACTTTGTATAGGAGGTACCACGCCCTCCATTCAAATTCTTAATAATGTGGTTACTGATGCAAAATTCCAAGGCGCTACTTATTGCAGTTCTCTAGATACAGGAAAATAATTTTTTACTTTGTATGGGGGGTACCACGCTCACTGTCCCAATTCAGCCTTTGTTTTTCTAGAGTATCCGCATGTGTATGGGGTTTACTTTAATCCACTTCGAAGACCATAAATATTATAGTTCTCTATATACACAATAATAATTTTTCACTTTGTATGGGAGGTACCTCGCTCACTGTCCCAATTCATTCTGTATTTTGGTAGATTATGCGCCTTAACACAAAGGCTACTCTTGCAAAGTTTCAAGGCGCTATCTATTGCAGTTCGCCAGGAACACGATAATAATATTTTACTTTGTATGGGCGGTACCACGCCAACTATTCCGGCTATAACTCATGAACCAATACATACAGAGACCGTTTGTACATAAAAACTTGGTATTGACGTCACCTTTCATATAAACTTTGCAGAAACAAAATCGGTTTACGCATTCCAGAGAACATAAATTTCTAACACAATGCAACTTTTTTATATATATATAGATTTTATTTATTTTAATTAAGTTTGATTATAAATAAATTTTCTTTTTCGTAGCCAATCAGACACACAACATTATGTTATGTCTTACTATGATCTATTATTATTTTAAGTTATGCTTTATTGTTATTTCTTACGTTTGTACATAATTTTCTAATAATAAATCATTCATTCATTCACTCATTTATTCATATTTTAAAACTGTTTATTTTTTTACTCAAAAGTATGAATAAATTACGATATTTATCACACTTTGCTTAAAAAATATCCTTTGAATTTTGTGGCAGAATTATTCCCCAAAATTGTCATCATATTCTCCCTTAAATTGCCATTCGAAATACCTACTTTTTCCCAAGGAACAATTTTCCATTTTCGAAGTTTAAGAATAAAGGAAAAGGGAATGACAAAAACTTTCCCGGGAGATTTTATTTAGAATTAAAGAACAGGAAATAGGGAGAAAATTCCCAGGGAATTTCGATTCAGAATTGGGCTGAATAATATTTTTTTTTGTCCCACGGTCCAAAGTTGTTAATTAGGGGATATTACAATTTACACAGTTTACTTGCCGTATTAAAATGGATTTAAAAAATAATGCACTATAGTAAGGTAAACTTTTAATTGCATTCAGAGTTTCCATTTAGAGCAAGGGGTTGTCAGATTTATTTTCACCTATTTCGCCAAAATCGCCAAAACATTTTTTTGTTAAAATTTGCCTCTAAATATACAATATAAAATTTTTTTTAAATAATCACAAAAAATAAATTTAATCTAAATAGCTAAAATTCGCCAAAAATAGAAAAAAAGTCGCCAAAATATATAAATATTTTATTTTTTATCTAAAATGATTAGTGCAGAGAAAGGTAATATTTTTACCTGAACCCATCTATAAGGTACATATTTGTCACCGAGTTCTTATTTAGAATATTTTTTACAGGAATTAAATTTATTTAACATTACTAAAGATCAACAGATGAATGTCATGCCCTATTTCAATTCACAAAATTTATAGCATGTGTTTCGAAATCGATCTTATCCAGCATATAAATTTAAAAAAAATCCGATATTTCTTCAAAATTAAATTAAAATATATTCCTTTAACTTACAGAGAATAAGACTTCAAAACTTCCTTTATATTTAAAAAATAATTATAAAAAATTCATTGGAATTACCAGCACATAAAGTACAAAACTAAAGCAGCTGTACATAGTTAGATATAATATCATATTTTTTATAATATTTCTACAAAAAGTTAATATTTTCTATTATGGTTGATAAGTATCCAAAAGTATGTAAGGACTTATAAAAATGTTTAAAAACAATAATTTTTTTGTGATAAGGAATTGAAACATTTTTATATAGAAAGATGTTTGCAAACTTTAAATAAACTTTCTAATTTCCAGAATGAAATCATTTTTGGATATTAAAAAAAATTTTTAAATATGAAAATGGAAAGATGTTCGTGAAGTTTAAATAAATTTATATCTTCCAAACGTTTCCGGTTTGCATAAGTAAAATCACATTTAAATATGAAAAATAATTTACTTTTAAAACTTCAATTTCTTTGTTTTCCATTTTGATATTCCTTAATTCAGTTTCTAATGTAGGGCAAAAGTCAGTGAAAAATCGCCAACAATATCACCAATTATTTTAAAAATCGCCAAAAAGTCGGTGAAAAATCGCCAACAATATCACCAATTATTTTAAAAATCGCCAAAAAGTCGCCATGTCGCCAAATCCAAAATTTGATCACCAAATAAGATTGAATCGCCACGTTTGGCGAGAAATCGCCATATCTGACAACCCTGGTTCTGATTTTGATACAGTAGGAATTGAGTTTATGGCTACAGAAGATGAAGAGTCAGATAATAGCTCTTAAATTTCTATTCTCTTAGAAGTTTTAGCAGTTATTTTGTTTTTCTTTACTTCTTTCTTTTCGATTATATAACACTAAATATTTTAAAGTGGAAAATTCGTGGATATCAGAATAATTTTACCACATTATTTGTCTGCAAGAAGCCAAATGCAAAAACAATTTTTCCCCTTTTAATCCCAAAAAATAAATACTTTTGTTATTTCTTCAATCCAAACACAAGCTCTAAACAATTCTCGGTAATTTTAATTAAAAAAAAATATTCCCCATAAAAATCCTCAACACCAATCAGTCTCTCAATATAGTAGGTCAACACAACCATAAAATTGTCCATTCTTTTGTTCTATCTATCTCCCCATGATCCAATTTCGCTATCCCTTCTCAATGATCTCGTGAACAACATTAACTCCCCTCTTCTTCTGATTGGGGATTTTAATGCCTGGAGTCCCATTTGGGGATCTCCTACCAGAAACTCCAAGGGCGCAGTTATTGAAACATTCTTATTGAACAATAATTTTCTACTTTAAATAATGGTTCTCCAACCCATCTTAGTACCCACAATGCCTTCTCACACATTGAATTATCAATCGCATTAATCTCTATTATCCCACTGTGTAAATGGCATGTCATTGAAGATCTTCATTATTATTGAATTCATAACAAATAATAATAATAAAAATGCGTTTAACCCTTCAATGCTTAGGTTTAATACCAAAAGGACTGTATTTGAGAATAAGATATCTCTGTACAATTAAAAGTTTAATGTATCAGCTAATATGAATAAAGAGACAGATTTTAAGAACCCCTGCAAATGAGAGTATCCCCATCTCCCCTAACAAAAAGAAATTCAGATCGTTGCCCTGGTGGTGGTCTTCAATGAGAAACTGAGAAACCCCTCTACTCCAACCACAACTTTATGGCAACATATTCGTAAAATATCGGGCGACTATAGGCCAAGCAAAATAAGTTCAATTTCTGATAATACCTCTACAATTACAGATTCCTATAACATAGCTGAGTCGTTTGCTAAATATTGGTCATAAAATTGAAATGACAATAACATTTCACAACATTTTCAAAACGCAGAAGCGCACACCCTGGCATCCTTAAATGTAACTAATTGCGCTTCAATTTCAAAACCCCTTGAGCAACCTTTCAATATGCAAGAATTAGCCTATAGTATTATTACCTATAAGGGAAAATCACCAGGGCTGGATAAAATAACATATCCAATGTTGAAAAGTCTGCCATATTTTTCCGAAATTCGCATTTTAAACTTATATAATAATATTTTAATTTTTGGGTGATTCATCAATTATTCAAAATTGCAAGAGTCTGGAAATATATAAGGAAAATAAACCTTTAGACAAGCTTGACTTCTATTGCCAATCTCCCTTCGGCCTTGTATCTCTAAAATATTGGAAAAAATGATTTCCAGACGCCTAATGTGGTGTATAAAAAAAAAAAAATACAATCTCCTATCAAAAAACCAAGTTGGATTTCAAACAGGTTTTGGCACATTAGATGCGCTAGTATTAGACCACATAATACGCAAAAATAGATCTCCCAGGAAACATACCTCTATTTTATCAATTGACTTTATAAAGGTATTTGACAGGATTGGAATACATATCGTTTTACAAAAACTCGCTAGTTGGTCAATTGAACCCAAAATGTTTTTTGTCAAACAGAAAGTTTACAGTTCATATAAATGACACATTTTCAATTTTATTTCCCGCCATTATCGGTAACCCTCTTTACTATTGCCTATCTCGTATTATCGGCAGTAATAACAGGGTTGACTGCTGCTTATATGCTGACGATCTTTACATCATAGCAAAAGAGCAAGAAATCGGAATGATTGAGCAGGATTTAACAGATTCCCTTTCTGCTATTGGTAATACTTAGATTTTTCACCATAGTTTCAGTATGATTGCTAAATTCTGTTAATGCTTCTTAATACCTATATTGCTTCTTGTCTCACTTTCAAAATCAACACATTTAAAATATTGTTGACCAAATAAATTTTTAATAACAAATCTATACTAATATTGAAATAATATTGATTAAAACATAAAATTATATTAATTTGTAATAAGGTTTAGGTTTAATTAATTTTTTTCACAAAATAGAGTTATCTCATTTTCAAAAGCAACTCTTAAGTGATTTGCTCTCTTAAATGATTTGCAGCTTTTTCGATACCCACATTACTCAATCACACCAATTCTAAATATTCCAAGGGAAATGATCTCCTTGGGAGAGAATTTTAAATATTCGAAATCAGCTGTTTTGTTTTGACTACAAATTCGCTAATTGTTTTTAGATAAAACTATAATATTAATCAAAAAACTTTTAATGTGACGAATCTTTTTTCCTGAGTTTCAACGAATTGCGAGCTCACCTCGTGCAGAATGACAACAAAAGGTTTTCATAAATTAATGTTTTACTAAACGACTTTACTCTTGACCGTGAATTCTAACCCACGGGATGAGTCCGTCTATGTAAAATTCACTCCAAGTGTCGCAATGTGCTTGAACAAACTAATAGCCTCTTGAAAAATACATGGATGCATTCTTGTTGCTAGATTGCCACACTTCGTCCCAGAAAAGATAGTCAAAATTAAAAATATTTGCTGTGTGTTTTCTAATATGAGCATTAATTTTAAATGCAATGCTGGTATAGACAATTTAGATAGTTTAAGCCTCCAAGATAGTGATGTGGCGACCTTACCAAAAATCCTTTACCAAAATATTAGGAATATTATCGAAAATAATCTCTCATAAAATTCTGTCCTAATTAAACTTTATAAATAAAATAAAACAAGTATAGTTGAGTTCGATAGCTGTATCACATTTTGTTGTAGGTTTTTAACTTTAAATTCAATTTTAAAAACATCAAATTCAATTATTTAACCCTCATACGTTCTTCGGGTGAAATATCACCCATTTTCAATTTTAAAGCCATATATCTTTTACAAATTTTATTTAATACAAATAAAACTTTTTATAATTTTCTAAATTATTATTTTCATTAAAAACGAAAAATTTTCTCTACATAATAAATAATTTCGAAAGTATTTGAAAAATTATGTAAAAGTCCCTATGGTGAAATTTCACCCATTAAGAAAATTGTGTAATAATTATTTTATAATGGTTACCTTTATGATAGAAATTAAATATTTCTGGTAGCTCAGTCCAACCACATGTTTTTCCTTAATGTAAAGCTATGTTTTTCCTCGTTTTAAAAAATTAATTTGAAAATAAGTTCTTGTTGTTGCAATTTTATTTTGAAAAACTATACTTTCTGCGTTTTGTAAGAAATTACCGAAAATGTCTATAAATCGAAAGGTAAATAAAAATATTATTAAGGAATAAAATTGTTACTGAAAAACTAAACAATGGTAAAATTTCTTAGCGTTTGATGACGAAATTGAAGAGTTTATTGAAGAAATTCCGCATTCTTCTAGTGATAAAAGCGATGAAGAAGAATTAGATGTACGCAAGTCGCATTGCTAGTATAAAAGACGCATTTTTGATATGTTTTTCAGAAAATTTACGAAAAACTATCATAAAGTATAGATATGTGGAGGGGCTTCGCGTTTATGGAAATGGTTGGCAAGATATAGATGATGTCTCATTACAATCGTATTTTGGCCTACTTGTATTGGCTGGCGTGTATAAATCACATGATGAGTCACTAGAAAGCTTGTGGAGTGAAGAAACAGATCTTCATCCGATCAACGATGTCTTTGAAACAATTCAAAAAACTGTGTCGAGTTATTTGATTTGATGATAAGAACAGCAGAAGTAAACGCAGATCTCGTGATAAATTAGCTCCAATCAGAGAGCTATGGGATAAATGGGTAGATAACCAAGAACGTATTTATATCCCACATGAAAACGTTACAGTTGATGAGCAACTATTGGGATTCCGAGACAGATGTTCACTTAAGCAGTATAAGCCGTCGAAACTCGCAAAATATGGCATAAAACTGTGGGTTCTGTGTGACAGAGTGACAAATTTTGCATGGAATTTGCAAATATACACTGGCAAGTCAGCTCCTGATGCAGCACCCGAAAAAATCAACGCCAAAGTGTGGTTCTAGACCTAATCAGAGATATAACGTGTGATAATTTTTTTACATCATATTATCTTGCACTTGAGATGCTAAAAGTAAAAAACACTATTGTGGACACAGTACGATCCAATAAAATGTTTTTGCCGCTAACAACGAAACAAGAACTTCTTAAGCGTGCAGTTTTCTCTAGCATGTTCTTTTTCTACGACAAGATTTCACTGGTGCAATACGTTTCAAAAAAGTACTCTTAGTACTCTTCATCATGACAAAAATTATATCATTAATAAAACTAAAGCCGGGGTAGACACCTTAGATCAGCTGGTGGGTACTTATATGGTGAAAAGAAAAACTAATCGAAGGCCCCAAGCATTGTTTTGCAATATGATTGACATATCAGCAGTAAATGCGTACGTTTGTGTGGCAAGAAATGAACAACGATTGGAATAAAGGAAAACTACACAAAATAAGGTTGTTTCTTCATGAAAATAGGAATGGAATTAGTCAAAGCGGAAATTCAGCGGCGTCCTTATTTACCAAGGTCAGATTCTGCAATTTTTGAGCTTTAGGTCATTAATTATTTTTATTTTCGATATTTCGCTACTTCCATTGTGTATCATCATCAGGAAAAATTAAAGAAATTAACGTTTT
>OX451219.1:68064834-68242231 GCA_949628195.1 Phasia obesa
TATAAATATATATATATATATATATATATATATATATATATATATATATATATATATATATATATACATACATATGTTCATATTAATACAAAATATAAAATTTTTGTGGTGTTATAAAACGATGTTTCAGTTTTATTTACCAAAAATGGTCTTGTTTCACTTTGGAATTTTCCGAGTAAAATCCTACATAATCTGAGAATTAGATAAAGGAAGATACATGTGTGGGTAAAAGAGGTTACAAAAGATATTACATAATATTACCTCAGAGATTACAAAATACGAGAAAATTATTACTAGTGTTCAGCCGAATCTGTGGTCAATTATAAGATGTGGAAATCTTTGTAGTAATACGTTCAACAATTCAAATCGGTTAGCAATAAAGGAACATTTTTGGGGTATTGTCCGTCTAAAGACGAAAAGGTGGTAGTAACAAAAGGCAATATACATATTCATAATTATGTTATAAATTATAATGATAATAATATTAAAGTTGCCAACAGTTTTTGCTGAACACGCTCCACATATCAGAAATCATGTTAAGATTGGTCTACGCCTTATAATAAGGATTATATGATTGTAATATATTATTATTAATGTAGGGGGAATAACGAAGCAGACCACTACTAAATGGAACCCTTTTCGACCCCTTTCCGTCCTCAATAACTATAGGCAACCGACATAACTTGCGGCAATCTTACTATCATTGAGTCTCGTGCTACAACCAGCCTTTAATCTAAACTCTAGTGATTTCAGAGTGTCGACTGGGAATTATCGGCATTCTTTCTCATCACGGTGTCTTTAGTGATTGCTAGCATTTGTCTAAGGCTTAGTTCCCCCATGGCATCCACATTTAACAAGCTTCTGCCCGTCTTACGCTAGCCAGTTCTGGGCATTCACACACAATGTGCGCTAGGGTCTCAGCGTCTTCCAGGCATAGTCTGCAAGTATCACCTTCTTCGATTTTCATCTTGGCTAGATGATACTTGAAGTTTCCATGACCTGTCACTAACGCAGTTATCCAAGTTAAGGTTCTTCTATTGTATCTAAGAACCATGGTGGCTCTCCTGCCAAGGGGCTCTTTGAGCACCATTCAAGCCTGTCTACATGTAGTAACCTCCCTTCACCATTTTAGGTTTAGTGAGTTCAGCCATTGTAGGACTTTTGCTCCTATTAGGCCATTACCCAGTGATACTCTGGGTTCTGGTCTGCTAGTTGATCTGCTGCTTTTTTTTTAATTTCTTTTATAATTCGTAACTATAAAGGTGCCTCAGCGCCTTATAGGCATTGTAGAGGCGAGTTGGTGTTATATATTACATATAGTTCACAATTATTTGATATAATTAATCAAAAAAAAAAAAAAAAAAAAAAAAAATTAAATATATAAAAGTATGCATGTAAAAAAAATCATACTTAAACAAGTTCCTCAATATGTTGCAATAAATGATTCTTTAATATTGTTTTAAATACTGAAATTCTATTTACATTCTTTATATTCGGTGGCATATTGTTAAACTCACGACTACCAATGTATTCGATACGCTGTTTGGTTGTTTCCATCCTACACCAGGCTACCGTCCCATTAGTCCTTGTGCTAATTGAATATTGATTGGTTCGAAAAAGTATTTTATGATGTCCAATATTGTGAACGCACTTAAAAACATATAGCAACAATTGCATTTTATAAGTTCCATAAATTGGTAATACGGTTTGGAATATATGTATCTCTATATAATGATATGGTTGGATGTCTGACAGGAAGATTTGATGCTAATTTTAAAGCCTTGTTTTGTATGCGCTGAAGTGATTTGAATTCAGTGCTCTTTTTGTAGCCATACAAAATGGCTAAATAATTAAAATTGCTTTGAATTAAGGCATTATATAATAAAAACTTGGTATTTCTATCAAATTTATTTTTAAACTTGTATAACATACCAACGGCTTGTGCAGTTTTACCTTTAATATATTGGATATGGTCACTCCAAGCAAGGTTGCTTTGCAAATGAATACCCAGATACTTCACTGTATGAACTTCCGTTACTTCACTTCCATCAACAAATACACTAAAATTAATATTGTGCAGATTATACGGCTTGAATCTTATTAAATGAGTTTTACTTGCGTTTAAGACCAGTTTATTTATTCTTGCAAATTCTGATAATAGAGATGCATCACGTTCCATATATGCTTTGACAGCAGTCTCATGTTTGTACGGGTAGAAAATACATATATCATCAGCATAAATGAAAATTTTCTCAGATAAACCCAAATTTTTAATATCATTTAGAACAGGAGAGGCCCCTGCTTTCTGCTTGAGAGATAACTTTTTAAAAGGGACAGCTCATTACCACGAACAGCATAGTACTCCAGTTTTTGAATTAAAATATCATGATCAATAAGATCAAACGCTTTCGAAAAATCATAGAAAATTCCAGCTACGCCACTGCTCCCTTCGTCAAGACCTTTACAAATAAAGTTTACAACATTTACGACTGCTTCCTCAGTTCCACAGCCTTCTCTAAATCCATACTAAAAGTAATTTAATAAATTGTGGTTTTTCATATAAATTGAAATTTGATTATACAAGATTCGCTCAAAAATATTATCAATTATCGACAAAACAGCAATTGGTCTAAACTTATCAGCGGTGCTAGCATTCTTCTCTTTTGGTATTGGTACAACTTTGTGTATTTTTAAAACATCCGGATATATACTACTGCTTACTATGGTGTTAAAAGGGTTGGTATGTAAAGGTATGTAAAGAGTTAACTCATTCGAACATTCTAATAGCAACTTCGTTGATATATTATCATGACCCAAACTCTTACTCGGTGATAAATTAGAAATAATACTTTTTACTTCTTCATATGTCGTACCTTCAAAAGTAAGTCGATCATTATGTAAGGTCAAAGTTCTAAAAAAATTAAAAGAATCTGTTGAAGTGTGCTGAATCTGAACCCTAAGATTTGCTATCGATTGCAAAAAATTTCTATTTAGAAATTCCGCTTTTTGTAAATCATGCAAGATCGTTGCACCACTACTATCCTTTAAATTTAAAGATCTTTTTGTGGTCATACCAAGCATTTCATTTAGAAATTTCCAGCACTTTTTAGGATCATGTTGGATATTACTCAAATTATTCATATAATAGTTATTCATAGACTCCTTGCACGTGTTTTTTTTATCACATTGCTGATCCTTTTCAATCTCATATCAATATCTATGTTAGACTTTTTCTTTCTTCGCAGCTTTAAAAGTTTTTTCTTGTAAATAATTAATTTTAGTAGATTAACGTTTATCCACGGAGTAATTTCCTGTATCTAAAGACGGGTCACCGGATAGAGATAAACTTGGTAATTGTGATTGAATGAGATTTTTTGCTCGATTATAATCACAAAACAATTTTATATTATCAATAAATTCGCTAGAATGATGTTCAATTTCAATATTACACGAAATAATATTATGGTCAGATAGCTTACATACCACTGAATCAATACGTAATACATTATTTATGTTGCTGTAAACATGATCAATCGATGTTCTACTGTCAGGTCGAGTTATAAGGGTGTGACAATTTTCAAAATCATAATATCCGCAAATTCAAAAGCTCACCAGAACATATACTGTTAGAACCACCAATATTGCAGTCACCTACAAAAACACATGGATGACGACCGTAAATAATCAGTAAGTTTTCCAAAAAACTTAAAAAATATTCTATATCACATTTTTGCGATCTATAGAATGACATAAACTTTATTGGCCTTCCATTAAATTTTACATTATTTAATGTTAAAACCACTGAGTCAACAAAATTTCTACTTTCACACGATTCTATATCAAAATCTAAATTCTCACGGATAAACAGTGAGGTACCTCCATAACCATCAGCTCTGCAACAGTGAACAGAGCTATAGCCAGCAATATTGTAACGTTGAATTTGCTTCTTTTCAATCCATGATTCCTGTACTGCTATAATACAAGGTATCCGTGGTAACATTGCCATTAAATTTTTAAATTTATTAAATTTTGTTATTGATGAAATACTTGTAATGTTTATAGATATTATATTGAAAAAGGAACTTGTAATATTGTTAAAATAATTTTCAAAAGATTTTAACTTTGAAAAGTATTGATTTATTTAAAACAAATTTATAAATACTGTAACACTCTTGATTTAGACAATTCGCTTCTTTTTACAAAAATTCTACCACCAGCTGCATACACAGCACGATAACCAACTTCCTTTAACGATTTATCATAATTTAATAGGCCAAGAGTTTCTCTACTCAAAAAGTCGAACACAAAAACAGTTTTAGTAGCCTCTTTTTCCTTCAATATTGGTTTAACCGACATAATTTTTTCCTTTGATTTTTTAGAATTGAACTTTACGACAACCATATGCTTTTCGTTTTGCTTATCTGTTTGCTTTGCATTTTTGTTATTCCTCTTTTTAATGAAATAGGCATCATCAATGCACTCAGGCTCCAATACTACACCGGCATCACTAGTAAGTTTTAAAACAGTGTCTAAAGCTGACGTTCCAGTTGTAATAGTAACGCCACTTACTAAGCAATCGTTCTTGACACGCTGATCATTTAAGTATTTAATTGAACTTTTTAAGTCTTTCACTTCTTCCTTAAAAAACTTATATTCTTTTTGCACCAATTCCAATTTCTTTTTATTTTCAGCAACACCCTTCAATATATCGTCAAATTGTTTTGACATAAAATTCAAGGTATCTTGCAGTAGAAGCAGCTGTTCAAGTTTTTTCAATTCTGTTTTTATTTCATTTAATTCTGCTTTAAGAGTACCACTATTATTATCACATATATGGCATACATATTCTTCGCTTTCATGTTTTAACAAATACTCATATCTTGGCTTGTCTAAATTAGTACAAATATGGAATATGGAATTTTTTAATGCACTTGTCACATTCAATAAATTCTTCTTCTTCTGCTATCTCCAAACTACACTGGCGGCAAATAATTCTATTGGTTTTAATGCTGCGACGTACTTTTGGAGGCATTCTTCACAAATTCAAACTCCCCGCAGATTAATTATAATAAACCACAAGTATTTTTAATTAAAACTTGCAAATTAAACTGATTTAATTAACTTTAAAGTAATTGGCAGTGACTATAAAAAAATTGACGTTCTAACAATAGGGTTACCAACTCGTTTTGTTTCATTTTGCTTCATTCCCAGCAGTGCCAATGTGTCCTTTAACCCACATCAATGTTACCTCGTTAACTGTTGGGGTATGGGAGTCCAAATTAGGCAAAATATTCCGGTAGTAAAAAGAAAAAGAACACGGGGAATTATCACTTTATAAAAAAATTCGGTTTTATTATTAGGTTATACAAACCTCTTTGTATGTAAGCGAGTTGATTACTAAAAACTTGTTACATTATTTTTAAGGTTTAATGAGATCATTTTTAAGGAGATAATGAGATCATTATTATTATTAATTTTCTCTTCTCACTACACTACGCGAGACTTAGACATGACTTAAAAATATAATTTAATCACGCATCACATCACATCCCGGCCCCCTTGCTATTATGCAACCTTGGGAAACCGGAAGCTGGTTAGAAATTTTGTTTTAAGAATATATACAAATAATTCAACTTTAATATTAAAAAATTTATACGGCCATTAGGGTAATCTTCTTAGTACATAATATAAAAATTTTAGATCACTAACTACCTTTGCCGATACCATAATTTTCGGTCCATCCTCATAACGGGGCCTGATTTTAATTTGGCACCACCGGTCGTCACCAATTCGCTTCACTGGAAGCTTGTAACGTTCTACAAGAAACTCTGCCACAGAGCTCGTTTCCTCACAAGGGTTCAGTATCCTTTGGACGTTTTCCCATTCTTTCCCCAGCTCTACTTTCGCAATGATTGTATCAGTGTTACGCTACGTAGGCTGGAGGCAGTTTCTTTCGAGGAGTCAGTTTTTACTTTATTTACTCGCAGACGTTCGTGGCGATGTAGTGACGTATGGTGTTTACTTCCACATTGGCGACATCGATCGGTATTGCGACACCGGTTGACTTTGTGGGAGTGTGCCAGACAGTTCTCACAATATTGGTATTTTCTCACTACTTTAAATTTTTCCAAAACATTCATGCGTTTAAATTTTATGCATCTTCTAAGGGGATGATCCTTATAACATATGCGGCAAGCCAAAGACCTTGATAGATAGCTAGAGTTGCGTTGGTGACGGCTACGGTCCTTTTCTTCAGGGGGTGAGAGGCTTCTGCGGCTATGACGTGGCGTTGTTATGGCTGTAAGTAGATATAAAAGTGCATTATTAGTTGTGTTCGGGGTTGGGGAGTAAAACTAATTTTACGATTGGCCTAGTTACGATGCCATTGGCAGTTCGTATTTCGGCGACTCTAACTCTGTTATCTCGACCACGGGTAACATTTTCTATACGGCCGAGACGCCACTGAATTGGGGGTAGATTGTCTTTTTTTATAATGACAAGACCTATAGCGTAATCACGCTGGGGGTATTCCTACTTGTTACGCTTGGAGAGCTCTTTAAGGTATTCTTCCTTCCACCTTTGAGCAAAATAGTGATCCAGAATCTTTAATTTTTGCCAACGGTTCACATGACTCAATGAATGATCTGAAAGATCAGGTCCTGGGGGAGATAGCAGTGGGTTGCCTATAAGGAAATGACCGAGGGTAAGTGTACATAATTCGGTAGGGCTTTCGCTTATGCGGCTAAGTGGCCGAGAGTTTAAACACGCTTCGATTTTTGCTAGCATAGTAGAAAATTCTTCATAGGTGAAACTCTGATTATGAGACACTTGTTTGAGATGAATCTTGTAGCTTTTCACGCCAGTTGCCCAAAGCCCACCCATGTGAGGTGCACCTGGCGGGATAAAATGCCATTCTAGCAAGGCAACACTATGTTGATCAAGTAATTTTCGGCGTACTAGTGATAAGAACTCAGTTTTTTCCGCATCCAGTAAATGTGAGGCGCCAACAAAAGCGGTACCATTGTCCGAATATATACCACTGGGGGAGGTTCAGCGCGAGAAAAAACGAGCAAACGCAGCTAGAAATGCTTGAGTCGAGATTTCACTTGTGAGTTCGAGATGTATCGCCTTAGTTGCGAAACAGATGAAAACTAACACATATGAAAACTAACATATAGCATATTAATACAAAATATAAAATTTTTGTGGTGTTATAAAACGATGTTTCAGTTTTATTTACCAAAAATGGTCTTGTTTCACTTTGGAATTTTCCGAGTAAAATCCTACATAATCTGAGAATTAGATAAAGGAAGATACATGTGTGGGTAAAAGAGGTTACAAAAGATATTACATAATATTACCTCAGAGATTACAAAATACGAGAAAATTATTACTAGTGTTCAGCCGAATCTGTGGTCAATTATAAGATGTGGAAATCTTTGTAGTAATACGTTCAACAATTCAAATCGGTTAGCAATAAAGGAACATTTTTGGGGTATTGTCCGTCTAAAGACGAAAAGGTGGTAGTAACAAAAGGCAATATACATATTCATAATTATGTTATAAATTATAATGATAATAATATTAAAGTTGCCAACAGTTTTTGCTGAACACGCTCCACATATCAGAAATCATGTTAAGATTGGTCTACGCCTTATAATAAGGATTATATGATTGTAATATATTATTATTAATGTAGGGGGAATAACGAAGCAGACCACTACTAAATGGAACCCTTTTCGACCCCTTTCCGTCCTCAATAACTATAGGCAACCGACATAACTTGCGGCAATCTTACTATCATTGAGTCTCGTGCTACAACCAGCCTTTAATCTAAACTCTAGTGATTTCAGAGTGTCGACTGGGAATTATCGGCATTCTTTCTCATCACGGTGTCTTTAGTGATTGCTAGCATTTGTCTAAGGCTTAGTTCCCCCATGGCATCCACATTTAACAAGCTTCTGCCCGTCTTACGCTAGCCAGTTCTGGGCATTCACACACAATGTGCGCTAGGGTCTCAGCGTCTTCCAGGCATAGTCTGCAAGTATCACCTTCTTCGATTTTCATCTTGGCTAGATGATACTTGAAGTTTCCATGACCTGTCACTAACGCAGTTATCCAAGTTAAGGTTCTTCTATTGTATCTAAGAACCATGGTGGCTCTCCTGCCAAGGGGCTCTTTGAGCACCATTCAAGCCTGTCTACATGTAGTAACCTCCCTTCACCATTTTAGGTTTAGTGAGTTCAGCCATTGTAGGACTTTTGCTCGTATTAGGCCATTACCCAGTGATACTCTGGGTTCTGGTCTGCTAGTTGATCTGCTGCTTTTTTTTTAATTTCTTTTATAATTCGTAACTATAAAGGTGCCTCAGCGCCTTATAGGCATTGTAGAGGCGAGTTGGTGTTATATATTACATATAGTTCACAATTATTTGATATAATTAATCAAAAAAAAAAAAAAAAAAAAAAAATTAAATATATAAAAGTATGCATGTAAAAAAAATCATACTTAAACAAGTTCCTCAATATGTTGCAATAAATGATTCTTTAATATTGTTTTAAATACTGAAATTCTATTTACATTCTTTATATTCGGTGGCATATTGTTAAACTCACGACTACCAATGTATTCGATACGCTGTTTGGTTGTTTCCATCCTACACCAGGCTACCGTCCCATTAGTCCTTGTGCTAATTGAATATTGATTGGTTCGAAAAAGTATTTTATGATGTCCAATATTGTGAACGCACTTAAAAACATATAGCAACAATTGCATTTTATAAGTTCCATAAATTGGTAATACGGTTTGGAATATATGTATCTCTATATAATGATATGGTTGGATGTCTGACAGGAAGATTTGATGCTAATTTTAAAGCCTTGTTTTGTATGCGCTGAAGTGATTTGAATTCAGTGCTCTTTTTGTAGCCATACAAAATGGCTAAATAATTAAAATTGCTTTGAATTAAGGCATTATATAATAAAAACTTGGTATTTCTATCAAATTTATTTTTAAACTTGTATAACATACCAACGGCTTGTGCAGTTTTACCTTTAATATATTGGATATGGTCACTCCAAGCAAGGTTGCTTTGCAAATGAATACCCAGATACTTCACTGTATGAACTTCCGTTACTTCACTTCCATCAACAAATACACTAAAATTAATATTGTGCAGATTATACGGCTTGAATCTTATTAAATGAGTTTTACTTGCGTTTAAGACCAGTTTATTTATTCTTGCAAATTCTGATAATAGAGATGCATCACGTTCCATATATGCTTTGACAGCAGTCTCATGTTTGTACGGGTAGAAAATACATATATCATCAGCATAAATGAAAATTTTCTCAGATAAACCCAAATTTTTAATATCATTTAGAACAGGAGAGGCCCCTGCTTTCTGCTTGAGAGATAACTTTTTAAAAGGGACAGCTCATTACCACGAACAGCATAGTACTCCAGTTTTTGAATTAAAATATCATGATCAATAAGATCAAACGCTTTCGAAAAATCATAGAAAATTCCAGCTACGCCACTGCTCCCTTCGTCAAGACCTTTACAAATAAAGTTTACAACATTTACGACTGCTTCCTCAGTTCCACAGCCTTCTCTAAATCCATACTAAAAGTAATTTAATAAATTGTGGTTTTTCATATAAATTGAAATTTGATTATACAAGATTCGCTCAAAAATATTATCAATTATCGACAAAACAGCAATTGGTCTAAACTTATCAGCGGTGCTAGCATTCTTCTCTTTTGGTATTGGTACAACTTTGTGTATTTTTAAAACATCCGGATATATACTACTGCTTACTATGGTGTTAAAAGGGTTGGTATGTAAAGGTATGTAAAGAGTTAACTC
Source organism: Phasia obesa (assembly GCA_949628195.1). Taxonomy (NCBI): domain Eukaryota; kingdom Metazoa; phylum Arthropoda; class Insecta; order Diptera; family Tachinidae; genus Phasia; species Phasia obesa. The sequence continues at coordinate 68,074,702 of OX451219.1, forward strand.
ATTCGAACATTCTAATAGCAACTTCGTTGATATATTATCATGACCCGAACTCTTACTCGGTGATAAATTAGAAATAATACTTTTTACTTCTTCATATGTCGTACCTTCAAAAGTAAGTCGATCATTATGTAAGGTCAAAGTTCTAAAAAAATTAAAAGAATCTGTTGAAGTGTGCTGAATCTGAACCCTAAGATTTGCTATCGATTGCAAAAAATTTCTATTTAGAAATTCCGCTTTTTGTAAATCATGCAAGATCGTTGCACCACTACTATCCTTTAAATTTAAAGATCTTTTTGTGGTCCTACCAAGCATTTCATTTAGAAATTTCCAGCACTTTTTAGGATCATGTTGGATATTACTCAAATTATTCATATAATAGTTATTCATAGACTCCTTGCACGTGTTTTTTTATCACATTGCTGATCCTTTTCAATCTCATATCAATATCTATGTTAGACTTTTTCTTTCTTCGCAGCTTTAAAAGTTTTTTCTTGTAAATAATTAATTTTAGTAGATTAACGTTTATCCACGGAGTAATTTCCTGTATCTAAAGACGGGTCACCGGATAGAGATAAACTTGGTAATTGTGATTGAATGAGATTTTTTGCTCGATTATAATCACAAAACAATTTTATATTATCAATAAATTCGCTAGAATGATGTTCAATTTCAATATTACACGAAATAATATTATGGTCAGATAGCTTACATACCACTGAATCAATACGTAATACATTATTTATGTTGCTGTAAACATGATCAATCGATGTTCTACTGTCAGGTCGAGTTATAAGGGTGTGACAATTTTCAAAATCATAATATCCGAGCAAATTCAAAAGCTCACCAGAACATATACTGTTAGAACCACCAATATTGCAGTCACCTACAAAAACACATGGATGACGACCGTAAATAATCAGTAAGTTTTCCAAAAAACTTAAAAAATATTCTATATCACATTTTTGCGATCTATAGAATGACATAAACTTTATTGGCCTTCCATTAAATTTTACATTATTTAATGTTAAAACCACTGAGTCAACAAAATTTCTACTTTCACACGATTCTATATCAAAATCTAAATTCTCACGGATAAACAGTGAGGTACCTCCATAACCATCAGCCCTGCAACAGTGAACAGAGCTATAGCCAGCAATATTGTAACGTTGAATTTGCTTCTTTTCAATCCATGATTCCTGTACTGCTATAATACAAGGTATCCGTGGTAACATTGCCATTAAATTTTTAAATTTATTAAATTTTGTTATTGATGAAATACTTGTAATGTTTATAGATATTATATTGAAAAAGGAACTTGTAATATTGTTAAAATAATTTTCAAAAGATTTTAACTTTGAAAAGTATTGATTTATTTAAAACAAATTTATAAATACTGTAACACTCTTGATTTAGACAATTCGCTTCTTTTTACAAAAATTCTACCACCAGCTGCATACACAGCACGATAACCAACTTCCTTTAACGATTTATCATAATTTAATAGGCCAAGAGTTTCTCTACTCAAAAAGTCGAACACAAAAACAGTTTTAGTAGCCTCTTTTTCCTTCAATATTGGTTTAACCGACATAATTTTTTCCTTTGATTTTTTAGAATTGAACTTTACGACAACCATATGCTTTTCGTTTTGCTTATCTGTTTGCTTTGCATTTTTGTTATTCCTCTTTTTAATGAAATAGGCATCATCAATGCACTCAGGCTCCAATACTACACCGGCATCACTAGTAAGTTTTAAAACAGTGTCTAAAGCTGACGTTCCAGTTGTAATAGTAACGCCACTTACTAAGCAATCGTTCTTGACACGCTGATCATTTAAGTATTTAATTGAACTTTTTAAGTCTTTCACTTCTTCCTTAAAAAACTTATATTCTTTTTGCACCAATTCCAATTTCTTTTTATTTTCAGCAACACCCTTCAATATATCGTCAAATTGTTTTGACATAAAATTCAAGGTATCTTGCAGTAGAAGCAACTGTTCAAGTTTTTTCAATTCTGTTTTTATTTCATTTAATTCTGCTTTAAGAGTACCACTATTATTATCACATATATGGCATACATATTCTTCGCTTTCATGTTTTAACAAATACTCATATCTTGGCTTGTCTAAATTAGTACAAATATGGAATATGGAATTTTTTAATGCACTTGTCACATTCAATAAATTCTTCTTCTTCTGCTATCTCCAAACTACACTGGCGGCAAATAATTCTATTGGTTTTAATGCTGCGACGTACTTTTGGAGGCATTCTTCACAAATTCAAACTCCCCGCAGATTAATTATAATAAACCACAAGTATTTTTAATTAAAACTTGCAAATTAAACTGATTTAATTAACTTTAAAGTAATTGGCAGTGACTATAAAAAAATTGACGTTCTAACAATAGGGTTACCAACTCGTTTTGTTTCATTTTGCTTCATTCCCAGCAGTGCCAATGTGTCCTTTAACCCACATCAATGTTACCTCGTTAACTGTTGGGGTATGGGAGTCCAAATTAGGCAAAATATTCCGGTAGTAAAAAGAAAAAGAACACGGGGAATTATCACTTTATAAAAAAATTCGGTTTTATTATTAGGTTATACAAACCTCTTTGTATGTAAGCGAGTTGATTACTAAAAACTTGTAACATTATTTTTAAGGTTTAATGAGATCATTTTTAAGGAGATAATGAGATCATTATTATTATTAATTTTCTCTTCTCACTACACTACGCGAGACTTAGACATGACTTAAAAATATAATTTAATCACGCATCACATCACATCCCGGCCCCCTTGCTATTATGCAACCTTGGGAAACCGGAAGCTGGTTAGAAATTTTGTTTTAAGAATATATACAAATAATTCAACTTTAATATTAAAAAATTTATACGGCCATTAGGGTAATCTTCTTAGTACATAATATAAAAATTTTAGATCACTAACTACCTTTGCCGATACCATAATTTTCGGTCCATCCTCATAACGGGGCCTGATTTTAATTTGGCACCACCGGTCGTCACCAATTCGCTTCACTGGAAGCTTGTAACGTTCTACAAGAAACTCTGCCACAGAGCTCGTTTCCTCACAAGGGTTAAGTATCCTTTGGACGTTTTCCCATTCTTTCCCCAGCTCTACTTTCGCAATGATTGTATCAGTGTTACGCTACGTAGGCTGGAGGCAGTTTCCTTTGAGGAGTCAGTTTTTACTTTATTTACTCGCAGACGTTCGTGGCGATGTAGTGACGTATGGTGTTTACTTCCACATTGGCGACATCGATCGGTATTGCGACACCGGTTGACTTTGTGGGAGTGTGCCAGACAGTTCTCACAATATTGGTATTTTCTCACTACTTTAAATTTTTCCAAAACATTCATGCGTTTAAATTTTATGCATCTTCTAAGGGGATGATCCTTATAACATATGCGGCAAGCCAAAGACCTTGATAGATAGCGAGAGTTGCGTTGGTGACGGCTACGGTCCTTTTCTTCAGGGGGTGAGAGGCTTCTGCGGCTATGACGTGGCGTTGTTATGGCTGTAAGTAGATATAAAAGTGCATTATTAGTTGTGTTCGGGGTTGGGGAGTAAAACTAATTTTACGATTGGCCTAGTTACGATGCCATTGGCAGTTCGTATTTCGGCGACTCTAACTCTGTTATCTCGACCACGGGTAACATTTTCTATACGGCCGAGACGCCACTGAATTGGGGGTAGATTGTCTTTTTTTATAATGACAAGACCTATAGCGTAATCACGCTGGGGGTATTCCTACTTGTTACGCTTGGGGAGCTCTTTAAGGTATTCTTCCTTCCACCTTTGAGCAAAATAGTGATCCAGAATCTTTAATTTTTGCCAACGGTTCACATGACTCAATGAATGATCTGAAAGATCAGGTCCTGGGGGAGATAACAGTGGGTTGCCTATAAGGAAATGACCGAGGGTAAGTGTACATAATTCGGTAGGGCTTTCGCTTATGCGGCTAAGTGGCCGAGAGTTTAAACACGCTTCGATTTTTGCTAGCATAGTAGAAAATTCTTCATAGGTGAAACTCTGATTATGAGACACTTGTTTGAGATGAATCTTGTAGCTTTTCACGCCAGTTGCCCAAAGCCCACCCATGTGAGGTGCACCTGGCGGGATAAAATGCCATTCTAGCAAGGCAACACTATGTTGATCAAGTAATTTTCGGCGTACTAGTGATAAGAACTCAGTTTTTTCCGCATCCAGTAAATGTGAGGCGCCAACAAAAGCGGTACCATTGTCCGAATATATACCACTGGGGGAGGTTCAGCGCGAGAAAAAACGTGCAAACGCAGCTAGAAATGCTTGAGTCGAGATTTCACTTGTGAGTTCGAGATGTATCGCCTTAGTTGCGAAACAGATGAAAACTAACACATAGCCTTTCGTGATTTTGCAACCACGGCCAGCATACGTTTTGACATCAAAGGGGCCCGCAAAGTTGACTCCAGTGTTGGTAAACGGGCGAGAAAGAGTTGTTCTCTCGGAAGGTAAGGCAGCCATAATCTGTTGACTTTTCTGACGTTTTTGAATTACACATTCTCGACACTGTAATAATGTAGTTTTAATTAGGACTTTTAGTTTAGGAACGTAGTAATAAAGCCTCATAAGTCTATACAATAGGGCGTTTTGACCGTGGATCGAGAATTTGTGTAGATATGCTAAAAAGATCCTTGTATAGCATCTGTGATAGGGCAGCAATATCGGAATCCTTTCATTGTAACTTAAAACAGGCGAGTTAGTTGAGCGACCGTTAACCCTCATAATGCCAGCGGTATCCAGAAATGGATTAAAAGTTAAAAGATGACTTTTTCGGGGTAGCTCTAGGCCTTGCGATAATAAGTTATATTCATGTTCGAAGTACAATTTTTGGCAAGAGATTATTATTCGCGACTTGGCGTCTTTGCGACAAGGAGATGAGTCGAAACAGAACCTAAATTTTCTGCTCGTAAATACAGAGTTGCGGCATATGCTTTTTCTGAAGCGTCGCAGAATCCATTGAGAATGTGGGATCGAAATCAACAAATCGCGGTATTTTAATATTTTCTATATTCGCATAATCATCTATAAATCCATGCCAACTAGATAATGTTGTCGGTTTAAGATCTTCATCCCAGTTTGTTTCATCCTTCCAGATTTGCTGCATGATCATTTTTGCAACAATAATTTTAGGGGCCAGCCAATCGGCGGGGTGAAACAGTTTGGCGATTTGAGACAAAACTGATCTTTTTGTGATGGAATTTCGATCGGGGTAATTCTTTAAGCGGAAATAGAAATGATCACTTCCAGCATTCCATCGTAAGTTACCCCCGGGGGTTCCAATTGTCACTGCAGGAATATGGCAAATGCTTTGACGCGGTTCACTCGGGGAAAATAGGGGCACCAGACGCTAGGGTTCCTAGAGCCTAAATCTGAAAGAAAAGGTCTGTTGTTTTAACACGGGTCCTCTTCGAGGCCTGACCAGTGCCCAAAGGACTGGTACCACGGGAATCGGTGGCCCCACAGAGAGCCTATCCTCTCTGTGACCGGTTATTGGTCAGGTCCCCTTCGGGGGTACACGTGGTGGCTGTGGTTTAAGATCGATTAAGTAGGTAAGGTACAAGGTCAATCAAGTGTGCTGTTGCACTCTCAACAGACGGAGTTTGGATAGTCTCCAAACCCCTAAGCAAGAGGTTATAATATGGATCTAGGCTTGCCATATTATATAAATTGCTACTCATTGTGACTGTATCACACACAAAAAGCGATTGGTGGCAATCGTAAAGTGTTGTTATACTACACAATGGGGGCGCTAGTCTACGCCTAAGTTTCACTCGGTGGTAAGACCACCGTGAGGTTAGGCCGAGTATGGCAGGTACTCACGTTAATCTTGTTCCACAAATTCCATCGTAAGCCTAAAGTCTTGGTGGTACAAGAGTCTGACAGTTTCAGGAACTCTATATCTAGTAGATGACGGGGGATAAATCTTTTAGCAAGTAGTCACTGTTTGCTGTCCATTTACGTAGCGCGAAGCCAACGGATTGAAGGACTTCGATATTTCATTTCTCGCTTTCAGAGCAGCAGAAATTGTGTGGGCGCTAGCCGAACATCGTCTACGTACATATTATTACGAAGAATGTCGGCTGCGATGGGGTTAGTGAGTTCGTATATGTTAGCTAACTCAAGCAGGGTACGTAACGTCAGATAGGGAGTACAATTTACACCAAATGTCACGGTATTTAGCTCATATACCTGTGGGGTTTCTTCAGGCGAACTTCTGAAAATTATCCTTTGAAATGGGGAGTGTGTGGTATCTGGCGATAAATTTTTTTAATATCTGCATTGAAAACGTATCTGAATAGCCTCCAGCGCAAAACTAATGTGGTTAAATCTGATTGCAGAATAGGACCGGGGTAAAGCAAGTCATTAAGACTATTTCCGTTTGATGAGGGGCTAGGAGCATTAAACACTACACGTAATTTCGTGGTAGTGCTATCGGGTTTCAGAACCGCATGATGGGGTAAGTAATATGTATGTATTAGTGTTCGTTGACGGCTGAACTGGTTTCATTTGATTAAGAGATAAGTATTCCGTAATAACTCGATCATATTCAGATTTTAAATGGGGGTTCTTAAGCAATCTAGACTCATTCCTAATGAACTGAGATAAGACAATGTGACGAGAAAAGCCAATGTTTAAATCATCAGGACACTCGCGTCGAAATGGCAGTGAAACCACGAAACGTCCATTCTCCTCACGGTACGTTGTAGATTGGAACACAGATTCGCAATGCTTATCGTCGTCAGAGAGACAAACTTGCTTCGGGACTTCTTCAAGTTCCCAGAACTTTTGAATTTGATCATTAAGGTCAAGTTCGTTATAAAATGTTGAGACTGAAGACATGGAGTTTTTCATAGCAATTTTTCCCGTCACAATCTATCCAAAATCAGTCTGTTGTGCCACTAAAGCTTGATCCCTGTCCCATCGCACACCATTCTTGATAAGCTTGGGATATACGTCACTCCCTAGAAGAACGTCGATATCTAGGCGTTTGTAACCATTTGAGTCAGCCATAACTAAATCTGAAAAATCGCCAGCTTTTAGCGCTGATAACGGATAATAAGAGAGTTTTCCCGTTAAATTCTTGACAACGTAGGCATTCGCGTGGGTTTCAAACGAGCTTTCGATGGGTGATCCAATGCGGAGATGGCAGAATTGAGTTGCAGTGGCGGCCAAGGCATCGTTTAGAATCAATTAAAGCTCGGTATATTTTAGACGAGTAAGATTGAGCAGAAGTAGAGGGATTTGTGTTTAAATTTTATGTTTAAAGGGGTTTTAGAACACGAGAATCATTCGGGTGCGTATTCAAAGGCGAAGCTAAAGTGCGAGACATCGGTTGGGGGTTGGGGTATTGAATTGCGTTAGATATGTGCTCCGTTCGATGAAGCAAGGAATGATGTGTTTGCTTGCATATATGGCAAACATATTGGCTTCTACATTTCCTAAACTTGTGAGAAGTTCCAAGGCAGTTCGAACATTGTTTTTGTTTTTTAACAATCGAAAACCTTTCCTCAACAGACATTCCGAGAAATAAAGGGCAAAGCCTAAGGGGGTGATTTTCTGGACAAATAGAACATTTCCCAGACTTACTTTGAGAAACATTCGTGATATAACTTTTAAGTTTCTTCTGATCCGCAGGATGAGATTTCTTCGAATTAGAAGATTTATTATTATTTGACGTATGGGGGTTAGCGAAAGTGGCACAAATATTAGCTACCGACTCTGGGGTCTGAAAACGCGAAGTTAAAAAGGCGTCCATTTGCTTCTATGTCGGCAACTCCATGCTACTAGGAAGGGACTGCTCCCAGAGGCCAAGAGTATTTTATGGTAGGCAAGTCCAGCAGATGTACACGAATATGATGTCCCATCTTTTCGTATCAATTTGAAGAAGTTTAAGATTTGTGATACAGTCATTTATTGTGCGTTGAATGCTCCTAATATTGCTACCAGTTTCCTTATAAACTGGGGTTATGTTAAAAAGGGTCTTTAGCTGAGCGTTGACTAGTATTCTTTTATTTTCGTACCGATTAACTAGATTATTCCATGCCATTTCGAATCCATCGTTAGATATCGGACAAGTCTTAAGTAAATCTCGGGCCTCCCCCTGTAGTAAAATAATCCAATGATTATTTTTTAAATTTTTATATTAATTATTTTATTCTTTTAAATGATTTACAAAATAAGTCTTTCTTCGAAGTTTTTTAAATTATTAATAATCAATCAGTAAAAATATGAAATTAGTTACAATACAAAATATGAAAATATGATTTGAATATATAATATAACATAAAGTAAAAGTAAAGAGTTACAATAGTATTAGTAATATTCAATAGTAATAGTAGTAATAATCATAATACATATATGTAACATGTATGTAACTCCCCCATCCTTTGTTTATACATTACTCCTGGAATGTATGTTATTAACTGTATTAACTGTATATATACACATACAAAAAGTAAATATATACTACATTTTTCCATAACAATTTTAAACATGTTCAATTATTTAATAACATTTAACAATAATGTTTTAAAGAAAACTTGTAACAATAACAAAGAACAAAAATATGTGTATGTAGTTAATAGTTCATCAAAATCTTTATAATTACTTCTTTTTTTTAGAGTAATCTCTTCCAGTTACTTTTCTTTCAAACATTACATCGGGCAATTCCATTTGATGTTTAAATACTCTTTTTATTAGTTGTCTATCACGTTTACAACCTTTTTCATCAAGAAAATTAGTTTTATTTTTTTGTTTTACTTCTTTAATAATATATTTCGGTTTCTGTTTTAGATTCTGAAAACCGAGATTCTTTACTAATTCCCTTTCCTTATATTCATGGCATTCTTCTCTATTTTGATTAATTTTATTAATACGTTCCATTTTTTTATTATGAACGATATCATGTAAATTTTTCCAGACGGATTTATCTACTTTATTATGCAGCAGATCGTTTGGTTTGTAACCTGTAGTACTATGTATAGTGTCATTATAAATCTGAACAGATTTGAAAACTAAAGTTTTATCGTTTATATCTTTATTTTCTTTTTCTAGTTTAAATAATCGTATATGCTCATTTAAGGTCAGATGAAATCGTTCTATATCTGAATTTCCTGTGTGAGTATTAGGGGACGAAAAGTGAAAATCTACATTTTCTGAATTTAAAAAGTCTTTTATATATGCTGTTTTAAATTCATTATCAGCAATAATTTTCTTTGGTTTACCTAAAATTGCAAACCTTTCTTTAAGCATTTCCACTATAGTTATTGAATTTTTGTCGGTTAAATAGTGAATTGATACATGTTTTGTAAGTTTATCAATGCATGTTAAAAATGTTGTTGTTCTATTTAGGAACCAAATATCAACATGAAGTATTTCGTTTGAATTAAGAGGGGTTTCAGTAACACAAAACTTCGTTTTAATTGGTCGCCTGTCATATTTACACATATTACATATTACACAATTGTTTATAAATTTATAAATTTCCTTTTTTAAATTTGGGTAATAAATTATATTTTTTAATTCTAAGAAAGTTTCTTCAATTCCTCTATGATTTTTGTCATTGTGATATTTTTCTATGATTTCCAAAAGATTTTCTTTATTAAAAATATCTTTTACAAACTTCGAACAATATATAAATTTCATTTCACTGCAATTAGAAAAGTAGTGTACTAAAGTTTCTTGAAAATTTTTAAAAATATTAAAATTATCGCAAAAAATTGCTACTGTTCCTTTAATAGGTAAAATTGGATTTAAGAATTTGATTATTTGTTCTTCAAAATATTCTTTTATTGTTATAGTATGTCTTGTTTTCCTCTCATACAATGTTTGTTTTTTATATTTATAATTTTTTCCTAAAGTAATTATAATTTGATTATTATAAATGTTTACTGGAGAATCCGATATAGAAATGTAATCATTCAAATTTTCTTCTGCACTGTGTATTGTGGCTAAATCGGATAGAATATATTCTGTTTCTTTCGATATTGCATTAACATTAAGCCGACTTAGGTAATCAGCAACTTTGTTTGTTTTTCCTTTAATGTATTCCACTTCAAAATCATATTCGTTCAACTGAATCTTCCATCTCTGTAGTTTCATATTAGGCTCTTTCATTGAATTAAGCCATATAAGTGGTCTGTGATCTGTCTGTATTTTAAATTTTCTTCCGAATAAATAGGGTCCAAAATATTTCACTGACCAAATTATTGCTAATAACTCTTTCTCTATAGCACTATAATTCAACTCATGCTTGTTCAATGTACGCGATGAAAAAGCAATTGGATGTCCGTTTTGGGATAACACAGCACCTAATGCTTCATTACTGGCATCGGTTGTCAATACAAATAATTTGTCAAATTGGGGATATGCTAAAACTGGGGCACTACATAAAATTGTTTTCAATTTATGAAAAGAATCAATATATTTTTGATCATTCCAGTTGATTTTTGAACCTTTCTTAAGGTAGGAAATCATGGGTAAAGCTATTTGGCTATAATCTTTTATGAATTTTCTATAAAATCCAGTTAATCCTAAAAATGACCTTATTTGTTTAATGGTTTTGGGAAGTGAAATTTTTTGAATGACAGTAATTTTGTCTGGGTTTGGTTTTATTCCTTCAGGAGTTATAACGTGTCCAAGATACTCTGATTCACGACGAAAAAAATTACACTTATCAACCTGAACTTTAAGATTATAATCGGATAATCTTTTAAAAATTTGCTTTAATGATAAAACGTGTTCTTCAAGAGAAGTCGAAAATACTAAAATATCATCTAAATATATTACGCATTTGTTATTAATATAGTCTTGAAGCACTTCATTCATCATACGTTGAAATGAGGCTGGAGAATTTTTTAGGCCGAATGGCATTCTAGTGAATTCATACTGACCGGTGGCTGTAGAAAACGCAGTTTTGTGTCTATCTTCTGGTGAAACTAAAATTTGGTGAAATCCTTTTGATAAATCTATTGTACTAAAATATTGCGAATTTCCTAATTTTGAAAATAAATCTTCCATATTTGGTATTGGAAATTTGTCTTCAATTGTTACATTGTTTAGTTTTCTGTAATCAATAACTACTCTCCATTTCTGTTGACCAGAATTATCAATTTTTTTAGGGATGACCCAAATTGGGGCATTATAAGGACTATTCGATTTCGCTATTATTCCTGATTTTAACATTTCATTAATTTGTCTGTCTACTTCCTGCTTATGAATTTCTGGAAAACGATATATCTTTGAATAAACCGGGACTTCATTAATCGTTGGAATTTTGTGCTTATATTTACATACAGAAGTCAAATTATCTCCTTCAATATAAAAAACATGTTTGAATTCTTTGATTATTTTAATTAAAACGTTAATCTCTTCTTCGTTAGAATTTTGATTTTTCAGTTTTTGTATTAGATAGTCTATTCTGGGTTCATTAAAATTTATTTCAATAACTGAATTTTGGTATGGTTCATAATTAAAATTTTCTTCTGAAGAGTTTTCAAATAAAATGGGAATTTTTGCATCATTAGTTATTAATGAGTTTTTCTCAAAATCTAGTTTAGCTTCTAGAGGTTTTAATAAATTACAACCTATAATTCCATCAAATTCACTTAAGATTTCTGTTTCTAACATTTGTATTTTTGAATTTGGGCGATTAAATTCTTTAAAAAGGGGTATAGTTATTTTTGAAGTTGTAACAGTTTTTGAACAAATTGTATTTAAAACAATTGGATGTTTGAGTTCACTTCTAAAAGAATTATGAAACAAACCTTTTCTAATCAAAGTTGTCCCAGAGCCTGTATCTATTAATAGTTTTATTGGTTTAGTTTTTGTTCTCACAATTATGAAGGGAAGAGCTCTTCGGCCTGTAACTGAAAATTTGAAGTTTCAATATTATCTACCTCCATTTGCATTGTGTTATTTGCATTACTTCGTTGAGTCCGATTAGTGACGTTACTTCCACTAAAATGTCCTGAGTTGTTTTGTCTAATTCGACTAATATTAAAACTAATATTAGGTTCATTAGATAAATTTCTATTTGCATTTGAATAAGTGTTCTGTAAACTTTTTTGGTTGTAACATTTATTAGTATTAAGGTTTGGGTTGTTTCTATTACTCTGATAGTGCAGGTTATCATTTTGGTTATTATATTTAGAAATAGATCTGTTTACATCATAATAAGGTTGAGAAAAAGAATTAGTAAAATTTGAAAATTTTCTACTTTGCACATTGCTTTTATTATAACCATTCGATGGAAAAGATTGCAAGTTTTGATAAAAATATTCCGTTTCAATCAAAACTTCTTTTGCCCTCAATAAAGAATGAGGATTTCTTGAATTAAGAACTAATTTTGGTTCTCTAGGGAGTTTGCTAATAAAGATTTTTAAGACCATTAACTCGTTATTTTTACAACTAAACCATTGATTATCCCTATCAAGGCTAGTTTTTAAGTTTAACCTTGTTAACAATTTTAAAATATAATCGTAAAAATCACTTATAGAATACCTTAATTCTGCTGTTTTGATCATATTTATTATATTTTCTATGCTATCAGCTATGTTAAAATTAATTCTTAAAATTATTTTTACCTCTTCCCAATTTGTAGGGTTTTTGTTGTTAATTAATGTTATGTTAGCCTTTCCAATAATTTTATTTCTTACCCTCAAATCAAATAAGGGTTGTAAGTTTGCTGTTGCCACATGTTTTCGAACTTCATCAACATGTGAAACAAACATCTGAAGTTCCTCTGGCTGTCCATCATAATTTGGAACACCTTCCAAAAGTGTAAATGCATTTAACGACATCAAAAATTTTGTTTTCAGTTTGTTGATTGAATGAATATGTTTTCCTGATATGCACTTCTTTATTAAAATATATTTACATAAACATTGCTATTACTGCTGATGTTTTTTTATTTATTTTGATTTTTTCTTCCTTTTGTAAAATTTTGGGAATGCTTAAATAAAATTCAGCTGCTGTCGTCGTGTTTTTCTTAGTTTTTATTGATCAAATGTTCACAATCCACTTCCAATTGGCAAATACAAAATTCTGCTTTTGTTTCAGTCAGATCTTTTCGTTTATTAATAAAATTGATCAAATCGGTTTAAAGTTTCTGATTTTACACTAACTTCTTTTTAAATATTCTCATTAGGGTTGGTTCGCGAAACTCGACTGCGCCAGTAAAATAATCCAATGATTATTTTTTAAATTTTTATATTAATTATTTTATTCTTTCAAATGATTTACAAAATAAGTCTTTCTTCGAAGTTTTTTAAATTATTAATAATCAATCAGAAAAAATATGATATTAGTTACAATACAAAATATGAAAATATGATTTGAATATATAATATAACATAAAGTAAAAGTAAAGAGTTACAATAGTATTAGTAATATTCAATAGTAATAGTAGTAATAATCATAATACATATATGTAACATGTATGTAACTCTGTGTGTTTTTAAGCAAATGACACATTTTCTCGACTAGAGATAATCTTTGGCAATTTCGATACAACGCCGTGAACATGTCACGAAACGTTGGTCATGACTTATAATCTCCATAAAATATTTCAGTGTCGCAGGGCGGCAAAGAAATATTAGGAGCAGATTCATTTTGGGGGAGTGAAGCTGAAGTCAAAACCTTATTGGGATCAGCCTTTTGACAAAGAGTATCCAACAACTCATTCGATCTTGATAGAACTTTAACGTGGTCTTCAATAGTTGAATAACAAATAATGTTTCGATTTGGACTTCCTATTCCAATTCATTAAATTTATCTAAAATGTCATCGTAACACGTTCGAAATTGGGACCAGAGGCGGATAATTTCATCCTTTTGGACCTCTAGGGTATGAACTGAATGAATGTCAGCAGGCAGGTTAACAAAATATGCTTGAAACTCTACCACACGGTCAGATGGATGGATAAATGTCTAATATGGAGTCTAATATGGTCATAATGACGTTTATATAAGGGATTAGTGTAATGCCAGAAATGAATATAACCAAGCAAATTTAAATAAAGCCGGGTTATGATGCCAAATTATAACACTAGGGGTTACAGAACACTCGCCAAATAGGAGACCGACAGCAAGATAAACAAAAAGTATAATACGCGTGATCGAAGCGCGAATATTTGTTCAAGGAGTAATTAAAATATTTAAAAATATAAAAATTTTGTTTTTTTTTTAATATAAAATTTTCTTCAGCATATAATTTACCAATAATGGTAGGGGGAAAGCAGGCATACAGTTATTATTTCACTTTATTTGGGATTAAATAAATTTTATAAAACTGTATTTATTTCAATTTAAGCTATATTTAGTGAAAATTTAGTTTTATTTATATATGTATGTATATTGGATGAAATATTAGGTTGGTTTAAAATAATGTTCATTTAAATTAAATTACAGTTCTTTAATTTGTATTAAAATTTTATTTTAATACTGTTAAACTTGAGGCAATTGTTATTTGAGTGAACTTTTGTTTAATTAATGTGCTGTTTATATAACCCAATTGAACAAAACGTTTAGAAAATTTGTATAGGAATAACTCAAATAACTTTTTCAAAATCTTTTAAATATTTTTTTTTTGTTGAATAAAATAGAAATTAACCTAAGTTGACGACAGCCACAACGGTGGTCGTGTAGCCATGTAGCTTCGCTGGCTTCAAAATAATCGTTTACCTATAAACGTGTGTATTTTATTTTTGACAGTTTGTAGTCGGTATCCTGATGATGTCTATGTGTTTAATGCACCTAGGTTTTAAAACAGAGATATCATCTATTTAAAAATCAAAAGCATTTAAAAAAATCAAACGCATTTAAAACAAGTAAAAGTGCTATATTCGGCCGTGCCGAATCTTCTATACCTTTCACCACGATGATTTTATTTATACAGACATGTACAGCATTATCCATATTGTTGACTCTTTACTTAAATAAAGTCGTATAAGAAAAAATCATTATTCATGAGTTAAAGAAATAGAAGA
Source organism: Phasia obesa (assembly GCA_949628195.1). Taxonomy (NCBI): domain Eukaryota; kingdom Metazoa; phylum Arthropoda; class Insecta; order Diptera; family Tachinidae; genus Phasia; species Phasia obesa. The sequence goes on from OX451219.1 coordinate 68,089,743, forward strand.
CAAATGAAAACAAATTCCGTTTGCTACAATTGTCGCGGTGTTTCAGCTACTTAATGATATTGAAGACGACGCTACATCGTAAACTCTGACATTGTTGTAGAAATATTTATTTTGCTTTTATAAAATTAAATAACTTTCTCAAAAACTTATAAATATTTCCTCCAAAACTTTTTGTTTGTATATGAATTTGTAATTTACAATTTTGTGACATTTTCTTTTGTTGAATAAAATAGAAATTAAGCCATATACACTAGGTTACCCCACGAAAATAGAAGTATAATTTAATAATAATTTGGATGTAATAAAATGAAAAGGTCATTATTTTTAAAATGTATATTCTCTCTCAACAAAGATTAGAGTAACTAGTTCAATTATTTATTTCTTATTTAAGATTTTATTGGTTCCCTTGCTGAAAAAATATTTATATAAGCATTGCAAGTTGGTACATAAATTAACTTTACCAGGTCTAGAAAATTCGTTTCAGCGTAATTTTGATATTTATAAACTTTTGCCCAAAATTCGCCTAAATTACTTTGATGTTTTTATTGGTATTTTTCTTAATTAAAACATTGTTATTTACTGCTGGTTAAAATTGCAGTGGCCGATAACTCGGAAAATATGGGCGACCGCCACTTTTTTTCTTATTTTTTAATACTCTATAATTTAAATAATAAATTACAATAATCCAAAAAATAATCGAAATCAAAATAAAATTCCCCTAAAAATCCTTAAAATATAGAAACTATCCTCAAAGAAATCCCCAAAACTAATTTTTTATCCCCATAAGTAAATAAAAATCCCCGATTTGGGGATAAATCGCCTAATCTGACAACACTGATTTTTAATAATGTGCGATCCTCTTTACTTTACAACTTGTGGTTTGAACATACTTCAAACTTAATGTTCGATAAAACGCGTTACAATTCCAACATTCTGTTTCTAACTTTTCAAGTTCGATTACTTGTTTGTTATTCTCATTTATTTTGTAATTCAACACTGTTGGAGGATTTGCTCGCTCAAAAAGATTTCTTGAATTTAACATATCACACTAAATAGATATTTTTACACTCAAACAATATGTTTTTTAAAATGTGTGGAATTTGTTTCACTTTGTGCAGGGAAATTTTATTTTAGTAAATAATAACTGTATGCTTAATTTTGTTGTTTTTGCACTTTTTTTTAATATAATGAAGCACTTTCTTTATAGTAGAAACACAACACTTACATACTTTGATTTATATATTCTTGTTATGATTTAAAGATGCTTCCAATTGGGGATTAAAATAAAAATTCCTTGAGGAAGATGTTGCTCCTTTAGGGATTGAAATAAGGATTCCTTGGGGAAGATGTTACTTCTTTGTGGGTTGAAACAAGAATTCCTTGGGTTGATATTTTACGGGGTTGGAGACTTTCTTTCCACAAAAGAATATATTTGCCAAAAAAAAAATCCTCTTCTTGAGATTCGGCTCGATTGGACCAAAAAATGTTAGGGTATGGGAGTCCAAGTTAGGCAATATATTCCGGTAGTAAAAAGAAAAAGAACACGGGGAATAATAAATTTGATTTTATTATTAGGTTATACAAACCTTTTTGTATGTAAGCGAGTTGATTACTAAAAACTTGTTACATTATTTTTAAGGTTTACAGCTCACAAGTGGAGATAATGAGATCATTATTATTATTAATTTTCTCTTCTCACTACACTACGCGAGACATGACTTAAAAATATAATTTAATCACGCATAAACATTAACCGAGGAACATCTTTAAAACACATTCCAGCACTAGTTTGGAGTACACGTTCACCTGCTTCATGCGTTTTATAACCGATTATTTGTGAAGTGCAATGAGAACCTTTCTTCCCTGCACCCGACATTCCAGCAGGTGAAACAACGCATGTAGCAGCCCAAGCAATTCTGCCTGGTAAACGGAGACGTACTCCCCCAAACGGAGACTACAGGACAAGTTTAGCTCAACTGAGTGTACATCTGCTCCTGCTCTACCGTCCATAAGAGAACCATCAGTGAAAATGCTGATGTCATTCTCCATACACTCATTGTGTATAACGCCGTCCGAAATTAGTGTCCGATGCAGTCTTTCGACTACCTTTCTTTTACTGATGCGTTCCATCGGCATTTGAGCTTCCCTAACCTCCTTATTAATAAGGTCCAGATTCTATTATGACCGATGTTCGGCCCAAAGGGATGCCAAATGTCATCACTCTTCATACGCAAAGCAGACTTCGCAGCCGTTGATCTGATAAATAAGTCCAGCGGCAGCAATCCCAGCATTGCCTCAATAGCCTTTGTTGGAGCAGTGCGCATTGCGCCACATATGCTCATACAAGCAATTCTTTGAACCCCATCCAACTTAAGCAACTTTGTCTGAGAGGCTTTAGGCCACCAAACCACTGAAGCATAAGTTATTATGGGTCGCACCATCATTGTGTAAATCCAGCATGCAGCCTTTGCGAGATTTACGGCCACAAACTCGTTTACACTGATGCATGATCCTTTTTGCCTTCCGTGTCTTCATCTCAATATGTTCGTTCCAGGTAAGTTCATTATCCAGAATAACGCCTAGTTAATTCACCTTCCTTGACAAACTGATTTCCGACCCGGGGGTGCTGTAGCTTAAGTGGTTAGAAAGTTGACTACTAAGCAATGGTCACGAGTTCAATACTCAGCCGAGGCAACATCAATTTTTCTGATATGTATTAATTTTTCTTTATAATAATGCATATCACAGCGCCCTCCCTCGCCGCTATTACCACATAGCACTAAAACGTCGGCGAAGTAAAATAATTATAAATTGGCTATGCTAGCTTCAAACTAATTCGCCTAAATAACACCAGAGGCGCTGCAATACTGTTTTAAAAATAATCATAACGTGCAATTGCAGTGTTGCCAGATGCGAAGCTTTACCATCTGTCTTATCTACTACTATCCCTTTCCGAAGGAAGTAACACATTTAATATAGGCATTAATTGCCTGAGTGTTACTTCTCTTTTAAAAAGAAAAAAAAAAAACATTAGAGATCCAACCTCTATGCCCTTCCTCTTGAGAGTGAAGAGCATAGCATCTAATTTACTGTCATTTATGGTTAGCTATTGTTCTCTACACCATGCCTCGGCCGTTATGAGAGCCTGTCTCATACATCCTTGAATGGTATTGATGAACTTTCCACCAACCATAAGTGGCAGATCGTCGGCATACGCAACTGTATGGACGCCCATTGAGTCCAGTTTCCAAAGAAGGCCATCAGCAGTAATGTTCCACAAAAGAGGTGATAAAACTCCTCGCTGTGAGCAACCCCTGACTTACCTTCCCCGGATTCTAGAACTCCAATTTTTGAGAGTCACAGCTCTAGACCTTAGCATCCATTTTACAATAATGGGCTCAACCCCACGCTCGTTAAGCGCACCACTTAGAGAAAGAGATTTTATCAAAGGCATATCCATAAAAACGGACAAAGCAGCGTCGCCATTGAAAATTTCTCTTTCCGCCACCCTGACAAGTTCAGCAAAAGACCTACCTGTCCTGTATGCATGTTGGTATCTACTCAAGGGCCTATCCGTCAGCTTGTGGTTCTCCAGAAAGTCAGCCAACACCCTCTCCATTTTTTCTAACAGAAAAGATGTAAGGCTTACTGGCATGAAGGACTTAGCTTCCGTATAGTCCCTTTTACCCGGTTTGGGAAGAAAAACCACATTTGTTTCCCTCCAACCTACCGGGAAATATCCCGTCGCTAGACAGGCTATGCAAATTTCCCTAATCCACTCAAACAGGGTGTTAATACCCCACTGTATTAGAGCAGGGAAAATTCCATCCATTCCAGCCGCTTTAAATGGTGCAATTGATAGTATTACACTTCTTACACCATTTAGAGTAATTATCCTTTCAGCTTCAGCCCTTTTTCTTTCACTTGCCCCCCTAATAACGGGAGTCCATAATTCATTACACCTGAAGCTTCCAGGAAAATTAATCTCCATAAGCGACTGCAATGTCTAACCCACAGTCTCCGTCATCTGAACATCGCATTTGCAAATAAGTCCAATTTTGGAGACAGGGTCATTAGATACTATCTTCTGTATTCGATATACTTCAGATGTATCCCTTATATTAGAGCAGAATTCACTTCACGTACTTCGTTTCCGGAGACGTGTCGTTTTCTTCAGCTCTTTTTCCTTTTCCTTGTAATCGTCCCATGAGCTTGAGTTTCTCTCTCTCATGTATCGATTAAAGGCCTTTCTTGTATCCTTTTTCATGGATTCAAGTTCTCCATTCCACCAACGTGTCGAATCCCTCTCATCCACTACTGTCAAGGGACAAGAATGTTCGGAATTTAGAAGCTCCACAGTTCGCTCGATTTCGACAGTATTACGAGGTGCCCGGAAGTGAGCACTTCGCATATGTTCCGAAAGATACTACTCATAACTGGTAGGATCAGTTGTCTTCGGAATTCTTATACGTCTGCGGGCTTTTTTCCGTCTTTTGTCGTACAGAATCTCGAACTGGATAGCTCTATGGTCAGACATGGTTAATCTGTCCGTGACCTTCCAGTTCTTAATCCTATCTAGCATATTAACGGAATACAGGGTGATATCGATCACCTCTGCCCTTCGTGAATCAACAAAAGTGGATTCTACCCCCTGTTCAGCACCAGCAAGTCGCATCTTTCTACAAATTGTTGTTCTCTGTAGTTGTCAGCTGTGCTTCCCCACACCGTATTTTGCGAGTTAGCATCACAGCCAATGACCAACGCCATGCCTCTCTTCCTGCAGAAACTAACCAAATTTTCCATCTCCAGTAAAGGATGTAGACCTGGCATCTCATAGGGAAGATATGCTGACGCAATGAGAAATGATCCCGAACCACTGCCGACCATTACCACTGTAAGATCCGGCGAGCAGAGATGTTGCATAGGATTGTAATATATAAACATTTGAAAGATATTAATCAGGATCAGCCACCGTTATCCTTAAAGGTATTTCGAAATATTTTTTATAATAGTTTTCACATCGGCTATCACTAGCCAATGTTGAACAACATTTATTATTTCACAAGGAAAATTTGACATTTTAAATATGGTGTCTATAAATATTAGGTCCATTATTATAACTTGCCAATAGGTAAAGTTAGAATTTTATCGCAGAAATAAGTAGGTTTTCGTAATAGTATCGAAGATAAGGCTAGTTACTATAACATGCCTTTATAGTAGGCTATAGTTGTAAGTTATTTTTAGCTGAGGTATAATAATGAAAAACTACTTATCGCTCCGATAAAATCCTAACTTTACCTATTGGCAAGTTATAATAATGGGCCTTAGTATATATTATTAGTATTAAGAATACCACATTGTTTTACAAATGTTAGCAAAAGCCAGGTGATGAGCTGTTATTTAAAAAATAAAGCATGAAAAAATACCCACGTGCTTTATTTCACATCTTATATATAATGTTGCAAAAGACATTTCATATGTTTTTCCACAATACTGCCATATTATACATAAATTTTATAATTCTAGATACACATTTTTTATGTAACTAGGTATGTGACAGCATTCCACATGAACCGAATACCAGGCTTTACGTAAGAAAATTACAACAACTTGTAGTCAACATCTTTCTTGATTTTATTTTTTATTTGACAACATATACAGAAAAACCTTGGTTTTCAAATGCTATTAGGAATGCTATTACAATTCATCATACGCTAGATGCAAGTAATTTAGAACTTTTGAGCGAAAACTACTATTTTCCTTAGCCAGAAAAAATTTTAATAATGAATAAAACATGCACAGACCGAACACTATTCTAAGCGCTTTAGTTCCGCAACTAGTTCTAAACAAACTTGGAATACAATTCGTGAAATCGGAATCGGCAAGACTGACAATAATATTTAGTGCCAAGTGGATCCAAACATACTCAACAGAACGTTTACAAACATTCCTGTGATACCACCAAATTCTGAATTTTTCAATTTTTTCTCTTCTGCATTAGATACAAACATCGAAATAGTGGGAAACAGTTTCAACTTTCACGTATTACTCGGTACGACGATATTTAAACCAGCATATCGATAAAATCGAACGCAGTGGGAATTGATAACATTCATCCAAAATTTATAAAATTATTCATACCCTTGATTATTCCCTACGTTACTCGTTTGTTCAGTAGTATTATAATGACATGTGTTTACCCATCAAACTGGAAGCACGCTAAAATTGTGGCCTTACCTAAATCGAATGGAGAATACAGGCCAATAGCCATGTTAAGTTTTTTGTCGAAAGTTCTAGAAAAAATTCTGTAAAAACAAATGATTAAATATATCAGTACCAATAATTTGCTTACCGATGCACAGTCTGGTTCCGTCATAATTATAGCTGCGTTACATCTCTAATTGAAGTTACAGCAGTTATACGGCAAGGACTGTAAATGGAGATATAAATTTTCTATATATGTATATGCATTGAAAAGGTTTGATCATGTCTCTTCACTTTCTAATAACTTTTACGGAATTTAATTTGAAAACTTGTTATAAATTCGTACACTAATATGGGTACATAAAATAATAAACACGAAAACACCAAAATATTTCTTTGATAAATTAAGCTTTTTCCAGGCATCAATGCCTTGTATCTGAATGGCAACTTTACGTTCATACATGTGTTTGGAAAAATCTTCCTCATATTCAACAACTAAACAGCAATGCTAATAGTTTCAAAACATTTCTATTTGACTTTTTTAGATAATTTATATTTAACTTTCTTAGATAATTTATTCAAAATTTGATATACTTTTAAGAATTTTGTTATTACAATAATAAATCTTTTGTAAAGTAATGCGTTTCTGTACTGTAAATATAACACTCTGTCTTGTTGTACAGGAAATGAAAATAAATAAATAAATTAATAAAAAAATCGAGATATAAGCAATTTTCTTTAAAATAATATTTCATAATTACATATAGTAAAACTTTCTCTCGTGGAAACTTCGTCTTATAGAGTATTTTATTCATGCTGATTGTATTTTTCATGCTGCATTGTGTAAATTGTACTATGTGATTACCTACAATCGGTACTCATATAATTAAAACACAGATGAGAATATAATTAAAACACAGATGAGAATTGTTTCTGAACATTGCCGTAATTCTTTCTTTTCCTTTTTGACAGTCAGCGTAGTAAGACAAAATTAAAAAAAGACTTCAAAGAAAAGTTCATGAAAATCTTAAAATCTTTGCACATTTTCTATTTCTTAATTTAAAGTATTTCTTGTAAAAATATTAATTGTGAAGCTCAATACAACTTGCACAAAAAAAGGACAAGATAATAAAGAAAAGGTTCTGGTGCTATTCAAAGAATCGTGGTCTGACGACCAAATGATCCGTATTAATATGTGCACAAAACCCTCAGTGCAGGTAATTAAATTTCATCTAACCATATGCGGAGTAAATTTAAAAGAAATAAATAACGTTGAAAAATCATCAGCATTAACAACTTACGATTTTAGTCATGTATGTATACAGGTGACGTTACACAATAATAAAACACAGCATAAATTATTTTTCGGTCGCATAGTGTTGCTTCTATATAATCTATCTAACTGCATTCATCATTTTAACAATACTCGTATCATCTAGAGAAAGTGCACTAACTCTCATTCGTAAAATAGTTTTTTTTTTTCATAATTTATTTATTGTATCTTCAAAATTTTTGAACTAACAATAATTACTCGTATCTTAAGTCTAAAATAAAATATTCTTTTTAAGTCCAGCCAGTGCTAGACAAAAATAATGTTTGTTTCACGGATTTTGAAATCATTTGCGGGTCATCCCTCTAATGTACGGCCAAGAAAAGCAGTATCTCTTCTTTTTAGTCGAATGTAACCAGGTTCATTCAGCATGTTACGCGCCAAAGGGTTTGGATGAGATTCAAGCCTCTTTAGATATGTGACTGCATGTTTCGCTATTTCTGCTATTTTTATATACCAGGGAGCAGATGTAATGATACGTAAAATCTTATTTTGGCGCCTTTGAATTTTTTCTACATTGCTAGCTGAGGCAGTGCCCCATAACTGAATCCCATAACACCAAATTGGTTTGAGGACCGACTTGTACAGTAGAAGTTTACAATCTAAGCTCAAGGTGGAGTTTCTGCCAATAAGCCAATTTAGTTGTACTGCTTTTAGTTTCATTTGTGTTAACTTGAAGTCAATGTGGCTTTTCCAAGTAAGGCGACGGTCAAGATGTATACCCAGGTATTTAACGTCTGAAAGCTGTGGTATCATTTGGTTATTTATGCGAATAGGAGGGGATGAGTGCCTGCGCAGTGTGAAAGTTATGTGAGTGCATTTTTGTTCATTCACTTTTATTCTCCATTTTTCTAGCCATTTTTCCAAATTGAGTATGTGGTCTTGTAAAATTTGTGATGCTTCTTGGGCACTTCATGAATACTTAAAAAAGCTGTGTCATTTGCAAAAGCTGATGTGTGGACTAGGGTGCTAATTGGCATATCCGATGTGTACAGTAAATATAAAATTGGTCCCAAAATACTACCTTGGGGAACTCCGACTTCAATGAGCTGTGGCGAGCTTAAAAAGTCACCTTCTTTTAATAAAAACTTGCGATTCGTTAAATAATCTTTTAAGAGCTTATACAAGTTTTCGGGCAGCTGATTTAAGGTTTTGATCGTAAAATAGTTAACAGAAGTTTGTAACAAATGCTATTACCAAAAAGGTTCACCAAGTCATTTGGTTGTTTGCAGCAGTGTTGGAATTTGTGGTACAATTTCACCAAATTTGTTACAATGGACACATTAGCGGTACACTGGTTTATACTTGTTTGGTACAATTACATATAATATTTTAAGCAACAAACATCTGCATTAAAGGATATCATCAACGTAGACAAAATTCAAAGGCACCGATATTTTATATATTTGCGTATGAATACAGTTATTCCCTGGTGTATAAGAAAACTCGAACATCCACAAAGACCTAAACATGTCACCAGTCAAAGCAGAAATAGCGAAACATGCGATAACCTATCTAAAGAAGATTAAATCTCTTCCAAGTCCTTTAGCGCGTAACATACTAAAATAACCTGGTTACTTTCGACTAAAAAGAAGAGATACTGCTTTTCTTGGCAGTACATCAGAAGGATGACGCGCAAAAGATTCCAACAACCGTGAAACAAACATTATTTTTGTCCAGCACTGACTGGACTTAAAAATTATATTTTTTTATTTCAGACTTAAGATATGAGTAATTTTTGTCAGTTCAAATATATTGAGGATACACTAATAAATGAACACAAAAAAATATAAAATTTATTCAATAAACTTTTTGTGTCTGAAAATTAAATTTTTCTTTAATATTATCGACTATGTTTTAATTTAAATTATTCTTTTTTAGAGAGTAAAAAACGAATTTAAGCTTGACTACAAACAATAAAAACAAATTTCATATGTGTGTAATATAAATAAATAGTTCGACTAGTACAATTTCAAATTCTCATAATTAAACATTTTTTATATACTTAATATTTTTTTAATTTTTCTTGCAATAATAAACATTTATGATTTCGTAGCTCTCGAACCCTGTCTACATAACTAAATTGCAATAGTCTTCATTTATGTTTTGGATTTTTATTATTTACTTTGATAATCGTTTTATTTAGAAGTAATAGGTAATTTAGTTGGTGAATTACAGCGTTCATTCTAGTGAAATATCGGAATTTTTTTTCCGTGCACACTCTATATGTAAGAGGCTGCATGCAAAAATGACCCTATGAAAAATCACCCAAAAACAAAAATGAAAAATTGCCAAATGAATAATCACCCTAAAAAAATTAAAAATTAATCAAAAAAGAATAATGGAAATTTGACCCAAAAATTGTGAAAAAATACCCAAATATAAATGGATTACCACACAAATTTATTTATAGTTTTCTTATTAAAAAAAAAATTAAAAATGTCAATATTTTTAGTAAGAGCATCGAGCAAGGTTTGAGCTTGCAACTTCTGTATGTAACCTTTGATCAAAATCCAAGAAAGCAGCGACACCTGCAGCTCGTGGTGGTGCTGCCAAAGGAACGCTGCGTAACCATAGTCACGATCGCTACAACCGTTACTAAAGTAAACCGTTGATTGAAATTAATTAAAGAGTTGATTTAATTCATCGAGCACACTTTCTGCTACCATGTTAAATATATTGTTGCTATTGTATGCAAATCAGTTATTGTAGGCGTTCATTAAAATTAAATGTGAAAGGAAATATATGTGAATAAAATAAATCAGTGAAGTGCGAGTTAGACTCACACATGTAGGGTTACATACTATGTTTAGTACAACTTTAAAAATTCAATATGTTAATTTTTTAATGTCTTATGAGGCAACCTTTAATTTTAAAATCACTATTGGAACACTCTTTAAATTCTAGCAATTGTTATCAAAGCGGAAATGGTAATACACTTTCTATAAAAATATCAGGTAGGTGCTATTGCGGTTCAAAAAATAAAGTAATATACATGAAAAACTTGTCACTCATTGACCATCCGTTAGTCAGTAGTATTTGTAGTAGCGGCCGAAGAACAACATCTACTGTAAACATTTCAAGAATTTATCTATTACGTTTCAAAAGATAAGGCTATTTACGTACAAGTCATCTCTCTGTCGGAACACCCTTTAAATTCATTATTTTTTATAGCGGCCATGACATTTCTCTTTCTATGAATATATCAAAGGTCTATCTTTAACGATTAAAAAATAAGTCACTATACGTGAAAAACATGTCACTGTCGGAACATCCTTTAATTTTAAATAATCGTCATAGCGGCAGTGGCAACACATCGCATCTTCTGTGCAAATTATGAGAGTCTACCTACTACGGTTCAAAAAAAGGCTTTATGCATGCAAATCACGTCACTGTCGGAAAACCCTTTAATTTTTACTGTTTTTATAGGGGTCATAGTTCTCAAGACTAATGCTACACTCTAACAACTGCTCCAAATTTGACCTTTCGTGACCAAAACGTTGAAAAATAAAGAAAACATGTGCAGCATCCTCATTTACCTCACCAATACAATATGGACAGTATGAAGAACTGTCATGTCCAAGCTCTTATGCAATCTTTCCCTAATAGAGCGGATTCTTCATTCCACCAGTAATCAGGTGCTTTATTCATTCAATGCTTCCTTTTCCTTATTTTCCACATATAAACCAACTAATCCGACTAGAGATGTTAGCACTAGCAAATGCAATATCTATCACCGAACCACTCCCATTTCGGCAAAATTTTGTTCATTTCCAGAGTTCATTGGCACTAGTTAAAATATTGCAAATGACTCCATTAAGATCCAGGATCTTAAATTTGTACTTGGACTTCCCCATTCAGTGGCACATGCATTGAAATCTCCATCTATTAGTACTGGAGCTTTGCCAATAGCGTAGGAAGTTATTCTACCTATCAAATCCTTGAAATCATTAATTTGAGTGAGATATAACAGCTGTATATATTTACATAGATTTTCCCGAAACCGTAGCACGAACAAAACCGCCTTTCTCAGTTGTCATGATATCCTGGAAAAGTCGTCCACTTACCGACCAAATAGCTCATGTATTTGTGCTGTCGTTCGCCCAGTTTGGTGAATTTAAATTATAGTAAGGTTCACTAATAAGAGCCATATCAATTCTTAACACAAGAACACTCTGTTTCAATAGCTCCTGGGCTGCTTCACAATGATTAAAATTTAGTTGGTAAATTCTCATTTTTGTGATCTAAGTAGCCGTAGCGCCTTTATATAGTAGGGACAAACAACTGATCCCGTTACATGGTCACTCTTTGCAGTATTCCCATCACAAAGTAGGCACTTCGGATTTTTCGAGCACGTCTTTATGTTGTGCCCATCTTCACCACAACGAAGACAACTACATGAGTAGTCGTTTAGGATCTTACACCTAGCCGCTATGTGTCCGTAATCCAAACATAGCATCTCCTTGGTATGATTTTTTCTCAAATTCGTCATATGACCCAACCAATTCGTATCTTCGAAGCCTCAATGAGTCGACTAGCTAAGATGGCACTTAATCCATTGTGTACCCCCTAAGCTTTTCCTTATAGATTTTACTAGAGAAGGTTGCAGCAATTTAAATTCGTCAAATTTACCCGTGATAAGTATTAATAAGTACCTCATGTGTACTGACACAGTGCCCGCACTTCCGCAACTGTGTCGAGGACTTCCTCGATCGTTATTCTACAATCACCCATATTCTGGTGGACAGGTTTATTGAGCTCCGGGAGCAGTTCACCCTTTTCTGTTTTCCAGATATTCTTGACGTTTTGGCCTAGAACGTTCAGCTTGGGATCATTCTTCACTTGTCTGACGATATCTGGATAAGGCATATCTCGGCAAGTCTTAATAATAAGAGCATCCGGACGGATTGGCTGCTTCCTTCCCCTAGCTCTGGTACGAACCTTTACCCAATCAGGGTTTGTAGCTTTTTCGACTGCATTCCCAGCTGTGGGTGTAATTGTCGCGTTTGGTTCAATATTGTTTTGAACCGTCTTCTTTGGAGTAGTATTTTTCTTTTTATTCGATTTGTTCTTCTTGGGACTAATAATCGCGGGGTCTCTTTTGCGCTTTGAAGTTTCCAGTTGTACTAATGCTGTCCTTAATACGTTATCTGTCTGAGTATCTTTGCTAATAGATATTTGTATGTCTTATTTACCTGTTAAACTATTTAACTCCTCCGACATTTGATTACAAACCTCTTGTATCTCACGCGACATCGAAATAATATCCTTATGGACGTTAGAGCGTGTTTTAAGAAATTCTACTAGTTGTGTTATCTTTTCACCAAGTTTATTCACACTACTAACGCCAAGGCCAAATCAATTGCTTAATAGTGGAACTATTAAGCAATTGATTTTTATCCACCACTACAGGTGGTGATCTCATGATCACTGACTTTCTAGCGAGTGGGTTGTCTGAACTCGCACCGTATATTTCTTCACCATTCTTCTTTTTCTTCTCCTCCTTGTTATACGTAAATTGTTTATTAGTATTCATAGCTACGTAGTCCCACGTATGTATGTATATTGGTTTATTTTAAATTGTTGACACAACAACATTGCAATGTTTGGGTTAGAAAAACACAAAAAATAAAAGGAAAAATGTTTTGAGTCTCTGTGAAACAGGTTGTGTTGATGTACGCAACATGTTTATATTGCTCACATTATTCTCTTTGTTACAAAAGTTTGTATGGGTGATGACAAGGCATATTTAACCAGATGATAGCACAAGGCAGAGCTAATATTAAAGAGAAATTTTGTTAATTTTTTTTATATGGAGTTTTACAATAATCATGTATTTTAAGAGAGAATAAAATAGATATTACTGTCAAAATCCATATAAAAAAAATTCAAAATTTTTTTTGCTTCCCTTGCGCTATCACCTTGTTAAATATGCTTTGGGTGATGATGATCCCTACTGCATATCAGTGTTGGGATATGTGGTACAATTGTACCAAATTTGGTACAATCGACACATCAATTATGCAATGGTACACTTTGGTGCAATTTCATATAAAATTTATTCAATAATTTTTTTCATTTAATCAAAATTTTTTTACAGTTCTAGCTTTATAGTTCTCCAATCCTATCTAAATTGAAACATTCTTGATTTATAATATTGAATAATTGAAATTTTATTAGTCGAACTATTTATTTTACATACAGATGAAATTTTAAGTCAAGCTTAACCTCGCTTTATTCTCTCTAAGAAAAAATAAATTAAATTACAAATTAGGTGATAATATAAAAAAATAGAAAAATTGGAAAAATTAAATTTTTAGACACCAGCAGAGAGGAATACACATTTTCTAGACAGCTACGTGCGTCATCAGCACTCTTCATATCTATCTCCTTAGGGTAGTTTTTAGTTGTAAGCATCATCTATATAACCAACCAAACCCAGATAAAGGAGAAAACTGTATTTAATCATCAATCGTCACTTGGTGAGAACGAAGTCTTCCACCACCATTGTTGCCATTGGAAATTTGTTTTTACCAAAAATGGACCAAAACCGTTTGCTTCGGACCAAATTTTAAAACTCAATTAATATATCAATTAACGTTTTTTCAAAACATTTTATTTAGTAAAATAAAGGTTTGAAACATAATTTATAAAAAATTATATAATGAAATTTATAAATAACTACATTTAAAATGCCGAGAACTAAAATAATCTTATTCAGTCTTTTTGTGTATGTATTTTACATTTACTGTCAAAAAATAATAATGAAACATAACACATTTTATATGATTATTGGCATGTATTAAATACATTAATATCAACAAATTTTTCAATCTGTTTGAGATCATTTGTAGGACAAAGAATGTTAATTATAAAAAGCTATTGTGGTAAAATATTTCATTAGCACTTAAAATTAAATTATTTTATGTTATGTCTCTTTTTGCTGACCACACACAGTGTGGATTATTTATTTCAATAATTTCTTTGCAAGACATAATACTGTTGATATTTTTTACTTCCAGTTTATTTCTTAATTTGGTTTTTGTAAGCGTTAGAGTTAAAAATTTGCGTTCAGCTGCAGCGGAGCTATGAGGCAGAGATAACAACTTAAATATAAAATTAGAAATATTTTACAAAACATTTTTCGTTTAAACCGTTTTTTATTAATGCTATTTCTTGCCAAAAGTCATTAATATTTAAATTAGCGGAAATTTTTGTTTCGCTGAGCGGCAGCAAATTCCATTCTGCTACTAATAAATCAGGATCACATTCAATTAGTTTAGGAAACTTTTAAAACGTCGTTAATAATTAATTTGTGAACGTATATCGGTGCCGTACATTAAAAATAAAAAGAAAATAGAATGAAAAATAATAAACGACAAAACGGAACAAAATTTCAAAATTTTTCGGACCAAATTTGGTCCAATTGGACCAAAACGGCAACGCTGACCACTAAATAAAGCTTTAGTCTTATTATATTTACCGCCTTATATTTGTTGTTGCCTTAAAATTGAGAACCTTACACCCTCAAATTTTTTTAACGGCTTGGCATTTTTTGAAATTTTGTTCGATTTTTCAAAATTTTACATCGTTTTGGGATCTATTTAGTATTAGTACATTTTTCAGTTTTTTTTCATTGGGTTAAAATTATTGCATTTTTGTGTAGTAGCCTAAAAAGGGCTATTAATCTTTTTTTAATAAAAGAAATTATTAAGAAATATATATGTACAAATTTTATATACATATATAAAAATTTTATATTTTAAACCATTTTTCGTGTAAAAGTGATGATCCTAGTAGAATATGGAGGTCCTCCAATTTGATCTATTTTAAATCAAAACAAAAGTTAGTGAGTGAATTTAAAATAAACAAACAAACAAAAACAATAAAACCTGTTTTATACAGAATAACAAAGTTGTTGTATTTTGTTTTTTTCTCTTGTTCACAACGGCATTATTAGTTGAAGAATAAGACAAACCAAAAGTACAGTGAGAGGGCTCATTTATGAGTCACTCAAATTTAAACATTTTTAATAAAAGTGCGAACGTGAGCAGTAGAAATGCTTATGTTATGATAAATGCTGATGACAACAGCGAAATAAACAAAAACAAAATTTGAAAAAGCTTGAAACTCATCCAAATCCATTGGCGCGTAACATTCTTAATGCTCCTGGTTTCATTCGACTAAAAAGAAGAGATACTGCTTTTCTTGGCCGTAGAATAGAGGGATGACCCGTAAGTAATTTCACCAATCGTTTAACATAATATTATTTTTTGTCTAGCGCTGGCTGGACTTAATAAGTATATTTATTTTTATTTTATAATTAAGATATGAGTAATTATTGTTAGTTCAGACATATTGAAGATACAATAAATAAATATGAAATCAAAAAAAAAAAATATGTGGACTTTATGGGCCAAAGCCTAAAAATTCCAATTTTGTGATTTTTGGTATTTATTTCAGGAGTTGCGGGATTTCATTTCATTTACCTTAATCTTAAAAATTTGTATACGATTTGATTTTCTTTGACTAATATCCACAGAAAAGAAATTCAAGGAATTAAGGTTAATTATCAAAATTTTTTTTCCTTAATGTCAAATGTAGTTGATGCTGATTTGGTACAATTTTATTACTGGGACGGTGCAATTTAAACATTTTCAGATCCCATATGCATATGCTAACGTATTTATACATAATCACCCCTATCGTGAATAATATTTCCCTCGTAATTTTTCCCCTTTTCACGTATTTGAATCATGAAAATCTCCCATGAAAAAAATTTTTTGATGTAATTCAGTCGAGAATAATAACGTGAAAAAATGTTAGCGGCAAAAAATTCCCCTTATCGTGAATAATTTTTTCCCTGGGAATTTGTTTGATTTTCTCTTTGATATTTTCACTTCATTTTTGCTAGGGGAATTGTACACACAAATATGTAAGTATTTATTTGTTTTAATTATTTACATAGGTATATTAAAGTTTTTAAAGAATACTTCAGGACAAGATACGTAAATAAAGTGCAAAGTGATGTTATGCTAAATAGAATGCAAAATAATAGAGCAATAGCTTGTGGGTTTGGGAAACTCTCAAAAGAAGTAGTAGCAGAATTTTGGAAGTCGCTTACGGAAGAGATAAACACTGCTGGTCCTCCAATTAAAAATGTCACAGAATGGAAGAAGGTAAAATGTTGTTTATAATATAAAATATATCATTTTAAATGTTCCTTCTTTGTTCAACAGGTTTGGACCGATCAAAAACGGTATGTCCGATCGAAAGCTGCCGAAAATATGAAAAACCAACGGGCGACTGGAGGAGGGCCAAATCAAACCAAAAACCTAACAGCAAGCGAACAGTGCATCTTTGAACTGGTAGGAATGAAGGAGTCAGTAGAGGGCTTAGAAAACATCCCTAAGTTTGGTGAACCAGATAATTTTGGTAAAAATGAAAAATTAAAAGAACCGCCGACACAACCATCCCATAATTATGTATCAATTGAAGTGTGTAATGAGGCACCCTGCTATTCGAAGCAGGTAACACCGCCTCGGCAAGACCCCATATTAAATGAAGAGTCAAGTGAAAAAAAGTCCTGCTCTTTTAAACGCAAAAGACTGGATTACCAAGAAAAGTTAACCACAGCTGATCTTATTGCTAAAGAAGTGACAACGCAAGAGAAATTGTATTCCAAAATTTGTGAAATAGGTGATTTCATACAAACCCACAACAAAGAAATGGAGACCAGTAAAAAAAGAGTATACCGCGCACTCGAAAAAAGCAATGACATAAAATCAAAAAAGTTAAATATGTTGGAAAAGCATTATGAAGCGGTAGAACAACTACGCTTAAAGGAGCTTAAAACTAAAATAGAAAAGAACAACAAATTAATATATATTGAGGAAATGAAACTTAAAATCTTGGAGAAGAATAATTTAAATCAACAAGAAACCAGCAATTTTTAAAAATTTTTATAGTACTAAGTTATTACATTTTTTAGTTTTTTAAACGATCTCTTTGTTAATATGGAATTGAACTGAATTAGTTTATTTTATTTTTTAAATCCCGTTTCTCTAAGCACTGCAGTTACTTTTTACACCCTAAATTCAACTTATTTTGTTGTAAATTTTATAAAGAAGCTGTAGTTAACGTTTAGATAAACTGGCTTAAAGTCTACAAAGTACCTATTAATGAAACAAAGTGAATTTAACTGTGAATATTTTTTAATTTATTTTCAAAAAAATATGTTAATGTTTATATTTATAAAATATAAAAATGAATTACAAAAAGTTGGAGTTTTCATAATGAATTCGCAATGTTAGTACGAATAGTCTGAGCAATAGTCAGATACCTGTTGCGTTCCTCTGGAATTGTAGGGTATTCTAGCGTTAGAGATTCAGCTTCTTCGCTGGGATCAATAATATCACTATTATATTCACACTTGTAGGATATGCAAATATTGTGCAAAGCTACACAAACATTTATGATTTGAGCAGCTTTTTTTGGCTCATAGTGCAGTTCTCTGGCACCAAGCAAGCACCTCCATCTGCCTTTTAGGACTCCGTTTGTTCTTTCTATGATGTTTCTGCATTTAGAATGCACATCATTAAATTTTTGTTCCATAGAGCCCGATGTAGGATTCCTATATGGCGTTAACAACCAAGGCTCTAAGGGATATCCGCCGTCGCCTACAATATATTTATACAAAACTTATTTCGACATCTACATGTGTGCCATTTGTTTACTCACCCAATAGCCATATTCGGTGTCCTTTTTCTAAATAGTTTTTCTCCATTATGCTTCTGTAAGTACTTGTACTCCACACGAAAGAGTCGTGACATGCTCCGGTATGTGTGGCATCAACATACAAGATTCTCATTCTACTA
Source organism: Phasia obesa (assembly GCA_949628195.1). NCBI lineage: Eukaryota > Metazoa > Arthropoda > Insecta > Diptera > Tachinidae > Phasia > Phasia obesa. Next base: position 68,108,154 of record OX451219.1, read on the forward strand.
TCACATATCTTCAAAACAATTTTAATTAAATACATATAATCGTAACCAAAAAGAAGTATATGATCATGTAAAATGCAAAAGGTTATTACATAATTTTTAAAAATTTTTCATGAGACAAAAAAGTGAATAAATTAATAGTATTCTGAAAAACAGTTTTTTTAATCACGAAAGTTTGCCTTTTATGTATTTTTTTATCTCCTGAATTTGAAAAAAAAATTATGTTAGACCCTTTTGTATTTTATATGACGATATGTATGCTTATATCGCACTATTTTACCAATTTACCAAAACCAAAAAGCTTTTTTGCTTCTACTGAAAATATTGAGTTAATTCAGTATTGTTAAACAAGTGCGATATATAATTATTTTTTTTAAAGAAAACTTACGAGTGTCACATTTAAGCTGTAATTTCCTTTGCGATTGTAAAATAAATGTTTATTTTCCTTTGGGGCTACAATACTGATGTGCGTTCCATCAATACATCCCGCAACAGCAGGTATACCAAATTTACGGTAAAATTCTTGAGGTGTAACTCTACGCTCTTCTTCGGACGGATAAGTTATCCACTGATGGCAAAGACTTTCCTGCAAAACATCCAATATTTGTGCCAGGACTTCACAAAAAGTTGATTGGGCCATACCAACTTCGTAATCTCTTGACACTCCTTTTTGATATCCGCCCTCTGCAAAAAACCTTAAGCAGGCACTTAGTTTCACTATTAGTGGAACACCAAAAGATTTTTTAGGAAGCGTTTGGGAATTATCAATAACATCCAGTAAATAGGAAAACGCAGCTTTATTTACTCTGTAATGTTGGGTAAATCTAATACAAAAATTAATTCTAAACTAAATTATTTAATAAATTATTCACTTACAGGGCATCGGGTAACTCCAAGGGGTTAGATGAATCGCGCAAACGTCTGCGAACAATTCGTTGTTGCCTATTTTCCTGCTCCTGTAATAAAATTATTGCTCCAATTCTAAACATTATTCTCCTTTGTCGATTTATTTATTTTGAAGTTTAAAAAATTTTAATTTTTTCTTCTTTATTTACATTCACTCTGCACTGATAGTTTTCCTTATTTTAAACAGATGTTTTATGAAGGGAACAAAAATTTCACGGGAGATTCACGATAGCATTTTTCCCTTCGAGGGGAATACAGATTTCACGGGAACAAAAATTTCACGGGAGATTCACGATAGGGGTGAATTATACATACGTTTTATATCAATTATACATACGGTGACCATAATTTTTAAACCATAATACAGATCAGATATACATATTTAACCAACAACAACTGTACATACATACGTATTAAACACATTAACCAAAAAAAATTTTTAAAAGTAACAACAATGCTTATGAGATTAGCTAATGTACATATCGTCGCGTTTCTTCTTAAACCACGCAAGCGTCATTCTTTCGCAATTAACTTTTCTGGTTTTTATGACATTTCCACCAGACTACATTCTCATCTTAAAAACTTTAACAACCCTATCTACTCTTTCGCAGAAGACAGCACCATTTGCCATTGGTATGAATTTAGTAATAGACCGAACCAGTTGGAGGTGCGGTCGAAAAGGCAAAGCATGAATGATACGCTCAATCACGATCTCATAACAATATCCTAATGGCGTCGTGTGAATAGAGTCGATTTTAATGCCCGTAAGACCCAATGTTCCATGCTTACGCATAGGCGTACGTTCGGACATGATGCTTCATCTGTTATTATGGGTGATATAGATATTAAGGAACCGGAAGCTCTTGATGTTCTTGGCATGAAAATGCAGTATGATGTACGATAGACTAAACACATTTTTCAAGTCTCTAAAGAAGCTTTCAAGTGTCTCGGTTTCCTAAAACGGAGTAAATGATACTTCACTCCATCCGATCTTCTTATTATTTATACCACCTATATACGGCCGAAAATGGAATACAACTCTCACGTGTGGGCCGGCGCGCGAAATTCTATTTTGGAGCTGCTCGACCGCGTACAAAAGAGGGCCAAGAAGCTCATTGGTATCCAACTCTATTAAGTCACTTGAGCATCAACGCAATGTGGGGTGTATATCACTATTTTATCGTTACTACAATGCTATGTTTTTTTTTTGCATTAATTATTTATTGCTTCTTCAATATCTTTAAACTAACAATAATTACTCATATCTTAAGGTTAAAACAAAAAATATACTTTTTAAGTCCAGCCAGTGCTAGACAAAAATAATTTTTGTTTCACGGATTTTGCAATCATTTGCGGGTCATCCCTCTAATGTACGGCCAAGAAAATCAGTATCTCTTCTTTTTAGTCGAATGTAACCAGGTTCATTCAGCATGTTACGCGCCAAAAGGTTTGGATGAGATTCCAGGCTCTTTAGATATATGACTGCATGTATCGCTATTTCTGCTTTGACTGATAGCATGTTTAGGTCTTTGTGGATGTTCGAATTTTTTATATACCAAGAAGCAACTGTAATCATACGTAGAATCTTGTTTTGGCGTCTTTGAATTTTTTCTACATTGCTAGCTGAGAGATAAGTACATTTTTGTTCATTCACCTTTATTCTCCATTTTCCCAAATTGAGTATGTGGTCTTGTAAAAGTTGTGACGCTACTTGGGGGCTTTCATGAATACTAAAAAAGCTGTGTCATCTGCAAATGCTGATATGTGGACTCGGGTGCTAATTGGCATATCTGATGCGTACAGTAAATATAAAATTGGTCCCAAAATACTACCTTGGGGAACTCCGTCAATGAGCTGTGGCGAGCTTAAAAAGTCACCTTCTTTTAGTAAAAACTTGCGATTCGTTAAATAATCTTTTAAGAGCTTATACAAGTTTTCGGGCAAGTTCAGCTTTAGCTTAAATATTAGGCCTTCGTGCCAAACCTTATCGAATGCTTGAGAAACGTCGATAAAGAGCGCAGAACAGTATTTTTTTTCTGCAAAGGTCGTTTTAATTACATTTACTGATCTGTGTGTTTGTTGGATCGTACTATGTTGTTTTCTGAAGCCGAATTGATGGTTCGGAATGCATCCTTTCGCGCTAAGTATTGGATTCAGCTTAGTTATTAATATTCTCTCAAATAACTTTGACACGTTAGATAAAAGGCTTATAGGTCTGTATGATTCTACTTTTGTGTGGTCTTTTCCTGGTTTAGGAATCATAGTTATCAAAGAGACCTTCCACTCTGTGGGAAAGTACTCAAGACGTAAGATGGCATTAAAAACAAACAGAATAATTCTGCGACCTATACGGGGCAACTCAACTAACATCTTGTTACTTGTTTTATCAACGCCAGGGGCTTTTTTGGTGTTTAAATCCGCTATTGCCCTTTCAATATCGCTAAATTCAAATCTTAGGGGTACTACGGCACTAGTCTCTACTGATGGCAACTCAGCTATATCAGTACATACATTTGGGGTGAAAACCTTCTTCAAATGTCCAACAAACAAATTGCCTTTTTCGGTATCATTCCTTGCCCAGTCTTCATAAGAAGTTCGCAAGGGAGGCTTACGTACGACCGGTCTTTTAAGGTTCCTACATGCACGCCATAATGAATAATCTGATTGTGCAGTTGCGTCGAGGTCTTACAAGTAATTTTTCAGAGATGCCACTCTTCGAGATTCTAGCAGCTGTCTTAGCCGTTTCGTGCAATCTTTACGTCTAGATTTGAGTTGAGGAGATCTGTGTGCTTGCCACTCTCTTCGAATTTTTCTTTTTTCAGCCAAGAGCCGCTCGACATCTACAAAATAAATTTGATTGTATCTAGCTGGTTGTCTGGTTTCTGTCGCATGTTGGGCAGCTGATTTAAGGTTTTGTTCAAAATAAATTAGACACAATGAGTACTGAGATACTTTCTATATTTCAACCAATTAATGCTTGTGCAAGTTGTTGGCGACACGATATTTTGCTGATTCCATATATAGACAATAGTGGGTGAATGATCTGAGGATAATTCGAGTGACGCTTCAACCTTAGTCATTTCTCTCGAAATACCTTTAGTCACGCCAAAATCACTAACATCAGGTATTTTTTGTCGATCAGTAGGCCAATAGGTGGGTTGTCCACTTGATATCATATTCAGACGCATTTTTGAAATTGTATCAAACAAAACACGACCTTTTGGAGTTATTAGGCGTGATCCCCAAAACGTATGTTTAGCGTTGTAGTCGCCTGATGCTATGAAACAGGGACCTAGTGATTTGAAAAAGTCGATATATTGACTCTCTGATATTTGAAATCTAGGAGGTGAATAAATCGAAGAAATAACAAAGTTTTGATGATATTCTTCAATACAGATGTTTGTTGCTTGAAGGTAGTCCTCACAAAAATCACACAATAAATGATGTTTAATTCGAGCCCTTATTAGTATTACTGAACCACCACATGCTCTGCCGCGGGGGTCTTTAGTGTCATATAATATATAGCCATTGATTTTAAAAAAGCTATTTGTTGTTAAATGAGTCTCTGAAACCATCATGACATCAATTTGTTGGTTCTTCAAGAAGTACTCGAGTTCATTTTTGTGTTGGCGTAAGCCGTTTGCGTTCCAGAAACATATTTTTAAACAGTTCATAGTTTGTTAAGTACCGCCTGCAACATCATAGATTGCATGCGAACCATTTCTTGCATCATGCTGCTCATAGAGCTCATAAAACTGTTTAACGAATGTACTAATGTCTCGATACTTGCTTCGAGACGATTGTAGTTACCAGATGGTGTTTGTTCTTTAGCTTCTGGATGCATATTTGGGGTAGAATTGTTTGTAGGTGTCGCTTTGTGTGCTGAAACATGATTGGATTTTAACATATCCGCGTATGAAACATGTTTGGTTGTGGGTTGAGCTAACTGAGGGTAATGAGCATTTGCTTGGTATTGTGGCTGCCTAGCAGGAGTATTTAATTTCTGAGTTGACTTATTTACCTCAGAAAAAACTGGACAGCCTCTGTAGTTAGCAGTGTGATTTCCACCGCAATTGCTACATTTTTTAACCTTGGAGTCATCCTTTGGTTTGTCGCATTGGGCGGAACAATGAAGCTCTCCACACACAACGCAAACCGGAGACAACTTGCAGTAAGCCCTTGTATGGCCGTATTCTTGGCATTTTAAACACTGAACGGGTCCTGACCGCTTATGTGGTTCCTCTACACTTATCCTGCGGTGTAACAGATATTTTAGATTATAAATGGGATGCGTTTCGTGCTTCTTTAATATAATATCCCCAGGTTCCAGTTCAACGCGAAATAGAGGTTTAGGGACACGCTCTCGATTTCTGAGATTATCAACGCTTTTGACTTTAAATCCTGCTTTTTGGAGGCCAGCTTTTATTTCCACTGGATTAACATATGAGTCTACACCTTTGATGACTACCTGTAGGCCTATGCTACTCTTCAGCTGATAGGTATAAAAGTTCTTATTGCAGCTTTCAAACTCCTTTACTGCTTTACGATAACTAAGTACTTTCGTCTATAAAATGAATTTTAGTTTCATCACCACGCTTGATTGGAATTACATAGAATGAATTTTCCCCGATAACTGAAATTAACTTATTTATTAATTCATTCGAATTTTTTTCCCTTAAAAAAATTGGTGGTGGTTTAAACGACTTGGGTGCCGTTTTTTGTTCACTTGTTTCGTTATCTAAAATAGCAAAACGATTTTGGGAACTTATTCCGTTAGCCTGCTTATCTTTAAGTACTTTGGACATTGGTGCAATCTGCGAAGTTTTAGGGCTTCGACCTCTTTTCAACACAGTTATATATCTGTCGATTCCCACTTGAGTCTTAGGTTTTTCTGCACTATCCATATTACTGTTGGTAACACTGTGTTCAGAAGGCGACTTGTTTGTAGTTATATTACACAGTACAACACATGATTTGCCAACTCAATTCTGTGAACTGTATGTGAAATTAGACCCAAAAAGAAGAATTTCTGCATCATTCGTTTTGTCTTCTTACCTGCGATTTGAAGTTAGTATCGATTTGAAGTTAGTACTATCGTATAGGGGAATTTATCACGTTTTAGGCCCTGTTGTTTGACATAGCTCGACAACCACTAGCCCAATTTAGTTGAAATAAATTTTAAAAAATTAAGAATTACAATTCCCTTAATCTGTTCATATATTGTTTTCCTATACAAGTAACACTTTCGAAGTTAAAAATGAATGTATGAAGGGAAAAAATTATTTTTTGCCTAAAAAAAAATCCAAAATGGAAAAAAGTTTCAAGTCTAGTTATTTTTTCGCAAAGTCACATAACCTATGAGCAAAATGAGACAAAGATCATAAAAATCGATGCACGCGTTTCGCTTTTATTCGCAATTGAGTAAAGGTATGAATTTCAAAAATCAGTTATAGCCACCACCCTTAGAATAAAAATAAAAATATAAATTAAAAAATTATCATGCAAAAAAAAACTTTATTTATAAAAACTTAATGAAAATAAAATAATATGCAATTAATACGCAATTATAATATGCATAAAAAAAAAAAATTTAGAACATTTTTTCAATTATTGGCAATATCCATCCTTGTAGAAGTTGATGCTTGTGGTTCTGATGATCTTGTTTTCTTCGTAGGTTGTTCATATTCATGGTCTGAGTCTGTATCGTCATCCGAGATACACATACTATTCAAGGGCGTGTTTCTTTCACTGTGTCCACCAATTTCAATGTCTTCATCTTCGGTGTTTTCTTCAAACTGCATAATTGTGGAACTCCACCAACAAATCTCCGCAAGCAATGCATCCAATTTTTTGCTTTTGAACCGCTTTTCAAATGGCATGGTCACCTGGTGGAACCTCTCTCCTTGTTCGTCTGATTCCTGAAGTGATTGTGCCAAAAAAGTATCGAGGTGGTGGTGCAAGAAATGCAATTTCAGCGTCATGGATGCACCGATTTTTTCGAAATAAAACAGCAACCTGTCCACTCGTTGCTGTATCTCTTCTCGCAGGACACGGTTCTTTCCTAGAACGCCTTCTATTACTTCTTTCAATGCGTTCCATGCATGTTGGTGGTCGTGATGCTCTGAAAGCAAATGTGTGAAAGAATCACTTTTGATCAATTTCCGAATATCAGGTCCATGGAGAATACCTGTTTTAAATACATAAGAAAAACGAAAAAATTATTGGTAATGCGAATGTATAGAAATTAACAAATTTAGATATGACAATATTGAAATACAGAGTACGATACGTACCGTTTTTAATTTTCTCATCACTGAGTTTCGGAAATGCATGGTTTTTTATTTTTTTTGTGCAGCAGCACAGCCTTCAAACTAGTAACTGAACCATCGATAAATAAACGCCAGTCGCCAGCGGTATAATCCATTCCCAATTTTTTCACTAAACCTGGGATATCATGGCAGTACGTGAACGTATTTGCTTCGTCAACGGAATAAAATTTCTGAAAATCAGCTTGGCGTTGTCGGTATGATGTCGCGCTGACATTTTGCTGTGTGAGTTTTCTTCTCTTCAAAAATGATGTCAGCCATTCGGAGTTGTGTTGTGATAGTCCCAGCTTGGCCACAATGTAATCCATTTCGATTTGTGGTAGCGGTTGTGGTGTACTATTTTCAATATCGGGTATCCAATCAGCATCATCCAAATCGGTCGGATTGGTGAAAACGGTTTCGGCTAGCAGGGACACAGTATCCGCACTCGGAGTTTTAGGTGCATCGGTATCAGCAGGGCGTTGCACAGGAAGTGTGGCAGTAAATGCAGCAGTGTATACTTTTGTTTTCAATTGTTGTCTGTTTAATCCAGGACGAAAATTTATGCATGCATAGCACCTGGATTCATCATGTCCAGTTGTGTCTTCCACCCAAATTACTGGCTTCATAAAAGATAACTTTCTACTTTTTCCGTGAATCCATTTTAGAAGGGTAGTATAAAAACTGTTGCACACTGTGTTCGGCGTAAAATTTGCACCACTTAAATCTGCTTCATCGAAATAATTACAATACGCGGGTTTGAATTGCTCAGTAAACAAATTTTTTCGATCTTTTTTCTGTATTTTTCGGACGATATGACCACAAACGTAACAATATTCATCCAAATATGGGCACTTGTTGTTTTCCATATTGATATATTTTATGTTTTGTTGTTATTCACTTTTAAAAAACTGGAGAAAAATCACTTTTACTGTTCGCGTTCGTCGGCACTGGCTGAATGCCAAAAATCGATCAATGCACACCTATAAATACTACGTATTTTTGAATATTTTACTGCCAGGTACTTATAAATGGGCGCATATTTTAAGGGCGGCTGGCTATATACCTGATTCAGCACTTGTACGTTTCAAACTGTGCAAAACTTTCCAAATAATGACCACCCTTAAATGTGGGTGCAATTTCTGTAAAAAAAATCATATAGGTAGCCACCGGAAAAACCCAAATAATAAAAAGGTCCACTTTCCGTTTAATTGTCCACGTACATTTATTACCGCAATCATAAAAATCAAATAACCTTTTGTTTATTCCTTTTTTTTTTAATTCTCAGAATCATGAAAAAGGTGTCAATGTTTTCTCCAAATAATGTTGTGCATATCTCGAACAAATATTTGAAATTCATACATTTACTTAATTGTGAATAAATGACAAATGCCTGCATCGATTTTTATGATCTTTGTCTCATTTTGCGCATAGGTTATGTGACTTTGCGAAAAAATAACTAGACTTGAAACTTTTTTCCATTTAGGATTTTTTATGTATTTTAAAAAAAAAAAATTTAAATTTTTAGGCCAAAAATAATTTTTTCCCTTCATACATTCATTTTTAACTTCGAAAGTGTTACTTGTATAGGAAAACAATATATGAACAGATTAAGGGAATTGTAATTCTTAATTTTTTAAAATTTATTTCAACTAAATTGGGCTAGTGGTTGTCGAGCTATGTCAAACAACAAGGCCTAAAACGTGATAAATTCCCTTATACGATAGTACTAACTTCAAATCGATACTAACTTCAAATCGCAGGTAAGAAGACAAAACGAATGATGCAGAAATTCTTCTGCAAAAGCGACGAACAAGATTGGGCACGTATAACTGGCGTAGAATTTACACACAAATTATTTTCAGTTTTTTTATCTTTATTTAATACAATATTGTCTACATTTTGTTTGCTTAAATTAAAGAGGCTCATTAGCCCTTATTGTTTTTGTTTTATTTTTAAAGTAGCAATTCAATATGCCGTTGTAAAAAATAAAGAGAAAGAAAGAAAAAAAAATTACAGACAACTTTGTTGTTGTATTAAAACAGGTTTGTTTTTTTGTTTGAAATTATTCACACAATGCATGTTTTGTTTTTTGTTAATGCGAGCTAAAAAAAAAAAAATCGCGTCCGCACTTATCAACGCCAAAAACAGAACTTGAGCAACAAATATATGTAAGCAGAATATTGTAACCGATTATGGCCAAGAGGCTAGGTTATTGAAAATAAATCAAAACAACAAAATAAAATAAAAAAATATATAAATATAAGGTTCAAAATATAATTTCCGAATTTTTCTCTAATATTAATCACCTAATTTGTAATTTTAATTGAGCTTTTTTAGATTTATGCTGTTTTAGAATAAAACGAACTTAATTGTTTGCATTCATTGGCCAGATTAGAGTTTAAAGTTGTTGATTGGATAATTTAAGCTATTCAGGCCTAACATAGTTAATGTCAATAAAAAACTAATTTATTGCATTTTTACCCAACGTTTCGTCAATATTTGTTGACTTTTTCAAGGGTTCGTCTATTAAAAATTAAAATCTTTATTATTAAAAATTATACACCAAAATAATTTACTAACAATATAACATAGATCACATTATCAATAAATGTTTTTAACAATTACAAAACAAATAAACATAAAATTCAAACACAACTTAAATTTTATATCACAGTTTTAAGTTTTTGATATTGCAACACTGTAGTTTGCGTTTATGTTTTCTGTGTCTTATTTTAAGTTCATGGTTTTGTTGATGTTTTGCTGAATGCGTAGGCTTTCTATTGTGTACCTTTTCTTTTCATTTCTTTCTACATCTAAAATCTTGACTTTTTGAAAATCCGCTTCATGTCCAGTCTTAAGTATGTGTTGTGATAATGCTTTCTGTTTTGTAATATCGTTTTGTTTCCAATGTTCGTTTTGTTGCTCCAATGTATATTAAATCACAGCTTTCTTTATCATTGCCTTTTCACTTAATTTCATACACTACATTGCATTGTTTTTGTTTTTCTATTTTGTCTTACATGTTAGTAAATATTTTGTTTAATGTGCTGTTTGGCTTATATGCAAATTGTATTTTGTCTGATTTTATTATTGATTTTAAATGCTTGTTTTCAGTTAAACCTGGTATATATGTTGCACCGTGAAAAATTTTTTGTTGATTATTGTTATCATTAGTGTTGCTATCTTGAGGATGGTTGGTTTTTAGTTTAACTTCTGCTTCTTTTATCAAATTATTAATAAGTTTAACTGGAAAGCTGTTACGTTTAAGTATTTTTGAAATTTTATCTATATTTTTGGTGTAAAATTGTTCGTCAGTAATGTTTAAAACTCTAAAGATGAAACTTTTGGCGGTATTAATTATTTGAGCCATAGGTTGTGTGGCATTAAAATTCATAAGTCTACCAGATGCTATATCTTTTGCATGCCAATCGAAAATAATTTTGTCGTCTTTCCGTTGTAGTGTTGTATCTAAATATGATAGCTTTACATTTTTCTCTAACTCAACAGTAAATTGTATTTTTGGGTGGTAACTGTTGAGGGATTTTAGAACTTCATCTTTGTCGTCAAGTTTAATTATAGCTAAAACGTCGTCTACATACTTTACTATGTATTTTAAATTGATGTTTTTGTTTTCCAGTTCAGCTAATGCTTCGTCTAAAAGGTTATCTAGCATTATGTCAGCTATGGTGGGCGAGAGTGGGTTTCCCATTGGCATTCCAAATGTTTGGTTATAAACTTTTCCATCATATGTAAAATAATTATTATCAGTAAGACAAAATTTAAGTATTTGAAGAAACTTCGATTTTGGTATTTTCGTAAAAGATTCAATAATGTTCCATTTTTTCATTATATTTTTAATGGCAATATGCACTGGAATGTTATTAAAAAGTGAAACAGCATCAAATGATATTAGAACCTCATTGCTCTGAAGTTTTACTAATTTTAGTTGGTCTTTTAATTGTTTCGAGTTTTTTATATTATACTTTAAAGATATTATATTTTTAATTACTTGCCCAATATATTTGGATAATTGGTAACAAGGTACATTCATTGATGATATAATCGGACGGAGAGGGGTGTCTTCTTTGTGAATTTTAGGCAGGCCGTAAATCCTAGGAGCTATCGCAGATGAGCATTGTAGACGATGCTTTTGAAACTTATCAATATAATTATCTTTATACAGATTTGAAATTATATTATTGTTTCCCTTTTGTAGTTTAACCGTTGGGTCAGTCCTCATTGTTTTGTACGTATTTTTATCCTCTAAAAGTTTCCTCATTTTTTCTTTATAGTCTTCTCGGTACATTGTTGCTGTTTTATTTCCCTTATCCGACTGTATAAGTTAATATCTTTGTTATTTTTCAAGAATCTTTTTGTCTTCTCATAAGCTGCGTGAATGAATTTCTCTTTTGGTGAATTTCTGATTTTCCTCTATACATTGTAATATTAGTTGCTAATTTTGTTCTTGTTATATCTTTTTCTTTTTCTATGTTAACTCCCATTGCTTGTACGCCTTGCTCTAGGTCAGCTATGATATGTAAAGGGGAAAAATTTTGTTTCTTAATTGGTAGAGAAAATTTTTTTCCACATACATTCTTTTGGTATTTTTAACTTAGTTTTGTTTATGAACCAATCATCATTAAAAACGAAACCATGCATATTAAAATACTTTTCTTTGAGTGTATTTAGTTTTGCGTTTTGTTTTTCGTTTGTGATTCTTCGTATTTGTTTTGATCTTTCTACTTGTTCATAAACAAAGTTAGTGTAATCGTCAGATGAGAGTGTTTTATTTATGCATACTTTTATGTGATAAAGTTTCATTTTTATTATTTTAATGTTTGTGTTTGTCTGTGAAACCTCAAGATTAAGAATTTTTTTATGGAAATTATTCTCTATTTTTTTCAGTTGTCCTTTAATATTGTAACATTTAAATAAATTACTAACTTGAGTTGTTGTGTTTTTGGTATGATTTGGTATTATGCCATAGCTTCTGCACGTCAAAAGAAAATAAGTCTCTGTTGTTGTTGTATTAATCTTTTTGTTTCGTTGCAATATTCTTTCATCGTTTTGCATGTTTCCCTGTTGTATTTAAGTTCTATGTGTTTAAAATATCCCTTCATGTTTAATTGTGTGTGCTTGATATGATATTGTAAGAATTAATTTTAAGATTTTTAATGTTACTAGTGTGTTTCGGCAAGCTTTCCGATATTTATTAGTTGTTTGTAATCATTGGCCAGATTAGAGTTTAAAGTTGTTGATTGGATAATTTAAGCTAGTCAGGCCTAACATAGTTAATGTCAATAAAAAACTAATTTATTGCATTTTTACCCAACGTTTCGTCAATATTTGTTGACTTTTTCAAGGGTTCGTCTATTAAAAATTAAAATCTTTATTATTAAAAATTATACTTAAACGTAACAGCTTTCCAGTAAAACTTATTAATAATTTGATAAAAGAAGCAGAAGTTAAACTAAAAACCAACCAGCCTCAAGATAGCAACACTAATGATAACAACAATCAACAAAAAATTTTTCACGGTGTAACATATATACCAGGTTTAACTGAAAACAAGCATTTAAAATCAGTAATAAAATCAGACAAAATACAATTTGCATATAAGCCAAACAGCACATTAAACAAAATATTCACTAACATGAAAGACAAAATAGAAAAACAAAAACAATGCAATGTAGTGTATGAAATTAAGTGCAAAGGCAATGATAAAGAAAGCTGTGATTTAATATACATTGGAACAACAAAACGAACATTGGAAACAAGGATGAGTGAACATCAAAACGATATTACGAAACAGAAAGAAACAACAGCATTATCACAACACATACTTAAGACTGGACATGAAGCGGATTTTCAAAAAGTCAAGATTTTAGATGTAGAAAGAAAGGAAAAGAAAAAGTACACAATAGAAAGCCTACGCATACAGCAAAACATCAACAAAAACATGAACTTAAAAGAAGACACAGACAACATAAACGCAAACTACAGTGTTGCAATAAGGAAAATTTAAAACTGTGATATTAAATCTAAGTTGTGTTTGAATGTTATGTTTATTTGTTTTGTAATTGTTAAAAACATTTATTGGTAATGTGATCTATGTTATATTGTAAGTAAATTATTTTGGTCTATAATTTTTAATAATAAAGATTTTAATTTTTAATAGACGAACCCTTGAAAAAGTCAACAAATATTGACGAAACGTTGGGTAAAAATGCAATATTATTAGTTTTTTATTGACAATGACTATGTTAGGCCTGACTAGCTTAAATTATTCAATCAACAACTTTAAACGAACTTAAGCTTGACTGCAAGTTTCATCTGTATGTTTTTAATGAAATTAATTTCTACCTTACTAAAGCTGTATTCACACTGCGTGTACAATTCATATGGAAATTCAAAATTGCTATCCATAAGCAATTTCTTGTGGATGTCAAAATCAGTGTTTTACATACAGTTTATAGTTTTTATTTTCATACGTCTCATGTTAGCCCTACATTAGCTATCAAGTTGTCCTAACAAAAGTCAAACTTCATATAAAAAATGGTATTAAAAATAATGTTTTTTTTTTGTAGTATATAGATATTATATCAAAGTATATTTTGTGCCACAATTGTGGAATGTGGCCAACCATATCAACTGAGAGTAACCGGACCTCCGGTTATGAAGTTTAACTTTTGTTAAAACAAATTAATGACTTATGTAGGTGGTTACGTACGAGACATAACTTTCTGTTGTTGAAAACAAAAATAAAACATATAAAACAGCTGGTCTTTAAAGTGTGGTTATGAGGAAAAAGCAAAAAATGTGATTCATTATTTTTTTAAATGATATTAATTTAAAAATTTTATTTGTTTTTAAATACATTTTAATACCCATATTTATTTTTTATAAATATGGGGGTAAGTATTTTTTTGTTGATTTATTTTTGGACTTCAAAAACAATGAACGTTTTTGTTAATCGTCTGTTTTCTGCAAAATTATCTGCAATTGTTTTGATATTTTGTGGTGCTACCATATTTTTACCACAATTAAGTAAAAACATTTAAATAAGACTAAAATTTTAAACTGAATTTAATACAATTTAAAATTAAATGAAAATTAACTAAATTCACATTTACGTAAATACGAAGTCAAAAACTGGACATAAGTATAATAATTAAAAAACAACAATTAAATAATTAATTATGTTGATGATCAAGTCAATATAATTTTAACTTTTTTATTAGGGATGAAATGTTTTATCATAATTATTACTACAATACAAAATAATTAAATTTCTCGAAAACATTCAATATTATCTGTGCCCAACGGAACAAAATTGTTAATTAGATAATATTTTGAAATTTTTTACTGTCTTACTGATTTAATGCAGTAATTAATTTTCATTTAATTATGTATAAGTTAATTTTGTTACCGTTGTTGTCTGGATCATTCTAAACACCAGTAAAATGGATCCAAACCTTGCTCGTTTAATACTAAATAGGTACTTGTTTCCTCAACTTTCATTAAAATCGGTACAGGCGTAAAAATGTCACTTCTTACCTTTTTGCCCTAGTTTTGAAAACAGGTATCAATTGCACCTAACTAAAGATAAAGATCTGTCTATGTTTTGAATTTTATTAAATTTGGTTCAACCGTTTAGCCATGATTGACGTACAAATAATCAAACGTGCAAATAGATTTATAATATAGATTTATAATATAGATTTATAATATATTAGAAAACATAAATTTATTATTAATATCACTTTTTAACACAGGTTATGTTTCAAGAAAATCTGACATTCTATATGACTTCTACACGCAGTGTGAACACAGGTTAAGTGGTCATATCAGTGTTGGGATCTGACAATGTTTAAATTGTACCGCCCTAATGATAACATTTTACCAAATCAGCATTAATTGTACCAAAATTTGGTATTAAGTAAAAAACAAATAAAACATACATACGGCTATGTACAGTAGCAAAATCAAAACTTTTATACTAAGATATTTTGAAAAATTAATAATTGACATTGATTCCTTTAATTTGCTAATTTATTAACAATTATTATGCCAAATACTTACAGGAGCTGGTTACTCTACAAGCGCTTAAAACTCCACTAAAGCCAAAGATAACTAAAAACGACCTTGCAAAAGGTATATCAGCTGAATACCGATTGAGGCGACGCAAAAACGTTCAAACGCTTTAGTTCAGCAAAAATGTCTTCAACTAAATTACCTATTATACACTTACTTATATATAATAAAAATCCTAAATATAAATCAAGAATGATTAAATTTAAACTATGTAAGAGAACGTAAAAAAATATTAATCAAATACAAAAAAATTACTAATAAATTTTCGATTAAATTGTACCAAAAAAGCATGAAGTGCACCAGTGTACCAATGATGTGTCGATTTCACCAAATTTGGTACAATTGTATCACAAATCCCAACACTGGATCATATATGCCTTTAATTTTACTCCCTGTCTACATTAGCCATAAATTTTTCCTAACCTACATATAAAAATAAATGTATTAAAAAAATGTTTTTTTATACGAAGTTTGACTTATGTTAAGACAAATTGATGGCTAGTGTAGATCGGGGTAACAGAAGTGAGCTCAACATCTTAGTTATAATATTTGTTTGTTCTTGCAATTGTGAACACATACAAACGATAATTATCACATGTACGCTCAATTTTAATTTACCCGTTTTTTTTTAAGGCAGACATTCTTACACGTGATTAGTTTCTCTGCATTTACTTGCTCCGATTAAAAATATTTACAAGATGTGATACTCGTAGGCTTTTCATCTGCTCATAACTAACAGCGAAATATTTGTAATATTAATTCTTAAAAAAATAAACATTCAATCGTTGTAATTGCCCTATAACAGTTGCAGACTTTTATAACCTTTGACCTGTTGTTTAATTTTAAATTTAAAGTATTTTTCCAATATTAATAAAGTGAATTAAAATCTTTCTGAGGAAGTGTGACAATTAAATTACAGTTTTGATTTTTAATGAAACCACAATTACATGCTGGTAGTATTATTATATTTTACAAAGGGTCACCGAAAATACGTTTTATTCAATTTAACTGTGATCAAGTCAAATTAAAATTTTTTCCGTATTTGTTTTAAATTTTACCATATGGAAAGTAATTTAAATGCAATAAATTTTTCAATTAATTAACGTAGAAATTTAACCTAAAACATTAAACAGTTTAAAACGCTACACAGAAAGTCTGTACCAATTTATGTAAAGAACTTTTTTTGGAATCTTGTCACGAATTTTGAAACATGACGAAATTTGAAACACTGACGAAATGCGAATAAATTTACAAGACAACCTGTTGAAGTAACATGTAATTTTATACTTTTTTTTTTAACGAAAAACATGGTTCAATGAAATAACGTTTTAGAACTTATACATATATTTACATATTCACTAAGTTGTCTGTCTACTTATTATGTAACTCAGAAAAACATTTTGCACAATAATATTGTACGCGATCATTTTATCTAAGCGGATACAGTCTATTTTATCTGAGAATAAGACGATGGATCAGGAAACAACATGTTCCATGCCATAAATGCCAACACCTACAATTTTTTTGTTTGATAAGTTGATATAAATAGATCACAAAATTAATTTATTATGCTAATTGAGAACATCTTACTCTACTAATGACTCCAAGGGCGTGCAATTGTAAGGAAAATTACCACTGCTTCATCCACCTATCTGTCAGCGAGAATACGTTTTGTGAAGGCAATATTATATGCAATTTAGGAATTCTTCAAACAGGAATCTTATTTATGAATTTTATTTCCTTGAACACAATTTTCTGGCAACTTTCCAGTAGCTCCTATGCTAAGTTTCAGCAGTTCTTTAATAAACGTTTTGCTAGTAAATAAGCCGCATTCCAGTTGCTACATGCCAACGCGTAACTGGCTTAAATCCATTAAAACCTATGCAAGTATCCAATGACATCAATATAAATCACTACAGCATTCAATCTTAAAAACAAGAGTTTAAAGCAATTTTACTTCTAAATATTAAGTTGATGCAATTTTTAGCTAAACCAAAACTCTTCACACTTACTTTCTTAAATTATCCAAACGACAAGAGCAAATAAAAACCTTGTTGTTTATGCTCACTTTACTTTGCTATTATGAAAAATTGGAACAACTCATCAGAAACCTTTAAGTTAAAAAATTCCGTGGACTAAATAAGAATTAATCCAAAGCAGTTTAAGACAGATAAACCAGCCAGTGTAGAAGAAAATATATGTAAATATACTGTAGTTTGTTTAAACTTTTCTTTAATCTTTGAAATCATTTAAACACGAAAAAAGTGACAAATTAAACAGTGCAACAAATAAAAACTTTTTTAAAAATACACGAACTTAGCAATACAGGTTCGGTTAGTTAAACCCTATAATCAGTTTGGCGAAATTGCTTACCAACTTTTATTTATGCGTTTTTGTCTAATACATCTCATGCAAACTATGTGATAGCGCTTAACTTTGTTTGGCAATAATGTAGCCCCGGATTCATTGAATAACTTCTATATACATTTTATGTAAGAAAAAATTATTTATTCCTCCAATTTTTTAGAATAAAAAATTATTTTTTACTTTTTTTCAGCATAACTTACACTCTTAAATTTTCACTAACAATATATGGAAAAATTGTAGTCACTGCAAAACTGAACAACTTTTGTAAAAATATAATATATAATATGTACAATCTAGTATTAGCTGTAAAAACATTTTTCAAAATTTTTTTCATATTTTATTTATTGAGTCTTCAATAATTATTTATATCTTATATCTAAACTAAAAATAAATATACTTGTTAAGTTCAGTCAGTGCTAGACAAAAAAATTGTGTGTTTCACAGTTGCTGTTATCATTTGGGGGTCATCTCTCTGATGTACGGACAAAAGAACCAATAAGATACGCTACTGCATTTTTCGCTATTTCTGCTTTGACTGATGCCATATTTAGGTCTTTGTGGATGTTCGAGATTTTTATATACCAGCAAGCAGTTGTAATCATACGTAGAATCTTGTTTTGGCGTCTTTGAATTTTTTCAACATTACTAGCTAAGGCAGTACCACATAACTGAATTCTATAACTCCAAATTGGTTTGAGGATCGAATTGTACAGTATAACATTGCAATCTAAGCTGAGGGTAGAGTTTCTGCCAATAAGACAGTTTAGTCGGACTGCTTTTAATTTCATTTGTGTTAATTTGGATTCAATATGGCTTTTCCAAGTAAGGCACCGATAAAAATGTTTACCGAGGTATTTTACGTCCGAAGAGTGATGTATCATTTGATTATTTATGCAAATAGGGGGACATGAGTTACCCTACCCAGTGTGAAAGTTATATGAGTACATTTTTATTCATTCACCTTTATTCCCCATTTCCTCAACCATTTTTCCAAATTGAGTATGTGGTCTTGTAAATGTTGTGATGCTACTTGGAAAATTTGATGTGTGCTCTCGAGTGCTAATTGGCATATCTGATGTGTACAGCAGGTATAAAACTGGTCCCAAAATACTACCATGGGGAACTCTGGCTTCAATGAGCTGATGCGACCAATGCCTGCTGTTTGATTGCTTACGCGACCAA
Organism: Phasia obesa; assembly: GCA_949628195.1. Lineage (NCBI taxonomy): Eukaryota > Metazoa > Arthropoda > Insecta > Diptera > Tachinidae > Phasia > Phasia obesa. The sequence goes on from OX451219.1 coordinate 68,127,008, forward strand.
TACCAATTCGCCATTGCACAGTGGGGCAGAATCAAAATATTTTAGGAATAACCTAGTAATTTATAAACGGCTAGGCCGATTGATCCAAAATTTAACATGACCATAGCAGAGGATTATCTGAACTTAAGTTTTAAAGGTGGGTATACATACATACACCCCCTAGGGGTGGCGGTATGTGGTCTCAAAGTTGGGAACCTCGCACCTGGAAAGTTTTTTATAGCTTGCCATTTCTTGAGTTTTATTCTGATTTTTTTAAATTATACATGGTCTTGTCTATACCTACAAAATTGTATATAAATTTGCAAATATTAATTCAAAATAATTGAGTTATTAGCATTTTAAAAAATTTTTTATTTTTCGCTACCCTGGTCCAGTTTTTTCAAAATATTGGGTACAATTTATCCAATTTTTTTAGTTAGGGAGCCAAATTCTAAATATTTTTGATAAATTTGAAGATTATCGGGTATGTTATGTAATCCGAAACCGAGTGAAATTTAAATCGAATAAATTTTTAAAGATAAATATAACTTAGTTGCGCCCATTAGCAATCAAGGAAGTTATGTGAATGGTCTTTAATCAAATGTATAAAAAATAGTATCAAAATGTTGTAAGATTTAAAAGTTATGACAATTTAAAATTTCATTCGGATTCCATTTCACTCGGTTTCGGATTACAGAACATACCCGTATATCTTTACTGAGCTAAAAACTAGACGATTTTCAATTTAAAATATCCAAAATTATTGCATTTTTGTGTACTTCAGCCCAAAAAAGGCCGTTAACGTATTTTTTTCATAGACAATTTTTTTTAAGGAATATATAATAATTTTATGTTTGTTGTTTAAGCGTATGTACGCTTAAAGCGTATGTGCGCTTAAACAAATTTCATATAATATTGTTCATCATTGTAGAAGATGGAGGGAGGTCTTACAATATGACCTATTTTACATCGAAATTTTGACTTTAGCCTATGTATTCTAAAACGCCAAAGCTGGGATCGAAAAAAGAAGACTGCAGTAATAAAGCTATATATGCAATAAATTGTTTTTGAAAATATTTAATGAGCCGTAGTCCGTATGTAGACTTTATGGGCAAAAGAGTAAAAAATCCCAATTTTGGGATTTTTGGTCCTTATTTTGGGAATTGTGGAATTTCCTTTTTCTTAATATTGCAAATTTTTGCCCTTTGATTTTACTTCGTCAAAAACACATACACAGAAAATTTTATTTGATTTGCTTAGTTAATAAAAATTTTATTGCATATTTAAAATTTTATTTGATTTGCTTAGTTAATAAAAATTTTATTGCATATTTAAAATTTTTACTTCCCTTAAATTTGCCCGTTTTTACCATATTCGATATCGATGTCTTACATTTTTTTAACCAAATATGAAAATGATCAAACTATAGATATATATTTTCTTTGTTTTGTATAAGTATATTTCGTCATTCAACTTAAAATTGAAATAACATTTAAGTTTGAAGGAGATTAACAAACAAACAAAAATGGTCTTCAGGTTTTTCCCTATTTCTGATTCAGTCTTTTTTATCCGATATAATAATATTCACACAAGTTAAGTAAAGAAAAGTAAAGTAAAGTAAAAAAAATTGTAACAATGGTTATCAGCGTTGGCACAAAGACAAATATTTTTCTAAACTTAAAAAGACTTAAAAAGAACTACCATATTTTTTTATTATAAATTTTTGTATCCCTTCTTTTTTCAACTACACAATTTCGTTTACATTGCTTTTATAAATTAATTTACTACGTTTGCAATCATTCATTTTAGAGTAGGTAAACTTATACTCATATATTTTTTCAATTGTTTTAGTAAATTGTATAGAACTTTTAAGCACTTTTTTGGAAAATAATAAAAATAATTAAAATTGACGAATAATTTTTTAACCCAAAAATGCATAAAAACTGGAACAATCCAACCAAACTACCAAATCGTTCATTAAAAAAGAAAACTGGCAATTTTGGTGTGATCGGACCGAAGTGGCATCCCTGCTGGTTATTCAAACTTAACTTTAAATGTACTAAATCGCTCCATTTACAGAACATTGTTGAATCTAAAGGACTTAACAGTAATTTTCAAATAGAGTCAAGTAATTTTTTTTTTCTTCTGGTCATATATTTGCTTTTTTATAAAATTTTGACTTGATTGTATGTTTTGTATGTGCTGTAGCTTAAGTGGTTAGCACGTTGACTACTAAGCAATGGTCACGAGTTCAATACTCAGCCATGGCAACATCCATTTTTTTGATATGTATTAATTTTTCTTTATAATATTGCATATCACAGCGCTCTCCTTCGCCGGTATCACTACATAGCACTAAATCGCCGGTGAAGTAAAATAATTATAAATTGGCTATGCTAGCTCCAAACTAATACGCCTAAATAACAACAGAGGCGCTGCATTATATATATATATATATATATATATATATATATATATATATATATATATATATATATATATATATATATATATATATATTCCCGTGGTTCCTAAGAGGAGCATAGGGCCGTAACAAAATCATTGCACTTAGTTCTATCTAAGGCTAGAGTTTTTATTTGTCTCCATGTGAGTCCTTTCTCTGTGACTTCTGCTTCAACTAAACGTCACCACGTCTTTGCAGGTCTTCCTCTTCTACGGCTTCCCTGAGGATTCCAATTGAGTGCGTTGCGTGCTATGTCGTCTTGTGGCTTGCGAAGTATGTGGCCAATCCACTCTCATTTGCGGCGTCGAATTTCTTGACGTACAGTGTCTTGTTTTGTTGCTGTCCATAGGTTTTCATAGGAGATTTTATCGGGCCAATATACTCGTGAGATTGTTCTTAGACAGCGATTTATGAAGGCTTGAAGCGTTTGCAATTCTTTTCTCGGCGCATTCCATGTTTCGCAGCCGTATAGTACCACTGATTTAATGCCCGCGTTAAATATTCTTATTTTTGTGTCCCTTGAGATTTGGGTTGATCTCCATACTTTTTCGAGTGAGCTGAAGGTACACCTCTGCACCGTAGTGTCTATCGCGTCGTGATTAACGGAGTCACGATTTCGATGGGTGCCAGCTGCAGTTTGCGCTTTGGTTGCAATTTGCCTCCTACACTGACGCTTTACAATTTTATCTAACCTGGTGTAGTTTTGCTGTGCTGATGTTTTTGAGCTTCTTGTTTTTGCTGTATTCCAGATATTTTTTGCTGACTTTCTTTGTTGTATGAGATTCCAGGTGGTGTCTGAGATCCATGGTTTCCTCGGGGTTGTTTTGTAGCCAATGTGCTCTTCTGCAGCTTCGGTGTATATATTCTTAATAATTGGCCATCTGTCATTGGGTTCATCACCTGCTTGATTTCGGATTCTAATGGTACGAATCGGTTACGGATAATAGGGTTTACCAATTTATCCACGTTAAATTTTCTTGTCGTGCTATTCATGTTGCATTTGACGGCTGCGACTTTTAATCGGACGTTGGCAATCAGAAGATGGTGGTCACTACCTTTATCCGCTCCTCGTTTGTTACGAACATCAAGCAGGGAGCCACGCCATTTTTTGCTTATTGCAATATGGTCTATCTGGTTTTCCGTTTTGTTGTCAGGGGATACCCACGTTACCTTGTGTATGCGTCTATGGGGGAATAATGAGCCACCTATGACAAGACCTTGATTTATACATAAGCCTGTAAATAGAGGCGCTGCATTGCTGTTCTAAAAATAATCATAACGTGGAATTGCAGTGTTGCCAGAAGCGAAGCTTTACTATCACACTAACCATCTGTCTTATCTACTCCTATCCCTTTCCGAAGGAAGTAACACATTTTATATAGGCATTAATTGCCTGAGTGTTACTTCTCTTTAAAAAAAAATACGCTTGCACAGAAGCAATGTATTACATCTTTGTAAGACATTTTTTATATAAATTAAAAAATATGTGATATACCCAAATATGAAATAATAAAGGGTAAAAAGGGAAAATTTATTGAAGAAAGCATAAAGTGCTAGATGTGCTGGTCATAACCCCCCGTCTATATTAGTCATCAACAAGTCTTAACAAAAGTCAAACTTCATATAAAAAACATTTGCTCCTAATTATAGTCGTATTCTAAAGTCGGTTCTGTTTAAAATCGTTGAAAACATGTTATGAAAAATGTTGCTACCATAGTCAAAAATAAAGTATTTTTTAAGTCTAACCGACTTAAAAAGTAGTCAAAAAGAGCTAAAAAGAGCCAAGTTGGCATCGCTGGTTTCTTGTTTTATTGCATTGGGATGTACTTATATACATATAAGCACATCTATATACATATAAGTACATCTACATAAGTGTGTGATGAGCTGCAACTCAAACTGGAGGTAGCTTACAATAAGCCCTATTATGACCAAATTCTTAGTTTATACACTGTACGAGTCCTGATTGTTTATGAGGTTCCTCTACAGTGGTTTTGCGGTTTATTAGAAATTTAAGAATATAAATTGGGTAGCATTTCGTTTTTTTTCAACCTGATATATCCAGATTCTAGTGTTTGTGAAATGCGTTTTCGATTTTTTAGGTTGTCTACAATTTTTACTTTGAATCGAATGTTTTGAAGGCCAGCTTTTTTTTCCTCAGGATCAACGCATGAGTTTTTACCATTAATAACAACCTGAAGGCATTTGCTACTCTTGAGTTAGTATCTACACAAATTCTTTTTTCGGCTTTCAAGTTCCGTAAACAATTTACGAAAAGATTTTTCTTTCATTACCTAAATTTTGGTTTCATTAATGTTTCCACGATTAATGGGAATAACAAAAAAAAAACAGTTTTCAGCATTCAGCGAAATCAAACTTTTTATAAAACCGTAATGACACTCACTTTTTCGTCTTTTTAAGATTTTGAAGAACAGTAAAAATATATTGTAAAAGAAAATTCCCCCAACAGTGAAGAGTTCAGCTATATTTAAAATAAATCTCCAAATGCCAAAATTTCTATACATGTTATCGATAAAAGGTGAAAAAGTAATAAAAATCTGAAAAATTTTAGCTTAAAAATGACATTTCAAGCTTAAAATATTACAGTGTACTAATTCATTAGTTTTATTGTTGAATATAGTGAATTCGAATGATAAATTTCCTCGTTGCGTTTTTGTGCGGAATGAAATGATACACCATTGATTACAGGTATTTAAATTTTTCTCTCTCAAAAAAATTGGAGGCGGCTTAAACTACTTAGGTAACTTTGTGGGCTCGTTTTTTTCACTATCCAAGGTTGCAATATGGTTTTCGGAACGTAGTCCAGTATTTTCTCTATCTCGACGTTGAGTTATATTCATTAATTTTATTGTCCCTACTTGGCATTAACATGTTCGGGAAACTGGAGAAGCAGTTAAGCAAATTATAATTAGTTTTTTGGTTTTTATTTTCACTGTTTTCATTTCTAATATTTAAATTAGAGAGACTTATAAGTTGAGCCCTCATAATGTTGTTTTCGGTACTAAATTCCACTCTCTTCAAGTTTTTATTTTTTTAGCCAAGTTTCGTTCGAAAGTTTTATGGCGACTTTTTTATATTTAAAAAAAATATATTAAAATATATGGCGATTTTGTTGGCAATTTTTCATTGACTTTTGGTGCACATTAGAAACGGAATTAAGGAATATCAAAATGGATAATGAAGAAATTGAAGTTATTAAAGTGCTTAAGTTCCTAAGTCCCATTATTAAGAATAGCTAAAGTTACGATTTTATCGGAGAGATAAGTAGTTTTTCGTTATTATAAGCAAGCTAAAAATAACTTTTAACTATCACGTACTATAAAGGCAAGTTTTACTAACAAAATCCTGACTTTAGCTATTGGCAAGTTTTAATGATGGGACTAAGAATTATTACAATTTTAATTATTAACCGACTTCAAAAAAAGAAGGAGGGTATCAATTCGTCTATGTGTTGCTTTTTTTTTTTTGTATGTTTGTGCCTTCAGAACTCGGTCATTTCTGACCCGATTTTAAAAATTTTTGCACTATTAGAAGAATTTTAACAGCAGTTCAAAATTTTAAAAATTAAAGGGTGTACCCATACAACATACATGTTTTTTACGTGTATTATGAACTTTATAGGTCACCAATTCAAAATTAAAAAAAAGTGCGTACCACTGTGGCTCCCAATAACAAAAAGTAATTAAAAAATAAAATTAAAAATTAAAGGGTGAACCCATAGGTGACTTAATTTCACCTTTATTCTCCTTCTTTTTTCTCTTCTTTTGATCCGTTATAGAAAAACACTAGAAAGTTGCACAGAATGTTCGTTACTGTGTCTGTTATAATAATTATAAATATATAAAATTAGAAATTAAAGTGTGTCCCATTAGTTGGTTTATTTTGATATATATATATATATATATATATATATATGGCCAAACTTTTGAACCGTTATAGACAGGCAGTTGAAATTTACAAAGAACTAGTATTGCTAAGTCCGCTAAAATAACAAGTGTAAAATATGAATTTGGAAATTAAAGGGTGTCCCAATAGTTAATGTAAAAGTAATATATATGGCCAAACTTTTCAACTGTTATAGATAGACAGTTGAAATTTACTAACTATATTGCTTAGTCCGCTATTAAAACAAGTATAAAATTTGGATCTAGAAATTAAAGGGTGTCCCCATTATTGATGTAATTTGACCATTACGTCCTCATCTTTGGAACCGTTATAGACAAATACTTGAAAAATAGACAGAATGTTCACTACTATGTCTGGTATAACAATAAGTATAAATATTTAAAATTGAAAATTAAAGGGTGTCCCAATAGTTCTGTAATTTGCTGTGTATGACTAAACCTTTGAACCGTTATAGACACACAGTTGAAATTTACAAAAAATCTTTGTGGCCAGTCCTGTATAAAAAACGTGTTTACTCCAATAGTCTCGACTGATATAATTGAGCTGCCACCTATCGATGGTAGTCCAGCAGTTACCCTAAGGTTTGAGCTTCGAGATATTGACAAGGCAATAACTGATTTAAACTCCAAGAAAGCTCCTGGCATTGATAAAATCAGTAACAAGATGTTATTTGAATTGCCCCGTATAGCCCAAAAAATTATTCTTTTTGTTTGTAATGCCATTTTACGTCTTGAGTACTTTCCTACAAAGTGGAAGATTTCTTTGATTACTATGATACCTAAGCCAGGAAAAGACCACACCAAGGTTGAATCATACAGATCTATAAGCCTTTTATCAAACATATCAAAGCTGTTTGAAAAAATATTAATAATTAAGTTAGACCCAATTCTGAGCGCCAAAAGATGTAATCCGAACCATGAATTTGGCTTTAGAAAACAACATAGTACGATCCAACAAACACACAGATTAGTAAATGTAATTAAAAAGACCTTTGAAGAATAAAAAATACTGTTCTGCACTTTTTATCGACGTTTCTCAAGCATTTGACAGGGTATGGCACGAAAGCCTTATATACAAGTTAAAGCTGAGTTGCCCAAAACTTCTATAAGCTCATAAAAAATTATTTAACTGATCGAAAGATCATAATAAAAGAAAGGTGTTGTGGTATAGTTTGGTTATTTATTCGAATATATGGGCATGAGTCTCTACGAAATGTGAATGTTGTGTGAGTACATTTTTGTTCGGTAATTCTCCATTTTTGCAACCACAATTCCAAAGAAAATATATGGTCTTGTAAATATTGGGATGCCACTTGAGGGCTTTCGTGAATGCTTAGAAAAGAAGTGTCGTCAGCAAATGTTGAAGTGTGGACTCGGTTGCTAATTGGTATATCAGATGTGTACAGTAAATATAAAGTGGGTCCCAAAATACTACCTTGGGTACTCCAGCTTTAATTGGCTGAGAAAGCTTAAGAAATCTCCTTCCTTAAGTACAAACTTACGATCAGTTAAAAAAGTTTATACAAATTTTTGGGCAAGTTTTGGTTCAACTTGTAAACTAGGCCTTCGTGCCAAACTTTGTCGAACGCTTGAGACACGTCTATGAAAAGCGCGGAACAGTATTTTCTTTCTTCAAAAGCCTTTTTTACTACACTTACCAATCTGTGCGTTTGTTCAATAGTGCTGTGCTGTCTTCAAAACCCAAATTGATGATTAGGAATAGATCATTTTTCACTCAAAATTGGGTTCAGCTTAGTTATTAAGATTCAAAAAGTTTAGACATATTTGACAGCAAACTTATTGGTCTGTATGATTCTACCTTCGTGTGGTCTTTTCTTGGCTTACGTATCATGGTAATTAAGATAATTTTCTAGTCAGGGCGAAAATACTGGAAGCGTAAAATAGCATAAAAAATAAAAAGAATGATTTTTACTGTTGCTTGTTTTATCAAAACCATAGGCCTTCTTAGGTTTTAAATTTGCAATTGCCCTTTCAACATCTTCTAGGTCAAACCTGAGGGGGATTGGTGCTTCAAAGTCTACGGGGGGCAACGCGACTGTATTACACATTTTTAAATGGTTCACAAATAAATTGCCTTTTTCAGTATCATTTCTTACCCATGACAAGTCTTACGTATGACAGGTCTTTTAAGGTTTTTTGTGGCACGCCATAATAAATAATCCGATTCTGGGGTAGCATTAAGGCCTTCCTTTGTAGTGATGCAGTTCTACGCTCTTCTAGTAGATTTCTAATACGTTTCGTGATATCTTTTAGCCTGCTTTTAAGTTGAGGAGATCTGTGTGATTGCCACTCTCTGCGAATTCTTCTTTTTTCAATTAAGAGCCGTTCGACATCTTCAGAATAAATTGGATTATATCTAGTTTGTTGCTGTTGGGCAGCGGATTTGATGTTTTTATCAAACGTCTTGATGTTTTCATCTATGTCTTTTGTTGATCTTAGACGTATATTTTCCGAGCAATGCGTGCTAAGATATTTCCTGTATTTTAACCAATTTATGCATGTGCTTTTCTTAGGTGATACGATCTCTTGTTGATTCCAGATGTAAATAATAGTGGGCGAGTGATCTGAATATAATTCTAAAGATGCTTAAACTTTAATCATTTCTCTGGAAATGCCCTTAGTCACTCCAAAATCAATAAATCTTCGGCTGATCAGTTGGCCAATAAGTAGGTTGCCTACTCGAGATTACATTCAGGCGCATTTTTGAAATAGTGTCAAACAGAACACGACCCTTTGGGGTAATGTCTTGATCACCAAAACGTATGTTTAGCGTTGTAGTCGCCTGATGCTATGAAACAGGGACCTAGGTATTTATAGAAGTCACTATATTGACTTTCTGATATTCGAAATCTAGGAGGTGAATAAATCGAAGAAATAACTAAGTTCTGATGAAATTCTTCAATGCAGATATTTGTTGCTTGAAGGTAATCCTCACAAAAATCACACAGTAAATAATGTTTGATGCGGGCCTTTATTAGTATTGCCGAACCAATCTTATATCTCCAGGTTCCAGTTAAACTCGAAATAGCGGTTGGCGGACAAATTATCGATTTCGGAGATTATCTACACTTTTTATTTTAAAACCGGCTTTTTTAAGTCCAGCTCTTATTTCAGCTGGATCGACGTATGAATGTACGCCTTTAATGACTACCTGTATACCTTTGCTACTCTTCAGCTGATAGGTATGAGATTTTTTTGCAGCTTTCAAACTCATTTACAGTTTTGCGGTAACTGGTTTCATCAATGAATTGTATTTTTGTCTCATCAATGTTACCACGCTTAATAGGAATTACATAAAAAGAATTCTCTCCAATGAAATCAGTTTATTTATTAACTTTTTCGAATTTTTCTTCTTAAATATATTGGAGGTGGTTTGAACGACTTGAGTACCGTTTTAGGTTCACTTGTTTCACTATCTAAGATGGCAAAACGATTTTGGGAACTTATTCCGTCCTTTTCTTTATGTACTTTCGACATTGGTGCTAACTGCGAAGATTTAGGACTTCGACCTCTTTTCATTACAGTCACGTATCTATCCATTCCCACTTGAGTCTTGGATTTTTAGGCACTGTCCGTTATTGTTTTCGTCGTATTGTGTTCAAAAGGAAACGATGGTTTATTTACTTTTATTTTATTGCCACTACTTAGCAAGAACCTGTGCGGTAAACTGGTGCGGCATTTAAAAACAAATCAGTTTTTTTGTTTTTGTTTATTTCGCTGTTGTCATCAGCATTTATCATAACGTAAGCATTTCTACTGCTTATGTTCGCACTTTTATCAACAATATTTAAATTTGAGCGACTCATAAATGAGCCCTCGCACTGTACTTTTGGTTTCTCTTATTATTCAATTAATAATGCTGTTGTAAAAAAGAAAAAAAAATATAACAACTTTGTTGTTCTGTATAAAACGGGTTTTATTGTTTTTGTTTGTTTGTTTATTTATTTTAAATTCACTCACTAACTTTTGTTTTTGTTTTATGTACGTTTATTGCGAGCTTTAAAATTACACGATCACTCTATTCGACGAATAACAAAATATATATGAACTAACAAAAATTACTCATATCTTAAGTCTAAAATAAAAAAATATATATACTTTACAATCATTTGCGGGTATCCCTCTGATGAACGGCCAAGAAAAGCCAAGTTCATTTAGTACGCGCCAAAGGATTTGGATGAGATTCAAGCATGTTTCGCTATTTCTGCTTTGACTGATGGCATGCTTAGATCTTTGTCGCCTTAATTTTTTTCTACATTGCTAGCTGAGGCAGTGCCCCATAACACCAAATTGGTTTGAAGATCGACTTGTACAGTAGAAGTTTACAATCTAAGAGTTTTGTTCTTAAACTAATTTTATTTTTTATTTAATATTTTTTCATTGTTACTCCTTCCAGTTCTGTATTACAACTATTCTTTTCTTTCTTAATACTAGCTTATTAAATAAACAAAAATATATTTTTCACAAACAATTCCAAGAAATACGTCTGCATTTTTTAGTTGCACAAACTGTGTTTTGCAATAATCGCATTTTCGTTTTAAGAACGGAAATGCGATTTTGTTACAAAAGTAAGTATTTATATAAAACAACAGTTAAATAAAATAAAGTGCTGACTTATCAAATATGTTTTGTTAAAATATACTTTTATTGATAGGGGTTACTGTAACTCCCCCATCGTTTGATTGAGTCCCCGCCGAAATATGCAAAGACCGTCTTTTTAATTTTAACATAAAAATTATAAATACACTAACAATACAAAACGTACAAAATAAACTGAAATTTATTACATAGTTTATAACATTATTATTTTTAGATTCTTTTATGATTTCTTTAATTATATTTTCATTTTTAATTTCCCACCAAACCAAATGTTTCGATTTTTTCTGAAGTCAGACTTGTCGTAAAGAATTCGTTAGGACATTTCGGTAGGTTCTCTGAAATCAGACTTGTCGTGACGAATTCGTTAAGACATTTCGGTTGTTTGTCTGTACAAATAAAAATAAATGATACTTGGATTTATATGTAAGAAAATAAAAATTAAAATTGTATTACATAAATAAAAAAGAACAATAGTAAATACGAAAAATGGAATAAATACATGCAAGATGGACAATTGAAATCGAATTGATTACGGTAAAGTATTGCCTTGAATACTAAATTTTTAACTAATCACTATATTCACTTTCAGAGAACGAAGTTCTAGCTTATATGGGGGTACTAACAGAAAACAAATCATTGCGATTTTATACCTACATGTCGTTACGATTTCGTACCTACATATCGTTACTATTTCGTTACTACATATCGTTGCGAATTCGTTCCTACATATCGTTGCGAAGTCGTGTCAACCCTTTCATATAAATATCGTTACGATTTCGGTAATATTTCGTTTCCGAAATCGGAACATTTTGTCGAACAGTCGTTACGAATTCTTTCCGAAATCGGAACATTTGGTTTGGTGGGTTAATTTAAATAAATATCTTCTATTTTTAATTCATTAGTGGTGTAGTTTTCTTTAAGTTCGGTAATCAGATGTGGTAATATTATTTGTTTATGAATTTTTATTATTTCGTTTGTATAATTCTTATTATCTATTTTCAAAATACAGTTTTCAAATTTAATTATAAAATGTCTGAATAATTTTGGTTGTTTTTTTCATACAATTTGTTCTTATATTTTTATTGTAAAAATTTTTAAGTAGGAGTAATCCTGGAGAGATTTCTTTAATTATTTGTTCATTGTCATTCTTAAAAACACAGTTTGCTACTTCTTGGTGAATAATATTATGAATACATTCGTTTTTAATTTTTCTTAGGTTACTAAATAGATTATCGCTTACATCAACTTCGTAAGCATTATTGTCCTCATCCAATAAAATTTTATTATCTTCTAAAGAAAGGCTTTTATTTTGGCTGTTTGGTACAGGTTCTAGTGTAATTTTTGTGAAGGGTTTGTTTACGAACTTGGGAATAAACAAAGTAAGTTCATATAAGTTTCATAGTCAAGTACTATTTCGAGTTCCTTTTCGGTAAGTATGTCTGTCGGTGCGATTCCCAATTTAATCGAAAATATGATGTTCGATGTCGTCTACGTGGTCTTTAAGAAGTATAATGTCTTTTGTATCTTATATATGTGTTCTAGAAATTGTATCTCATCTTCCATATCTTTTACTTTATTTTGTATCTCGGATTTGAATTTGTTTATGTAATTTTGAACTATATTTTGTTGTACATTGAGTGATAATATTATCTATTCTTGTTATGAGTGAGTTGCTAATATACGTTATAGATTCCATGTTATTGAAAAGGGTTACACTATTGTTTTTTAACATGTTTAGAGCTTCCCTAATATCTTTTTGGTCGTCACTGTCCATGGTGCCAGCTATGATCTTTAGTCCTTTTCCAACAAAATTCATTAATCCTCGTTTTTGCGTAAACTTAGGTATCATGTTATCTATTTTTGCTTGCAGAAGAATAAAGTTTTTATTTATCGAGTATAGTAGTGGGTTGCTATTAAATAAAGATTTAGATAATACATCTATAATTTCCGAAATTATATGTGTGGTTTCTTCGTATTTCGTCACGTATATAATGTGGAACACGTTTTGGTAGAAGTTGATGATTTTGACGGTTTCCTTTTTTATTCGTGACTATCCTTCGTTTTTCGTTAAGTCTTGTATTTCAATCGTCTGTCCAGTTGTGAGGTAAATAGTTGTAAGCAGTATTATTAATTTATGTAGCAAGTCCATTTTATCTGGAATATGATAATAAAAAAAGGTAATAAAATGGTTCACTTAAGTGTCAGTATCGTTTTGTCTATTTACTTGTAGGTTTTGATATTTTTTCTTTCTCCTAATGTGGGATTTATTTGGATTTGGAGTGGTTTTTACCTCCTCGTATTTCCTTAAGAAAAATTGGTCTCGTTTGAATTTCAACTTCTTCTCTGTTTTTGTTTAGTTTATTAATGTTCCTTTTTTGGTTTTTAATATTTTTTCTTTAATTAAGGGACATTTTTCTCTTTCAATATTACCGTTATTGAAAATATTTGGCCTGTTGTTGAGTATTATTATAGTAGTATTATCGTATTATTATAGTAGTTAATTATTTTGTAAATTTTTTCTTCAACAGTGTATATGTCTTTGTCGGGGTCGTGTTTCAGTACTCTTATATGCTCGTTAATTGTATTGTGGCGGCGTTCTATGTCTGAATTGGAAGTGTGGTTATTGTTAGATGTATAGTGTACTTAACTGTTGACAATTTGAGAATTTACAGCTAAATCTAGCGTTTTTGCAATGCCAATCGGGGAAAATGGTCTCTTAGCATTTAGCGGTAAATCTAGCGATTTTTAAATTGATTTTGAGAGATACCATTTTTGTAAAATATCCAATTATAAACTTCCTGGGGGGAGCAAAAACTTTTTTTACAGAGTGACAGTTAAAAATTATTTTCGTGACTTTGTGGTTCTTACATCTTTTATGCGAGAACCACGACTTCTCAGCAATAGTACGTTTAGTGCCGTTGTTTAAAGTTGAAATAAGATATTAGTGCTAAATAACTAGCTCTGGGTTAAAATTTTATTCACAATAAATCGATTACTACGATGACTAAATGGTAGGTGACATAGTATTTTTTAAAACATTTACAAATTTTATCGTATACCGTAACAGCACAAAAATGATCTTATTTTTTTTTTTTCGAAAATATATGGGACGAATTCCACCAGGATTAAATGTAAACAAAACAACAACTTTATCTGGATGTGCTTCGGTAGGCAAGTAAGTGTTCTTGTCTTTTAGTTTGCGGGTAGCATTTGTGTCACTTCAGCAAAAGGTGTTAGTTACTACTCGTGTAAAATTAAGTTACACTTTTGAATTTAATTGTAATTTTACTGTATTGTAACAAAAAAGACTGAGGGCAATAGCTTCTTAAAAACTATGTGAGGATTTTCGACATTCCTAGTTCTGTTTGCTTACCTAACCATTTAGAATGGGCTTTATTAATAAACGTTGGAAATAGAAGTGTATTGAAAATAAACAAAATTTTTTAAAAATTTTACAAGTTGTTTTTTGAGAAAAGTTTAATTGTCAGAACAAATAAACCGTTCCTATATCTGATAAAAATTACTTCCAAGTTTGTATAGAATACGACAAACTGTCGATTACCTGCATAATTTTCTATAAATTTTATTAAATTTCCCTTAGTCATTATACAATCGAATAATATCCATAATTAAATGGCCCAACCTACTGAACAGAAATCGCTTTACAATTTAAATATACTGAAATTTAAATGTAATTTTTATATTTTTAGCTATTTTTTCACTTTAATTAACGCTCAACAAAAAATTTAGCGATTTCTAGCGTTTTTCAGTAGAAATTTGGTGGGAAATCGTAAGAAAAAGTTGGCAACAGTATTGTACTTCAATATTTTGTTGTAGAGCTTTAAAGCCTAATTCATTGTCAATTACAATTTTGCCGACGTGTCCTACATTGCTTAGGTATTGAGACAGAGCTCTTTTAAATTCAACCCAGGATCTGTTGTTTATTTTGATAGTCTGAGCGAACTTTGAAAACTTGTCAATAATTGTTAAAAAGAGTGTCTTGTCTAAACTATAAAAGACATCCATGTGAATTATTTCACTTGGTTGGTTAGGCGTTTCTGTTAATTTAAATTCCGATTTGATAGTTTTCCTATCAAATTTCTCCTTGTTTCATATAACGCAATTGTTTATAAATTGTGTAATTCTTTTTTTAAGCTTCGGGTGATAAAAATTTTGTTTCATTTGTGAATAATTTTCATTAATCCCCCTATGGTTATTTTTTAAGTGTTCTGACTCCACTAGTGTCGCTAACTATTCTTCATCTATAACATTCCGTAATAATTTCGTGCACATAATTATTTTGCTCTTAGTAAAATACTTTCCTACTATTTGTTTGAATGTGTCTTTTATTTCGTTATCCTCAATGTAAACAGCGTTGGTTTTATCTGGGTTAAAATGGTTTTTAATAATGGTGACTAATGTACTTTCGTCGTAATTTTTAGAGTGAATTATTTTGCGATATGAATTAATTTTTTTGTTTAGTCTTTATTCTTAATGAGCCTGATGCGGTTTTGTTGAGAATAATTTGGAGTTTATACAAATTTATTGGTTTTGTGGTTTCGTTGATTAGAAATGCTAGGGTTTCATTTGTATTTACTTCTATCCGGGAGAGACAATCCGCGTTACCATTTTGTATTCGTTTCATATATTTTATCTCGTAGTCGAACTCCTGCAAAAGAAGTCTTCAACGTACTAGTTTCGAATTGGGTTCTTTAATCGAAAACAGCCACGTCAGTGGTCTGTGGACCGTTTCTGTCAGAACTTTTCTGCCGAAAAGATATGGTCGGAAGTGCTTTGTGGCCCAAACGACGGCCAATAACTCCTTCTCGAACGTACTATAATTTCTCTCGTGGTTATTTAGGAGTGCGACTAGCAAAACAAACGGGGTGATGGTCTTGTGACAAGATGGCGCCAACCGCAAAATTGCTAGCGTCCGTTTGTAGAACAAAGCCCTTGTTGAAGTCTGGATATTTAAGAACCGGATCGGTAGTCTGGTTTTATATTCGGAATCTTCTATATTCAGTTCTGAATTTTTTCTCAAATATTTTATCATTGGACTAGAGATTTTGGCGTAGTCTCTAATAGATTTCTTATAATAGCCCGTAAGGCCTAGGACCTGCTTGATTTTTTTTTGCGTGTTAGGTAAAGGGAAGTCCTTTACGAATTTAATTTTTTCTGGATTAGGCCTTATGCCATCTGATGATACGGAATGCCCCAAGAACTCAGTTTGTAGTTTCAAAAATTCACTTTTGTCAAGTTAGACTTTCAAATTGCCATCTTTAAGCCGGTTAAAAACTTTTGTAAGCGATTCCATATGTTCCTCCAAAGAGGTTGAAAAGACAATTATATCGTCTAGATAGACTAGACATATGGTATTCACAAGGTCTCCCAAAACGTTAGTCATCAGGCGTTGGAAGGTCGCTGGGGCTGTTTTAAGCCCAAACGGCATACGAAGAAACTCGTAATGTCCGCCTTCCACGCGAAATGCCACCTTGTGAATATCTTTCTCATCGATCTCGATCTGGTGGAATTCCTTTGCCAGATAGAGTGTGGAGAAATAGTGACATCTACCCAACTTCTCCAATATTTCGTCAATATTGGGAATTGGGTATTTGTCATCAATCGTGACTTCATTTAATTTTCTGTAGTCAATAACCAAACGCCATTTCTTTTTACCGCTGGCGTCGGTCTTTTTGGGAACAACCCATACCGGTGCGGAGTATGAGGAGTGACTTGGTCTAATTATGCCGTTTCGTAACATATCCTTAATATGTTTTTGGACTTTGTCCTTATGGATATACGGATAGCGATAAGTGTGGGCAGATATTGGTATATCATTAATTGTTCTAATGCTATGTTTAACTGCATTTGTAAAAGATAGATCGCTACCTTCTAAATAAAATATACTTTAAAATTTTTTTATAAGGGGTATGCTTATTTTTCTCTGTATCTGAAAGATGTTGTATTCTTATCTGGTGAAATAGTTGTTTCTTCATTGTCAAAATAGTTGATAAAAATTTTTTTTTTTGTAACTCTTGTAGCGTCTTGCCTTTTGATGGTTAAATTTTTTGGGTTTTCGTCGGTATTCTTTATTAAAGCATTAATATAATAATTTTCGGCTTCGTAAATTTCTTCGTAAAATAATTTCTACTTTATTATCATTTTTTCTCATTTTTGGTTGGTAAACTAAACCATTTTCGCACTTAACGGGGATATTTACTTCATATAATCCCTCGTTTTCGAAATGATAGAGTACCACTTTTTCAGAAAAATATAAGGGAACTTCCTTGTTACTTATTTCTAAAACTTCTTTCTTTAAATTTATATTTGCCTTTAATGGTCTTAAAATGTTCATTCCAATTATGCCGTCATGTTGGCCATTAAATTTATATACGGAAAATTCTACTTATTGGTTTGTATTCCCTAGTTCTTCAAAGAGAGGAATAGTTACTTTTTCCTTAATTTCTATAATATGGTTAAGTGTTTTTAATTGTGTCGGTTTAATAGGTTCAGACCACTTCGGGTGACATAAACCAGGTTTAATGATTGAGTGGGTCGGTCCGCTATCTATTAAGAATTTTAGGGATCCTATTTTCGTTTTTACCACTATACATGGTAATTCTCCCTGGAGGCAATTGGATGAAAATTTTGGATAGTATTTACATCCATGGGCTCAGGTTGAGGGAGAATTGGTTGGTTTTGGAACCTTGGAAAATTCGAAAAATTCTGCCTTTGTGGGAAGCAATTTGGAGTTTAGTTGTTGTAGTTTCGTCCATTCTCATAAGTTGTTCTGTCATTGTTTATATTCCTATTATAGTTTTGTCGGTTTTCATTATAGTCGCGTCTGTCATTGTTTATGTTCCTGCCGTTATAGCTTTGCCGCGTCTGTTGTAGTTGTTGTAGTAATGACGTCGGTTGCCCTGATTGTTCTTATGCCTATCTATTTGTCTGTGGCTCTGATGTTCATGCGGTCTTCTATTGCATGTTATTACCAGCAATGGTGTTCATTGCAGGACCTTCGCCAACCATGGCCATAGCTTTGTTGTTGAGACGCCTAAGTTTGTTTTTTATTTCATTAAAAAATTCTATACTATTGGTTTTAAAGGTCGTTGACCTCAATTCGTTAAATAGTTCATCGGAAGACAACCGTTCTCCAAAGTTATTAATTAATATTTCCTTTATTTCTTCCCATGTGATTGCCTGGCAATTGATTTCAATTACCTCTCTTGCCTTATTCTTAAGCTTACTTTTTATTAAATCTGCAAAAATATGTTGGGATAGATGGTCGTATCCCAGCAAAAGTGACTGAAATCTGTCAATTAAATTTATAAAGGTATGGAGGTTTTTATAATCTCCAGTGAATTCTGGTAAGTTTGAAAGATATTTAACAGGGTCTATATTGATTTGTACCAACTCAGCCATTTTTAAGCTTTTCTGTGTGAATTATGTGAATTAATAATAAAAAAACAGATAGAAACAAATAAAAATGTAATCCTTACGTGAACAACCAAGATTGTTTGTAAGGTGGCTTTTAAAATATTAAAAAAATAATTTTGTACATACATACATATGTATATTTTTCTGTGACACATATGGGAATACTCATTTATAAGAACACATAAATAGTTTGAAACGTATGAAATATATTGATATGCACCCTTTTTTGTTTGATGGTAAGTGGTATTATCTACATTTATATACATATAATACAAGAACAAAATTTGAAATTATGTTCTGAATTGTTAATTTTGAAAAATTATGGTAGAAAATAAATAAAACAAAGAACAAACTTTAAATTTTTTCAATATTAAGGTAAAGGAAATCCAACATTTCCAATCAAATAAAATCTCCAATTTGGAGATTTTTAGTCTTTTTACCGTTAAGTCCACATACATATTAGTGGTCTACGGATCTTAAAATACTTGCAATAATTTCAAAATACATACATAGCTTTTTTATACCAGTCTTCTTTTTCCGATCCCAGCTTTGACACCTTAGAACAACTAGGAGAAGTCATAATTTTGATGCAAATATGTACAAAAACATAAAATTAAGATTAATGTCTAGTTTTGAACTGAGAAAAGGTATCACCTTTAAAGATATCACCCGTGAATTTTACTCTATAACTATGAGAAAAATATTAAAATTTTTTTATAAAATTTACTCGATATTTTGAAAAAAAAAAAGACTGAACATGGGTATCGAAAAACAATTTAGGCTATTAGAGATAAAACTATTATTTTGTACGTCTTAACTAAAGCTTAGAAATTCATATTTAAAAAAAGAAGAAATCTTCATTTGTTGTTCGGTTTTTAAAATATCAAAGGCGCGAGGTTTCCAATCTTGAGACCAAATAGCGGGGCAGCCTGGATGGTGCCCATTGGCAAAACTTAAGCTCAGATAGTTCTTTGATATGCCTATGTCAAGTTTTGGACTAATTGAACCCCTTTACTAATGGCTGAATATTTCCAAAATAATTTGATTCTACCCACTGTTCATTGTTAAGCATTTAAGGCCACTAATGAAATTTTCTATGTCCCTACATAAGAGTATTTGTTTAAATTTCTATTATGGTTTTACGGGTAAAATATATATATTATTCATATTTTTTTGTGTTTTACATATTTTCAGTTTTTCACAAAAAAATATGCATCGTATTGTTAACGTGAATATAACTCAAAGTTATTAATAAAAATTTAAATAAAAGGCTGTTGGCATTCAATTGAACGTGAATGTGTGTTAAATAAAGATACAATGTAAGAATTGTTTAAATGATAAATTGGAGTTGAAAGGTGTGGGTATATCTCTGTTTTTGTTTCTTCTGATTTGAATGACAATGAGCATGACAATCTCAATGACAATGATGTTATTATTTTCTACTTTGTAATTGTCATCTACTCTTTTATTAATGCCTTTTAGTCACCATTAATACAAACAAATACAAACTCACTATGCACACATCCATACATATGTATGTACGTACGTACAACGATAGGTTTATAAAGAAATTGTATCTGATTTTTATACACTTTTATTTAATGTCAGAAAAGACCGTCCAGCGAACAATAATGATTGTTTTACATTTATGCTAACGTGCATTAGTACATTTGTGTTCGTTCACACATGATGCGATGTGATGCAAGATGTCATCAGTGATTAGTGTCAGATATTGAAACAAAAATGAATATCCAGGTAGAGGAGAATATTTAATTTGAAATCGTTTTGAAGAAAAAGGGGTGATAAATGTTGTAATGACCGCAGATTTATATTAAATTTATAACTACAATACAACACTGTAGAAATATTTGACTTTGACAAATTACTTTTATTCAGACGTGACTTCCAAACTTACCGACTAACATTCGAGCAATGATGTTAATGGTGACGTTGACAGTTATAATGATAATGATGTTGATGATGAGGGGGGAAAATTTACATTGCAGGATTATTACAAATAGATACTGGTGCTTTTACGAATTCGTAATAAAATGTTGCAGAGTCATTATTCAATATTAAATAGGAACTTAATATGTATATGTTTGTTTTTGTTGTTATGTACTTGTTATCCTTGTTGTTTTGTACTTGTTATCCCTGTTGTCTTTTTCCTTTTGATTTTCAATTAAACTGTAAAAAAGTTAAAAATTTAAGGGAAAGAAAGTCCGTTTTAGTTGTCACGCACTACAGTTAAAATGTGTTGTCATGTCAATTAAGATGAGTTTTTACAAATAATGTATAATTTTTTCACATTTTTATATCAATTGTTTATCAGTTGTGTTTATCACTTGTATTTAATTTAATCTGCTTATACAAGCACGAAAAGTATTATTTTCTATGTATAGTAAGGTGCACAAATGAATACAAGTTTGTACTTTGTCATAGAAATAAAAGTAATAAAGCAAATTCAAAATTTTTTTTGTAGTTTATTTATTATCAGGTACTTAACTAAACAGTGTAAAAAACAGTGTAAAATTCGAAACTTAAAGCATCAATTTCTAAGAAATTGCATCGATAAAAATCTTGCAGAATACAAATATTTTTAATACTTAGCTCAAAGCCCTTTATTCTGTAAGACATTGTTTACGCGATTTCGTACAATTTCTTTTGGAATATTTTTAATTTTTTGGATCCGCTGCCAAATCTCGTCCAAATTGGTAGGGGCTGATTGCTACTGTCCCAACCGTCTCTTCACGATTGACCACAAATTCTCAATTGGATTGAGTTCGGGCCTTTTTCTGGCCACTGCATTAATTCAAAATTTTGCTCACCATGCCATCGTTTCACGATTTTGGACGTGTGTTTGTAATCACCATCCAGCTGAAAAATTACTTCTTCTGCAGGATAGGCGCTCTTATGTACAAAATCTGGAAGATGAGTCTACAAAATCCTCAAATAGCCTTCTTTCTTCATTATATTATCAATTATTTGCAGTGGTCCAAGGTCCCACCACGTAAAGCAATGCCATACCATGACGTTTCCTCCACCGTGCTTCACATGGCTCCTTTGATATTGTTTACCGTCGGATTGGAAACGGTTGAATTTGGATTCGTCTGATGTTTCGAGTAGTCCACTGTCCAAGTTTTGTGCTCTTTGGCAAATTTTAACCGTGTCTTTACATTTTTTTCCTAAAATGCAGGCTTTTGTTTTTTTACTGCTGCAATATCACCAATGTCGCGAAGGGCTTTACATGCCGTTCACCGACTAACGGGTTTTCCGATTGCTAACGAATCATCTTTTGGTGTTTAAAAGTTATCTCTTTTCATTTCTCTTATCATTAGACGTGCGTCCGCATTTGTTAGAAGTTTTTTACGACTTCTAACTTCAGCCTTGGGAACAACGGAGCACCGTTTTTGTACCCTTATAACCACTGATTGACTCACTTTAAGTTCTTTTGCAATTTCCCGGCTAGAACAGCCTGTTTCAGTCATGACTCGAATGCTCTCCACGGTGGATTTTGAAAGTTTCTTCATTGTTTATTATTGTTAAGTATTTATTTAATTTTTGTTTAAAAATTTGCACAATGTTTTTACCACACGCGATTTAAATAATGTCGAACTAATGTCCTCTTAAAAAAATTAATAAAAACTAATAAGATTGAAAAATAATGGTACTTTTTCATTTCTTTTCAAAAAATTAAGTACATAAGAGTTATGTTGGTTTTATTCGTGGTGCTTGATGAATTTTGTTACAAATTTTATATAATTTTATTAAGTACTAGATACTTAATAAACGACAATAAAAATTTTTGGATTTGCTTATTTACTTTTATATGTATTTATGAAACAAAAAGTGCTCAAAGTACGAACATGTACTCATTTGTGTACCTCACTGTATAATAATAAGGTATGTAAAGTTGGAAAAATTGTACTGTTTTTGGCACAATTTGAATCTGAAAAGTATCAATGATTGATGAATGATGGATTTTTTTTAACAACTGTTTTTTTTTCATTTTTATTTATTGTACTTCAATATGTTTGAACTAACAATAATTACTCATATCTTAATTCTAAAATAAAAAAAATAAATATACTTAAAAGTCCAGCCAGTGCTAGACAAAAAATGTTGTATGTTCCACGATTGTTGTTTTGATTTCTAAAACCAAACGAACAGACCCATTAAAACTACTGATATACTAAGAAACTAAAAACACCCAGATACACTTACCTAACTAATAATAAAAGACAAAAATATTAATTTGCACACTGACATCACAAAAATATGGCAAATAGCAAAATTAGATGAATGATGTCTTGAAGTTACACTTTTTAAGTTGTATCATATGTATCAAAAATTATAAATGATGAAATTTAGTAATGCTAAGACATAACAGTTCACCTGATTAACAAATTACTATCATATTCTTTTCGCCAATTGTATTGACATTTTATATACGGACAGCATGTAGATACTATCAGCGTTAATTATATTTCAGGGTCAGAGGTCAAACGAAAAAGGCAGAAATCTGTAAGCACTATTTTTCACAAAAATAAAATACAAGCTACACTCAGTGCGCTTCTCTACCTCCTTCCTCAACAAATATAATAAACACTTTAAAGTAAAGGTAGAGCCAAGCTTAAACTGTTAAACGCACGTTTTTCTCAGAGAAGCCAATTTCAAAGTTTTCAACATTGCAGTCATGTATCTAGATATAGGATAATTACTTTATGAGGAGGGTATCCGGCTCTCCTATTGCCATGCTTTAACTTGAAAATACAGCATATTTTTAGAGTGCAACTCTAGTTCGATAGTTTCACGACAATAATTTTTCACTTTGTGGGCGAGGTACGAAGTTTTTAACTAAAGATTTTGTAAATCGTAAAAATATCTTATTATTTTTTATTTTGTATCATTTAAATCTTAACTTTTTATTTTTGATATTAACTTCACAACATTAACTTTTTTACTAACTTATTCTTATGGCTTTTCAGTACTTATGTATGTATATCTAATTTACAATTTTTTATTTACTTATTACTATAAAGTTAAATTTATAACTTTTTGTTAATTTTCGTCCACTAAGTATAAGTGTGTTTTTAACCGACTTCAAAAAAAGAAGGAGGTTATCAATTCGTCTGAATGTTGCTTTTTTTATTTATGTTTGTGCCCGCAGAACTCAGTCGTTTCTGAACTGATTTTAAAAATTTATATAAAGGAAATGCTTACAGCTGGCAATAACATAACTTAAGAAAAGAATAAACTTAAAAATTAAAGGGTGTCCCCATATGTGACGTCAATTTAAATATATGTACCATTTAAACCATTGTAGACAATTACTTGAAAATTGGACAGAATGTCCAATATTTATAATCAAAAATTAAATATTTATAATTAGAAGTTAAATGGTATCCCAATAGTTGATGTAATTTGATGTATATTGCAAAACTTTTGAACCGTAACAGAGAGACGGTTGAAATTTACAAAGAACCTCTATATCTAAGTCTTTTATAACATCAAGTATATAATTTTAATTTGGAAACTAAAGGGTGTCCCCATAATTGATATAATTTTACCTAACACTTGAAAATTAGACGGAATCTCCACTACTATGTCCCATATAATAAAATTTATAAATATTTAAAATTGTAAAGGGTGTCTCAATAGTTGATGTAAATTGATGCATATGGCCAAACTTTTGAACTTTAAATAGACAGACATTTGAAATTTACAAAGCATCTGTCCTTTTAAAAAAGTGTTTAATTTAAAATTGTACATTAGAGGGTGTCCCCTAGGTGACATTTTTTAATCTATATGGCTATATCTTTGGAACAGTTACTTTTTATTACTGTGTCAGTAATAATAAGTGTAAAAAAATAAAGGGTTTCCTCATATCTGACGTAATTTGTCGTATATGGCTTTATCTCCTGAGCCGTTGTGGATAGACATTTAAATGTACATAACGTATATTACTATGTCCGTTAGAGCAACAAGTATAAAAGTATTTGATTTAAAATTTTTAGTTTAGAATTGATGCACATATATTTGTTTTGTAGTCGGTTTTTTTGCAAGAATTATGTTTCCGTTAAATCATATTGGTCAAAACAAACTTATGTCAATTTTCTTAGGAAAAATAAAATTGCATTTTCGTTATGAGAACGGAAATGCAATTGGTTTAAAAAAAAACAATTCTTAAGAGCAATGTCTGGAATTAAATTTGGCAATAATTAAGTAAAATATAATTGTATTTTTTTAATAAGAAATAAAAGTTGTAATTAAACAAATTAAATAAGGTATGTATGCATGCATATACATATGTATACCCGTATATCTATATTGGATTACGTGTTAAGAGAAGGAGGAAGACAATAAATCGCCCCCACCGTTAGATTGAGGCACCGACGAACCATAAAAAATAATATTATATTATATTTGGGGGACTGCTAATGTTGGTTTTGTTATTCAATTTTTATTTATTTATTTATTTTGCAATCTTGTACAACAAGACTATTAGTCTTATAGTTACAGTGCAGGACAAGTTAATTGTTTACATATGGTAGGTATTAAAACATAATAAAACATAAAATTTACATAATAACTTAAAATATAAGCACATTACAATAAAAGTAAACTAGAACTTATAATTTGTGTTACTATATTCCTTTAATTTTGTTATAAGGTTTGGCAAAATAAATTTATCGTACAATTTCATATTTATATTTGGAAAAGTATTATTTAATGCATATATTTCACAATTTGAAAGTTGTTTATTAAACAGTGTCCATTTATTTTCAACTTATCTTTATTACAATTATGGGATATAGTGTCATAAAAGATTTTGGAAACTATTAATCCTGGAATTACTTCGCAATTGGCTTTTTTAAGACTTAATATACCATTTAAACACGTATCGTTAATTTTAGTTAGATTTCTTTTTAAGTTATTCTTATATGCACTGAAAATATTATTTTCCAAATCTATAAGTACATTGAAATGATTCTACAGATTAATTATTCTTATTAGGTATTGGTTCGAATATTACCATTGATAGCGGATAATATTATTTTCATGGAATGCTATGGCAACTCTAATTTTTGCGTAGCTGCCAAGGTCTGTGTTTAAGTTCAATTCCGTTTGGGTTAAAATATCTAGAGGGATGTACTCTATATGGTAGCGTAAGAGTGAGATATCATTGGTAATTTGCTATAGTTGAAATTCTGTTTCCTATAATATTTTTTTACTTTTTAAAGTAGTCTCCTATTACGTTCTGTTGGTAAGTTATATGGCTGGTAATATTTTCAATGGAAAAGAGATTGAGATTGTTTACATATGTGAAATTATTTATCTTGTTCGTTATGATTTCGCCGTTTGTATATAGTAATTTAAGAGTCTTGTATATCTGCTCTTCGTCCTCACTGCCCATGGTACCTGCTCTCATGTTTAAGTCTTTCCTGTAATGCTGAAGAGTGCTCGTTTCTTTCGAAAGTTTGGGTTAAGATTTTCGTTTTTAATAACATAAAATTTGTATTTATTGGATTTATGCATTAAACACATAGACCGGCCGCAAATTGTCAAAATTAAAACACAAACGTGTATTTGTGGAACAAGATTAACGTGTGTACCTGCCATACTCGGCCTAACCTCACGGTGGTCTTACCACCGAGTGAAACTTAGGCGTAGACTAGCGCCCCCATTGTGTAGTATAACAACACTTTACGATTGCCACCAATCGCAATTTGTGTGTATACAGTCACAATGAGTAGCAATTTATACAATATGGCAAGCCTTTCCAAGGCAAGCCTAGATCCATATTATAACCTCTTGCTTAGGGGTTTGGAGACTATCCAAACTCCGTCTGTTGAGAGTGCAACAGCACACTTGATCGACCGTGCACCATACCTACTTAATCGATCTTAAACCACAACCACCACGTGTACCCCTGAAGGGGACCTCACCAATAACCGGTCACAGAGAGGATAGGCTCTCTGTGGGGCTACCGATTCCCGTGGTACCAGTCCTTTGGGCACTGGTCAGGCCTCGAAGAGGACCCGTGTTAAAAACAACAGACCTTTTCTTCCAGATTCAGGCTCTAGGAACCCTAGCGTCTGGTGCCCCTATTTTCCCCGAGTGGACCGCGTCAAAGCATTTGCCATTACTGCAGTGACATTTGGAACCCCCGGGGGGAACACAAACGTGTATAGGAATTCTTCAAAATAATTCAGTAGCTGACTACACGGCGGCGATTGTAGCCAACGGAATTTGTAGTCGTGTAGCTGTGTAGCCGCTGTTATGTGTGTTGTTTTATGCATGAGTAGTGTTCTTAATTCCGTTCTTGATATTTTAAGTGTGTCGATAATTTTTTATAACTTTTAGCAATCCCGCTATTCCTCATAATTCGTATTTGTTTTTCTAGTTTTATTTTTATTTTATAATAAATCCTGAAAGTAGATTTCTTGCCTTTATGGGAATCTTGCTCTTCTACTGTTTATTTTCTGTTGTAGTATTTAATACAATACATTTGTTATTAATAGGTCATTCCCTATTAGGCCATCGTAGCAGTCGTGAAATTATTATTCCATTATACCATTGAGCTACGAAAGCTTGATCAAAATTAGGTTGTAAAGTGAAAGAAATTATTTAGACCTCAAAAAAATGGTGATTAAACTCAACTAACAAAATTTGATTGCAACATTTTTTTTTTATTAAAAGAGAAGTACCACTCAGGCAGTTAATGCCTACATAAACTGTGGTACTTCCTTTGGAAAGGGATAGTAGTAGATAAGACAGATGGTTAGTGATAGTAAAGCTTAGATTGGGGCAACACTGCAATTGCACGTTATGATTATTTATAGAACAGTATTGCAGCGCCTCTGGTGTTATTTCGGCGAATTAGTTCGAAGCTAGCATAGATAATTTATAATTATTTTACTTCGCCGGCGATTTAGTGCTATGTGGTAATACCGGCGAAGGAGGGCGCTGTGATATGCATTATTATAAAGAATAAATTAATAATACATATCAGAAAAATTTATGTTGCCACGGCTGAGATTTGAACTCGTGACCATTGTTTAGTAGTCAACGTGCTAACCACTTAAGCTACAGCACCCTCTATATTTATAAAATCTATATAAAAAATGTTGTTGAAACTATCAAAATGATGATCAATTATATACAATACAAAACAAAAAACGTGAAACATACGAAACAAATCAAATAGCTACCGATAACAAATTAGACATCCATAGTACCTGTGTTTTAAGATTAATAAATGCTAACTCTGTAGCTGTAAAAACACAATCATACAATGTATATCTAATGTTCGACAAAAACATGAAAAGGTTAAACACCAGTAGCATTTTCTTGAGGATTATTAAAAAAAATTTTCTCTTTTAAGAAATTATTACTAATTTTAGGTACACGAAGATACATATATTAAAAACTTACATTTCCAAGCTAAAACATACAAACAGCTTTTTTATATTTATCATATTTTGTTTATTGTATTTTCAATATATTTGATCTAACAATAATTACTTATGTACATATGTATATCTTAAGTCTAAAATAAAAATAAATATACTTGATAAGTCCAGCCAGTGCTAGACAAAAATAATGCATGTTTCACGGTTTTTGCTGTTGTAATAGTTTTACATCTATAAATATACCTTGCTCACGCCCGCTTGATCCGTGTCATGGCAAAATAATACAGGTAAAACTAACAGCTGTTTTTTGAAATGTCCAACTTTGTAAATAAGTGTGTTCGTGTACTTAAAGATCAGTTATAATTTGTTAAAAGAGAAACAAATTATTCATAATATGCTATGGATTTTATTTAACTTGCATTGTTCGTAGGTATGTTAATTAAACCCTTTTCCCTTTCCGGGTTTTTTTTTAAATATATTCAACGTTAAAGTTATATTTCATGTACACATGTGTTTTTACATTTACAGATTTAATACTTATTAACATTTTTGCTGTTACCTGTTTTAAAACACAGACACTTAAGATGTCGAAAGTTGTTATCGGTAGCCAGATGAAATTATTAACACTCCAACTGAACCTTACACCAACCGAATATACTGAAAACAGGGCTTTATGCATAAACCTGATGACAGTGGAATATTGTATTAAACGAATGAAGAAGCTAAAAAGCGAGATATTCTGCTCGGGACTAGAGATGTCAAACTATCGATAGTGCCACCATCGATATTTCTTGATAGTTTAAAAGAAACTATCGATACATCGAATCCCAACTATCAAAACTTGAAAAAACTATCGATATATCGACGATACTATCGTGATACTATCGGATTTAAAAAGTTCACCAAGAAAATATTTATATACATCAATTATGGGAAATTGTTATATTATGTATACACCTTTTTCTAACAAAAGAAAAATATATTTCTTTCTTCATTAAAAAACAAAACAAAAAGTATATCCATTTTTTTAAATAAAAATGTAAAATGTGAGATCAATGGTCAGTCAGCCAGATATTTTTGTTTATAAAAAGCAGCATATCGACATTTGCGTCCTTTAATTTCGTACGCCTTTCTGAAATTATTTGTCCAGCTTTGATGAACATTCTTTCAGACTCAGTTGATGTGGCCGGTATGCACAAATACTTAAGTGCAAGTACTTGCATATCTTTCATATTGGTGGATCGGGTTTGCAATTGAAGCAAATTAATAATGTAAAGAATATAAGTTCAAAATAAGAATTACCTTCCAGTACTCCAAAGGGTCCATACTTATGGGTTGGTTTGGCTTTTCAGCATATTCGCGCAAGGAAATAATTGCATCTGCCCGTTTAGACACAGCTTTAGTTGGAAGTTTTTCCTTTATAAATTGGAAAATGTTGTTGTGCTCTGCTGCTGGCGATTCCTCCCTTTTTTCTCTTGACTCAATAACTCTTCTGATGGTAGCCAGTTCATTTGCAAGCATGTTGTATCCTTGTGTTGCATTCTAAGTAGACCGAAAGCCTTCTTTTTTGAATCTAGGATCCAAAATAGTTGCCAATCTTGTGACACTTCTAGATTCGTAAATGAAAAGTCGTTGTTGTATTTTTTCAACCAAATAGGTGCATGATTCCAATCCAAGTTCAGTTTTCATGTTTGGTTGAAGTTTCATCATCGCGTAATATACCCCTAATGCTACTGGAATCACTTGTGAAATAGTAACATGTTGATTTCCGGATATAACATTTGTATTTGTGTAGAATGGTTCCAGAAATGAGCATAAGTCTTCCAATTGCTCTATTTCTACTGTCGTTAGAATCTGAGGAGACTTAGGAGTGCTTAATAAAACTGAAAAGATGGCATCTTTAGTAAGAAGAATTCGCTTCACCATTGCAAATGCGCTATTCCACCTAGTGCCAACTTCTTGAATAAGACTGTATTGTTTATCTTCGCTCTGTTCCATTCTGAATTTTGCATATGCAATAGTGCTCTTTTTAAAATATGTGACTATGGTTTTGCATTTAGTCATTAATGTTTTAACTTTTTCAATTGATATAACATCTTGCACAACAAGGTTGATTGAATAAGCGAAGCAATGAAGATTTTTTTTCTGAAGTAGTTCACAAGCCTTAATCATTGAAGCTGCGTTGTCTGTTACGATGCACGAAACTTTGTGGAATATATTCCATTTATTAAGGCACTCTAGCATTGATTTGGAAATGTTGTCAGAATTATGATTTAGCTCACTAACGAGCTTTGATGTTGGTTAAACTGCCGATCTCAGTTTGAATTCACTGTCAACGAAATGGCACGTGACAGTCAAATAACTTTAGTTTGCCTTCGGTAACCAGCAGTCGGTGGTTATAACACAACTCTCTACTTGGTTAAGAACATCCTGCAAATTTTTGCAGCCATCAGTATAATTATTTTTCAAAAAAACGTTTCGAATGGTGTTTCGAGATGGTAACTCATATCATGGATCTAGACAGTGCTCGAACTCTCGAAAACCTCTGCCTTCAACTATACGAAACGGCTGCACATTTAAAGCGATCATTTTTGTTAGAGCCAAATCTAGATCTGTTTTTCGCGCCGAATTATTGTCGTACGTGCTTTCTTTTTTATAATAGTCTGTTATTATAGAATTCGATGTTTTTAATTCTATACGCAAAGGATGACTACGATTTAAATGGTCCAACAGATTTGACGTTTTCCCACTTGTCTTATAAGTTTTTTTGCATGTCAGGCATTTTGCGTGTTTTTTGTCTGGATCTAATGCAAAATGCTTCCAAACGTACAAAACACATTTTCTGGGTCCTTTACTGGCTTCAGAGTCTGTGTGTTAACGAACGGATTATATCTGTTTTATCTCTATTTAAATAAAAGTATAATATACCTGTAGTGTTAGTGTTGTTATTTTCCATTGTATACTAACGTTGGAGGAACTGCCAATCCACCTGCTGAAGGTTTGTTTCTTTGCTTACGTTTAAGAACTTGCGCATTTAACAATACTAGTGGTGGATCATTTCCCATGAACTATCGATAGTAGCTAAAAACTATCGATAGAAAAAAATCTAGAATCCTCCAAAGTATCAATCGATAGTCTCAAAAAAAAAAACTATCGATACTATCGATAGTTTGACATCTCTACTCGGGACTCTTGCATTAAAACTTTAAGTATTAGGCGCATTAGATTATGATAGTATATTCTGGTTGTATTTATGTTATGACTTGTACGGTGCCCAATCAGAATAACTTTGCAAACTGAACATAAGCAATTTTAATCCTAAAAAAATAAAATTATAAACTTAATCTTCGTAAAAGGTTTTAAAATATCATTCCTGACGTTGAAAAATATCTAAAATCTTTTTGTTACTTAAAATGTTGTTTTTATACCCTTTATCACAGGTATATATAAGTTTGTCATTCCGTGTGTAATTTCTACAAATTCTGGATCCTTATACATAGAGAAATTGATTAAGCGATGTCATTCGGGTTGAAATGAAATTCGCCAAGGCATCAGAAAATGTACAAAAATTTAAACATATCAATCTGTCAGGCATAATTTTAATAATTTGGCTATTGCAATTCAGCCCCAAATTCGGAATAAAAACTCTATATTACCATAAAATCAGAATTTTACCAAACAATCGAAATTTCACAAGGTATCAAATTTTCATCAAAATTTTACCAAAATGTAAAATTTATCCTAAAATTTTTATTCCGATCAAAACTTAAAATTTGATTAAAAAAAAAACTGAAAATTTATAAACAAAAACTAATAATTAGAAAGTTCTCTTGTAGTTCCAAGTTTCACAAAAGAAGTCACAAATGTTTCCCTAAAATTAACAAAAAATAGAAATTTTACCAACAAATTTATGTAGTAATCAAAAGTTAAATTTGATAAAAACCGAAAATTCACACAAAAAAATAAAAACTACTAATTAAAAACTTCGCTCAAAGATCGAAGTTTTGCCAAAAAATTACAGTCACTCGAAAGATACAAAAAAAATTTTATCAAAAATTAATTATTTAATATTTATTAACAACCGAAAATTAAAAAAGATAACTTTAAAACTAGCAATAATTTACAAGTTCGTTTAGAGGTCCAAGTTTCGTCAAAAAATCATATTTTCACTCAAAAAATTTAAATTGTTATTTTGATACAAATTTAAAATTTGACTAAGAAATGAAAATTGACAAAGAAAAAATAAAAACGTATAAATTATTTACAGCTACGTCCGTCATCAGTACTATTCGTTTCTATCTACCTGGTAATTTCAATTGTTATTAATTTTTTATTTAAACAAACTTATCAAAGAAATAGAATATGAGAAATTTAAAATTTTACATTATATTTCATAGTAGATAGGGCTTTTGAAATTGTTTTACACTTTTAAACACTATTTCTTTTTATATTATACTACAAGCAAACATTTTTCTTTATTTTTATTCTCTTTATATATTTACTTTTTATTTGAAAATGGTATATATATGTCTTGCTATTAGCTAACCTTTGGTTAGCAATTAACAACAATTAGATATTTTTAATTTACAAATAAAGAAAAATGTTTGCTTGGTAGTATAATATAAAAAGAAATAGTGTTTAAAAGTGTAAAACAATTTAAAAAAGCTCTATCTCCTATGAAATATAATGTAAAATTTAAAATTTGTCATATTCTATTAACATTTTTTGCTGTTTGAGTAATTTTGGCCAAAGGTACTAAAAAATACAGCGATGTGCATCAGACAACTCATAAACAATAAAATGCTCTTTCTTTTTAATTACGATTATTCCACAACGCCTTCATTGTTCCTTGTAGAAACTTCTTTTTTTAAACATTTTATTATTAAATTTAGAAATAATTTGTTCACTTTCGCTCTCCATTGCAATTTTTTTATCAATGTACATAATATGTATAACACAAAGCACAAACAGCTGTTTCCATACGGAATGTGCGATCGGTTTCGTACTTTGCCTAAGCAGATGAAATTTGACGAAACCTAACGAAAAGTGTTGCAAAGTCCACTTTCACAATATATAGAAACAGGGCAGACAGACGAGATTTATAGGCGAGGGGTTAAAGAGGTAGAGTGTGTATTTCATGACTATCGTAATGGACATTTTTTCGTTTCTCTTTACGCTTTTTTTTGTGTTGCTTCACATTATATTTCTCAAGTCGGCATCTACTTGCTTTATTATTATTAATGTAGGGGGAATAACGAAGCAGACCACTACTAAATGGGTCCCTTTTCGACCCCCTTTCCGTCCTCAATAACTATAGACAACCGACATAACATGTGATCCACATTTAGAAAGCTTCTGCCCGTGGTCCTAAGTCTTACGCTAGCCAGTGCTGGACATTTACACACAATGTGCGCTACCGTCTCAGCGTCTTCCAGGCATAATCTGCAAGTATCATCTTCTTCGATTTTCATCTTGGCTAGATGATACTTGAAGTTTCCATGACCAGTCACTAACGCAGTTACCCAGGTTAAGGTACTTCTATTGTATCTAAGAACCTTGCTGGCTCTCCTGCCAAGGGGCTCTTTGAGCACCATTCGAGCCTGTCTACATGTTGTAGCCTCTCTCCACCTCCTCCGTCAGGTTTAGTGAGTTCAGCCATTGTAGGACTTTTGCTCGTATTAGGCCATTACCCAGTGATACTCTGGGTTCTGGTCCACAGAAATTCTCAGCAGATCCCCTTTTTGCTAGTTGATCTGCTGCTTCATTCCCAGCAGTGTCCCAATGTGTCCATTAACCCACATCAATGTTACCTCGTTAACCGAGGAACATCTGTTAAGCTTTAAAACAAATTCCAGCTCTAGTTTGGAGTACACATTCACCTGCTTCATGCGTTTTGTAACCGATTGGTTGTCAAGTGCAATGAGAACCTTTCTTCCCTGCACCCGACATTCCAGCAGGTGATCCAACGCATGTAGCAGCCCAAGCAATTCTGCCTGGTAAACGGAGTCGTACTCCCCCAAACGGAGACTACAGGACAAGTTTAGCTCAACTGAGTGTACACCTGCTCCTGCTCCATAAGAGAACCATCAGTGAAAATGCTGATGTCATTCTCCATACACTCATTGTGTATAACGCCGTCAGCAATTAGTGTTCGATGCAGTCTTTCGACTACCTTGCTTCGACTGATGCGATCCATCGGCATTTGAGCTTCCCTAACCTCCTTACTAATAAGGTCCAGGATTCTATTATGACCGATGTTCGGCCCAAAGCGATGCCAAATGTCATCACTCTTCATAAGCAAAGCAGACATCGCAGATTCACAGCTCTAGACTTTAGCATAGTGTTGATCCATTTTACAATAATGGGCTCAACCCCACGCTCGTTAACAGCACCTCTCAACTTAGAGAAAGAGATTTTATCAAAGGCACTTTCAATATCCATAAAAATGGACAAAGCAGCGTTGTTATTGAAAATTTCTCTTTCCGCCACCCTGACAAGTTCATGCAGAGCGGTGTCAGTAGACCTACCTGCCCTGTATGCATGTTGGTATCTACTCAAGGGCCTATCCGTCAGCGTTTGGTTCTCCGGAAGTCAGCAAACACCCTCTCCATTGTCTTTAACAGAAAAGATGTAAGGCTTACTGGCCTGAAGGACTTAGCTTTCGTATAGTCCCTTTTACCCGGGTGTTAACACCCCACTGTAATAGAGCAGGGAAAACTCCATCCGTTCCAGTCGCTTTAAATGGTGCAAACAATAATATTGCTTTTCTTACACCATTTATAGTAATTATCCTTTCAGCTTCAACGCTTTTTCTCTCACTTGCCCCCCTAATAACGGGAGTCCAAGATTCATTAGACCTGAAGCTTCCAGGAAAAATAATCTCCATAAGCGACTGCAATGTCTCATCCACAGCCTCCGTCATCTGACCAGCGCTTTTGCGAATAAGTCCAATTTTGGATACAGGGTCATTAGATACTATCTTCTGTATTCGGTATACTTCAAATGTATACCTTATATTAGAGCAGAATTCCCTCCACGTACTCCGTTTCCGGAGACTTATGGTTTTCTTCAGCTCTTTTTTCTTTTCCTTGTAATCGTCCCATGAGCTTGAGTCTCTCTCCCTCATGTATCGATTAAAGGCCTTTCTTGTATCCTTTTTCATGGATTCAAGTTCTCCATTCCACCAAGGTGTCGGATCTCTCTCATCCACTAATGTCAAGGGACAAGAATGTTCGAAAGCTAGCTTCAATGTGGAATTTAGAAACTCCACAGTTCGATTTCGACAATATTACGAGGTGCCCGGAAAGGAGCACTTCGCATATGTTCCGAAAGATACTTCTCATAACTGGTATGATCAGTTGTCTTCGGTATTCTTATACGTCTGCAGGCTTTTTTCCGTATTTTGCCGTACAGAATCTCGAACTGGATAGCTCTATAGTCAAACATGGTTAATCTGTCCGTGATCTTCCAGTTCTTAATCCTACCTAGCATATTAATGGAACACAGGGTGATATCGATCACCTCTGCCCTTCGTGAATCAACAAAAGTGTGTTCTACCCCCCTGTTCAGCACCAGCAAATCGCATCTTTCAAATTCCAACATTTGTTGTCCTTTGTAGTTGTCAGCTGTGCTTCCCCACACAGTATTGTGCGAGTTAGCATCACATCCAATGACCAACGCCATGCCTCTCTTCCTGCAGAAACTAACCAAATTTTTCATCTCCTGTGAAGGATGTGGTCCTGGCGTCTCATAGGGAAGATATGCTGACGCAATGAGAAATGATTCCGAACCACTGCCGACCATTACCACTGTAAGATGTTGCATAGGTACTACTTGTACTCCATGCCACACAAGGATACATGACCTTAATTTACCATCAGTCTGTGGGTAGTACAGATTGGCGGTCTGTTGAGACAGGCCCCTGATCTTGTTGTGCACAATCCAGGGTTCCTGTAACAACGCCATATCCAGCTTATCCTCAACAAAGCACCGCATCAACATTGCTGAAGCTGCCCTAATGTGATGAAGATTAAGTTGGTATATACTAAGTTTTTCCTGGTATGCGCCCACCTCCTTCCCTGATAGACCCCTCTTTCCAGATTGCCTACCTCCGCACCAGGGAAGACGTCGTGCTCACCGTGCATTCCTATTGAATTTTACGACGGCCTGATCAAGTCCACAGTTGAGTTTCCCCCCTGCTTTCTTAATGGCCTTCGCATCCTTCTTCGGACACCAGACAGTGAGCACTACGCCCTCTTTGTCTGCATTAGCAAATTTAGGTGCGTGAGTAACTCTCCATTTAGAAGTGTCCTTCACGCATCCATTTTGCTTTTGCCTTTTCAGGATGATGTTCTTACCCTCGGTAGAACCGTGGGCTATGACAATCATCCTAACCTCGTTTCGCAGCGCCTGCCGGCTATCGATTCTTAGCTTAGCCTCCTCGCAAAGATTGGTCAGGGATGTTGCTAATCCGATCAACCAGCTCTTTGTCTCTTGGTTCTTGCACGCAAGTACAATGAACCCATCGATAAGTTTGGCGCTTCCTACGAAACCTATATCACCAGGATCATCATTCAGGTTGTCTAGAGCACACAACAGCGAAGCTTTAAAAACATTCACATGTGTGCCCTCTAAAGGACC
Source organism: Phasia obesa (assembly GCA_949628195.1). Lineage (NCBI taxonomy): Eukaryota > Metazoa > Arthropoda > Insecta > Diptera > Tachinidae > Phasia > Phasia obesa. The sequence continues at coordinate 68,163,490 of OX451219.1, forward strand.
TCCCACTGATGTATCAGTGATACCCAAAATGAGGTCATTAGGTGCAAATGAAGGCCTCATTTCCTTGGGCTTCGCTTTAGTCTTGTGACTTCCGCTCGGCTTCTGGTTGGTGACCTTTTTAGCCACATTCAATACAACCTCTTTGTGAGGTTTCTTCTCCTTCTGCTGTCGGATCTTCTTTGAGGCCTATGGGTTAAACCTCTTAGGTGATCTGTCAGCTTCCGCAGTCGTCTCCTCACTTAAAAGACTATCGAACCGGAACTCCTAAAGAGATTAACCTCTTCTCCACCTCTAACAAGGCTTTATTGTCCATCTCTATCGGAATATACCGGTTGGACGCCATAGGAGACTCTTCAGAGATTAACCTGTCCCCCCCTTGCGGGGCGTTCCTGTCCATCTCTTCTGAGGTTCCCCTTTGGCCAGTTAAGACCAGAGTTTCCTGAGAGACCAGCCCTTCAGCATCTTACGAGGCTTCCAGGCTTGTCGTGTTTTTTATATCTATTTTTGTTTTCAATTTTGATTCCCACGAATGATACGGATTTATAGGGTCCACCCACACAGAACCCCCTATATTTACACTGGAGGTCGACCGGTATCCAGAGTTCGCATACTAAGAGCCAAGCACCCCCTTGACCATGCATCCCTGGCGTATGCAGTTCCACCGTGGAGTTGGGGATTTTTTTAGCTTCACAAGGCAGCAACCGCCGGTGCCAGCAGAACTGTGCATCGAAAGCAGCTGTCCTGCGAAACTGTCCTAAGAGAGTTTTGTCTTCTCTCCATATGCCCCGAGAGCACTTTGTCAGAGCTTTTGCAATACAGCACAGACAGTTAGTACCCCTCGGGGGGCATCTACTTGCTTAAAATTTCTGAACAAAGTACATGTACCACAGATTTTCAAACGCACACATGTAAAGTAAATAAATCCGAAAGTAGAATGTGCAAAAATCTGTCTGTCTTCTTTATGTCAAATTGTGAACGCATTAAGACAGAGCAAAAGAGAATTAAAAAAATGTCTGCCCTGTTTCTGTCTATTGTAAATGCAGTCTTAGCACTTTATAGTTTGGCACGTATGATTTATATGTATTGGCACAGTTGCTTAAGTTGACTTAAGCTAGCTTATGCATATTATAGTTGGGCCTTTATTCATAAAAAATATTTTTGATTTATAAAAGGTTTATAAAACAAATTTTCATACAAAATTTGTTTAATAAACCTTTTGTAAACTGAAAATATTTTTTTGGAATTTGGCCATAAGACTATAAACAATTATTTAAAAATATGTTTGTCCCATATAATGTTTTTCGTACAGATCGTTTTCAAATATACAATGGACTTCATCAGAGTACCTGACCTTAGTTAAAACTGATATAGTCGATTCAGACACATTTAAGGAAACATGTTCATATTGTTTAAATACCTCGAGTATAACCTCAAATAATTGTTTTGAGGAAAACACCAACAACCAACAGAGGAAGAAATACCTCAAAGCAGGTGAAAACGATTAGAAGAGCGGCGCAAAGTACACGACCAAGCGCAGAAAAATGTTATCATATTTGTGGTGCTGTCAGCGACTTGATTGCTGCAAAAAGTCGAAAAGCAAATTTCTTGAATGTGCTGGATTCGTGTTTACTGAAACATTCAGAAAAGGAGCAGGACCGACTAAAAATTTAAATTTTAAATTAAGAGCCATATTCATAAAAAATATTTTAGGTATATAAAACGTTTAACAAACAAATTTTGTATGAAAATTTGTTTATAAACCTTTTGTAAATCAAATATATTTTTTATGAATTTGGCCCTTAGTCTATAAAAAAACTGTGTGGGTTTATTTAGCCGCGGATTGTTTTTTTTATTTTCTTTATTCATTTTATTTTAGTTTTATAATTCCCAAGAAAGTTTTAGTCAAACTAATTATTAAATAAAAATGAATTGTTAAACATAGCATAAATTTTGTTCTTAAAACAAATTAAGCATTCATAAAATAACTTAAAAGCATCTAGTTTTTATCTAGTCGCGAATTGAATTTTATTTTTATTTGTTAATTAATTTTATTTTAATCATTTCAATATTTACGTATATTCGTTAAAGCAAATAACGACATAAAAATAAATTTTTAAAATTAGTCTTAAGTTTGTTTATTCTTTCTACCATCAGTTAAAATAATTTCTTTTGCTTAATCACCTAATTATGTGATTAATATAGTCTTTAAGCTTGAGGTCAAGACATTTTATTTGATATTAAAAGAAAATATTAATAATAGTACAGAAATTTTCACACACTTTTCTTCATGTATAAATGTGTACATTTTTTTTTAGCTGCATCTTCTCATACAAGTGTGAGACAGTGTTGGGATATGACAATGTTTAAATTGTATCGCCCAATGATAAAATTGTACCCAATCAACATTAATTGTACCAAAATTTGGCATTAAGTAAAAAAAAGGTAAACATATCGAAATAAATATAGGACAAATCAAAACGTTTATACTAGGACATTTCAAAGTAACGATAATTTACCTGGGTTCCTTGAATATTTTTACCTTGCTAATTTACTAATAATTCCCAAAATACTTACCTATTTCATAAGCAAAAGGCTTACAATATTAGGAGCTTGTTAGGCAACACCAAAGTCATGTGATCTTAACCCGATAGAATATGACTAGATTTATTTGGAAGAACAATTAAAGTCTCATCTTATTACTAAAGAAGATCTTAAGATTTCTCACTAAAAAGAATGGAAAAATATATCAGCTGAATACTGCCCGAATTGAAGAAGGGTCTTGCAACTCAATTACTTATAACCAACGTTGCCACAAAGAAAAATATTTTCCTACCAAAGTTATCCCTAAAATTTACGAAATCCTACCAAAACCTAAAAAAAACTACCAACATTTTTTTATAATAAATTAATTCTACCGCACAACCATAGCTGCCAAATTTGACGATTTATTGTCATTTTGACGATTTTGGGTCCAAAAAATGACATGGTGACGATGGAACGATTTATTACGAGCTTGAGGATCTAAGTGGAAAACTGATAGGAAAATACCACGCTAAAGATATAAGACAATGATTGTAGAACAATATTAATTTGTGAATTTTAATTTTAATTTCCTGTTTCCGCACATATTTCTAACGCCATCTGTTGCAAACCATTGACTTTATTGGTTTACTACTATCACTCCCTTGACGTTTACATTATTATTTGTTTACATGCTATTTAAACATTTTTTTTTTTTTTTTTTTTTGAATAAAACCGTAAAATCACACGAGTCAAGCTATATTTAAAGCTGCAAAGAGATCATTTTCGCCATTTTCAAGTCATTAGTCCTCCATCAATTACAATAGTTTTATTTCTTGATTTTTCTTATTTTGTGAAAATTTAATGTGTTTTTTGTTAAGTTTATTTGAGGAGGATCAGGTAAAGAGTATTTCTACCTACAAAAATACAAATCTTTCCTTCAAATATAAGGATCAAAATCCTAAGGTAAATAATAATTAATTTAATTTTTTTTACTAATTCATTTGGAATTAGTTTTTTTTATTTTTTTTTCATGTTAGACGAAATTTTGTTTATATGAAACTTTTATTTAACAGGCATAATTTGTTTTCTTACAGAGTGGGTTTCTTTAAATATTCAAATTCTCATTTATAAAAAGGTGCCAATCATTAATGGTAAATATAAAAAAAACCTCTCTTAGAAAACCCAGAAAAAAGCTAAAAGAAATAATAATAAATTTATAAATGTTTATTTAGATTTGGCACCTAATTACACTTACATCTACATCTAATTATACATATCTACTTACTTAAAAATAAAATTGAGGAGTTTTGAGAACTGAATTTGGGATCAGCAAAGTTAGTTTGGTTCGTGGTTCATGCGGTAAAGTGTTTGTAAGCTGTAAGGAAAGAATGTGTGACATTTGTGAAGTCTGGTGATCAAAACTGTTTTTAAAATATAACTTTATAGTATATAACTAGTGAAATAAGTTATTAGTTGAAAAAAAAAAAAAATAGAAAAATATTTATAAATTTCAATATGATGAAAAAGTAAAAAAGTTAAAATAATAATTAAAACCTTCATAATTTAAAGAAAAAATCCGAAGAGTAAAGAGTGATAGAAACTGTTAAGTTACACTTTCCTACAAAAAAAGAAAAAATTGTGCTTAGTCTGGAGTAAAAAATCATAAAATTAAAAAAAAAAGACAAGAAATTGAAAATTTTATTTAATATTTGCTCTAAGTGTTGATTGTATAAAATATTAACTTATCATTAAACCGTGTAGTTGAGGAATTTTAGTGATCTTTTTTATGTGAGTGTGTGTATACATGTAATCCAACTGCATTAAAATAAAAGCCTACATTACATACATACATATATATAAATGATCTGAAAAATGTTACATATTAACTAATTTGAATCTGACAATGCCCTCATAATTTTTAGTTTTTTTAACATATGTAGTTTTTTTCAGTAAAGGATATTTTAATGCAATTGTAATACATACATACATACATACATATGTACAAATGTAAGCTGTTAAGCGAAAATAATTTATATTTCGTGTTAATTAAATTCAATGTAATCATTATAATTGAAATTGTGTCTCTTCAAATTTGTGCAGAGTTACTCTTAAAAAAAAACCCCTGCAGTTACATCAAATCTCTTCATTACAATCATTCCTGTAAGCTGTACTCAACGAAAGATCTTTCGTCGTGGGAGCATTCATATCATAATGTAAGTCTCTTTATTATATTTTTTTATTTTATTTTATTTTAATCTCTTTATTTACATATTTGCATGTTTTGTATTAATTAAAATCTCTTGTACAAGTCTGACAAATTCCTTTTAGTTGTTTAGGGTGACCACCGTTTAAACGTATTACCCAATTGTTCATTTTGTACAGAAAATAATTTCATATTTTAGAAAATTTTAATATGGTCTCCACCAAACAGTTTTTGTTTAAAAATTTTATGTTAATTGTAAAGTCTATTTTTAGGCACAAAACATTAATTTCTTATTAAAAAAATCTTGTGTTTTCAATTTGATTATTATATTTAAATCAATATTTGTTTTTTTATTATCTAATTTATTTCATAATGAATTTAATTTCAGAGTGAATTCTTTGTTTTATAAATAAATTCATAATGAATTGTGATTAAATTTTTTTTTATTGTTTGATTTAGAACTTTTGGTTGCAGTTTTGCTGTGAATAGTTTATGGGATTACTAGTTGATTTTGTTTTGGTTTTAATTTTAGTAATCATGGCTGGGTGAGCAAAAGATTGTGTCAACGACATCTTAGATTCAATCGAAATTCCTTTGAAACTAATTTATTATTTCCCCTCTTGCTATTTCTTTTCCCTTTCCTTATTATTATTGCATGCAAACAATAAAATTTATTGTAGCCATTTAGCTAGAAGCAGCAAGCAAAGAACCTTCACCTGAATAATTTGGACATTTCTGATTGCACAAGTTCTTCCTTAGAAATGAAATCAATACAATCCTGGTCTAAAACGGCATTCATTGAAATGTTGTTATTTTTAGGAACTTTTTTAAGCCATTTTATGAGAATAGGCCAATTCCTTTGGCAGGGATCCATTAACGCCGAAACCAAGTGAATTTTTTTTATTTTACACCTTCTGGAAAAATTGTTTTTTTTCGAAATTGTACAACGAAATTAACAACTCAAACTCTGTTTTGGATTCATTTGCAATTATATGACTCATGATGTTTTCATAAAAGCAAATTACACTATAAATTGTAGGGTAATTTCTTTCTTGGAAGTATATTGTTGCTTTTTCGAAAATGCTTAAAAATTCCTCAAAGTTTTTAATCAATAATCTTTCCATATGCATAAACATGTAACTTTCTTTTTGAGCCTTAATTAAAGCTATATTAATTGCTTCAAAATTTTTACAAAAGCTTCTACATATCATTAGGAATGTGTTCCATCGTGTATCATTCGAGTTTTTCAAAGTTTGAATGTTTTTTATTTGTACATTATGCATATTATCTTCATTAAAAGTAATTCGAAACTCTTCTTCCATTTGAAGGGAATAATAAATTTCGTTTGTTTGTTGGAAGAGTTGATACATTTCGTCCTGCTGTGAAGCCGTTTGAATTTTTGTTAGCTCTTCTGTTGAAAATGCCAAAGTCCTATAAACTGCTTTTAATTTTGCAATTATATCTTTGACTGACTTAAATTTCGAGTTGTTTACTACGTCGTGTGTTAAAAATCGGTGAAGGGAATGCGCCATACATTCATGTCGTTCAATGTTGGCTAATCGCAAAGCTGAAATTATGTTGCTGCCACCATCGCTTACGGCATATATTGTTTTTGAGTCTAAATTAAACGATTTTAGGGTTTCAACTATATTTTCAGCTATGTTTTGCCCAGTATGATGGTGAGGAAAATATTCAGTTTTAATGAAGCTGAAATTAGTTTAAACTATTGGCAAAAGTGAACTTTGACATTTACGTAAGACAAATGCTTATAGTTGTTCGTCCAAAGGTCTAGCACAAGGGCAATATTTTTTGGGGAAAGAAATAGTGTTTCCTTAACAATTTTTTATACAAAACAAAAACGTCATGCAACGCTGTAGTTGCAATTGTTCGTTGACTTGGAAATTCAATATTTGGATTCAATTGTGAAATGTATTTTTGAAAATCTTTGCTCTCCACAATACCAAATGGCTGCAAGTCTGTTCAGCACATTTATGCAATTCTTCTGGCGTATGCGAAATTGCTTTCTGATTTGTTTTTAAAAACACCTGACTTTGACAGTGCATTGTTTGTTTTAACCATATTTGATTTTGAGTTTTTACTTGGTATATCCACGTCGTGAACGGCCCGCAAGTGGTTTATGTGGTTTGACGTTGACCAACACTAAACCTAAACGTTATTTAAAAAACATGTGTAAACAAATTTATGTACACTTGTACTCATATAATTAAGTCATTCTCATGTTGTCACATTGAAATAAACTTTAACATAAGTAGCTTGTGAAAAGGCTTTTAAATTGTACAATTTTATTATTTGCTTAATGTCAAAACATAATAAATGTTTTTAAAACAAATGTTGCCATTGTAAGACTTCTCCTCCCAAATTTAGTAGAAATTGTTGGGATTTTTAGAATTGTAAATTTAAAACCTAATTAAACATGTAAAGGCTTTCACATAGCTTAACAATTTTATTGATTACAAAGGCTTATGGTCGATTAAAAACATTGGTAGAATAACAATCTTTAGCAATGGTAACGTTGTTCATAATAATTATAGCTATAAAGATCTTCATAAATTACGCAAATAAAAGACTTAGTCCCAGCCATGATATAAAAAAGAAGGTAGTTCCAATCAAATTTTTGTTTACAAAAATAAGGATTTTTGAAGTTCAATTTTTTTGTCAAAAGTACATGAGCGTTGCCACACAATTAAAAGGGTAAACAACTCCTACAAAGTTTTTAAAAAAATTGTAATTCTTTAATAGAAAATTAAATGAGATAGTAATATTATTTATTAATATTAAAATATTTTATGCTGATCCTTAATTTCTGAAATCTTGATAAAAACACATTTATCACTTTTTAAAAACGCTTATGTAGAACTTTTTTCATCTTTTTATTTACATAAACATATGTATTTTCGTGGTTTTAAACTACAATTAAAATATCTAATTCTGAAGAATTTTCCACCCGAAAAATTTTTTTCAATAATTTTTACATCCAAATTTAATTTTGTTAAGTCTAATAAGTTTGACATATAATTAATTTTAATAATTAATTTTGATTTGTTGAAAAAGAATTTGCATTAAATTTTATAAATACTGAATGTAAATATTTCAAAAACTTCAAAAAATAAGATTTTGGCTTATACAAATTAAAAAAGTATAAATTATATCTTACAAAATAAATTCTGTTATCCTCATTTTTGAAATTATATAACCAGCGAAATTTCGCAGACCATCGAATTCAATATTGTTCCTATTGCTTGAGATTGAGTACCACTTCAACTAATCATTTGCTTTATTCTCCCGGCGTTCTCTCACATATTATGTCAAAATTAATCCCATTTGTAGACACTATCGGGTATGTTCTGTAATCCGAAACCGAGTGAAATTGAATACGAATGAAATTTTAAATTGTAGTAACTTTTAAATCTTACAACATTTTGATATTTATTTTTCTACATTTGATTAAGGACCATTCACATAACTTCCTTTATTGGTAATGTTTAAAAATAATGGGCGCAACTAAGTTATATTTTTCATTAAAAATTTATTCGATTTCAATTTCACTCGGTTTCGGATTACATAACATACCCGTATGTTACATTTTAACATTTTTTTGCATTGAAAGGTAAAACAATAGATTTTCTTTAAGGGGCCTAGACACGACCAAAATAATCATCAAGCATTGTGGTAGTATTTTTGAAAATATATTTGTATGTGCATCGTCTGTGTAGCTGGATGAAAAAACAAAAATATTTTTGTGCTGGATGTCACATTTTGAAGTGTTTCTTTTTCAATCACGCACAAATTTTTCATTTTAAATAACATTTCAAGTTCTACGATTGCCAAAACTGCCGGAAGAAATAGAAAGAAGTCGTAGCATTTATTCAAGTGTTCAAGATTAAAAATACAATTTTCACAACACAAAATCAAATTAAAAATTAATTTAAAATTAAGAAACAAAATGCTTCCACTTTTGCAAGACCATTTGCATCAAACAATGAATTCAGCTAATATTGAACAAATTTTATTAGGCTCATTTTAAGTTGGAAAGCATCTATTCCTTAGCACTTTAGCACATCCCTTTGGCATATTTTGCTAATTTTAAAATTGGTACATAAATTAAAATTTATTAAACATTGTGTTAAAATTTTTTTGAAATCGTGAATAAAATGTTCATTAGAAACAGTTTTTGGTACAACTTTGGGAGTAACTTAATTATATGAGCATGATTGTAAATATGTATATACCCTAATTTGTACCTAAGTCTAAGAATGTATTAGCAGACAAATTTGTATACATAACTGTTGGTGTTTTAAAAAATTCCTCACAGCATTCAATTTTTATTTACACAACATTATTTACTGTGTGATTTTTGTGAGGATTACCTTCAAGCAACAAATATCTGCTGTAATGTGCAGATGTCGGACTGTGCAACAGATGTTGGGGATGTGGCCAGATTGTTGGCGGCACTGGCATGCTGGCGGATGCTCCGGCTCGAGCTCGCCGTATTGGTGGGGTTCTTGCCAACCAACCTGACTCAATAGCTACACATACAAAAACTCATGCCAGTTCGATGGATGATGGGAAAAGATTGGAAGTTAAAATTTGAAGCCCGAAGCAAGTCACTCAACTCCTGTAGACACTCACACACACACTTACATTGACTCCGACTGATGGCTTTGTCGAAGCTTTTAGCCCTCCCTCTTGAGGTCAATAAACCTCACCATGACATCTTCATAATGGTTTGAGATGTCCCAAACGCTGTACCTTACCTTCTCATTTTACGTTTTGCCGCACTTACCGCTGTTTCTGAAAACCTATTCCATTATTCTCAATAAATTTCTACGCCTTAAATTCGGTTAAACATTACAATGGTTTTATTTATACTGTGATTTACAACAGCATCAAAAATGAATGAAAAAAAATAAAATATCAAGAAGGAACTAGGAATGCAAAAATTATATAAAATTAATTGTTATCTTTTTAAGATTCGAACGAAAATTAAATGCCAATTTAATAAAAATTACATATTAAAAAAAGATGTTTAAAATGTCGCTTAGGAATGAATGGCGGCTTCTTCTCTTTCCTTACAGGGTTCTGGAGAGTTTCTTTTTCCAAGTACAGCTCCTCTTCAGGAATGCCTGTCAGTTCGTTCTTTGTAGGTATATGTATGTTCGGTTAAGAGTAAGTACACAAAAAAGGTGTAAGTTGCACTATATATTTTACTTTTTAATTTTCTATTTTTTTTTTTAGGTTAAGGAAGACATATTTAATGGGCAACTATTCCCGAACGCGATAACGATATAAAAAAAAGGCCTGAGCTCACTCCTCTAAACGCGCACTCTCGGGCCTTATTCCCCGGAGGAATGATTTTCTATGTTACTGGACGAGAGTAACGTAATGTATTCCCTAATTATGGTTTAAATAAGAAAATATATATACATACTTTTACGTTTGTAATGTCCGTAGGTCGTCAGTATGGCGTGTCCGGAGTCAACGGCAAAAATACCTGGCACCGCCGGATGGCGATGCAACGCTGGCGTTGGAGCAGATGGTCCCTCGTTGAGTGTGACTGGCGCAGTGTGGCTTGAGGTTAGTTTCAAAAATTGTATTAAATGTTTTGGTTTAAGAATTTTCTTTTTATGTTGTTATTTAAATGCACTTTTTGTAAGTTTATTAGCACAGTTTCAAACTTGTGTTTGTCTTATTTTGCTATTGAGTTTCAGTCTGTAGTTTAACTTTTTATATTTAAAGTTGTTAAATTATTATCAAACTCAATAAAAATTAAATAAATTTTGAAATCAAATTTGTTAAATCACAAACGATTTTTACATTAATCAGTTTTCTTTGTGTTTTCTTGTAAGTATTTAAACATTAATTTTTTTCACGGGCCACTCGTCACACCTTCACTTCTTCGAAAAAATCAAAAAAAGAGACCGACATTTTCATCTTGGCTTCCCAAGAAACCTCGGTGACGCCATCAATTCTAAAAAACTCCAAAAACAAAGTTATCCGGACCGCCAATAAATTCTTCAGCAATTTAAAGTACTAGGTCCCAGACATTTGTTTTTGTTTACTTTTAACTATATATAGTCATCTTCTTCTACCTCACAGCTGACTGCACTGCCTTATCTTCGACTAGATAAAATATCCACAGGATGTACACGACAAACCCAACCATTCCTTGGATCCATCAGTGGATCCAGGATGGGAGAAGCTATAACACCAATTTGCACTATGGTAACACTAACCAAGCGGTAACACTGATTTAACTATAATACACCACTAATTTTACCCAGTTGGTCTGGCAACTCCAAGATACTACTTAAAAACACTACTGATGAATGGGCGAAACTACACAAAAGGAAACAAAGAATTACTACGCGTGTGCAATTGAAAAGATAAAGAAAGATATACAGTCATAAGAATGGACAAGTGTTTATTAAATTTTTGTTTAATTTATTAGATCTATCGACCTGATACTCATTAAATATTTCCTCTTCTTTTTCCAGGGCCAGAACATCAATAATCATTGGCAGACTACAAATTAAGTGAATAAGAAACTAAAAATTTCATCAATTTAAAATATCAAGGGCAGACATCGGAGCAAAGCGTTTTATTGTATTAACGGCGGCGGAAACCTTTTTCTTGCCGGCATACAGTCTCCTACACAAAGGGGTTAGTGATGAATTTAATATTGGTGCACATAAATAACTATTCTCTTTTTTTTTTTTAAATTCTCTATTTAAAACAGAACAATGAAATACATAAGTGCTAAATAAAGCCAGTGGACAGTCAGTGAAACTCGGTCAAATTTACCAAAAGGTTTAAGTAAATCTTTACTTAACCGCCAAAATACTATTCTGAGTAAGCTTTTGGTTCTTATGAACGCTGCCTACCACAAATAGGATCTCAGGGACTAGAGTCACCAGAGATTTCAAAACGAATGCCTCAAATCTCTGGCGAGCAGTACCCCCGGAGATTACCTACAAAAAGGAAGAAATATAAGTTTTGAAATTTCCCATTACGCAACCCAGCAAACAAATCGAAACCAGGTAAGTCTACCGAAATTCCTGTAAATATTTTTCTATTAGAAGCATTGCTAACAGATTATTTAATTTCCAATCTTCATTATTATTATTTCATTAAGTAGATATACAGTCGAATTCGGTTAATCGCACGCCGGTAACAAAAAACGCTTTATTGAAATTATAAATTCTTTTAATCTCGTTGAGTTTCTAAGCCTTTAAATTCGCTTAAAGAGAAACTCGCTTAACTGCCAAATCGGTTAAGTGACCCAAAATTTGTTTTCTAAAAACACATCTTTAAACGAAGCAAACACAGCTTACAAATCATTTTGTATGTAACGGCGATGAAAAAGATAGCACTGTCTAATTTTAGTTATATTGTTTTGGTTGCAAATGTAAGTAAAAAAAAAATGATATCAGTGCACATAACATATTTTATTCAGTGTATTTTCAGTTGTATTTTGTATTATAGCTAAAAAGATTAATCTGAATTGAAATTGAATATACGACTGTTTTTTATGTCAAGTGCTCGCTTCGTTTAAAAGAAAATTCCGGATAAGTGCAACATAAATAGTGTAATTTTTCATTTGGCTTAACTGGATTCGACTGTATTCATTATTTATTGATCTGTATACCTATGTTTTCATTAATTTACTTATTATATTATTTCTTTATTATAATATTTATCGTATAATTTATTTATTCATTATGTTATTTATTTAATTCCTCATTATTATATTTAATTTGCGTATTGTTCATGTATTAATTAATTATTTTATCCATTAAAGGTTTAACTTTATATTTATTATATTGCTTAACTATTCATTTATTATATTATTCTAATATGTATAAATTAAGTATATAATCTTACTATTTATTTATTTTATTATTTATTATACAATTACAAATTCATTTATATTATTATTTATATATTCATTTCTTTAATATATTAACTATTTATTTATCAACTTAAATATTATTATTATGATTATTATTATTATTATTATTATTATTATTATTATGATTATTATTATTATTATTATTATTATTATTATTATTATTTCCATTATTATTATAATTATTATCATTTTTACTGTTATTACTAATAATTTTACTAATACTATTATTATTAATCTTACGATCATTATTAAATTCATTTTTTTATTACTTTTGCCACTCATATCAATAATTATTATTACCAATACTGTTATTAAATTCATATCATAAATTATTATATTATAAATCCAAAAAAAAAAAAACGTAACGATGCATTTCTTGGGCCTAGAAATAGATTAGTAGAACCTAACACAACCGACGAGTTTAAAGGTTATCGACTTAAATCCCTGGCGAGAGATTCCCCAGCAAATGTTCTAAAATACATCATAATCGTTTTCCTATTATTTAAAAGAAAACACAAAGAGAACTTAAAATAAGAGAAAACCAAATCACACCGACCAAAACCTCCAAAAGATATTAAATCCATTTAAAAATTCTATACTTCATAGACTACCTTTTAGAACTTTTGAGCTTGCATTACAGGAACTACTTTTCTTACCTCTAATAATAATTACCTTATTACCAGGCAGTGAAACGAGAGGTGCACCAAAAAATAAAATTTACTATTACCGCAAACCTATAAAACCTAGTGAAATGTTTTGTAACAAACAAAAAATTTCATATCTACAATTCAAAATTATTCATCTTACTAAAGTCTCAATTTCTACTTTTCAGATTCTTAACTTAATTATTCAAACAATAAAGAATGTGACAACAAATCAATCATAGCTTGAAATAAAGCTGTCGTAAAAGCGACAAATTGGCAAAAAAAAAAAAAAAAGAAGGAGACAAACGAAGTATTAATGTGAGTATTAGAACTTTTTGATACATTTATTATTATTTGTAGGAGTAGGTTCCCTAATTTTTGACATCGTTTTTCGCGTCAGTTCTTGATTCAAAACTTTTCAATACGATAGCTCTTTTGAGACAGGGACGGATTTTCATTTTTATTAGTTTGCGGCCTTACCAGTCAGAGAAGAATATTTACTTTATAATAAAAAGTCTTGGCACTTTCAAGGAGACTTGTTATTCTTCGCATTTTCTGCGAAAATGCGTTGAAGTAAAATAAAAATAATCTTGCTTTAATCCTGCTGTAAGATGGCTCATTGGCATACGTTGTCGCCCTAGATGACTAACAACTTCTAGCCCTTAATGGCATAGTTCCCCAGGGTGTTTACGGGGTTGCATTATTAGAGTGGCAACGGTTACAACATGTAATCAGCTGGGAAGAGCAAGCGTCATGGATAAGCAAATATTGAAATTTGTCTCTGTGCCAATGATACAAAATTATATATATATCAATAAAAACAAATATTCTTTCCTGACAGGAATCACGCAATTCTATTAAAATGAAACCATTTTCTGGTCGAAAGAACTGCAATATAAACAGGTGTACCGGGTAATGAAATCATAAACTAAATAGGTTGTCTGCAAAAACCCTCAGACAGAAACGCTAGGACTAGAACCACCAAAGATATTATAGCTATTGCTTTAAATCTTTGGCGTGAAATACCCCCAACGATTTCCCCTGAAAATCTTCTACCTCATATAGGCTGTTCCCCACGGGTTTAACTATTCGGCATTTTATAAACTTGCGCGCGAGCTTGGCGTTAAAACCACTTCGAAAATCACTCTGTTGAAAGTTTCTCCTATAGACTTCCTGCCCTGGGATAAATTTAACGTAACGACAACGCGTGTTGTAAGTCTTTTCGTTTCGTGCGTAAGCCTTATGTAATGACTCGCGTATTTTCTCGCGTATTAGAGACATTCGCTCGGATTTTGAAATTACCTCTAGCTCAGGGTCGTTCAGGCTTTTCAGCATCCTTGCTAACCTATACACACTTCCGTGGCCAATCATATTACTGCCAAATAGCGCGAAATATGGCGTGACACCAATCGACGTCTGCACCGACGATCTTAGAGAAAATTCAACTTCTGACAAATGTTTATCCCATTCGGCCTGATCCCCCTGTAAATGTGAACGTATGGCAGACAGAATCGATTGGTTCACCCGTTCGGACGCGTTGGCCTGCGGCGAGTGTGTTGCTGTTCTAATATGTTTAATGCCGAAATTTTCTAACAAATTAGCAAACTCTTTGCTGAGAAACTGTTTTCCGTTATCCGAGACTATTGTCTCAGGAGTACCGAATTTGTGGAAAACATCTGCAATTAAAAATTTAATTATATTTTTGGAGTTAGCCTTAGGCAGAGCTTTGAGTAAAACAAATTTAGTTAAGTGATCTAAAACGATAAAAATAAAACAGTTGCCATTCTTCGAACGCGGATACGGACCAAGGAAGTCTATGAAAATTCGTTGAAACGGACGGTCACTACTTGTTTCTGCCCCCATGGGTGGTCTAAGTGTTTTATTAGCAGGTTTGGTTTCCTTGCACACCTGGCAATTAACGACGAACTCGCGAACCTGAGTGTTTTGGTTTGGCCAATAAAAATACTCTTTTACCCTACGGAGAGTTTTTCCGACGCCTCCGTGCGAGGCTTGAGGAGAGTTATGTGACTTGTCTATGATGAACTTGGTCAATTCATGAGGAACCCACAACTTCCATGAGAAATCCTCATTCATGACTACCCCATCATAAGGTCGTACTCTCTTGTACACAAAACCCTCAACTACCTTCAAGTCAGGCAAGCGTTCAGAATTTGTTTCTATTGTAGAAATAAGTTCTAAATAATCACTTGACTTGAAAGCATCTGAGTCAAGATCGACCAGTCCTGCTACCTCTGCAGAGACTTCATCCATGTCGTACCGAGATAGGGTATCGGGTACTACATTTTGCTTCCCCTGCCTATGCTCTATAGTGAAATCATACGATTGCAGATGTAGACTCCATCGAGCTAAACGACCACATAGATCCTTATGTGACATAAGCCACTTAAGGCTGCTGTGGTCGGTAATCACGGAGAACGGCATTAGTTCTATGTAGGGCCTAAACTTCTTAATCGCCAGGACTACCGCTAGACATTCCCGCTCAGTAACAGAATAGTTCTTTTGCGCCGACGTTAGCTTGTGCGAAAAATATGCTATAGGGTGCTCCCCATCAGAATCATCTTTCTGGAACAGCACGGCTCCTATGCCTGTGTCAGACGCATCGCACTGAACGTAGAAAAGTCAGGGTGATTAAGCAGTGGGCTCGAAGTCAGAGCTTTCTTGAGACGATCAAATGCAACTTTAGCTTCCTCCGAAAACTTGAATTGCTTACCCCTTTTCAGCGTTTCAAAGATTGGAGCCGCAATGGTGGCATAGTCTGGTATAAATTTTCTATACCAGCCTGTTGCCCCCATGAAGCTGCGAACCTGTTTTGCTGTCTTAGGATAAGCAAAATGAGTTATGGTTTCCACCTTAGCCGGATCAGGTTTTATTTTGCCTCCTCCTACTATGTATCCCAGATACCTTAACTCTTTAAAGCAGAATTTGGATTTAGCTACATTGATTGTTAACCCTGCTTCTGATAACTTACTAGCTACCCGTTTCAACAACCCCAAGTGTGTATTAAAATCTGGCGATACAATCAGAAGATCATCTAGATAGACGAAAACTCTATCACGAAGGGCCGCGGGGATCACTTTATCCATTAGACGACATAACCTTTGGGCCGCGTTACACAACCCAAAAAGGATGACCGTATAATGATAAAGTGGTCGTCCTGGTACCGTGAATGCAGTTTTCTCCCTACTAGATGGATCTAATGGTATTTGCCAGAATGCATCTTTCAAGTCGACACTTGATATATATATCGTATCTCCCAAACGACTTAGCAAACCCTCAATGTGCGGTAGCGGGTAGGCATCCTTGACTGTCAGTGCGTTGAGCTTACGAGCGTCCAGGCATAACCGGTTCTTCTCACCCCTTCTTACCAAAGTTACCGGGTGACTCCAAGGACTCTCACTAAGCTCAATTACACCAAGATCAAGCATCCTATCAAGCTCCGCCGGTACAGCCGGAGAGACGGGGTAATGGCGGTCTTTCACTGGAGTTGCATCACGGGTGTCTATTGTATGCATCTCTAAATGCGTCTTTCCTAAACCCTTTTTCGTATAGCAGGGAAACATCGATATAGCCATATCCAGTTCCTGTTGCTGACCATGTGACAAGCTATGAGTTAAGACATCTTGGGTACTATCCGTCTCCGTACAGAGACTAACTCCATTTGTCGTAAGACTTTCGATATTAGCAAATAATTTGAAAACCTTCATAAAATCGACACCCAAGAATAGCTCTCGACTCAGAGTAGGCACTAAATAAAACGTTATGACCTGCGTCGCTTGGCCAAACCTCACTTCAGCTCGCACCCGACCGACAATGTTGTGCACTGTACCGTCAGCTGTCTTGATAACAGTAGAAAAATCGTGGATTTTAAGACCAGCCTTTTCTACGAAATCAAGACAACCACGACCTAAGCACGTTACTGTGGCACCGCTGTCTAGCAGTCCTTCAATTTCGTGACCCCCTAAATTAATGCGTGAGTAAAGACGTGCGTCTTTACCCTCATATAGAGAAGCCGCAGAAATCTCGTGCCTTAGTTTTTTGCGAATTTTATAACGTTCCCGCGCCTTCTTAATCTTAGTCGATACCGTGCCGAAAATACGTAGCTTCGCCTCATTATATTCTTTGATACGAATATGCAAAGGTTTAAGCTCGCGTAACTTAGTTGTTTTACCTACATCTACACCTACTCTACTCTTGCTTTCTAAAATTTTAAACTCACATTTGTGTTTGCCTATATGTGTGTTTGTAACTGGGCTTAGACCTCGGTCGACCGCGCCTCCCCAGTCCGAGACGGGTTTCGTGACCGGTTTCCCGTACATCTAGGACATTTCGGTGCAACTACATTTTCTTTACCGCACCTAAAACAGAATTGCCTAGTAATCGGCTCGGGACAATCCACAAAACTGTGACCAACAACCCTACAGTTCCAGCAGGTGTAATTGCTGGTGGAACGTATCCCATCCACCTCCAGATCGATCAGCGGCAAATCATCATCTTCGTTACCGATCTCGTTTACCCTTTGCACAAAGTTTGAGCGCTGTTGGTATAGTTGACGCTGACTGGCTAACAGATTTTCTGCCCTCCTCACTTCGCGGCAAAATTCTGATAAGGTTCTCAGCTGCGCCGAGAACATCATTTGCGCCAAAGATGGTTTGAGATTGCCTCTCATAATTTCAATCAGCTGTTCCTCCTCATAGGGATTCACTTGCTGATTGCGTAATTTAATGACCGCATTATAAAAGTCCTCAAAATGCTCATTTGGCAACTGACGACGATTTAAAATCTTCATTTGTACTTGATATTCTTTCTCAAACTGGCGATATTGGGATAACAAAGCCTTTTCCAATTCGTCCCAAGTGGTGATGTGGACTATTTTCCGGTAGTCCCAATACCAATCAAGAGCTGGTCCTTCAAGTAACAGGTGGAAGCTTCGCAAAATGTCACTACTGGAACAGTTGTAATCTCTGCTTAGGGCTCTAACTCGAAAAATAAATTCTTGTACATTCATGGTTTTACCAGTGCCATCAAATTTAATACCCCATTTGGCCAATTTGTAAGGGTCTAAAGAATCGGGCCGATTAGGCAAAGACATAGCAAGGTAGTTCTGTTGTTGTGGATTTTGTGGCGGAAAAACTGGAACAGACCAGGCATCCTGTGGATAGCTTGGCTGACCGTATGATGGCATAATTTGTTGAGGCATTTGACTCGGTTGTGTTAATGCCGGTGGCTGCTGACATTGCACCTGACTTGGTGGTCTATTATATTGCAAAGTGTATGCCTGTGGTTGGTTCAGCCCTTGGATCGGTGGTTGACCATACGGCACTGAGTTTACTTGTGGTTGAACAAATTGTTGCTGTTGGGGCTGAACCGCGAATTGACCAGGGTTTGGTGATTGTTGACGTTGTTGCTGTAGAACCGACTGTGATGGACCAGCATTCACCTGCACAGCATGAGTTTCCCGTCGAGACTCGACAAACTGCGGAGCTGGTATCAAAGGTGGTGGTAACCCATATGTATTAGGCTGTTGTTGATGTTGAAAAGACCCAGTCACAGCAGAAGGCCGGGAACCAACTGGTGGCTGGGTGTACATGGCCTGTGCTTGGTTAGGCTGAGGTGTTATGATCACACTGTTCGAGGCAGTAACGGGAGCTGTACCTGCATCAGGTTTGTTAGCTGACAGAGATGCCAGAACCTCCTTTATCTCAGCTAGAGACTGCTGGATTTTGTTGTCAACTTCTTGCATCATTCGTGTCTGGCACAGACCAATCGACGCCTCTACGATCTGATGAATATCTCTGGCACCAGGCGACATAGCTGGTCTAGAGTTTGCGAAAGCGCTTTCCCGAACTTCTCTTCTAATGTTCTGTGCTGTAACGCTGAAAAAGGCAGGCGATACCACAGTCTGGTCCCCATTTTCTGAACTAAATGATAAATCGTGTGGAGTTAAGGTTGAAAAAATCGGATCATTCACAGTGGTAAACGTTGTGGAGGTTCTTGTTGCTGTTGTTGTAACACCGGACGACGTGCTTACCAAAGACGAAACTGTGGTGGTGGTCTGGGTATCCGTGCAGCAAGTTACCCCTGTACTGGTCGACGGCATATTGTTGGTCTCGGACAGCATTCTGCTTGCACGCCGAGTCAATACCATTAAGACGAAAAATTTATAAAAAGCAAATACGTATATTTAGATAACGAATAAGAATAACCTTTAGCGATGGTTAACCCCTTTTCAAGAAAGAACGATAAATAAAAAGGAAAAAAAAAATGGTTTTCAAAACTAAAAGGAATGAAATAACTAAAAAAAAAAAACAAATCGATTCAATTGGTTTGCAAAATTAAAAGCTTCTCAGCTGTTAACTTTTGTTTTAACAAAATTCAATAATTTTTTGATAAGCGGCAGTATTGCGGATAAACGATAAAATTTAAAAAGGTAAGGTATTAGTTTCATTGTGTGCGTGTGTTTTTCTTTTGAACTTTATAATAATTGTGTCACTAGTTTTTTTTTTCAGAAGTTTATAAAACGGAAATATAAAGGTTTTTCTTTATATTCATGATTAAAAAAAGGAAAATTGGAAACAGCTACTAACGAAACCCAGAAGAAAATTGAGCTGCAACTATCAAGTAGAAATGAAGCTTTCCATATTTGACGGACTGGCTGCAACCTTCTTAAGGACTTAAACTGTATCGGGAGAAAGACCAAAAAAAAAACAGGTGAGTGACATTCTTTCGTAACTATTTCTAATGCTATTGATTACTCTACAATGGAAGGATAAAAGGGTACCACTAGCCTTTACCTTCAACTTGAGCAATTAAACCTCTGTTTATTCACTTTATCATACCATTTAAATCTAAGCCTCAAGTTGAACAAAAAGGTCAGAGGTATATGAATCTAAAAATTGCCTTGCCTCCTTCACCCATCCAAAAATGTCGCTACGCGATACAAGATCCTACGTCTTTGTAACCGGGACTTACATATTGCTGAGCGAAGGATATCAACACTATTTAAAAGATTCACCTAAACTATAGAAACTAGCTGGAATTTATTTTCCGCTGGTTAGCACAGCAACGCGTTAGGGACTCTTACATACCTAACGGGACATGTACTTCCCAGACACAAAAAAAAGAAAAGAAATAAAATGAAGAAAAAAATCAGATTAACAGGACTTGCTTCAGGCCCCACGTTGGGCGCCATTTTGTAATGTGCAGATGTCGGACTGTGCAACAGATGTTGGGGATGTGGCCAGATTGTTGGCGGCACTGGCATGCTGGCGGATGCTCCGGCTCGAGCTCGCCGTATTGGTGGGGTTCTTGCCAACCAACCTGACTCAATAGCTACACATACAAAAACTCATGCCAGTTCGATGGATGATGGGAAAAGATTGGAAGTTAAAATTTGAAGCCCGAAGCAAGTCACTCAACTCCTGTAGACACTCACACACACACTTACATTGACTCCGACTGATGGCTTTGTCGAAGCTTTTAGCCCTCCCTCTTGAGGTCAATAAACCTCACCATGACATCTTCATAATGGTTTGAGATGTCCCAAACGCTGTACCTTACCTTCTCATTTTACGTTTTGCCGCACTTACCGCTGTTTCTGAAAACCTATTCCATTATTCTCAATAAATTTCTACGCCTTAAATTCGGTTAAACATTACAATGGTTTTATTTATACTGTGATTTACAACAGCATCAAAAATGAATGAAAAAAAATAAAATATCAAGAAGGAACTAGGAATGCAAAAATTATATAAAATTAATTGTTATCTTTTTAAGATTCGAACGAAAATGAAATGCCAATTTAATAAAAATTACATATTAAAAAAAGATGTTTAAAATGTCGCTTAGGAATGAATGGCGGCTTCTTCTCTTTCCTTACAGGGTTCTGGAGAGTTTCTTTTTCCAAGTACAGCTCCTCTTCAGGAATGCCTGTCAGTTCGTTCTTTGTAGGTATATGTATGTTCGGTTAAGAGTAAGTACACAAAAAAGGTGTAAGTTGCACTATATATATATTTTACTTTTTAATTTTCTATTTTTTTTTTTTAGGTTAAGGAAGACATATTTAATGGGCAACTATTCCCGAACGCGATAACGATATAAAAAAAAAGGCCTGAGCTCACTCCTCTAAACGCGCACTCTCGGGCCTTATTCCCCGGAGGAATGATTTTCTATGTTACTGGACGAGAGTAACGTAATGTATTCCCTAATTATGGTTTAAATAAGAAAATATATATACATACTTTTACGTTTGTAATGTCCGTAGGTCGTCAGTATGGCGTGTCCGGAGTCAACGGCAAAAATACCTGGCACCGCCGGATGGCGATGCAACGCTGGCGTTGGAGCAGATGGTCCCTCGTTGAGTGTGACTGGCGCAGTGTGGCTTGAGGTTAGTTTCAAAAATTGTATTAAATGTTTTGGTTTAAGAATTTTCTTTTTATGTTGTTATTTAAATGCACTTTTTGTAAGTTTATTAGCACAGTTTCAAACTTGTGTTTGTCTTATTTTGCTATTGAGTTTCAGTCTGTAGTTTAACTTTTTATATTTAAAGTTGTTAAATTATTATCAAACTCAATAAAAATTAAATAAATTTTGAAATCAAATTTGTTAAATCACAAACGATTTTTACATTAATCAGTTTTCTTTGTGTTTTCTTGTAAGTATTTAAACATTAATTTTTTTCACGGGCCACTCGTCACACCTTCACTTCTTCGAAAAAATCAAAAAAAGAGACCGACATTTTCATCTTGGCTTCCCAAGAAACCTCGGTGACGCCATCAATTCTAAAAAACTCCAAAAACAAAGTTATCCGGACCGCCAATAAATTCTTCAGCAATTTAAAGTACTAGGTCCCAGACATTTGTTTTTGTTTACTTTTAACTATATATAGTCATCTTCTTCTACCTCACAGCTGACTGCACTGCCTTATCTTCGACTAGATAAAATATCCACAGGATGTACACGACACTGCCTTGAAGAATTTCATCAAAACTTAGTTATTTCTTCAATTTATCAAGTATCAGAGAGTCAGTATAGCGACTACTTCAAATCACAAGGTCCCTGTTTCATAGCATCAGGCGACTACAACGCTAAACATACTTTTTGGGGATCACGACTAATAACACCAAAAGGTCGTGTTTTGTTTGACACAATTTCAAAAATGCGTCTCAATGTGATCTCGAGTGGTTAACCCACCTATTGGCCTATTGATCGACAAAAAATATCGGATTATATTGATTTTGGCTTAAGGGTATTTCAAGAGAAATTATTAAAGCTGAAACATCACTAGAATTATCCTCAGATCATTCACCCACTATTGTCTATATATGGAATCAACAAAATATCGTATCACCAACAACCAGGACAAGCATAAATTGCCTGAAATATAGAAAATAGCTCAGTACGCATTGCTCGGAAAACATAACGCTAAGAGCACCAGAAGACATAGAGCAGTGTATAATTGATTTTGATCGAAACATCAAATTAGCTGTCCAACATGCAACTGTAACCCGGCAAATAGACAGATGCAATCACATTTATTCTGCAGATGTCGAGCGGCTCTTGACTGAAAAAAGAAAAATTCGTAGAGAGTGGCAATCATATAGATCTCCTCAACTTAAAACTAGACTTAAAGATTGCACGAAGCGGCTAAAAGACCTACAAGAATCTCAAAGGGTAGCATCTCTGAAAAATTACCTGGAAGATCTGGACCCAACCCCAGAATCAGATTATTCATTATGTCGTGCATGTCGAAACCTCAAGAGACTAGTCGTACGTAAGCCTCCATTGCGAACTTCTTGTGGAGGCTGGGTAAGAAATAATACCGAAAAAGGTAATGTATTTGTTGATCATTTAAAAAACAATTGTCTCGACTGATATAGCTGAGCTCCCACCTATCGATGTTAGTCCGGCAGTTACCCTAAGGTTCGCGCTTCGAGATATTGAAAAGGCAATAACTGATTTAAACACTAGGAAAGCTTCTGGCATTGATAAAATCAGTAACAAGATGTTATTTGAATTGCCCCGTATAGCCCAAAAAATCATTCTTTTTGTTTTTAATGTCATTTTACGTCTCTCCTACAAAGTGGAAAATTTCTTTGATTACTATGATACCTAAGCCTGGAAAAGACAACACCATGGTTGAATCATACAGACCTATAAGCCTATTATCAAATATATCAAAGCTGTTTGAAAAAATATTAATAATTAAGTTGAACCCAATTCTGAGCGCTAAAGGATGTAATCCGAACCATCAATTTGGCTTCAGAAAACAACATAGTACGATCCAACAAACACACAGATTAGTAAATGTAGTTAAAAGACCTTTGAAGAAAAAAATACTGTTCTGCACTTTTTATCGATGTTTCTCAAGCATTTGACAAGGTATGGCACGAAGGCCTTATATACAAGTTAAAGCTGAATTTGCCCAAAAACGTCTATATGCTCATAAAAAATCATTTAACTGATCGAAAGTTCATACTAAAAGAAGGAGATTTCTTAAGCTTGCCTCAGCTTATTAAAGCCGGAGTTCCACAGGGTAGTATTTTGGGACCCATTTTATACTTGCTGTACACATCCGTTATGCCAATTAGCAATCAAGTGCTCACATCAACATTTGCTGATGACACAGCTTTTTTAAGTATTAATGAAAGCGCGCAAGTAGCATCACAAGATTTACAAGATCACGTACGCAAATTGGAAAAATGGTTGAAGAAATGGAGAATTAAGGTGAATGAACAGAAATGCACTCATATAACTTTCACACTGCGTAGGGACTCATGCCCCCCTATTCGCATAAATAATCAAATGATACCCCAGCTTTCAGACGTCAAATACCTCGGTATACATCTTGACCGGCGCCTTACTTGGAAAAGCCACATAGAATCCAAGTTGACACAAATGAAGTTAAAAGCAGTCCAACTAAACTGGCTTATTGGCAGAAACTCTATCCTCAGCTTAGATTGCAAATTACTACTCTACAAGTCGATACTTAAACCAATTTGGTGCTATGGGATTCAATTATGGGGCACTGCCTCAGCTAGCAATGTTGAAAAAATTCAAAGTCAAAATAAGATTCTTCGAATGATCACAGTTGCTCCCTGGTATGTCAAAAACTCTAATATTCACAAAGATCTAAACGTGCCAACAGTTAAATTAGAAATAGTGAAACATGCGGTAACGTATTTGAAAAACCTTGAAACTCGTCCAAATCCACTGGCGCGTAACATTCTTAATGCTCCTGGTTACATTAGACTAAAAAGAAGAGATACTGTTTTTCTTGGCCGTACAATAGAGGGATGACCCGTAAATAATTTCAGCAATCGTGGAACATACATTTTTTTTTTGTCTTGCACTGGCTGGACTTAAAAAGTGTATTTTATTTTAGACTTAAGATATGAGTAATTATTGTTAGTTCAAACATATTGAAGATACAATAAATAAATATGAAAAAAAAATTCTATTTTAGATGTTAAAATTAAATAATTCTTTAGCTTTTTAATAAAAATATGAATTTTGTATTTTTGCTAATATATCGATACCTTAATATAGAAAGGCCCTAACCAATGTTTTTCCTACTTTTCAGGAATTTTTTAATTAATAAAAATTAATTAAAAAATTAATAATTTGTAGTCGCGAATTATTTTATACTTATATATACTTATACTTATAATTAATGACAAAGGAAAAATAAAAACAAATTGGTACACAAAACCAACGTCTTCGGGCAGGATGATAAATTTCAACTCCACACAGCCAATGAACATGAAACTAAACACTGCAACAAACCTTGTTAAAAAAGTTTTACAAATAAGTGAGAGAATATATGAGAAATAGAACATTGAAAAAATTAGAAAAATACTCAGAATGAATAATTACCCAACATACGTAACATAATAAACAATATAATAAACAAATCCTTAAAAAACAGAAATTATAATAAAGAGCCATCTGAAAATGCAAAAACTTTCTACAGTGTACCTTTTATACCAAAATTAACTGGAGCTAAAACATTCAGTAACATGATCAAAGGGAAAACAACAACAATAGCCTACAAATCAAACAAAACACTGAGGCATCTTTTTACAAACAACAAAACAAAACACGACATATTAAAAACTGACAACGTTGTGTATGAAATAAAATGCGATGGTAACGAGAGGGAACGATGCAATTTAGTTTATATTGGTACAACTAAGAGAATGTTGGAAACACGTATAAAAGAGCATAAAGCAGACATCAAAAAAGGGAAAGAATCAACAGCTTTATCACAACATGCAAAAGAGCACAATCACATTGTAAACTTTGACAACATTAAGATATTAGACAGAGAACAAAAAGAATAAAAACGATACACACTCGAAAGTCTGAGAATACAACAAAAAATAACCACCACTATGAACACCAAAGAGGACAAAGATAAAACCAAACTACAATACGCCACCGCATTAATGTAGTTATTACAAATCAGTTGAAGTTCTGTGATATTAGCTTTAAGATTGACTTGAGATTCTGTGTTTGTGTTGTACAAGATTTTTAATTATTTTATTTTTTTATTACTTAATTCTGTGTCGTGAAGTCCAGTTTTTTTAAATAATAAGTAAATTAGATAAGGGATTTTTGCAATGTTGACATAATACTCGTAAGTAAATCTGTGATAATATCCTACTTTATAAGCGAATACTAAGTATAAAACATGTATGTAATTATTTATTGCTAGATATCTAAATAAATGTACCCCTGAAGAAGTTTGAAAAAAAGCAAACGAAACGTTGGGAGAAAAAATATAATGATTTGATTATTTATTTATATTTGGAAACAAATAACTGACCACAACAGCCCAAGGAGATGACAAAAATCTCAAAAACAAACAGTTAAAATACATTATTGGTCACAAAAAACAAAAACTAAATTAATAAAAACAAGTTAGGGCCTTTCTATATTAAGGTAACGATATGTATTTATGTGCGAGAAACGTTATATTAAATTATAATTTTAAATATTGGTTTTTAACTTCAAATAAAATTTTTTAAACTTCAAAGATTATAAAATTAAATTTAAAGTTTAAAAAATTGAATTCAAAGTTAAAAACCTATATTATTTAGACTTTTCATCCCCTAAAAGGCAAAAATACATTACTGTGAAATAAATTTCAACAAAATTAAATTTATTTTGTGTTTAAAATTTTAAAGTACAATAAGTTGTAAAAAAAATTTTAGTAAAAACTCAAAATTAGTTAAATATTTATTTAAAAATTTTGGATTTAAATCTAGTTTAGTGAAGCTTGTTAAGCTTCACTTGCAAAAATTTTTATTAACAATTTTCGATAAGATTTTTACTAACGATTACCGATATTTTTTTCCAAACAATTTTAGATAAAAATTTTACAAAAACATCCCCAATTTTTTTTTCAAACAATTTTCGATGTAATTTTTACAAAAAAAAAATTTCGATAAAATTTTTTCAATAAATTTTCGATAAAGTTTTTACAAAACACTCAATAATATTTTTCCAAAAAAAAAAAAAAATTCTATAGCGGTGTTTAGTATTCAATGAAAATGGTCTTGCAAAGGTGCAAGTGCGTAATATAAGTAATAGCTTTTTTTGTAAAATCCAACAACAAAATACTTTTTGTATTTGTTAATTTGAATGATATAACGCATTTGCACTTTCGCAAGAACATTCGCATCAAACACTGAATACCATATAAGCGGTATTATTTGTAATAATGGAGTTGAAAAGCATAAAAATAAAAACCGAATGTACATGTATAATTGTGAAATTCGGAAACATAACAGATTAAGTGACAACTTTATTCGTGGCAATTATTTTCGTTTATCCTTTAAAATTGCTTTGTGTTTATATCGAGCAATTTTTATTGCAGCAATTTGTACGGATGTAAACATTTACATTTACACTTTATACTTCAAAATTAAAACTACGAACTTCAAGACAAAACATGCATAAGTGTACCCCTTTTTATTACCCCTCTCTACTTTTGATTATTATTCATATTAATTTTTTTATGGAATTCCCTAAAAAATATGTTAAAAATACTGTTTTGGACCATATAATTTCTTTCGTTTCAGATCTTAAAAATTAAACAATTTGTACACGATTTATTTTGCGTTTTTCACTACAATACATACATTAATAAGTAAAATACATATATGCAAAAAATAGAAATTGACATCACCGAATATATACAAAAAATTAAGTAATCATTAATGAGTTCTGCTACTCCATATTTAAAAACTAACTGTAAAAGAAAAAAAATCCCCAAAAAAAAATACATAGGCGGTGAAATCGACTGATTCATGAATCGTCTGATGATAAGCCGACTACTTCGGCGGCGGCTCGTAAAAATTTATCGGCTAGCCGCCAGCCGCTCCTTCACGACTTGCTTCTCTGTAACAGAGCAGTTTCGTTTTCATGTGTCGAGTATAATATCTCCACAGAAACATAGCTTCCAAAAAGGATGTTCAACCACTACGAATTTGCTTCAATTCACTATCGCTGTAATTCGTAGACTCTTTCAAAAGAAGCAACCTGATGTAATTTATATTGATTCTAGCAAAGCGTTTGATAAAGTAAATCATTCACTACTTGTAAAGATGCTGCAAACTATGGGTTTTACAAATCTAAGTTTAAAATGGTTATTTTAATATTTGTCAGGAAGGATGCAGTATGTCTTCCTAAGCTATCATAACTTTTTGAATCACAAATTTCTTCAAATGGATTTAGATTCGTTTTATAATTGGTGCTAAATCATCCTGATGGAGTTTAACTTTAAAAAGTGCAAGCAAATGCGCTTCTTTAGAAATAACCCGAATATTGTTAATTTTTTTCTTAATGGTTTTAAAACAGTGGAACCTAAGATCTCAATAAACAACTTTCTAGAACATATGAACTTCCTAGGAATGATTCTTAACACCGTTTAGGTAGCGCTTAGGTAGCCGCAAAAGTGAAAAATTACCCGAAAATTTTTTAATTTCATTTGTTTTTTCTTTACTTCAACATTGAGATACTATAAAGCCTTCTACCGTAAGTGTTTATTGAGATCTTAGGTTCATTTTTGTAGTTGATTGTTTCCTTGAATTTTGAACGGTTTGCTATCTATGGACCTGAACAGGGGAAAAAAGGTAAAAAAATTGAATTTTTTAAAGTTTTTTTTGATTTTATATGTTAACAATTTTTGTTCTTTATGACAAGAGCTACAAGAGCTTGAGTAAATGATAATTTTTTTGCAAAAATGACATCGAGGCCCCACATCTTTGAGGACCCATAAAAAAAAACCTGGAGGACTTTGGGCAAAACTGGGAGACAGGGGTCTTTTTTTTCGTCTTTTATCACGTAGTGGTGTCCGTATATGGTTATTTTGACATGACTTAAAAAATTACACAGTGTGTAATTTATTTTCATATGTATGTCAAAAAACAAAGATAATTTTTATAAAACAGAGTTGGCAATCTTTGTTTTAGGTAGCGGATAAAAATGTATTATGAATAAACTACAACATATCGAGTACATAAGCTTAATCGGTATTTTAGTTATACACTGGATATGTCGAGTACATAGACAGTGAACAATTTTTCATTATGAATACAGCTGTTAGTCTATTCACAAATGTATATTATTAACAAAATGTTTCCAGGATTCTCTATTTCTTGCTATTGCTCTCAGCTCGTTAAACGATTTGGTCGATTCATTCAGTACGGTCCTTCTCCAGCTAGTCTTGGGTCGGCCACGCTTTCTAGTCCCCTGGAGGTTCCATTCTAATACGGCATTAGGTATTTCATCAGTTGGTTTCCTTAATGTATGCCCAATCCAACCATACTTGCGTCTCAGTATACGAGGCAACCATATTCTTAGAATACGTCGAAGACATCTGTTTGTGTATGTTTGAATGCTACTTGTTGTCTTTGTAGAGCCTAGCCATGTTTCGCATCCATACAGCAGCACTGACTTTACGTAGCTAGTGAAAATTCTAATTTTGGTATTTAGATGAATTTTCCTTGAGTACCATATTTGTTTTAAATTAGCAAAAGCCACACGGGCTCTACGAAATCTATTCGCAATGTCTTCGTTTGTACTCCCACTTTTATTGTGGATGCTACCTAGGTATTCGAACTTCTCTACGTCTTCCAGATCCGAATCGTATAAAGTGATAGGAGTGTTATTGTTGGTGTTCAATCTCATTATTTTTGTCTTGCCTACATTAATGCGAATGCCGTATCTGTTATTAGGTTTGTGAGTAACACTATATTATAGGCATATGCTAGTTCACCTGGGGACTTGTTGAGTTTCCAGTTTAAGCCAATATGCCGTTGGTTCGATTCATATATTAGAATATGGATCGATAATATGGGACCCTATCTATCAGACTCATTCAAATGCAATTGAATCAGTGCATCGTATTATGCCCGACTGGCTCCCATCAAGCTGCCTACACTGAAAAGCCGTAGAACTATGCTTAACGTCTCTTTTACACTGAAACTTATTAATGGTGATATTTGCTCCGGATTTTTGGTCAATGAAATTTCTTTCAACATTCCTCAACGCTCATCCCGTTATTTTTTTCCGTTAATTGTAGAATTTTCCAGAGCTAATTACGTTGATGCTGACCATCTCAGGAGATTGTGTAATCAGTTCAACCAACTGTTTGGACTCATCGATTTTTCTTTAAGTATTAATGTTGTAAAAAATTCTATCATTGTCTACGTATTTAAATTCATAATTGGTTTTCTTTGTTATTTATACCTGTTATCTATTTTGTTTTACACATACATTTTAATATTTACATACGCATATACATATGTATATACATACTTTTAGTGTCTGTAAGGAATATTTCCATAGGGAAAAAAATAAACACAAACATTAAAAAAACTATTATTAAGCGCAATTTTCCGCATAAACAGTGAGTTAATTATTTGCGAATAATTTTTATTTGCGAATAGGCTACGTATAAACGTGGTAATAATTTATTTCGGGATACATTGAGTGTCAGCTAGTTTAGTACTTTGTTAAATTTTAAATATCAGTTTAGAAAAAGGAAAAAATACTCTCAAAATAAGAATCACCCATAATATAGTACATACCAGGGTTGGTAAAGTTGGTACAATTATACTTTTTTGGTACATTTTAAACTTGAGAAGTACAATGGTATACCAATGACTAATTTGGTACAATTTAAAACTTTTTCTGTTGTTATTTTTAATTAATTAATTTAATCTTCTCAATTGTTATTACTAAAATACTCAAGTTTTAAGCGAAAAAATCCAGCATAACGGTTTCTTTATATTACCTGAGACAAAAATAGGAAAACTATCTTACACATAGATTTGAATCGTTAAGATAGAAAATGAAAGAAATCAAAATAAAGATAAATTTAACGAAAATAGTGAGTAAAACCTTGAAAAATATTTTTCTCCCACAAATCGCGCTATATGGATTTCTTACTAGAACCAGAATTACAATTGAAGTAAATATTTAAATTATTCAGTTCCTCTGTCGATAGTTTAGAGAGGGTATGAAAGGACGATTTACCGGACAACCTTGACAGTCAAAACGTCTTTTCCTCAATCTCATCACTATGACAATTTCTGTTATATAGTCCAAATGCAATAAATAACCAATAAGCACCAATGTCCTGCACACACATGAATCAAATTTTCCAATATCTCAATTAATGGTTGATTTAAAAAAATTTAAATTCACAAAGAAAATTTATATATATAAGTACATAGTATAATTTCTGTTCGAAAAGTACAATTTAAAAAGCTGATTGGTACAATTTGAAATTTTAATTTACCATCCCTGGTACATGTTTACATGTTTCTATGGATGTATCTGTATTTAGTTGAATTAATTCAAAGCACGTTTTTCTTTTTTTATCTATCTATAATGCGAACAACCCGTAAAATCTGATTGGTGTATTGTGCGCATCTGCTAGAATTAAATATTTATTAGTTTTTTACTTTACCATTAGTAGAGGCTAAATACGGGTTTTAAATACATATCATACATACATACATACATACATACATACATACATACATACATACATACATAAATGCATACACACATACATATAACATTCGTAAATTAAAAAGTACATATTCATATATACGCCTATCATATCAAAGGGTAAAAAAGAAGAAATTAAATCAAAAATATCTGAAACCAATAGTAAAAGGAATATAAATCTATGTTTGCGTGTACATATTTATGTATAAATGTATGTATGTGTGTATATATGTTCATGTTTGTATCGTTGCAAGTTTTCCATCCCTGTGTTATGTTTTAGAAGTGCTGCATAAGTTTCTTGGATGGATCTCACGGCTATGTGGTGCTGTTATCGTTCTTATTTCATTATCATTTATTTTATGTTTTTATTGTCTATGTTAATGTTATTCTTTTGCGCCCATAACCCCGACAAAAACATACGCCGCGATACGGGTCTTCTAATTTAGCCTCTATTTTCACCCTTCACTCTCAGAATCGCCCTAACTTTTGCTGACTTGTTCTTGTAATGATTTGTTTATTTCGGATAATCTAAAAGAATTTTAAACTTTGTACATACTTATATTGTGTTTATTCGTGGTTATTGCTGCTTGTCATGTACAAAATAAATCGAAAGATAATTTCAATTTCAATTAATTTTGTTGTCAAAGAGAAAATTATGTATATATTAAACTACTAAACTTTAATTGGTAATTACTTAACAATCTTACAAATTCTTAAAATAATAAAAAATGCTTATAAACTGTTTTGTTTAATGGCTATAAGTATTACGGTTTCCAATGTGTAAATAATATTTGAATACATAAATTAGTGTGTTTCAAATAACAAAAAAAAAAAAGATTTATTGGTTTAATAATATAAATAAAGTTTTTTTTTATTTGAGTGGTTTAACAGTCTTTAAAGGGAAAGAGGTTTTCCCCAGATCAATTCATGGTGTGTTTCTTTAAAACTTGGAACTTGTGATTTTTATTTGTTTATTTATCTTAGCGCTAAAGTTTTCGAATACAGAAAGCGATTTTCAGCCGTAGCATCAGAAACTCAAACGTCCTTCACTGTAGATCTTTAGAGGGAAGAATTTAGAATTTTGTGGGAGAAGGTAAGACTTGCGTATGAAATCTGTGTTACGAGTAAAACAAATACTGACTCTAAAACTGATTGTGAGCAAGCAAAACATTTGCATAAAGAATGTAGGCTAGCTTATATTACAATAACTAGCCAAGTGGGTCAGCTATCTCAAACTTCTATTAATAAATCCATTATTTCTTCGACCGATTGCAATACAGAAGCAAATGAAAGCACGGTAGTCAGTCGCCCCTCAAAACATATTTTGAATTTACCACCGTGCAAGATAGATGTTTTCAAGGGTGATTCAAAGGTTATGTTACTTGCGTCAGTTTACAAGTCTTGATGCTCAGGATTCAGAATGCATGAATGACGGCTTTAGAGGATCTTTGCAAAATTTGGTGTTCACTTACTAAAATAAGAGGATTTTAGTAAACAATCAATTCAAACTTTTATATAATCTAACGCCTGTTAAATCTGAATGCGCTAAGGATATAAAATGGCTACAGAGAGATAAAATATTGCATATGCGTCTTGACTTTGAATGGTGTGTATATTTCTGGATGGGACACAATAATTGTTTTCTTTTGCTCGATCAATTTGTCAGTTTTGACGTTATCACTCTAGGAATAATCTGTTAAGAATAACATTCCGAACTTTATTATCAAACAAATCTGAGCCTCGTACGCAATATAGAGTAGGTTCAAGCAATAATGACACATACGGTAGGAGAGTCAAGAATTTTCAAGGTCGCCAACAAAACTTGTCCTTTATGCTTGAGAGACCAATTAAAACAGATTTTGTCCCAATTTCGCCGATATGATTCCTGAGGCAAGATTCTTAGCCGTAAAAACACATAAACTTTGCATAAATTGTCTCTCTGAAGACCATAAGCCAAATAATTGTAGAAGTAATTCAGTTGTTCGGTGTTACACAGGAAAGTTTCAGAATCTTCACCTATTTCAAGTACTTTGAGCATTAGTCAAGTAGATCTACCAACTACAAGTGTGCAAATTTGTTTTGATGCAACTTCTAAGTATATTCTCTTGGGACCCTCTATAGTTAATGTTTTTTGTCGTGGAGAAATTTTTATAGCAAGAAAGCTTAATTTGCCAGCAGGACCGACAAACATAGCTTCTTTGGATCTGAAGTAACGCTGTGATAAACATTGTGAATAAACATTTTAGATTTGAAATTGCTGCTTTAGTATTACCCAAATGAACTGGAAATTTACCGAATAAAACGGTCAATATTTCTAAATTTAGATCCTTATTTGACTTTGAAGGTATCTAACGTTCGCTATGAGTCGACCAAATGATATTTTGATGGGATCTGATTATTATCAATAAATTATGTGTGATGGTTCCTGGCGAAGGGGTTTGGGAAATGTGATGGCCTACGAGACCCATTTTGGTTGGGTATTAATTGGTTCTTTTACGGACGATAGCCAACCGTGTTTAAATGTTCTTTTTTTTATACTAAAGTGAGTTTAGATAAACAATTGGAACATTTTTGGGACGTAGAAGAAGTTCCAAAATCTTCGAAAATAGGGCTCGTAGACGAGTATTGCGAAAAGATTTTAAAATATTAAGGTTGCCTATCAAACCTCAATATTTGACTCAAAAGAATTTAGGTTTATCACGAGAAAAGGCATGTCGTCAATTTTTTTGAAATGAGGCTTCGCTTTAGAAAAATCCGAAACTAAAGTCGATTTATGACGACGTGTTATCAGAATATAGAATTTTAGGTCACATGGCTCGAGTTGATAGTCATACTGTGGGTTTTCCGGTTTTTAAACCTGAGAACACGTTAACTAAGGTCAGGGTTGTTTTCAATGCTTCATGCTGCTGCACATCTTCCGGGTTGAGTTTAAATGATATTTTATATACAGGACCGGTTTTACAGAATGATCAGATGTTGTTTATTATGGCGTTTTTAGCGTTACGTTTTTAATGGCGATATAGACAAAATGTACCGCCAAATACTCATGAATCCCGTCAAACTTCGTTACAACGCACAGTAAACTGTCTAGTGGAAAAAAATTTAAATCTAAAATTTAAATTAAAAAAAATTTAATCGAATTTATCAATAAAATATATGTGGGAGGAAAGCTAAGACTGCCACGATTCCAGAGGTGGTTTGGTTTTTCATGTGCGTTACACCTATAAAAAGTTACACGGCTTTAAAGTCGAATTATTTTGATAATTTCCTCATAATTTTTAAGTAACAAAAAATGGATTTGGAAAAATAAATCTTAAAAATTAATTTTTCAATAAAAATGCATTTTTATTCAGGAATGTAGCAGAAAAAATTAAAAAATCCTAAAATTTATATATTTATAACAACACTGTAAAAAAAATTGTGAAATTTTTAGGCAAAATATGTACTTAAAAAAAACAGTCAGTTTCGATTGACCCGAAAAAATACGCACATCAAAAAACTACTTTTATGAATCAATAATCTTATTTTCTGTTATATATACTAAAATATGTATACAAACATTTAGGTGTTTACAACGCCAACTTTTGAAATATAATGATTTCAAAAATCATCCATATTTGATATTTTTATTAAAATTATCAGTTGATATTTTAAATGTTTGAAAATGTATGATAATAGTAGGCAATGCTTTAAACCAGGGCGAACTAATACAAGATGAGTGCATGGGCGAATGCTTTAGAATGCCTTCACAAAACAATTAAAAAAGAACAGACTTGAGCACGCTCGAAACAATAGCAGAGAAAATTGTAATCAAGATTTAATGAATAAACTCCTAATTTCTTCTGATTCATTTATTTCATCTAATAGAAATACAATAAATATAAGCAGCTCTTTCGACAATAATCGAGAAATTAGTAATTACATAATAGTAGATCAATCTATTAACAGTGATTCAGACTCATAAACTTATTTTAGTGACTAAGAAATTCTTTACAATTGTTATGTTATTTGAATTTGTTTGTAACTTTACTATTAATCTTTATACAAATATGTTTTTTATCTTAAATAATAATTTAAGTTTAAAATATTTAGTGTTATCAATTTGGCAACCTTATCAATTATAATGTTATTTGAATACCAATGGTTGTGAGTATTTTCAAAACTTTAAAAAATAAAAATGCTAAAAAGTTTAAAATAATGTTATATTCAAAAAAGGTATACGGCAACCCTAAATAATTAGAGATTTTATAAAAAAAACTATCACGCTTTATCATTTTGTATGTGAAATGATAGATTAAAATTCAAAAAAAGTAATAATTACTCAAATGGGGGAATTTTGGGTATTTAATTGTCTCTGCACCGGAAAATAAAATGATTTCTAAAAGTGTTAATTCATTTTTGAAAATACTAGGCCAAGAGAGATATGTGCCAAAAAATTCATTAAGCTAGCATAACTCCTTCGATTTTTTCCAGTTTTCCCATGGGACCGTTCACTGTGCAACGTATTGTAATTCGAATGAATCCTAATTGCGATGTAGGTGATTTTGAATTAAAAACGGTAACTTATGGTGTTAACTGTGCACCTTTTTTTTTGGCAATTAGAACTCTGCTTCAATTTATATATGATGTTGAAAAAAAGTGGGCATTGGCTTCGACAATTTTGCGTCGCATGTTGTACGTAGATGATGCTTTGGTTGGGGCACATGATATTTCATTAATGATTGAGGCCCGCCAACAACTAATTCTTTCTTTATCGTCGCACTGTGGTCAATATTTTAAGATAGCGGCCAAAACTCCTTTTGGTTTTTGTTCTCCGATTTTAAAGTTATTAGACTCATATGAAAGTAGACGGTAGTAAACCTCGGGAGCCAAAAAATTAGAACCCTATTTCAATTATTTCACTAAGAACAGGGTGGTCCAAAATGGGATTTTTCAGAATTTAGTAAATTTATGATATTTTTAGTTAATTTTTAAAGTTTAAATGATCATAACTATTTTGTTTTTCAAGATTTTTGGACGAAATAAATTTTGTGTTGTAACCTAACTTATATAATTGAAGCTCTACTGTTTTCAGAACAATTTAAATATTTTTTTTAAAAAAGGTCAAATTTCTCGGAAATTTCCTACTTCATAGAGCACAACTCCGGTGAGTCAAGCTGAGTCAAAACACAAATTTACTATTTTGTAGTCCTAACTCTCCCCTACGTTCCTATATATACATGTTCATGCATCGGGACTGCACTTTTTGAGCTACAGCAATTTTTCTGACCCAAGGTAAGATATTCGGTACAAATGCACGTCATATTTTTTGAGAAGTTATTTGTATGTGAAGGTGGCTATTATGCATATATTTTGATGAAATTTTGTACAAGAGTTCTCATTGACCCAAAAAATAATTCTGTTGAAATTAGGAGAAGTTGGCCCATATTTGGACCTACTTCACATAGAAGGGTGTATCAAAATTTTGACAAAAATGACAATAGAACTCTCAAATTATGTGGTATCTGGAAATTCATTTGGAAAAGGTAAAAAATGATTTTATTGCCATCTAATATTACATAACTTAAATACCTGAAAATTGCAAATAAATTTAAAACCAATGGAAATAACTGGTAAAACTAAGTACCTTTTATATTATATTTCAAAGAGGTAAAAAAGATCATGTTGAAACTTCGAGCAATAGTATATTAATCCATTCATTCATTTTTTTTTTTCTTCATTATTGTTTAAACAATGTCTAAATTCAGTTATAGTGTTCTATCTGATATATATTTTGAACGGAAAGACGAAAAAGACATTATTTTACATATAATGAATAATCCATTCTTTAAAATATGCGACAAACAAGAAATTAAAATTCACAACTTAAAAATAAAATACTTTTTAAATACTTTAAGAAAACGGTACAATCAATGTTCCAGAAACAAGAAATTATTTTACTCACGCAACCAAGAATAGCTAAGAAATAAACTTATTTTTAAAAAGCCATCAGTAACTACCACGGAAACTGGAAAAGGTGGTCGTCCAGCAAAGCCAATTGATAATTGTAGTGAAAGATCACGAAGACGCTAGCTTAAACATATCAATGAAAAAGTTTCTTGTAGCATCATAAAGGATTCATTTTAGCATCAAATTCAACCATCGAAAACTAAAAAGAGTAAAATTGAAAAAATAGTGGAAGCAAGCCCCAGACGCACAAAAAGGATTTTAGAAAGTATGCCGACACCAACTGAAGAAAATAAATTTACTCCAGAAGAAGCATTTGCACTATTTTTGGATTTGAAAATGACTAAAAACCAATATACAGAATTGCGGAAGCGAAGCAATGAAAAAAATTGTGGAATTTTTCCATCATATCGAGATATAGTTTCTGCCAAAAAAGATTGCTTACCTTCACCAACTGCTATTAGTGTAACTTCAAATTCAGCAGAAATAAAATTGCAGGATCTTCTTGAACACACTGCAGAACGATTATTAAAGACATTTGATGCTGACTATTAAAAGAAGTTTAAAAATTGCAGCATGACTTTAATTTCTAAATGGGGATGTGATGGGTCCTCTGGCCAGAAACAATACAAACAATGTAATGCGGAAAATTCATCAGATGCCAATTTATTCATGATTTCTTTCGTTCCATTACGTTTAACAAAAACTTACATTGGTTCAGAGCCGTCAACTAGTAGAGCTGCAGAGACAGATGTATGGAATAATGAAATTCCCTCGTCAACAAAATTTTGTAGACCAATAAAGTTTGCGTACAAAAAAGAAACTAAAGATGTCATAACTGAAGAGTTGGAAAAATAACAGATGAAATTAAAGAACTTCAACCAGTGATATTTGAATTTAATGACCAATGCATCGAAGTTAACTTTAAAATGTCACT
This sequence comes from Phasia obesa, assembly GCA_949628195.1. Lineage (NCBI taxonomy): Eukaryota > Metazoa > Arthropoda > Insecta > Diptera > Tachinidae > Phasia > Phasia obesa. The sequence continues at coordinate 68,201,715 of OX451219.1, forward strand.
TACAATGATCGATGGAAAAGTTGCACAAGCTTTAACCGAAACAAAGTCTTCGTCAAGCTGCACCATATGCCAAAAAACATCAAGTCAATTGAGCCAACCACCAACACATGACGATAGTTTTATTGAAGCATATGAATTTGGAATGTCACCTCTTCATGCTAGAATTCGTTTTATGGAGCATATCCTTAAATTGGGATACGATTTGGAATTTGGCTCGTCAGGCGAAAAAGTGAGAAACAAAGAAAATTTGGAAAAAAGAAAGCAAAAAAAAAAGATATTCAAGAAAAATACCGTGAGATAGGCCTTATAATTGACCAGCCAAAGCAAGGAGAAGGAAATTCTAATGATGGAAACACAGCAAGGAGATTTTTTTCCGATCCAGAAACTGCAGCTTCTATAACTGGAGTAGATTATGATTTAATACGCAAGAAAAAAGAAACAAAGACTACAGATTCTTTCGCGAGCACAATACAAGAAAAATTTCCAGATATTGTACTAATGAAGATCTTATTAATATTTTGTTGTGCACATCAGACCCATATATGTCCAGTATTCGACAAAAATGGAAATCAACCTCATTAGAGTTAGATGAAGAAGCTAAACAACTAGTGCAAAAAGAAAATCAAAGCTATTTGGAAGAAATTTTTACTAATATTGTTTAATTAATACTAGTTTAAAGATTATAATTTGTTTCTAATTTTAGTATAAATTTTTATTAATACATTTAAATAAAATATATGTGCACTTTAAATCAATAGTAAAAGTTTACTTAAAATTTTATCGATGTTGTGTTCTGTATATAATATATCCAAATGGTATTGATATTGTTGGGAATTTCAGTGTTATTTTTCAGTTTAATCCTCACAAGAATTAGCTTTCTTCCAAAAAAAACCAACCATTGGCCCCTGTGAATATTGAGACTAACTAAATGTCAGGGGCCAAATGTTGGCATTTTCTGACCAAAATTAATTTTAGGCATAATAAATAAGTATTGGTTGTAAAATACGATTGAAGAAAATAAGAAATTATAAAAAAAATACCTAATTAAAATGTCAAAATATTCAACTTTTACATGGAAACTCAACAAAAAATTAAAATGCATTTTTAACTCCACATTACTTACGTTTCTATCAGTCGATTTTTACGTTTGAACACGCAAATTGAAGCTTAAAGTCCCTCCTATTGAACAAAACAAATTGCGTAAAAAAATAGCAATCCGGTCAAAAGTTATTGAGTTTTGACCGCTATCTCGCGAAATTTTTTCTTTAAAAATTTATTACCTAATTTGTAAAAAAAAATTTTTTTCTACTTAGAAAGAATTAAACGAACTTAAACCTAACTTCAAAAATTAATTTGTATTTTTATAAAATTATAAAGGTGTTTAAAATATTTTAATAACATTGTAAAGTAAAAATACAAGTACAAATTGTATTCAATTGGCTATTAGGCAGTAAGTAATTAATATTTTGTCATTATTTTAAAACAGATGGCGAGTTACGCAACAGTGTTTAAAATATCCCGGTTTCTATTATATTTTGTCATTATTTTAAAATATTCCGCTTTCAAAAATAAAAGATGCCTTGAAGTATGCAGTACCTTTAAATCGGTAAAAAAATCGGCATACTTTCACTGCTTTTTCTCCACTTTCTCTTGGAAATAGGAAATTTTTGCGAAAAACAAAGTATCCTATATTGGAATCATCCAGTAGTTTTTACGTGATGCGAACACAGGCAGACAGACAAAAATTCTAAAAATTGCTGTTTTGTATTCTATTTCGATTATATCTGCACCAGCAACAAAACTTTCAAAAAATATTTCATGTAAAAAAATTGTGCTTTTACTGTTTTATTACACATATGTATAGATATTGTGAATTTAAGATTTAGATATTAAATTCTTAGCATAAACTCCCAAATCAATTGGTTTCGGCAATGGGCATTTCGTGACTTTTTAGAGTAAAAATCGGCAAAATGCCGACAAATCGGCAATTTTGGCAGCATTAGATTGCAAAGATTCTACGTATGATTACATTGCCCCTTGGTATATATCTATAAAGATCAAAACGTGCCATCAGTTAAAGCAGAAATAGCGAAACTTGCCATAAGGTATTTAAAGAAGTTTGAAACTCATCCGTAACACAATAAGGACACTGCTTCTCTCATCCGTACATCAGAGGGATGACCCACAAATAACAGTAACCGTGCAACATACATTTTTTTGTCTAGCACACTTGACTTAACAAGTTTATTTTTTTTTAGACTTAAGATATGAGAAATTATTGATAGTTCAAATATATTGAAGATACAAAAAATAAAAAATATGCAAAAAAAAACTATATAAATCATTGGCACTTTGTCAATACTTTACATAGTTTTTTGCAAATCTTACATATTTTAACTTCAACTGATAGACAGGCATATTTTGTTTTTTCATAAAAAGGAGGAAGAGAATCTGTTACCATATTCACTTTTCTTAACTCACCGAGCCAATTTGAAAAATCGACAATTGTGGCCATTTGTCCTAAGTTCAAACATTTATCAGCCTGCAGGCGTCTTGAAATGGGCAACTTAGCAACAAGTTCACTTAACAGTAATGGACTTGCAATATGATAATTTCCTCCCACTGCTTCTAAAAACGTTGTCATATTTATCACTTTATTAGAAAAACGATAAGAAAGTTAAGATCACACTCTTCCATCGGTTTTATGGAACGCATTTTATGAATTTGAAATGTATTCAATTGTTCTGGTCGCCCATAAGTTTCTGCCTGAATATCGATTACGGAAGTAACGTTTTTTGAATTCGATAAAAGTGGCTAAACAGTGTCACGAGCGTCACCTGCGAGTGAGTCTCTTAATCGCATAATATTATGTAGTTTAGAATATTGAAATTCAAGACTTGAGCCTATGAAAGATTTATTAAATGTTTACCATTCTTCTGGTAAGCCAGAAAATATTGGTAATGCGTAAATTTTCTTTTGGGCGATTTTGAATTATTGATGGTTATGGATGTGAAAAATAGCATCTTCAATTTGGTTATTATTACTTAGAAAAACTGTTGCTCGTTTTGAAGAGAACAGCTAGGCATTTCGTTTAATGTGACATTAGTGTTGAAAATAAAGGAATTTGGGTTAGTAGGAGAATTGAGCGTTACTTCATTGGAATATAATGGAAGGGTAGGTTGGTGATTACTGTCGCTTTGAGTACAAATATTTTTTATTTCGCTTGATAAGGAGGAGATGGACATTTAAATTTCGACATTATTCCATAATATCATAGATTGTATAGATCAAATTTGATGTTGCATCGCTTCCATGTTCTTAGCTAAATTTAATGATGCATGTCATTATGTGGTAACGGGTTAGCTTGGAGAATGCTTGAAATATCGGTGTTACTGGATCAGGTAGAGAGTCTCCCTGAATATAAATAGCATCCGTAATTGCATTACTTGTTTGATCGTTATTCGACCGCGTTTAAACACATTTTAAACGAGTCGAAACAACACCAGGGATGGGTACCTTTATACAAAGTTATTACTATATCTGAAGCACTATACAAATAAGAGGCTTAAAGTGGATTTCTTTCAAAGCAAAATAACACGCTGGCGAAGTGGCGGAAACAGCTAGTTATGAATAAATTTATTATTTTCAGATAAATTAAAAGCTTAAATCATAGAAGCTTAAAACATAGAAGCTTAAACATTAATGTTTGTTGAAAATTAGCAAAAAACATAAAAACGTTTCGGGGGGTGGGATTGGAGGGATATTAAGGCAAATGTAATAAATTTCTTTTAATAATTTCATTATTTTTGCAAATAACATTTTATTTTACCGAAAAGTGTAAAATTAGAATATCCTGTGTTCAAGTTTAGGTTTTTGAACATTTACTGACCGTAAAAGTTGCATAAAAATATTTCAACGTAGGATTAGTTCTTCTAAGGGAAACTATCTTATTTTCTAGCTTTAACAGCGTATGACCACAAAAAATTTTATTACCAAGAATAATTAATCTGGGAATAACGAAGCAGACCACTTCTATAATGGGTCCCTTTTCGACCTCCTTCCGTCCTCTCTGATTACAGGTAACCGAAATATAATTTACGGCAACCTACTTTCAGTGAGCCACGTGCTTCAACCAGCCTTTAATCTTGACTTTAGTGATTACAGACTGTCGACTGCTAACTATCGGCCTTCTTTTTCATTACGCAGTCTCTAGTGATTGCTAGCATTTGTTCAAGGCTCAGGTACCCTACGGCATCCACATTTAACAAGCTTCTACTAGTGGTCCTGAGTCTTATTCTAGCCAGTGCTGGACATTCACACACAATGTGCGCTGCTGTTTCAGTCTCTTCCAGGCACATTCTGCAAGTATCATCTTCTTCGATTTACATCTTGGCTAGATGATACTTGAAGTTTCTATGTCCTGTCACCAATGCAGTTATCCAGCTTAAGGTACTGATATTATACCGGAGCACCTTACTGGTCTTCCTGCCCATGGGCTCTTTAAGCACCATTCGAGCCTGCCTACACGTAGTGGCCTCCGTCCACCTTTTTAGGTTTACTGAGTTCCCCCGTTGGTCCGCCGCTTCATTCCCAGCTGTGCCTATGTGTCCCTTAATCCACATAAATGTTGCCTCATTGACCGAGCCTCATCTGTTAAATTTTAAAGCAAATTCCAGCACTAGTTTGAAGTGGACGTTCACTTGCCTCATACGTTTTATAACCGACTGGTTGTAGAGTGCCGAGAATGCAGCGGGGGATCCAATGCATGCAGCAGCCCAAGCAATTCTGCCTGGTAGACGAAGACGTACTCCCCCAACCGGAGACTACAGGACAAGTTCAGCTCAGCTGAGTATACACCTGCTCCTGCTCTACGGTCCATAAGAGATCCATCAGTCAAAATGCTGATGTCGTTCTCCATACACTCATTGTGTATTACGCCTTCCGCAATGAGTGTCCGATGCAGTCTTTCGACTATCTTTCTTCTACCCATGCATTCCATCGGCATTTGAGCTTCCCTAACCTCCTTACTAACTAGCTCCAGGATGCTCTTATGCCCTATGTTCGGCCCAAAGCTATGCCAATGGCACCGCTCTTCATACGCAAAGCTGACATTGCAGCCGTTGACCTAATGAATAACCCCATCTAACTTACACTTAATTGTAACCTGAGGGGCTTTTGGCCATCAAACCACACATGCATAAGTTATTACGAGTCGCACCATCAATGTGTAAATCCAATATGTATCCTTTGGCGAGATTCCCCACCTACGGCCACAAACTCGTTTTCACTGATGCAAGATCCTTTTTGCTTTCCGTAACTTCATTTCAATATATTCGTTTTAGGTAAGTTCCTTATCCAGTGTAACTCCCAGATAATTCACCTTCCTTAAGAAACTGATTTCCGACCCGAAAAGCATTATGGATCCAACCTTTATACCCTTCCTCCTTCGATTGGAGAGCATAGCGTCTGATTTACTAGCATTTATGGTCACCCCTTGTTCATCGCACCATGTCTCAGTTGTTATGAGATCCTGTCTCATACATCCTTGGATGGTATCGATGAACTTTTCACCAACCTTAAGTGCAAGATCGTCGGCATACGCAACCGTATGGACGCCTATTGAGTCCAGTTTACAGAGAAGGCCATCAACGGTAATGTTCCACAAAAGAGGTGACATAAGTCTGACTACCCTACCCCGGATTCTGGAACGCCCATTTTTGAGATTTATAGCTCTCGTCTTAAGCATAGCGTTGATCCATTTTATAACAATCGGTTCAACGCCACGCTCAGCAAGAGCATTTCTCAACTTCGGTGTTTATACCCAAGCAAGGTGTTTATACCCCACTGTCATAGGGCAGGGAAAATTCCATTCATTCCAGCCGCTTTAAATGGTGCAAAAGATAGTATAGCGTTTCAGCCTCAGCCCGTCTTTCCTCACTAGTCCCCCACTAAAATGAGTCCATGAATCATTAGAACTGAAGATTCCAGGAAAATGGACCTCCATAAGCATCTGCAACGTCTGTTTCAGTCATCTGACCATCGCTTTTGCGAATGAGTCCAATCTTGGAGACAGGGTCTTTACATACTATCTTCTGTATTCTACATACTTCAGATGTATCCCTCATATTAGAGCAGAATTTCCTCCACGTACTCCGTTTCCGAAGACGTATCGTTCTTCTCAGCTCTTTTTTCTTATCCTTACAATCGTCCCATGAGTTTGAATATCTCTACCTTATGTTCTGATTAAAGTCCTTCCTTGTGTCCTTTTTCATGAATTCAAGTTCACCGTTTTACCAGGGTGTAGGATCTTTCTCATCCACTATTGTCAAGAGACAAGAAAATTCGAAAGCCAGCTTGACTGAGGTGTTTAAAAACTCCACAGTACGCTCGATTTCGACCGTGTAACGAGGTGCTCATAAGGGAGCACTTGTGTTTCGAAAGATACTTTTCATAGCTGCAACGATCAGTATTCTTCGGAATTCTTATGCGTTTGCGGACCTTTCTCCGTCTTCTGCCATACAGAATGTCGAACCAGATAGCTCTGTGGTCAGACATGGTTAGTCTGTCCGCAACCTTAACCCTGTATAGCACAGTGTGATAAGGATCACCTCTGCCCTTCGTGAGTCAACAAAGGTGGATTCTACCCCCCTTTCGCATCGTTCTACAAATTCCAACAAAAGTTGTCCTCTGTAGTTATCGGCTGTGCCGCCCCGTATTGTGCGATTTAGCATCACAGCCCATGACTAACGTCATGCCTTTCCTCCTGCAGATACTGACCAGGTTTTCTGCCAGTTTTCTCATAGTGCCTATGATTACCACAGCAAGATCCGGCGAGCAGAGGTGCCACATAGGTACTGCTTGTATACCATGCCGCACTAGGATACATGACCTTAGTTTACAGTCTGTCTGTGAGTGGAACAGATTGGCGGTTTGTTGAGACAGGCCCCTTACATTGTTATGGACAATCCAAGGTGCCTGTAGCAACGCAATAACCAGCTTATGCTCATGAAAGCAACGCATCAACATCGCTGAAGATGCCTTGCTATGATGCAGATTAAGCTGATATATACTTAGTTTTTCCTGGTAACTCCTTTCAGAGTTACCTACCCCAGCACCAGGGAGGACGTCTTGCCCACTGTCCATTCCTGTTGAATTTTACGACGGCCTGTTCAAGTCCACAGTTGAGATTTCTTCCTTGAGCACTACCCCCTCTTTTCCTGCGCGAGTGACTCTCCATTTGAAAGTATCCTTCACCTCTACAGGATAATGGCCCTACCTTCGGTAGAACCGTGGGCAACGACCGTCATTCTGACCTCGCTTCGCAGTGCCTGCAGGCTATCGATACCGCCAGTCCGATTAACCAGCTCTTTGTCGATTGGTTCTTGCACGTGAGTACAATGAACCTATCGACAAATTTGGCGTTTCCTATAAAACCTATCACCTGCATCATCACTCAAGTCATCTAGATCACACAACAGCGATGCCTTAAAGACATTCACATGTGTGTTACCCAAAGGACCATCTTAGATGTCAGTGACACCCAAAATGAGATCTTTATAATTTGGCTTCCCATTAGTTTTTCGACTTCCGATCGGCTTCTGGTTGGTGCCCTTTTTAGCCTCCTACATAACAACCTTTGAGGTTTGTTTGATAGGCTCAGTATGAGGTTTCTTTCTCCTTTCGCGGTCGGGCCTGCTCTGAGACTTCAGGGATTACTTCAGGGTTAGTACCCTTAAACCTCTTAACAGGTATTTCAACTTCTGGAGTCGTCTCCTAACTTAAAAGACTATCGATCCGATTTGTCATCTTATCAGTAGCCTTTCTTTCCTTTCGTCACATCTTCTTCTGTCTTTGAAGGAACGTTTCGAGGTGCCTGCTTCCGAAAAGGATTTACCTAATCCCATAATGCGTTAAACTCATCCGCATTCGCCTCCATAGCCACAGGAGTATCTTCACAGATTGACCTGTCCACCCCTTGCGAGGTTTCTTTGTCATTCTCATCCAATAACCTTCATTGGCCAGTGACAAGCGGAACTCCTAAAGGGATTAATCTCTCCACCTCTAACGAGGCTTCTATATGAGAACCCTTAGATATTAACCTGTTCACCCCTTGCGAAGCGTTCCTGTCCATCCCTTCTTCCTTAGGCCAGTTAAGACCGGAGTTTCCTGAGCACTTACTCTTTCCGCCTCTTATGAGGCTTCCTGACTTATCCCCTTCGGATCCCCACGGTCTTGTTTTTTTTATATTTTATTTATCAATTTTGATACCACGAACGTTGGAGACAATAAGGTCCACCCACACAGTGCTCCTTTTGCGTGGGTAAGTCTACATTGAAACTACATTGAAAGTCGACTGGTATCCAGAGTTCGCATACTAACGGACAAGCACCCTCTTGACCATGCATTCCCAGCGTATATTGTTCCACCGTGGATTAGGTAGGGTTCTTCCAGATTAGAGTTCCTAGAAAATCTGGCGTCTGGTGTCCCCATTTTTCCCGATAGCACTGGCCCTATGCTCCCCCGAGGAGTGAAAGGAACTTATATATATATATATACATATATACTGCGTCAAAACTGTGAGAATGTACCGCAAGACAGTTAGTGTCCACCGGGGGAAATGTACATATTTAAGAACTAATTTTGTATGAAAAAGTTGTTTTGAAATAATTTTAAAATATATTTTCTTTATCTATACATATCGCACTTGATTAGCAAGAGGGTATTAACTCAAACTTTTTAAATTTTCGCTTTTTGCAAGAAATCAACCAACAACATTAATATCCATCTACTGTAAAAATTTCAACGTATTCTGATTACTCTTTCATTTCGAAACCCGCATATGAGACCATTTTCGTGATAGTGTCTTAAGTACTTTTATATCAACAAAAGGTATAATTTTTATTTTGCAATAATTGTAAAAACTTTAATAGAAAAACAGTGTAAATATATTATTAAATGGAATTTGCTTACTACACAGAAAAAATATTTTGCACCTCAGAAGGCTTTTAATTAGTTTTAGATATAATTTTAATTAATTTTTTAATTGATACAATCATATATTTAATAAAGAAGGAGCAAAATAAAATTCGAATTAAATAAATAATTGAATTAATAAAATATTAAATTAAATTTGTATCTAAATCTAATTAAAACCTTAAATAGGAGCAAAAATTTTTTTCTGTGTATAATATGTTCGTATTTTTATATTATCTTAAAATGTAATCACAAACAGTTTTTTACCTCTACTGAAAATTTAAAAATTTTGAGTTAATACCCTCTTGTTGATCAAGTTCGATATAATAAAACAGTAACTCATTTCATCTCTGTCTTTTTGTCTGTGTAGGTGGGGAATCTCGCCAAAGGATACATATTGGATTTACACAATGATGGTGTGACTCGTAATAACTTATGCATGTGTGGTTTGATGGCCAAAAGCCCCTCAGGTTACAATTAAGTGTAAGTTAGATGGGGTTATTCATTAGGTCAACGGCTGCAATGTCAGCTTTGCGTATGAAGAGCGGTGCCATTGGCATAGCTTTGGAACGAACATAGGGCATAAGAGCATCCTGGAGCTAGTTAGTAAGGAGGTTAGGGAAGCTCAAATGCCGATGGAATGCATGGGTAGAAGGAAGATAGTCGAAAGACTGCATCGGACACTCATTGCGGAAGGCGTAATACACAATGAGTGTATGGAGAACGACATCAGCATTTTGACTGATGGATCTCTTATGGACCGTAGAGCAGGAGCAGGTGTATACTCAGCTGAGCTGAACTTGTCCTGTAGTCTCCGGTTGGGGGAGTACGTCTTCGTCTACCAGGCAGAATTGCTTGGGCTGCTGCATGCATTGGATCCCCCGCTGCATTCTCGGCACTCTACAACCAGTCGGTTATAAAACGTATGAGGCAAGTGAACGTCCACTTCAAACTAGTGCTGGAATTTGCTTTAAAATTTAACAGATGAGCCTCGGTCAATGAGGCAACATTTATGTGTATTAAGGGACACATAGGCACAGCTGGGAATGAAGCGGCGGACCAACGGGGGAACTCAGTAAACCTGAAAAGGTGGACGGAGGCCACTACGTGTAGGCAGGCTCGAATGGTGCTTAAAGAGCCCATGGGCAGGAAGACCAGTAAGGTGCTCCGGTATAATATCAGTACCTTAAGCTGGATAACTGCATTGGTGACAGGACATAGAAACTTCAAGTATCATCTAGCCAAGATGTAAATCGAAGAAGATGATACTTGCAGAATGTGCCTGGAAGAGACTGAAACAGCAGCGCACATTGTGTGTGAATGTCCAGCACTGGCTAGAATAAGACTCAGGACCACTAGTAGAAGCTTGTTAAATGTGGATGCCGTAGGGTACCTGAGCCTTGAACAAATGCTAGCAATCACTAGAGACTGCGTAATGAAAAAGAAGGCCGATAGTTAGCAGTCGACAGTCTGCAATCACTAAAGTCAAGATTAAAGGCTGGTTGAAGCACGTGACTCACTGAAAGTAGGTTGCCGTAAATTATATTTCGGTTACCTGTAATCAGAGAGGACGGAAGGAGGTCGAAAAGGGACCCATTATAGAAGTGGTCTGCTTCGTTATTCCCAGATTAATTATTCTTGGTAATAAAATTTTTTGTGGTCATACGCTGTTAAAGCTAGAAAATAAGATAGTTTCCCTTAGAAGAACTAATCCTACGTTGAAATATTTTTATGCAACTTTTACGGTCAGTAAATGTTCAAAAACCTAAACTTGAACACAGGATATTCTAATTTTACACTTTTCGGTAAAATAAAATGTTATTTGCAAAAATAATGAAATTATTAAAAGAAATTTATTACATTTGCCTTAATATCCCTCCAATCCCACCCCCCGAAACGTTTTTATGTTTTTTGCTAATTTTCAACAAACATTAATGTTTAAGCTTCTATGTTTTAAGCTTCTATGATTTAAGCTTTTAATTTATCTGAAAATAATAAATTTATTCATAACTAGCTGTTTCCGCCACTTCGCCAGCGTGTTATTTTGCTTTGAAAGAAATCCACTTTAAGCCTCTTATTTGTATAGTGCTTCAGATATAGTAATAACTTTGTATAAAGGTACCCATCCCTGGTGTTGTTTCGACTCGTTTAAAATGTGTTTAAATGCGGTCGAATAACGATCAAACAAGTAATGCAATTACGGATGCTATTTATATTCAGGGAGACTCTCTACCTGATCCAGTAACACCGATATTTCAAGCATTCTCCAAGCTAACCCGTTACCACATAATGACATGCATCATTAAATTTAGCTAAGAACATGGAAGCGATGCAACATCAAATTTGATCTATACAATCTATGATATTATGGAATAATGTCGAAATTTAAATGTCCATCTCCTCCTTATCAAGCGAAATAAAAAATATTTGTACTCAAAGCGACAGTAATCACCAACCTACCCTTCCATTATATTCCCATGATGTAACGCTCAATTCTCCTACTAACCCAAATTCCTTTATTTTCAACACTAATGTCACATTAAACGAAATGCCTAGCTGTTCTCTTCAAAACGAGCAACAGTTTTTCTAAGTAATAATAACCAAATTGAAGATGCTATTTTTCACATCCATAACCATCAATAATTCAAAATCGCCCAAAAGAAAATTTACGCATTACCAATATTTTCTGGCTTACCAGAAGAATGGTAAATATTTAATAAATTTTTCATAGGCTCAAGTCTTGAATTTCAATATTCTAAACTACATAATATTATGCGATTAAGAGACTCACTCGCAGGTGACGCTCGTGACACTGTTTAGCCACTTTTATCGAATTCAAAAAACGTTACTTCCGTAATCGATATTCAGGCAGAAACTTATGGGCGACCAGAACAATTGAATACATTTCAAATTCATAAAATGCGTTCCATAAAACCGATAAAGTGATAAATATGACAAAGTTTTTAGAAGCAGTGGGAGGAAATTATCATATTGCAAGTCCATTACTGTTAAGTGAACTTGTTGCTAAGTTGCCCATTTCAAGACGCCTGCAGGCTGATAAATGTTTGAACTTAGGACAAATGGCCACAATTGTCGATTTTTCAAATTGGCTCGGTGAGTTAAGAAAAGTGAATATGGTAACAGATTCTCTTCCTCCTTTTTATGAAAAAACAAAATATGCCTGTCTATCAGTTGAAGTTAAAATATGTAAGATTTGCAAAAAACTATGTAAATTATTGACAAAGTGCCAATGATTTATATAGTTTTTTTTTGCATATTTTTTATTTTTTGTATCTTCAATATATTTGAACTATCAATAATTTCTCATATCTTAAGTCTAAAAAAAATAAACTTGGTAAGTCAAGTGTGCTAGACAAAAAAATGTATGTTGCACGGTTACTGTTATTTGCGGGTCATCCCTCTGATGTACGGATGAGAGAAGCAGTGTCCTTATTGTGTTACGGATGAGTTTCAAACTTCTTTAAATACCTTATGGCAAGTTTCGCTATTTCTGCTTTAACTGATGGCACGTTTTGATCTTTATAGATATATACCAAGGAGCAATGTAGTCATACGTAGAATCTTTGAAATTTTAATAAAATTTTGTAAGGATCTCATTTCCAAGAAAAAATAGAGAAAGAGTGGGAAAATAACACAATTTCACCAAGTTAAGGGTACTGAACACTTGAAAAAAACCTTTTGTTTTTGATAGCATTTACAGAACTCTAGAATAATTTTATAACTTTATAAACAGTTAGATTTGTATCCTACATATAAAGAAAATATATAAACCAGAACTCAAGCATTATAAGGGTAATTCCACGTCAAATCAACAAGGCACTCAAAATGACTACTTCAGATTTTATTGAAACTGTTGTTATTTATATTCCTTGACTCTCTGAATCCAAATATAATTTTAGAAAAATTTAATCTCTTATAGTTTTTTAGCTATACAGCTATAAAAGTCGGAAAATGTCGCTTTTTTGCATATGTGCTCGATGATTAAATATATATTATATATGTATATATTAATAATAGCCCATTTTAAAGGGGACTTCATACGCTTTAATTTGATATCAATCATAAAAAAAACTAATTTTTAAAAAATTTTTTTCTTATATTTAAAAAAAAAGTTTAAAATTTACATATCGTCACGTTTCTTCTTAAACCACGTAAGCGACATTTGTTCGAAATTGACTTTTTTGGTTTTTATGGTAGTAAATAACATTTGCCACCAGACTACGTTCTCATCTTAACAAGTTTGTATGAAAAATAAATAAATCCATTTTCAAAACCTCGTAAGCGCCATACAAATGACATTTGCATGCAAAATATAATGGTTTTTATATTTCAAGTTGGAAATGTTGAAGTCTCAACCACTAAGTTTTTTTTATTTAAGATTAAAAAAATCATGAAAGTTGCAGGCCAAAAAAAAAAAGTTTTTTTTTGATAAATATAAAATAAATGTTTATTTACACACAGAAATTTGCAATTTGCTGTTTGCGTCAAAACCAATTAAGCGACAGATTTGGCTACAATTAATTGTAAGTAACAAATTTAACAAAAAAAAGTTTGTATACCCTTCCGAGAGTCGCACAGCCATGTTTTGCAAAAAAAATAGTTTGAAACCCATATTAAAGAAGTTATTAAGTTTTTTTTCGTTTTCTGAAAAACGACTTCTTGGCGCTTACGTGGTTTAAGAATAAACGCGACGATATGTTTTTAAATGTGGCATGATGAGTACACCATAAAAATTTCAGAGTGGAACCATGGTGGTATCAGAAGTTATGTTAAAAAACTACATATTTTACAGTTTTGAGGAATATTTCTTACCTTTATTACACATTTTTTTAAAAAATTTATATTTTTTCAGTTTGTAATGAGTCAAAATGAAGTTTTTTTAATATAACTTCTGATCCCACCATGGTCCCACTCTGAAATTTTAATGGTGTACTCACTAAGCCACATTAAAAAACATATATGAATTTCAAAAACATTAGAAGACACTATCTCAAAGATTTTTATAAAACTTTTTTTTAAATATAAGAAAAATTTTTTTAAAAATTTGTTTTTTTATGATTGATATCAAATTAAAGCGTATGAAATCCCCTTTAAAATGAGCTATTACTTAACTTCATAGGGCTTATAGAACTGGAAAAAGAATATATTTAATCCTCGAGCTTATATGCAAAAATGCGATATTTTCCTATTTTGATAGCTAAAAAACCGTGAGATAGAATTTTTTTTTAAATTATATTTGGCTTTAAAAAGTCAAATAATATAAACAACAAAAATTTCAATAAAATCGGAAGTGGTAAATTTGAAAACAATTTTTTTTTGTTGATTTGACAATGAATTACCCATAAAATAAGAATCTTAAAATTTGGTGTGGAGAACTTTTAAAACAAAATCGAACAAAATACTGTCAGAACGCCCACGACGTGGCGGGCACAGTTAGTAGTTAATAACTGTGTAAATGTTATATAGATATGCTCATCCGAATACGGAAAATTTTGAAAATATACCAATATATATCTAGTATTAGCTGTAAAAACATTTTTCATTTTTTTTATTATTTATTGTATCTTCAATAAATATGAACTAACAATAACTACTTATATCTTAAATCTAAAATAAAAATAAATATACTTGTTAAGTCCAGCGAGTGCTAGCCAAAAAAATTGTATGATTGCTGCTATCATTTGCGGGTCATAACTCTGACGTTCGGGCGAGAGAAGCAATGTCTCTTCTTCTTAGACGAATGTACCCACGTTCATTTAGTATGTTGCGGGCCAGGGGATTCGGATGTGTTTTAAGCTTCGTTAAATACCTTATGGAAAGTTTTGCCATTTCTGCTTTAACTGATGGCACGATCTAGATCTTTGTGGATGTTCGAGTTTTTTATATACAAAGGAGCAGATGTTATCGTACGTAAAATCTTATTTTGGCGCCTTTGAATTTTTTCTATATTGCTAGCTGAGGCAGTGCCCCATAATTGAATGCCATAACACCAAATTGGTTTTAGAATTGACTTGTACAATAAAAGTTTGCAATCTAAAGCGAGAGTAGAATTTCTGCCAATAAGCCAGTTTAGTTCAACTTCATTTGTGTTAACTTTGATTCTATTTGACGTTCCAAGTAAGGCGCCGGTCAAAATGTATGCCGTGATATTTTACGTCTGAAAGCTGAAAGTTATGTGAGTACATTTTTGTTCATTCACCTTTATTCTCCATTTCTTCAACCATTGTTCTAAATTAAATATGTAGTCTTGTAAATATCGTGATGCTACTTCCGATCTTTCGGAAACGCTTAAAAAGTTGTGTCGTCAGTAAATATCGATGTGTGGACTCGGTTACAAATTGGCATGTCTGAAGTATACAATTAGTATAAAAAGGGCCCCAATATACTATCTTGGGGAACTCCGGCTTTGATTGGCTGGGGTAAGCTCAAAAAATCTCCTTCTTTCACAAAAAATTTTCGTTCGGTTAAATAACTAACTAGTAGCTTATATAGGTTTATTGGCAAATTCATTTTAAACTTATATATTAAGCCTTCATTTTGCTTGAGAAACGTCGATAAAAAGCGCAGAGCAGTATTTTCTCTCCTCAAATGTCCTCTTAACAACATTGACTAACCTGTGAGTTTATTCGGTCGTACTATGTTTTTTCCTGAACCCGAATTGATGGTTTGGAATACATCCTTTGTCGTTTAGAATAGGATCTAGCTTAGTTATTAATATCTTCTCAAACAGCTTTGACATATTAGTTAAAAGGCTTATATGTCTGTATTTCATTTTTGTGTTCTCTTTTCCCGGTATTGGCACTTTGTGAAAAATTTTTTTAATTTTCTAAACTGCCTTAAAGAAGGAAATCAGGCAGCTAAATGTTTTTCAAAAAAACAATGCGGGTAGAACTCATATTTTAGTATTTATCACAAGCGTTCCAGAAACATATTTTTAAACAACTCATAGTTGTTAAGTACCGCCTATAACAATTTCTTGCATCATGCTGCTCATAGAACTGTTTATCGAATGCACTAATTACCCGATGCTTGCTTCGAGACGATTATAGTTAACAGATGGTGTTTTTTCTTTAGGTACAGGTTGTAGATTTGGAGTAGAATTAGTTTTCGGTGTCGCTTTGTGTACTGAAATACGATTGGCTTTTACCATATCCGCGTATGGAACATATTGAGTTGTTGGTTGGGCTAAAGGAGGATAATTAGCATTTGCTCGATATTGCGAGTGCTTAGCAGGACTATTTAATTTTTTATTGGTTTTCCTTTCAGCCTTCGATTCATCCCTTGCAGTAAGCCCTAGTATGACCATATTCTTGGCAATTTAGAAACTGGACGGGTCCTGACGGCTTATGCGGTTCATCTACGCTTATTTTGCTGTGTAACAAATATTTCAAATTATAAATAGGGTAGGTTTCGTTCTTTTTCAGTCTGATATCACCAGGTTCCAGTGTCTCCACTTGAGCAGTAAAAGCAGTAAATGTTATCTTCTACAGGACCTATTGTAACAAAAACATGGTTGGGATATGTAATTTGCGGACAGATTAAACAAACACGTGAAAAATTTTTATCTTGTCATGTTTGTAAGACGCAGAATGAGCAAGATACACTCGACGAAGTTAAAACCTTGCTAAAAAGTTATTTTGCGTCAGAAAATTTTGGACTTTTAGAACCGGTTAGGCCATTGTTATCTAGAGACGATATATAGATGATGATATTAAACAGTACTACAGAGCGTCAGTAAGAAAGATTTGAATCAGGTTTGTTATGGAGTGAAACTTTTTTTATCATTTCTGGATTCTTATTTAATTGCCCTTAAGCGATAGAACACTGCAGAGAGAAAAATCACTAGAGATCTAGACTTTGCCAAAGAACATCGTGCTAAAATCAATGAACATGTGGAACAAGGATGCGCTAGAATAATACCAGGACAAGAAGCTAAAATTCAATCAAAAAAGACCTTTTACTTTCCAAATTTTGGAGTTATGAACCCCATAAAGAAAAAACTACGAAAATTTTACGATGCCGCAGCGGAAATCGAAAAGCTTTAGCTAAATAAAGCTCTCCTATCGAGTCCTGATAAGAGTCAACTACTTAGAGGTACTTCTAAAATTTTGACAATCGAATGTGGCTGTTTATGGTGATTTGAAGGAAATGTTCCAAGTGATCATAAATACTAAAGATCAAGATGTACAGCATTTTCAGCAGAGAAATGGAGACCCTTTAAACCCTATAGTAATATATAATGCAAAGAATGACTTTCGGAGCCACCTGTTCACCTACTATGGCTCAATATGTGAAAAACTGAAACGCTCAGGAATTTATTAGGAAGTACCAACGTGCAGTAAAAGGAATTATTGAGAGACACTACGTTGATGATTATGTGTATTGTTTTGAGACTGAGGAAGAAGCTATAGCGGTTGTTAAATCCATAAAAGAAATTCACAAAGCAGGAGGTTTTGAAATACATAATATGTTAACAAATTTAACCATCGTGGCCAACGCACGGTATCATTAATGGCAGGGTCGATGTGGGGAAAAAATTGGAATGTATTTTGGGTATGCATTGGGTTCCAGAATCAAATGAGATATACAATTGCATATTTTTGTGACACGAGTGGCCAAGTAATGGCAGCTGTTGCCTACTGGGGACTTAGCACCCCATTCATAATAGGCAAAACTTCATATGACCTTTTATGTTTTCACTCAATACCAAAGCTTGAGCTACATGCAGCCGTAATAGCAGTTCGCTTAAAAATTGCTATTCTTAACTACTATATGGACTGATTCATACACTGTAATTCATTGGGTACATTCAGAACATCGGAAAGACAAGCAATATATGACAAATATAATTTCCGAAATACTAGAAAATTCAGAAGAGCCTCAATGGAACTGGTGCTATACTTTAGATAATCCAAAGTTACTTGATTAAGCAGATTAAGCTTGATGGTATTTTGAAAAATGGTGAAGAATTGGTCAGTGGAATGCGGTACATTAAAAGAGGATGACCAATCAAATGATGAAGTGAAAGCAAAATATGTTCTTTACTAGCTCTGCAGAAATTATTAACAACATAACCGATCTTCAAATTATTTAAAAGTTCGCAGAATCCTTTCTTGGGTTTTGTAGAGTATTGTTTATATACCACCTTATTATAAATTATTTTTAATATAAAAATTACATTTAACCTGTTATAAATAAATCTAGTCAGTAAGCTTTTAAACTCACAATACGTTGGATGTTTTTTATTTTCAATTACGACCAATACACTACAAATTGGCGTCGAGGTATTAATTAAAAAAATAAAATTAAAATTAAATTTTTTTAAATAAAAAAAAAATTCAAATAAGAAATACATATTTGTAAATACAAATAAAATACTCACAATTGTATAAATCTTCCGGTGAAAATTGTACTGCAACGCCAATTACCGTACTACAAACTTCAAATGTATCAGAATTTAATCCTACTTTGGAATCATGGAATCTTTGGAAGGAACGTTTAGACATTCACTTTTGTGAGATTATCTGCTCAGATGACAATGTAACAAAGTCGATTTTGTTAAAATCAATTGGTGATTGGTGCTGTTACCTACAATGTCTTACATAGTTTATGCAATCCAGCTTCTCCTGTGTCCAAATCGACGAAACGAAAAAAATGTCATGTTGCACCAAAACAGAGTGGTGAATCTGTTGAAGAATGGTTTGCTCGGGTAAAAACTTAGGCACTTAATTGCAAGTTTGGAATTGGCTTAGACGAGTTTGTGTTGAATCAATTCGTGATGGGTCTGCCAAATTTCATTTTTGAAAGATTGTGTGAAGAAGACGAGAATCTTACACTACAAAGTGCATTAAAAAAGGCTATGATTTTAGAAACGAAAAGCTTAACAAAAGGAGAAAATGTTGAAAATGCTGTAAAATTTGTCAAGAAACAAAAGTACATTAAAAAGAATAATGGTAGTGGTGTTGGCAATCGAAAAAATAATAATAGTTTCGACAGAGCTAATGGCAGTGATAGAGGCATTATTAAAAATAAATCTTTATGTTCTCATTGTGGTTGGCGAAATCATAGTTCTGAAACTTGTAAATAAAGGGTGTTTTTTATACAGGTATAGAACTTTAAGTTGCAATAAAACAACGATGGATTATTCGATTGACATGAATTTTATTTATTCGAAAGATAATCTTGTGGCATTACGTTTTAAATATGATTTCTGGCATATGACCGCCACGGCTGGCACGAATGTAGTCCAATCTGGACGTCCAATTTTCCATGACTTTTTCCAACATTTGTGGCCGTATATCGGCAATAACACGGCGAATGTTGTCCTCCACATGGTCAAGCGTTTGTGGCTTATCCGCATAGACCAATGACCTTACATAGCCCCACAGAAAGTAGAAAGTCTAGCGGTGTTAAATCACAAGATCTTGGAGGCCAATTCACAGGTCCAAAACGTGAAATTCAATAAATCTATTGTGGCACGAGCTGTGTGACTTGTTGCGCCGTCTTGTTGAAACCACATCTCCTGGACATCATGGTTATTCAATTCAGGAATGAAAAAGTTGATAATCATGGCTCTATACCGATCATCATTGACTGTAACGTTCTGGCCACCATCGTTTTTGAAAAAGTACGGACCAATGATGCCACCAGCCCATAAAGCGCACCAAACAGTCAGTTTTTCTGGATGTAACGGTGTTTCGACATACACTTAAGGATTACCTTCACTCCAAATGCGGCAGTTTTGTTTCTTGACGTAGCCATTCAACCAGAAGTGCGCTTCATCGCTAAACAAAATTCGCTTATGAAAATCGGGAACAACGGTAATCTCGTTTTTGGCACTATTTGCAAGCGTTGTTCAGGCGTGAGTCTATTCATGATGAATTGCCAAACCAAACTGAGAATAAATCACTTGACAGCTGTTAAATCGGTCCCCATCTGGAAAAGTAATGCCAACTTAAAAATCTATACCTCCATAAAAAATACCCTTTACAAGGAGAGCAAGTGTCACATATTTATGTGGAAGAGTTGGTAATTTGGCTTCAGTTTGTCATAATAAAAAGAGAAGTGTTAATTATGTATCTAATGATAGTGATAATAATGAAAATTTGTATAATTATTCTATTTTTAGTGTGTGTGAGAACAATTCTAGTAACGTGTAGTCTCTTCCAGTCGTCATAGATGGTATCAAATTAAATGCTGTATGTGATACAGGAGCACCATATACATTGTAACCAATTTCTTTTTACAAACAAAACAAGATCAAGAAGACGTTTAGACCATGCAGTGTTCCATACGTTGATTACAGTGGTTGTTGTTGTGGTAGATTCTGAAAATCCGCCTTTACTTGGACGATCTTTTTTGCTATCATTTAATTTTGAGCTCTTGTAAGTAAATAATTTTACCAACAATATTACACATACTGCAATTATTGATGAAATAAAAAATAAATTCTTTGAAGTTTTTGAAGACAAATTAGGAGAATTCAAGATTAGCAAAGTTTCTTTGAAGGTTGCTGAGGATCTAGCGCCAATATTTTTCAACCCACGACCATTGCCTCTGGCGTGGAAGTACTAAGTTGAAAAGCAATTACGTGATTTGATTGACACTGGTATTCTGGAACCAGTTGATAACTCTGATTGGGGCACCCCTGTGGTACCAGTTTTAAAACCCAATGGTGACATAAGAATATGTGGTGATTATAAGGTTACCATCAATAAGTTTTTAATGGATTTTAAATATACCTTACCAAGAATTGATGAATTTTTCGCATTATTAGAGGGAGGAGAGGTTTTCACAAAACTTGATTTATCGAATGCTTACAATCTACCTTTTTTAGATGACGACTCCCAACTATTATGCTCTTTGAGACACATATTGGAACGTTAAAAGTTAAATGATTACCGTTTGGAGTTAAAACAGCAGCAGCCATATTCAAAAAAAAAAAAAAAACAATGGAAAATTTATTAAGAGGGATTCCTTATGTACATAGTTGTGTATCAAGATGATATCACCGTCACTGGTAAAACAATGCCAGAACATATTAAAACGTTAAAGATTGTTCTTCAAAAATTACAATCGTAACATCCTAAACGACCGCGGCTACATTCGACTAAGGAGGAGGGATATTACATTTTTTGGCCAAACCCCAGAGAGGTGAACCCGAAATGATGACATCAGCCCGAAAATAAACTTGAGCCCGGCATTGGCTGGACTTAATTAATTAAGTATAATTTAGTTTTAAGATGTGAACACTTATTGTTAGTTCAATTAAATTTGAAGATTCAATAAATAAAATTGAAAAAAAAAAAAAAAAAATTACAATCTGCTGGACTAAAGTTGAATATCAAAAAGTCTGTTTCTTCCAGTCTAAAATATCATATTTAGGTTTCAATATTGATAACACGGGTTGAGCAAGAACAATGATCGAATTTCGAGTATTATTTCTGCTCCTATTCCAAGAAATATATCAGAATTAAGAGCTTTTGTTGGCATTGCAAATTATTATTCAAAATTTATTAACAGTTTTTCAAATATTATGTCTCCATTATATCACTTATTAAGAAAAGATGTGCCTTTCGAATGGTCAAAGAATTGTCAAAAAGGCGTATGATGATATAAAGAATGAGGTGACATCCGACCAAGTATTGGTTCACTTTAATCCAAAACTATTAACTATTAATTATATTAACAACGGATGCTTCTGATACAGCTATGGGTGGAATTTTATCACATAAATTTCCTGATTGTGTAAAACCCATTGCTTTCGTTTCTAAAGCATTGTCAACATATGAAAAAAATTACAGTACCTTGGAAAACGAAGCCTTGTCCATCTTTTGTGTTACCAAGCTTAAACAGTATTTACTAGGTAATACTTTTATTTTGAAAACTGATCATCGTCCATTACTTACTATATTTGGTAAAAGCAAAGATTTACCAGTTATGGCATCAGCACGGATGCAACGATGGGCATTAATTCTATCTGGATTTAATTATCCTTAGAATATATTAAAGGAAGCCATAAAAAAGCTGATAACCTATCAAGCATGCCACAACCAATTTTTGAAACTAAAGAAGTAGAAAACTCGCACATCAACTTTATTGAAAATCAAAACCAATTTAATATAAATTTTAAAGATATCGCACGTGAAACAAGAAGAGATCCAATATTATCTAAAGTTTCATAGTCTATTTTAGATGGAACGTAACACAACTTGACATGTGATAATTTTTCGCCGTACCGAGAAAAAAGCACCCAAATCTCTGCTGAAAATGGATGTATTTTATGGGGTTACAGGACAATAGTACCAGAAAAAAATCAGATCTAGACTTCGAGAGGAATTACATTCCCTTTTATTCATAGTAAAAACAAGAGCTCTGGCCAGATCGTATGTGTGGTGGCCCGGACTTGACAGAGATATTGAAAATTTAATTAAAAATTGTATGCCATGTTTAAAACTACAATACAGTCCTGAGAAAAACTGTCTAATACCGTGGGATCCTTGTGGATCTATGTGGAGTCGAATCCATATCGACTTTGCTGGTCCTATTAAAAACTTTATGTTTTTAATCGCTATCGATTTATTTTCAAAATTTGCTAAAGTTTTTAAAACTAGGGAAATCACAACGGCTTTCACAATTGGAAGCTTAAGACAAACGTTTTCGCGTTATGGATTTGTTGAAACATTAGTAAATGATAATGGTCGTCAATTCACTTCGAATGAATTTCAGCAATTTTTATCATTAAGTGGAATCAATCATATATTAACGGCACCAGGACATACATCTACTAACGGTCAAGCTGAAAATTTCGTCAAGACATTTAAAAAGTCTATTTTAGCTAATTTGGATCAACACAAAGATGCTAATATAGATCAAATATTATGCCGATTTTTAATGGACTATCGTAATATGAACCATTGCAGTACAGGTGAATCACCAGCAAAAATACTTTTCGGTAGAAAACTTAAAACTCGTTTTAGTAAACTTCAACCACCAACTATACAAGAAAAAATAATTCAATCACAAAACGACAATGAAACGCGATTATCGAAATCCAAATAAGCTTGAATGGACTCAAGCTATAATTAAACAGAAACTTGGACCTCAATCGTATTCATGTATTTTGGTTCATAACAATTATGTAATTAAACTTCATCTGGATCAAATCAGAAATCAAAAGGTCGCACTACAACAACCAATTTAAAAAAATATATTAGCAGACAACCAAGCATTGGAACAAGAGATACAGACGACAGAAGACTTTTCATGTTCTAGAAGAAACCTCAGACCACGGGAAGGAGGTAGAGTAGTAAGAAAACAAAACGCAAATGTAGATTTATCAAATTTAGAAATTTATTAACTATTTTCTTAAAGGTTGTGCTTTTACTCACAAAATGAGCAGTTCATTTTTGTTGTATTAGCAACAGCTTTAGGAGGAGCATGTAGAGTATAATTTGTTGTCAAATTATTTTTTAAAAAGGGCAACTTTTGAGAAGAACATGCTCTTATGGAACTGTCCAAATTAATTCCAAACTGAAGTGAGCTTTTGACCATTAGTCCATACTTAAATGATGAAGGTATCGTAAGAGTTGGAGGTCGTCTCGATAATGCAACCTTTCTTCCATTATATAACAGGGGACCTTCACTACTTCCGAAATCGCATCGATTATTTCCAATAATCATTGATTATTACCATAAAAGAAACTGCCATCCCTTAGATACATATGTGATGTAAAGGAAAGGTTTTGGATACCGTCAATCTGAATATTATTAAGAATTCAACGCTTCTTAATAATATTCGCAAAATGCTGATTCTGTAAAATAAGAAAAGCTAGGCCTGAGCAGCTTGGAATCTTACCCAAAGAGCGAGTAACATCCTTTGTTCGGGCGTTTTCATATACTGCTGTATTTCTCTTTGCTCCAATTGATATCCAAATACATCGATTTAAGGAAAAGCGGTAGTGTTTTTGTTTAGCTGTTTGACGGTACGTGCTAAATAATTTGACTTCGGATTCATTTGTAATTTGTCTTAGAAACTTTATAAATCGACGTGGTGTTCCCATTCAAATACGTAGCGACAATGGAAGGTACTTAGTTGGTTTAAGGAAGGAATTGAAGAACGAATCAAATGTTTTATATCACGATAAAATTTCGAGCTCGTCATCACCCTTTGGAATAAAATGGGTTTTTAATACTCCATTCTACCCAAGTTCTGGAGAAGGATGGGAAAGATTGGTACAGTCGGTAGAAAATACACTATCTGTATTAATAAAAGAGGTAGCACCGAAGTTATATACTTTTGAAAGTCTATTAATCGGGGCGGAAAGTATAGTTAATTAAAGACCGCTTACTCACATTCCAATAACCCCGCAAAAACTCGAGCCACTCACATTGAATCATTTTCTTTTGGGAACTCACTCTACTCAAACTCCAAGTTTTAACAGGCGAAAACAATGGCGCATACTTCAAAATTTAAAAAATGGTTTTTGGGGAGATGGATTAAAGAATATTTACCTGATTTTTACTGTTTACCTTCAACAACACTGCAAGTTGGGGATATTATTCTATTGTGTGACTGGGCTCTTCCAATATCGAAATTGAGACTTAGTAGAGTTATAAGAACATATAGCGGTTTCGAGTAATACGATCAGCTGATATTAAAACTACGGAAGGAAGTTTAAAAAACCTGCATCAAAATTAACTTTTCTTCATTTGAAAACCTAATTGTGAATTTTCCTTAGATAATTCACGGGCGTGAAAATTTTTTTCTACTCGTTTAAAAATGTTTTGTTTTTATTTTAATAAATTACCTTTATTTTTTTATATTTTCAAAATTTTCGTTCAATTTTTATTGTTTAATTGAAAAGAAGACAATAATTGTATTTTTTTCAAGTGAATAAAAATCATTATTAAAACTGTTTATCAAGAAACTATATTTTCAATTTGGACCACAACACCTGGATAATTACTCACAAACATAGGCTTAATAAAAAATTCTAAAATTTATGTAAAATTATTTTTTATAATTGTAGAGTAGTGTAAATAGTGTTTTCATTTCCCGCTGACAGTACTATTCTATCTAAAGTACTTTATTTTGTCTTGCACTGACCGAAAATGTAGCTAAATACTATAAAATGGGGTGTAGGAAAGTAGGTTATTATACCGCTAATTTCTTTAAAATTTTCGTTAAACATATTACTTTATTAAATTCCTTACATTGAAATTTTTTTTCAATATGACTATTTATTTTCATTATTTAATAGTTGGTAAATATAATAAAAATGTAGTTAAATTAACTAAAAATATTATTTAATTTTTTTAATCTTTTTTCTTTAAAATATCTTTATCATTATTAAATAAAAATTTTCAATATAATCTGAAAATAAAATTACATAACATTATTCCGTTATAAGCTTCATTCCTCTTTTAAGAGGATAAACGAATACAGCTTTCAGTTCCTGTTGCGGGCATTTGGGTTTTGTGGACAATTTGAATGTTTTTCCCAAATTGTCCACACAAATATCTTTATTCCACATCGCTAATAGGTTAAGATTTGCGCGAAAAAATTATTCGTTAAGTTTTACTTTTCAACGACACTTCGAAATTGACCGCAAACACAATTTATTTATTGTCACAAACGTTTAAAATAAAAATATACATAAATTGAAAAAATTTTCTTGTAAAATAAACGAAAATTAAGTCAAATCACGGATAAATTATTCACATTAACTTCTTTTAGGGATGTAAATTTAACTAATTTTATGAAATGTTTTTCTTAACAAAATTTTCGTTAATTTAACAGAATGTTATTTAAATTAGTTTTTATTCAAATAATAAAAATTTATTTATTAAAAACAACTTATTAACCAAAAACATTTTATGACCTACAAAAAGGTTCCTTACTCATATTTAACTATGCAAGATGAGCAAAAACAGAAAAAAGGTGAAATTTACAAAAAATCGTAAGCAAAAATTTTGCAAAAACGTGCAACGTTTTTTTTTCTAGTGTCTAATAGTAGAGATCTCAAATTTTATAGTGATATACTCGTAAACAAGTTTTAGGATCGTTTTTTACAAAAAAGTGAACAAAAAAATACTTTTTTTTTAATTACGAACAACATTTTTTATCATAAAAATTTAAAATAATAATAATTCTAAAAAATATTATAAGTAGCTGTTAATATTTTCTTTCACAAAAAAAAATCAATCGTTATTCGCTTAGCCACAAAAAAGTATTGCAAACCTCTTAGAATCGTCAAAGTCAAGAAAAACGTATGCAATTTATTCAACTTTCCTGATTTTAACAGTGTCCCAAAACGACAAATCTTAAGCGAAAGCCTTGAAAATTCTCTATACGATGCAGAATTTTGTTGTCTGTCGAGCGGCGTACTTAATTTTTTATATTTCTTAAATTTAAATGTTGGCCTAATGTCCAGCTAGATTGGTGACGCAGCGGGCACAGCTAGTATATAATAAAACTTTAACAGGACCGTTTATACGGGTATACATGAAATATTTTGCCGTTCTGGCTGGAAACGGGACATTATTTGTAGAACTCCACCATAATACGTAGAACGTTATATAAAAGCTATATTGCAAAATCCTGAATAATTGCCCCGAGACGGGTACTTCAATACAAATTTGGTATATATGTATTACTTTCAAAACAAATGGCAAATTCGAAGAAAATATTCACGACGTTGCCGGCACTGCTAGTAATACATTAAAAAACACTTCAGGTTCCTTCTGAATATATTAGTATCTGCAAATCAGCTCGAAAAAAGCCCAAACCTTATGATTTTGTCAAGTGCAATAAAATAAGTCTTAATAAGTACTCATTATTAAAAAACATAAAAAAATTTAAGTAATGAAAGAAAATAGACAATATCATAAAAATAAAATGTGTTAAGTATCGAACAGCCTACAAGTTTGCGAAAGATTTATTTCGAATTTTACGATTACTTGGAATGCAACAATATTAACTAAAGAAGAAAATTACCTTTACACATTTAAAAACAGTCAACCCAAAATAGTTAGGTTTTTATCTCTATTGAAAACAAATTACAAATAAGGACTTGGCACATTTGCTAACTAAGCGATATGGTTTTTCGTGTGGCTAACTATAAGAATCTGTTAAAGAGGGCAACATAAACCCCTGTAAAATAAAACTCAGACGGAAACTTTAAAAATGCCCATGCATATACATAAATTCGGTTTTTCCCTCTAGTAGAATCAAACTTTTTATAAAATAACAAAGTTCCGATTCTTATTTGTATAAAGTTTGCTTATGTTGTACGTTGTTATTAAATATTTTTCAATTAAAAATTATAAAAATGTTTTTCTTTTTGTTTATTTTCATACTTAAGTTTTTATTTAATTCTTATTGTAATTTTGTAGTAAAAAAATTCTTTTGAAATCCTTCAGCAAGTTGACGTGGATATTTTTTGTATGCAACATTCAAACACAGTGTCGTCAACAACATAATAAGGGACCAAAAATAGAAGTAGTTGCCACACGTCGATTAAACTTGAAGCACTTGCTAAATTGCTTAAACATAGAAAACCATAATTTATTTTTGAACTGCAGCAATCCTGCACAAAACAGAATAACTGAAGCGAAGAAAAGTGGTTCTAGATGTGTCGATTTTAATTGATGCCCTTGAACTTTAGATTGATATTTGAATGAAATCAGTTTGAAGCTAAAATTGATTGGTATTCCATTGCCCCAGTGTTATGTACCCTGAAAGTTTACTACGTATACTTTTCCTATTTTGGACAGTTTCTGTACATGAAGTATTTTTTAAAAATGTTGGTAGTGGGGAATTTTTGTCCGTCGTAAACACTATTAAATGAAATTGGAGAGTAAGTAACCTAGAACCTCGTTCAAATATAGGGTACTTTTTCCCGTAAAAATGGCTCATCATTATTTTTGTATGCGCGAAATTTTAGACACTATTTTCAGATCTCTACTCTAATTTTGTTGTTTTTTGGATTCTGCCCAAAAAAATGGTAAAAGGCAAAGGTACTAAACCAAAACGCCAGGGTGTGATTGCCTTAGATTCCTCCAAAATCTGCAGCGCGGCCTATACCTTCGTATGGGAAGTGAGACTCCAAATTAAGCTAAATAAAATTATTAAGAGTTTAATGGGGCTCCTCCAGTGAAAATCTTGAGTTTATTTGTTCTCCTTCAGTTAAAAATTGATTTTAATGGTGCTCCTCCAGTTAACATTTGAGTTTTTAAAATGGTTTGGCGCCACCAATGTCCGACTTACTGAAATTAATATTTCTAGGTTATATACGATAACCAAACGATTACACGTGGCTGATTTAGCAACCACCAATAACAGTACCGTAGTACAGCTATTCGAGGTCGCCAATCAGCCAGTATGAGAACGAGATTCAAACCACTCGAAGGCCGAACAACAAGGACGGCCTGATTGACTTTAAGCGATAATGAGTATCGCACGCACGTGTTCCCCGCCCCAGAGCTACTTTAGAACTGTGTACAATAATAATTTCGGAATGTTATATAAAGCCTCTTTTGCAAAATTCTGATTAAAATCAACACAACTGTGAAAAAAAAATTAAAAGTAAAGACGCATAATTTAGTTAATCAAAGAAATGGAAATATTGGTTTACAGCAAATATTATTAATTGGAATAATTGTTTCTTTGCTAGAATAAACCCAAGGGTTAATGTAGAGTATTTTAGTTATTGAAAGTATTTTAGAAAAAGATCTAAAACAATTTTAGTGTGCATTCGTATGATGCTCATTTTTAAACAAATATTTGTTTATATTTTTTCCACATAAATGTCATTTTATCAATGATGCCACTAAAATAATCTTATTTATTGCCATTATTCTAGTGATGACACTAATTTAATCGAAAGATGTAAAATGGAACAAACTCAAATAGCAACATCTTCTCTCGATGTTGAAAGATGTTGAATTTTAGACCTGTGTAATTCTTATGGAAATATGTCAACATATTCGCAAATTGATGGTATATTTTAGATGCTGATCAGTGTAAAAGGCTATAAAAGTAAGACTTACAATTTTTTTAAGAATTTTTAATTTTATTTGAACTATTTTTAAATGAATAAATAAGTACTTAGGCTTAAGTTCTTAATTATAAAGAAATAGTGTATAAGATTGTAAACCAATTTCAGAAAGCTCTATCTCCTATGAAATATAATAAATAAAAAATTTAAATTTCTCATATCCTATTTATTTGATAAGTTTGTTTAAATAGAAAATTAATAACAATTGAAAATGCCTTGTAGATAGATACGAAGAGTGCTGATGATGGACGTAGCTGTCTAGAAAATGCATTCCACTCTGCTGGTGTCTAATTTTTCTTTATCTCTTTATAATTTAGAACTTAAACCTAAATAATTAATTTATTCAAAAAATGTATTATTATGATTGATATCAAATTAAAGCTTCTGAAATCCTCTTTAAAATGAGATTTTACCCAATTTTCTAGGCTTATAGAACTGGAATAAGATAATATTTTAGCCTCGAGCGCATATGCAAAAAAGCGATATTTCTATATTTTCTTAATTTATGGATAATAAACTGTAAGAGATAGAATTTTTTTTAAATTAAATTTGAATTCAAGGATTCAAGCAATATAAATAAAAAAGTTTTAATGAAGAAGTCATTTTGAGTGTCTTGTTCATTTGACATGGAATTATATATTTTTTTATCATATCTTGTATATCTTACCTTTTATATTGAGTAGGAATTTGATAAGAACATAAAATTATGTACATATATTCATGTAAGAAATTTTTTAACAATGTATAATTTTTTTGGGTATATAACATTGAATTTATTAATTTTTTTTTTTTTGCCACCATCACACCACTGTGAGGTCTTGTGTAGCAAATATGCATGAAGGCATAAAGGGTTGCATGTATAAAAGATTTATTAAATGTTCATAAAGAATTGAAAAGATTTAATATTAAGTTGTTGTCGGTATAATTCAATTCAGTTTAATAGTGTGTTTTTCGCCTTCGTCTGTTTCTACTTTATAGTTTTTCATATCAAAAAAGGATGCCGAAACAAAAATTTTATGTTTTTGAAATATAAAAATCGGATTTTATGCGTTTTTCGGTGAATGCAATTTTTATGCATACGCATGAACAGAAATATGTTCGTTTGTATGCACTCATACAAATATTAACACTAAGTTGAGCAAAAAATATATTAAATACGAACATTAAATAAATTTATGCATACAGATGTATGTGCATACGTACATATGTGTATGTTCTGTAACGAGTATTCTACAATATAGATATGTACATATATATGTACGTATGTTAATGTACGCTTATGTGTAAGTACAATTAGTTAAGTTTATAGATATTAAGTGCATTAGGAGAGCCCCATTTGACTGGAGCGGAAATATTATTTATTATCATGTAAATAATAAACAGCAACCCACTTACTGCTCCGAAAGGTTGTGGTTTGTATAATGCGATTTCCGAAATGTAGGGATGTCATACGTATGTGCAACTCCTCTGCGTACTTCGTGTAGTGGAAAAGGCAATATGTTTGTGAACCATTTAAAAATACCAATTGATATATTTCCAGAATATAGACTGGTATAGCTGAGCTATCACCTATTGATGTTGGAGCAACAGTCTCCATAATATTTGACTTACTAGACTTACTAGTCCAAGAAATCCATTGATATTGATACAATTAACAAAAAGGCGCTCCCATAAATTCCCCTTGTAGCAGTCAACTTTTTTTATTTCTAATGCTCTTTTGCGCCTTCAGGACTTCACCCCGGTATGTAATTTTTCTTTCATCTTAATTTGGTTTGGCTTAAGTCTGAGCGAGAAAATATGTATTCCAAATTATCGATTCGAATTGAAAAAAATAGTTGTATTTAAAAAACAATGATTAGTAATTGTATTTAAATTCCCTTTGCGACATACATACATACATACATACATACATACATACATACATACATACATACATACATACATACATACATACATACATACATACATACATACATACATACATACATACATACATACATACACACATACATACATACATACATACATACATACATACATACATACATACATACATACATACATACATACATACATACATACATACACACATACATACATACATACATACATACATACATACATACATACATACATACATACATACATACATACATACATACATACATACATACATACATACATACATACATACATACATAAATACATACATACATACATACATACATACATACATACATACATACATACATACATACATACATACATACATACGTACATACGTACATACGTACATATATACATACATACATACATACATACATACATACATACATACATACATACATACATACATACATACATACATACATACATACGTACATACATACATACATACATACATACATACATACATGCAAACAAACAGTAGTTCTTTAACTTGACGTTCAGTTTAAAACTCCATTAAGTATTCGTATAGGCAATAGCGAAAAAGTTCCCGATGTGATATGTAATTTTGGTGCAGACGCATTCATTCACGTTCCGTAAGAGATACGATGAAAACTAAATTCAAAAACCAACTAGTAAGAGTGTTATATTCGGCCGTGCCGAATTTTTTTACCCTTCACCACAGTGATTTTATTTATACAGACATGTACAGCATTATCCATATTGAAAATTAAAATAAGTCGTATGATAAAAAACTAATTATTCATGCTTTAAAGAAATAGAAGACCGCGACTACGCGGCTAAATGAAAAACAATTTCGTTGGCTACAATTGTCGCCGTATATTCAGCTACTTAATGATATTGAAGACGACAGCTACATCGTAAACCCTGACATCGTTGTAGAAATACCTATTTTGCTGTTATAAAATTAAAAAACTTTTTCAACAAATAATAAATATTTCCTCCAAAACTTTTTGTTTGTATATGAATTTGTAATTTATAATTTTGTGACATATTCTTTTGTGAAATAAAATAAAATTGTCGCATACAAAAATATAAATTAACCTAAATAGACTCCAGCCACAACGGTGCACATAGGGGTATTTTGGCAATCTAGCCGGACATTACTTTTTTTAAATTATATTGGCTCTTACTCTATTGAGTCAGCCTAGATCAATCAAACTTGGGAGAAAAATATCTTATGGCCTTAGCCTGTTAAGGCTTTAAAATAAAAAAAATCGGACAAAGGAGAAAAAAATTCCCCTTAGAAGAACTAATACTACTTCTGAAAAATTCAATTTTGTTTTCAATTTTCTCACACTTTCGTTTAGCAAATGCAACTTTTAAGTTCAAAAACTTAATTTTGGACCCAGGAGATTCTAAAAGAACATTTTCCCCGCCCCCTATTGCGGGCGGCGACAGAAAATATTTTTTTGAAAAAATAATGTAATTATTAAAAGTAATGGATTGGCAAAATAAAATGACAGGCATCCGCCACCACAAAAAGAAAAGGTAGAAAGAAATTAAAGATTAATTAGCAACAAATTTTAAAGGAGATGCCAAAAAAGCAATATACCAATTGTTTTCAGTTTTTTTATTTTGAAAATTGTTTGTTAATTTTTTTTTGTTTTATAAAAAAAAACCAAGATAGCCTAAAAAATCAAGAAGAAAACCTTTTTGAAAACAAGAAGAATGCCTTATAAAAACCCTAAGTTTTCTTCTTGATTTTTTTAAAAAGGTTTTCCTTATCAAAATAATAAGACTTTCTACTTGAAAAAAAAAACATAGAGATATCTTATAAATTTTTTTCTATTTTATTAGGTATATAGACACTGTTTTTTCTGTGAGTATTTATATCGTGCAATTTTTATTGCAGCAATTTGTGTGGATGGACGCATTTGTTTACATTTCAAACTTAATTAATAATTATAACTACGAATTAGGGAACAAACCTAATTTCAAGAGTATATGAATATGTGTGCCGCCCCTTTTAATTGTTCTCTACCCTCTCTCCATCTATTTAAGATTTGCAGCGACAAAACATGCACAATGTAAAAAGCGACAAGTAATAAACCCCAAATTTTAAGACTCTTACTTTTATAGGGCTTCAGTCATGGTTTATTTATTTACTTTATATAAAAGTACCCATCCCTGGGTAATTATTCAGAAACATAAGCTTTATATAAAATTCTAAATTTACTTAAAATTCAAAATTATTGTACAGTTTTGTAAATAGAGATAAAAAGACTTTGTTGCTGCCAAGTCTGCAGTAACAATGAATCGGTACTTTCACTACTTTTTCTCTATTTTCTCTTGGAAATTAGATATTTTTACAGAAAAAAGGATCCTATATCTTAACCTGAATACTAAATTACCTCTCCATAAAACTTTATTACGTGATGCTAACACAGATAGAAAGGCAGATAATAATTTATTTATAATAGTAACAATAAATTAAATTTAAAATATTAAAAATTAATTTATTTAAAACAACTTAAAAACAAAAAACATTTTATGACCGACAAAAAGGTTTTTTATTCGTATCTACCTATGCAAGATGAGCATAAACAAAAAAAAGTGAAATTTGCTAAAAATCGTAAAAAATGGAGTATAAAATTTTAAAGTGACATATAGAATTTTTAGAATCGCGACGGAGATCACTCTCAGAAATATTTTCACTTTTTTTTACAAAAAAGTGAACAAAAAATTATTTTTTTTTTAATTCCGATCGACATTTTTTGTAATAAAAATCAATTTAAAATCTTTATCGTTTAGCTACAAAAAAAAAAAATATTGCAATCCTCTCAAAATCGTAAAAAGTCAATAAAAACGTATTTACTCAACTTTTATGATTATAAAAGTTGAGTTTCCCGACAAATTTCGAGCAAAAGCCTTAAAAATTCACTACTCGATGCAGAATTTCGTTGTCTGTCAATCTTTGTACTTAAATCTAATTTTTGGCCAAAACATCCCTCTGTGCAGTGACGTGTAGCCATGTAGCTTTGCTGGCTTCAAAACAATCGTTTACCTATAAACGTGTGTATTTTATTTTTGACAGTTTGTAGTCGGTATCCTGTGTTGTCTATTTGTTGAATGCATCTAGGCATTAAAACAGATATCTCATCTGTTAATCAAACACATTTAAAAAAGTATGTTACTCTATATACATACGTACATATATTCTTAATATTAAAAGTATGTTATATTACACTCATGATATTTCGAATATTGTTTTAAAGTTATTTTTAAATTTTATTGACTTTTTTTTAATTTAGGACCTGTCTGCAATCGTTATTGAGTTAGAATGGTCAGACTAAAAAAAAATTAAATTACCTCATATGGTTTCCCCTATATGCCTTTTAATTGCTCCTGGTTACCAGTGGGTACCCTTTAGGTCTATTGGCTACCACTATATGTATTGCTTTCTATAAAGGCCTTTAACACAAATCAAAGCAGAATATCCTTACCAACCCAAAAATACAAAATACAAAATCGGTCCTCGCAGAGGGTTATTGATCCCCCGAGATCTGTATGCTTTGAAAAAAAGCTAAAAAGGATCGTTAATGCCGAAAAAAATTAAAAAAAAACGCTAAAACAATATAGGCGGGCTTGGTTTTTGGAATGGTATTTCAACGTCAACACGGACAGACGGACATCGCTCAATTAACTTCTCTATGTATAAGTCTCCAAAATATATATACTTTATGGGGTCGGGAATTAATATTGTAGAAAATACACACGGAATGACAAACCAATATATACCCTTTTCCACCTGTGGTGAAGGGTATTAAAACGGGAATTTTATAGGCTATCAAGATAACTATAAAGGTTATTGCGTTCATAAAGAAAATAGAATAGACTTTTATCGAAATTTTATAATAACAGAAATTAATAAAGAAATACTAGTTGCAGTAATCAACAACAGTACAAGTTCACACAGTGAAGTGAAAAATTAACCTATAGTTTTTAACGAATCCTAAGTATTATAAATAATACACCCACTGATAAATTTGAGGATGCAGAAAATTAAATTGCTGAAGGGTCACAAGATTTCAGTATGCATGAAACACAAAATAATGCTGTCTTATTACAATACTCATTATACATATACCAGTCAGTTGTTAAAGTTTGAGATCTAAAAAACAAAATGCTGTAATAAATTATTTTAATTACGCAGATTTCGCAGAATCACAAACTTATCAAGAAGTAATAAAAGTAGTGAAGGATTGCCATGGTTGAAGAGTATAAATATCTTATAACTAAGGGTACTTTGAATCTCATAAAATTGCCGAAAGAAAAAAAGGCAATATCAAATAAATGCATTCAGATAAAACCCCAATGTAAAATCAACAAGAAATATGTAAATTTGCGCAAATACAATAACAAAATTTAAAATTAAACATTGTTTCATATTGATTCATTAACTAAAATTCTTATTTAACATGAACGTACAATGCACAGTGGGGCAGAATCAATATATTTTGGAAATCGCCTAGTCATTTATAAACGGCTAGGCCGATTGATCTAAAATTTGACATGAGCATAACTGAGGAGTATCTAAACTAAAGTTTCAAAGTTGGGTACCATACACCCTCTAGAGGTGGCTCTAAGTGGTCTCAAACTTGGGAACCTCGCACCTGAAAATTATTTTATAGCTTGCCATTTCTTCAGTACATGGTCTTAAAGTATCTAAATTTGCAAATAATAATTTAAAATTATTGAGTTATAAGCATTTTAGGAATTAAAATTTTTTCGCTACCCTGGTCCAGTTTTTTCAAAATATTGAGTACAATTTTTAGCCAATTTTTCTAAATTTTTAGCCAATTTTTCTAAATTTTTTATAATAGATTGCGAGCAAAAAGATTCACCTCAATATCATTTTTACGTTCAAAACATGTGCTTTTAAATATGAGTATTCCCATATTTATCATGCTTTTATCAGTTCATGTTACAGATTTATGTTATGTTATGGTACTGTTATGGTAACATAAACTGATACAAGTTTGATAAATATGAGAATACTCATATTTAAAAGCATATAGTTTTGAGCGTAAAAATGATATTGAGGTGATTTTTTTTTTGTTTGATAGGAAATTGCATCATTTATCATTTTTTTGAATAGCGGTGCATGAGTCTCTATGCAATGTTAATGTTATGTGAGAACATAATTGTCCGTTAACCTGTTACATAATTCCTATACCTTCAATAATGAGAAAAAAACTTACTACTCTTTCTAACTAGTATAAGTATATCTAGTTAACACCAAAAAAGTATTGAGATACAAAAAATTGCTAATATGTTTTTAAATATGTTTTACTTAAAAAAAAAATATTGCAGATACAATAAATAATAAATGTACTAAAAAGAAAAAAAAAAAAAAATATATATATATATATATATATATATATATGTGTGTTTTTACAGCTGTGTCACCGACAGGTGACCACCGGCCTCTAAACATGTATCATACTTATGTATGTACTCCAGTACATAATGTGCTCGCAAATCGAAATTTGCGACCGGAATCTAAATAACATTTTCCATCTAATAAATTTGATCCCTTGGAAGCAATTATTGAGACTTATTTACGGTCGTTAAAAAGCTGTATGAGTTCTATGGGTAACATGATGCAAGGAATGCTAAAAATGCAATCTATGATGTTGCA
The DNA here is from genome assembly GCA_949628195.1 of Phasia obesa. Taxonomy (NCBI): domain Eukaryota; kingdom Metazoa; phylum Arthropoda; class Insecta; order Diptera; family Tachinidae; genus Phasia; species Phasia obesa. Next base: position 68,238,381 of record OX451219.1, read on the forward strand.
GGCAGTGCTTAGCAAATTATGAACTGTTTAAAAACATGATTCATAGCATCAGGCGACTACAACACTAAAAATACTTTTTCGGAATCAAGACTAATTACTCCAAAGGGTCGTGTTTTGATTGATACAATTTCAAAAATGCGTCTGATCGTGATCACGAGTGGAAGACCCTATTATTGGTCTACTGATCCACAAAATAAACATAATGTTATTGATTTTGGCGTGACTAATGGTATTTCAAGAGAAGTGATAAGAGTTGAAATATGTCTAGAATTATCTTAAGATCACTTTCCCACTATTGTTTATATTTGGAACCAAGAAGAGATCGTACCACCAATGAAAAGCACATGCTTGCAAAATATATACTTCTAAGAACAGCAGAAGATGCACAGTGCTTTGACTAAAATACAAAAAATAACTATATACGAGTATGTCTTGTATTAAAACAAATGTTATACTGTTCGACAGCTAACACCACAATTCGAACCTATGTGAAAGAAAATTTATTTTGTTTGAATTCCATTTTTTCTCAAATTTCTCTAGTTTTTAAAGGTTTTTAATGAAGAAACTACAAAAGCCGCAAAATATAAGTTGAATTTTACTGTTTACCATAAAAGCTACAATCGATAAAGTGCTGAAGGAAAAAATTACTGAAATTGTCTCTTTGTTTTGCTGTAAGAAGGCGCTGAAATCACAAAGTTTTTTATTGTTTCGCAAAAATAATCGCTCAAAATAAATTTTTTGCAACAGGAACTAAAAATTGACTTTGTATAATAGCTTAGTATATTTCCTATAATATATGTATATGTATATAAATTTAAATATATTAAGTTTTTTTGTACTCTGAGGTGAATACAAGTGAGTGTCTGTGGTCAAGTAAATCTAACGAATATTAAAAGAGAATTGATGTAATATTTTAATTTGCCAACATTAAAAAAGAATTGATGTAATATTTTAATTTGCCAATAGGTAGAATTAAATAAAAAAACATTTTAGGCTGATTGTCGGAAAGCAAATCACAAAAATGTAAAAAAAGTACGGTTGCCCCATACCCGAAAACGTCTCTAATAGACACACACAAGGATTTGATAGCTCATTTCTTAATATCCACAGATCCATTTATGTTTTCAAGAGGGAATATTATGATGGAAAATAATATAGATTTTGAAGATATTTATAAATATATACAAAATGCAAGTATCGTTAATGATTAAAATTCCGTTTCTAGTAGTGGTGATGTGCTTTGAAGGATTTTATTCTAAAATTAATTGCACGTAATCGTGCGTGACCGACATTTGCACTTTTGTACTAATAGGTATTCATAAGTTTCATGAAATTTGCATAATTTTTGTAAGATTTATTGCATTTTTTCTATAAAGGACATTTGACATGCCAAGCTTCCTTTTTCAAGAGCGATTATTATGGGTTTAACACATGATTTCACATTATTTTTTTTGTTGAATAACTTAGCAAATAAACACGGGCGGTAGGCGTTATTAGTCTAAATGTAACTGTTCCTTCGATGCTGAGTACTCTTAGCATCGATACTTTACCACTGAAGTAGCGGTGAAAAAGTACTCGTATCGGTCAAAACTATTTGTCACTTTTGACATTTGGACAGAAAACATAAATGAAAATGGTTTTTGGGAATAGCCATTTTACAAAAAAATCATTTACTAACTTCAAGATTGCTACAACGAAACTCAAATTTTATATTTCTAATGATTTCGACGACATTTATAAGGCTGGAGAATGCCATTGCATGATCATTTTTTGTAACTTTGCGGTTATTGTTAAAACTAAAGGTAAACACCTCAAATAATGTTTTTGGGAAGCACATCGAAAACGTAAAAAGTTTTAAATTTAACATAAAAGAAGTATTACACACTTGAAACCATGTAATTACAGCTGCTTGACCCAAGTGTTCGACAAAGTTTGGCACGAAAGGCTAGTTTACAAGTAAAAGCAAAACCTAGCCACTAATTTGTATAAGCTGTTAAAAAGTTACTTAACTGGTCGAAGTTTATACTTAAAGGAGACATCCGATATGCCAACTAGCAACCGAGTCTACACTTCAAGATTTGCGACGACACTGCCTTTCTATGCTTTCACGAAAGCCCTCAAATGGCATCCCAATATTTACAAGACCACTTAGTTCCTTTGGAATTGTGGTTAAACAAATTGAGAATAAAAATCAATGTTCAAAAATGTACTCACATAACATTCACATTGCGTAGAGAGTCAACAAGGGAGGTTAAATACCTTTGTATACATCTTGATCGGCGCTTAACTTGGAAAGGTCACATAAAAGCAAAATTGACACAAATGAAGTTGAAAGCAGTGCAAATGAATTGGCTTATTGGCAGAAACCTAATCTTAAACTTAGATTGAAAACTTCTAAAAACCTCAACAAATTTTAAAGACGCGAAAATAAAATTTTACGAATGATTACAGTCACACCCTCGTACATTAAAAACTTAAACTTTCACAAAGATCTAAACGTGCCACTAGTTAAAGCAGAAATAGCGAAACATGCAGCAATATACTTGTAGAAGCTTGAAACTTATCCAAATCCGTTGGCCCGTAACTTCCTAAATGATCATGGTTACATTCGTTTAAGAAGGAGGGGCATTGCTTCTCTCGTCCGAACACCAGAGGAATGACCCACAAATAGTAACATCAACCGTGCACTATAATTTTTAGGGTTCCGTACCGAAAGGGTAAAAACGGGTGTTCGAAAGTGACGTGCTATTTACGTTTATGTCTTTATTTCTTAAGCTGTAGGAGGCACCCACTTAAAATTTGCAGACAGTAATTAAAGCTATGTTCACGTTTTAAGCAAGTATACAAAATTACCCAAAAAATAAAGGGTGTTCCGATTGTAACGTGATTTGCATGTATATGGTCTAAGTTTTGAACGATAATAGGGAGACTCTTGAAGTTTTTACAAGAGGAGTATTGGCCAAAGTAATAAAAATAGTTAAAATTAAAGGGTTTTCCGACAGTGAGTTGATTTGCATGTAAAACGCCTTATTTTTTTAACCGTAGTAGGTAGACTCTTCCAATCTGTACAGAAGATATGTTGCCACGGCGGCTATGACAATTACTAAAAATTAAAGGGTGTTCCAACAGTGACATGTTTTTCAAGTATAGTGACTTATTTTTTTAATCGTAATATGTAGACTTTTTAAATACTTACAGTAGATGTTGTACTTCTGCCGCTGTAAAAATCACTAATAACTAAGGGGTGTTCCACCAGTGACATGTTTTTCACGTATATTACCTTATTTTTTGAACCGCAATTGGTAGGCGCCTGACATTTTTATAAAAAGTGTATTACCATGGCCGCTATAACAACAATTACTAAAATTTAAAGGGTGATCCATAGAGATGCAATTTTCGCTAATATGACTTTAATTTAAAAATTAAATTAAAATAAGACATGAAAAAATTAACAACTTGAATTTTTAAAGTTGTACTAAACATAGTACGAAACCCTAAGTGTGTGAGTCTAACTCGCACTTGACTAATTTATTTGTAAATTTTTGATTTATGTTTAAGATATGAGTGCTTATTGTTAGTTCATCGACATTGAAGATACAATAAATAATATGAAAAAAATATTTGCTATTATTTAGTAGTGCTTCAATGCCATGGGAATTGTACTTAACAAAGTTGGTGTTGAAGCCAAACAATCTAATTCTGCTACCCGGAAGTGCGTGAGAATGCAATTGATTAAGAACGGCAAAAAATCTCGGCTTTTGTATCTCGTGACGGTAGCTTGAACTACATTGAAGAAAATGATCGTTTTAAGGTTGTTAAAGTCGCTCACATATCGTTGTTGGCCTTGTATA